>JABWPP010000049.1:49570411-50770411 GCA_016920855.1 Puya raimondii
TGCAAATTCCGAAGGTCTAAATATTTTTAGAACCTCCCATGGTAAAAGCTCCAAATCTACCTAGCTAGGGTTTGCATGCATGCAAGCCAAATTCTAGATTTCATGGCCAATCTTCCACAATTTGTGGTCAAGATTGTCTAGAATTTTCAAAAACCTCATAATAAAGAATTAAATCTAAGGTTTAAACCCTAAATTACAAAAACTCACCTCAACACCCAATCTCCCTAACTTTTTCTTGCACCAAGAAACTCCAAATCCACCTTAGAAGCTTTTTCCAAGGTCAAATCCTTCACTTCTCCAAGCTTTGGAGAGATATCTAGAGAGAGAAAGTGAGGGAGAGGGGGAGGGAAAGTGAGAAAGATGAAGAGAAATGAGGGAGAGGGCTTCAACCTTCATTACATAGCTCCCCACCACGCGAAATTACCAAACTGCCCTTTATTGGGCATTCTGCTTCAGCCGGGTCCGGATCCCACAAGCAGGGTCCGGATCCGGAGCGAGCTTACACCCTGCAGACTACGCAGGCCGGGTCCGGACCCCACAGCCGGGTCCGGAACCCGTGAGCAACTCAGCTCAGAAAACAGGTCGGGTCCGGACCTGGGTGTCCGGGTCCGGACTCTAGCTGTTCCGCAGGATTTCATTGTTCGGACCCCAAGTCTCGGGTCCGGACCCCGAGAGCAATTTAGCTCCAGTTTGGTTTTTCCAAAAATTCTAATTTTTGGTTTTCGGGGCCCTAACTCGCACCCAAATATTTCGAAACCCTCGGAACCCAATTCCACACTAGCCATTATCGGCTTTCTCCGAACTTCATCCAATTCGATAAAGTTCGGTATAGCGCACCGAAATTCAGAGTACTACATATATATATATATAATTAGGCTACTAAGCGCTTGATACTATTAGGTTTTCGATCGTTGGATGAAAGAATGTGCGGTTACGACGATAGTGGTCTCCGGTTAGGATGATAGTGGTTCCCTAGGGTTGAGTGGGTAGTTGATTGAATAGTATGATCTAAAGGGTGAAAATGATCAAAGGGGTAAATCTAAGGGCGGAAAACTCGATAGCACCAAGCGCTTGATACTATCAATAGTATAGTATCCCGACTCTCTATCTCTCTCTATATATAGATAGAGTTAGGTTGATATGCTTTTAGAAGTATGGACCCCTCCGTGCTTCCAAGTCATTTTCGATATTGAGACTTTCGAATCGACGATCGGCTCCGTTAGACTTAATCTAGAGTATTTGAAGTACCAAGAAAATAAATTTTGAAATTTTTCAATATCATTTGCCTAGTGATCAGAAATGCTCAAAATAAATAATCTTAATTATTATGGTGAGCCGTTTGAAAGTTTAACAGTGTAGAAATGTCCAAATTATGTAAAATTTTGATAGAAATTTTTTTATACTATATAAAACAAGATTAATAGCTTTTATCTAAAATTTTAGTGTCATATCATCACATTTTGTAAGATTTTTACTTTCAATCGTTGATTTTGAGCCCTTTCAATCACTAGATAAATAATATCAAAAAATTGTGAAATTTATTTTTTAGGTATTTCAAATACTCTAGATCAAGTCTAACAGAGCCAATCATCGATTCGAAAGTCTCAACATCGAAAATGACTTGAAAGCATGGAGGGCTCCATGCTTCTAAAAACATACCAACCTAATTCTCTCTCTCTCTCTATATATATTTGGGAGCTTTAGGTTAAAGTGTCTACCGAGAGCATCCAAAAGAAAAAATCGATTGGACTGAATATTTTTAGAGGGTCTATTCAATTTCTACTTCCAATTATTTTTAAAATGTTTAACATTTATTGTTCAATCACTCGCTTGCTTATATTGTACCGAATGATATTTCAATGAAGATCTCAATCCTTGCAAAGCATTTACCAAAGATGCCATATGTGATGGAGCCAATGGCTATTGCTCCATGCGACTGTGCGTAGTATCTTTTATATAAAATTTTGGTAGAAATGTATGGAGACCAACTCAACCATAGAACATTTAAAAACGAAAACTAGAGTATCCTTTTAGAGTAGAGAGTGAAGATTGACTTTATATATATATTCATAAAACTAGAGTACTCATAAATTTTCGGCCGTTGTAGATCTACTCCTGTGACCATTTCTACCCGTTAGATCATACTATTCAACCAACCACTCACTCAACCCTAGATGACCACTATCATCCTAACTGGGGTCCACTATCATCCTAACCACACATCCCTTCATCCAACGGCCGAAAACTTATGAGTGCAAAGGGGCCTATACTCATAAGAGTATAGTAGCTCTAGCATATATATATATATATATATATATATATATATATATATATATATATATATATAGTAGAGCTACTATGCTATAGGAAGCAAAAAAGAGTTGGTGCTTCCGATTTTTTGGCCATTGGATCAACTCTTTTAATCATTTCTAACAATTGGATTAATATTATTACCCAATGGGGACTACTTAACCCTAGGGGACCACTCAACCCTAAGGGCGACCACTATCATCGACCGTACCATTTTTAATCCAAGGGTCAAAAAGTCGGAAGTACCAACTCTCTTATACTTTCGATAGCATAGTAGCTCTACACTATATATATATATATATATATATATATATATATATATATATATATATATATATATATATATACAGATGTTGTCTTTAGAAACACATTGAGAAGCCTTCATATTTCTAAAATCTCAATATCTGTATCTTAGGTTAATTGGTTAATGGCCAATTTGTATAAAAAATTCATTAGTTTTGAGATTTTGCAAAAGTAGGCCATCATTTTGGATTTTGCAGATTCGGTTCGCATTTTCAGAAAACTGACCAAAATACCCTTATTGCTTTCTTTCTCTTCTTCTTTTTTTCTCTCGTTCTTTTATTTTTCTCTCCGAAGAGGGCAGTGGAGGCGGAGGCGGCCTGCCTCGCCTCTGCGCCGCGCGCCCTCGTCCGCGCCCGCGCACCCCCCGCCCTCCTCGCCTCTGACCTCGCCGAGGCTGCACTCGCCGCCGCCCTCTGGGACGCCCCACCTCGCCTCCGCCCCACGCGTCCTCGCCTACGCCCGCTCACCTCCCGCCCACCTCGCCTCCGACCTCGACGAGGCCGCGCTGTGACCCCCCCGTTTTTTTTCTCTCTCTCCAACCCTCCTCCACCGTCTCCGTGGCCCTCTGCGACGGTAACGAGGACGGCACCGTGTCCTCTTCCTCTGCCTTCGCCCTCCACTTCCACTGCAGCAGATTTTTCACCCACCAAACCCACTTCTGGGAACCCGCCGTCCCCACCGCCGCCGCCGCGCTTTTCTCCAGCGTCGTCGCGCTCTCCTCCGTCTCCACCTCGCTTGTCGCCGGCCCCGGATGGGCGCAGTGGGCCGCATGCCCCCTCCCTTTCCAGCGAGCTTTTAAATTTTTAAAATTTAAAATTTAAAATTTAACACATTTTTGAGGTGAGAGAGCCCAAGAATGTGAATTTTTTTTTCTTTGGTTGGAGCGAATTGTTAGTTTACTTTTAAAAATATGTACTCTTTTGTGTCTTCTAAATGCTTCATAGGATAATTTTATTAAGGGTTTAGCATAATTTAACTATGCTACGTTTTAAGAGATATCCAAATAGGGCCTTAAAGCAGAGAGTGAAGATTGACGTAAGCAGTGGCGGATGCATGTGTATTTCAGTGGGGTCCATTGACTCCACTGAGATGATGCAAATTAACTTATTTTGTGGGCCCCACTTGAGAAAAAAAAATTAGCTGGGATTTTTTTTTTTATAATTAAGTTGACCCCACTTTGGGATCTAAGTTGACTCCAAGTAGGATCCAACAAAATTTTCGTAGTAGAGAAGAATGCAATAACCGGTCTGATTACCCGCTAACTCTTTTTTTTTTCTTAGCGACAGCAAAAAGTTTAAAAAAATTCTAATAAAAAAATTATAGGCAGAAAGAATACTAATGACTAGTTCACTTTTTTTTATACAATATTAATAACTAGCTAGGTAGTTCATTTTTTTTTTTTTTTTTTTTGTATTTTCTTTCTCTCTTAGGTATTGACCCTACTAGAGAAAATATTTAGATCCGCTACTGAACGTAAGATATATTCTAATTAAGCAACGTTGTCTTTAGAAGCCTCCACATTTCTAAAATCTCGATATCTGTACCTTTGAATAGAGCTCGAGAAGTCCATGCGGCGGTCATGCTAATCCGTATGTTGCAACTACATTGACTTTATTATTAGCCGCATGATCCATGCTTCGCCAAATGGACTCTAATAAATAAATACTAGCTAGTTGTAATAGTACGTACGTACGAGGTGTAAATTTGAATATAGGTACGTTGAATTCTTTGCAAAAAGTTTAAAGAGGGAAATCACAATTTCTGTATTAGTTCACGTTACTAATTACCCTCCACTTGTTGGAGCATCTAATTAATCTAATCACACAGAACGTGCAATGTTTGTGTTGGCATGCATAATGTTTTTCTTGTTTGGTAGGTACGTGAAACGTTCGTGTAGAAAAATTTGCCAGACTTGACCGTTATGACTCCTCGGTGCTATTAAGTTTTCGGCATTTGGATGAAGTGATGTATGTACGGTTAGGATGATAGCGGTTCTTAGGATTGGGTAGGTGGTTGGTTGAATAGTATGATGATCTAACGGGTGAAAATGATAAAAGTGATAAATCTAACAGCGAAAAAACTTGATATATAGCACTAAATACTTGGTGCTATCGATAGCATTATAGCCGGACTCTTATTTGGAATGTTCTTTATGTAATTTAAGTAGTTTCTTCAGATATAGCACCTATTGTTTTAAGTACTAAGATATTATTTAGAGAAAATTAATGCTTTGTTTATAAACAAATCTTACAAATATTTTACAAATTATACAACTCAATAGATGAATTTTAGCCTTAAAATTATAAATCATACTTATCTTCTTGTAATTTGCATTTTTGTACCAAGTAAATACTGCCATCTATATTAGTTTATAAAATTTGTTTGTAAGTATAAAATGAAATTACACGTAATGATGTCCTTGAATTGCCCGTGTTTTTTTATAAATTTTTGTTAAATAAAATTGGTAAAAAGTTAAAAAAACTATATAAAGTTCAATCCGCGGTCGTTGGGCCAAACCGTTCAGTTAAATCCAGGCCGTTAGATCTCTCAACATCAATAATAAATGAATCCAAGCTGGAGAATTTAATAATGCGACTAAAACGAGAGAAAACAAAGTTTGGACCAACAACGGGAGAACCTATTTCCTAGACCTAGTCCACCACGTCATCATTGTGAAAATTGAATGGAGGGGGAGGATTTGAAACTGGGTAGAGGTGGAAGCTACTTAACCGAACCGGTATACGGGTGACGTGGCGAACCCGGACCAGGAATTATTTCGCTCCAACAACCCCGGAGCACGGGATGGGCGCGCTCGGCGTTGGTGGGGCACGTGCCGAGGCGCGGTGGGCACGTGGCCCCACCCTGTCGCCTCCCGCCCCGCCTGCCCTCATTGGTTGCCCACTTGGCTCCCCTAGGATGTCAATCGGTACAGATATCCGAAATTTTATCCCAATCCAAATTCGAATATAGTTTTGACTGTAAATATCAAAATTGAAAAACTGACGAATTTGAATTCGGGTATAGATTTTAACTTTATCCGATTTGAAAATCCGAATTGATTTTATATTATAATGTATATATATATATATATATATTTGATATTATATTTGAATTTATATTTTAAAATTTTAGATTTAATGTAATATAAATGGATTCGAGTTTGCGGGTTCGGGTTTCGAATTTTTGGTCGGGTTCGGATCTGGATTTAAATTTTTAAAATTCGTCGGATTTGAATTCGAGTTCAGATTTCGGGCTCGGTAGTCGGGTTCGGACTCAAATTTTTAAAACCCTGCTCCGAATCCGACCTATTGACATCCCTACCCCTGCGCAGGGTGGGACCCACCTCTCACTCGCTTAACTTCAGGGATTTCGACACCTGGGCCCGGAGATTGTGAATTGACGATTTTGCCCCCGCACGGATCCATCGTCGCGGGCCCATGTCGCTGGGATCTGATGTGGGATCCTTATCCGCTCAAGGCAGGGGCAATTCCGTCCATTGGTTTCCGTTACATTTTCTCCATATATGCTGTTTTTTTAAAATTAAAATTATACCATTGCTCACTAATATTTACCTTTTCTCACTTGTCTTTACTTTTTGTTTTTTATTTTATTTTTTTGCTAATAGGTTCCTAAGCTTTGTATTTTTTTTTGTTAGTTAGATTTCTATTATATAAATTCTAGTTATTTTGATGAAATATGTTACGTCAACTCTAAGAAAAACTCTATTTATTTATATCGATCATGCTTATAGTCTGATAATCTTAGCACTGATTTTTTTACAAGTTTCTAAAAAAGCTTGGTAGCACACTAGGTTTGATTTTAAATATACTGAATGCTTCAAAAAATATAGTAGGCATTGTGTGTATAGTTAAGATGATCATAGGTGCAAAGAAATATTGAAGATAACGAGACTGGACATACATGTGGAAGAAGAGGTTAGGGACCAAAGTGATAAAATAGGTAAAAGGTTAGGGACCAATGTGCCAATAATTTTAAAGGTTAAGCCGGTGTTCACATTATTGAGAATAAGTGGTGGAATAAGTCCCTATTTTTTAATTTATATCCAAACACGGATGAATCACTTGTTTCTTCCTTAATGGGTTATTCTAGAATAATTCGGGTAGGAATGGTTGTTCCATTTCTTGGGTTGGAACATCTATTCCACCCTAGTTCCACCCCCATTATAGAAATTAATTAGTTAGTTAATTTCTTCATTAATGTATAAAAATAATATAATAAATATTTTATAATAAATAGATAAATAAATATACTAAGCTATTTTAATAATTAATTAATTAATTAATTAATCATATTTATAATTGATATATGGCCTTTTTGCATAAAAAATCCACTAGTTTTGGGCTTTTGCAAAATTGGGTCGCTATTTTCGATTTTGCAGATTCGGTCCGGATTTTCAGCAAACTGACCAAAATATCCTTCTTACTTTTTCTGTCGCTCAAACAGATCATCAATACGTGGGAGGGGGTATTTATTCTTGATGGTCACTTTGTTCAATTCCCGATAATCCACACATAACCTAAGTGAACCATCCTTCTTCTTCACAAACAATACAGGCGCTCCCCAAGGCGACACACTAGGTCTGATAAATTCTTTATCCATAAGATCCTGCAGTTGCGCTTTCAATTCTCTCAATTCAGCTAGTGCCATTCTATAGGGTGTCTTCGAGATTGGCGCGGTTCCTGGTATACCACATCAATCACGAATTCAATCTCCCTATCAGGAGGCATCGAGGATAACTCAGAAGGAAAGACATCCGGAAACTCACGGACAATAGAAATATCCTCGAGTCCTGGTACCACAGTGGGCACCTCAGTCACTGTCGCAAAATAGGCCATACATCCACTACTCAACATCTGTCTGGCCTTAGAAGAAGAGATCGTCACTGCGAACAGTGAACTTCTACAACCTTCATAAATAAACTCCTCATGTCCAGGCTCACAGTGAATCATCTGTGTAGGAGAAGCTAGGAATTTTATGTTTGCAGTTGGATTATATGTTAGTTTGAGTGAATTGCTTAATTTGCAGTAGTGAGCTGAACTTGGTATGTCGTTGGTTCAATTCCTAAGCTAAAGCAAGGCCTTCTTCTTTCCCTGTTGCCGGATTGCGATTCGAGGTGGGTTTGAATTCATCGAAATCAATGGACTGCCTAGTTATGTCTATTAAGTAGTTGCTCCAGCATGCTCCTAACTCGGAATGGAACAACATGGATTTTGTGCTATGTATGTAATTTCTATTAGCAACATTTAAATGACTACTTGGTATTTATTCTTGGAATCCTTCAGTAGGTTAGTATGTACATGTTCTCTACATTGTCATTGAATCATGCAGATAAAACATTGAACAACTAAACCTAGTATTAGGTTGGATAATTGCTCTAGGTTGGCATTTGCAGGGTTAATAGTTGGTACATGATTCTACCTGCGCACCAGCCGGAGATGGGATAGAGTCAGATTCTGGACTTTCATGTTTCCTGTTAGTGGTGGTTTTGGACGGCGGTATTGGATAGTATTATTGTGCATCAGATTGTGCCCAGATTGCTTCGTTAGCGACCCGCATGAGGATCAATGGCACCCGAGGGGAGCGACCCGCATGAGGATCAATGGCACCCGAGGGGAGCGACCCGCTCGAGGATCATTCTCCACTCTGCTCAACCATACCTAAAACCTATTCAGTTGATCCTGATGTGGACGAACCATATCAGGTCCCATGTGGATACACCACATGGCATCACTACTTGTACACCAAAAAAATGGATATAAATTTGATTCCCTACCAATCTAAGGGCTAATTTTTTTTTTTCATTAATATTTTTTAATATTAAAAATTTAAAAGGAATTTCAATATTTTTTGATGGATGAGTGTAAAATTTGCATCCTAATTTAGATGTACAAGTAGCATTTCTCATTGGAGAATTCAAATTGGAACTTTGGTTTTAGTGCCGAAGAAGCTCCGAATTCTATAACAGATTTTTTGTAACAAGAGAAGCTTTAAATGTTATTTTTGACGGAATACCTTATTATAGAGTTCAGCTAGGATATTTTTAGAAGCATCTAATGCTCACTTGCTATTAATATTGTACCCACTCGTTTCATAATAGTACCACCACCAAATAATAATCTAGACATCCAATAGCTAAAAATTTAATAACAAATGAAAAATGAATACTTTTAGAAATATTCTAATTCAATTCTTTACTATAAACCGACCGTCTCTGACGTAAGTGGCAAGGGGCTTGATGGTTGGTACGTGAGATCTCAGGTTCAAAGCCTAGTTGCTTTACATTTTCAGTTAATTAGTTTATTTTACAAACGAAATAAACGAAACGAATAACATGCTATCTTTTTCTCAAAAAAAAAAAATCCTTTACTATAAGGTATCGAAGAAGTGGCCAAACAGGCTTTTATAACGGACAAAAATTTGGTGGGCATGGTGCCCGATGGGCGCCGTGTGGCACATCCCACGGCGTCCATCCCCTTTTCCCTGCTACTTTCTCTCTCTCTCTCTCTCTCTCTCTAAAATGCAGGGGCACATATATATATATATTTTTTCTGTGGGATGGGCGCCGCCCATCGGCACCATCCCCAAACTAATAGTTTGAAGATGGTGCCCACCAAATTTTTGTCCCCTTGTAACCATATTTTTTGGCCGAATTTTTATCGGAACCAAAGGCTGCCAAAGAGCTAGAGCTAACTGTTTAGCTACCCGCAAAATTGAAAATTGCAAGTACCAAATCAGTGTATTAATCATGACAACGTGGGCTTTATTATGTGGTCTACAACAAAACTCAATAGCTGTAATGATGACAAAAAGAACATTACAAGTCCTAATGGATTGTCAGAATAAAATTGTCTAATCATAACTTGTATGCATATTAAATTGTGGCTCCAAAATGAGAGTTTGATTTTGCCTCCTTACGTAGCTTTGACCATTATATTTTTTTAGAATAGTAGTACCATTTCACCTACGTGCAAAATAGTTTATCTTATTATAATTAGAAGCTGACCAGGAGATTGAATATAGTATTCCTTCTTTAACATTAGACCATATTCCTTATCTATCAAATATGAAATTTTTTTAAGCTTGTTGAGTAGATAAAAGAAATGTATTGAACAAAATAGGTCCACAGTGCACAAGTTATCAGCGAAAATTTTATTCTCACATCTAATATATAGACATTAAAGTATTGTTTGGTTCAGAAATAAGCTATTCTTGATTATTCAGGGTATAAGTACAACTCGTGAGATAAGCAGAAACTAGATCAATTTTGTATTTGGATGAAAATTGAGTTATTTCTGAAAAAAAAAAATAGTGTTTGGATTGTTAGATAGGAATAGTAGGAATAAGACTATTTATAGCCTTCAAATGATAATATCTTACCTAATTAATTAACATCAAATATTAATTAAATAATAATTTAATAAATAAATTAATTACTTAACAATGAATACGGTTAGATAACCATAAATATTAATTAATAAATTAATTTGTACATTAATTAACCATTAACAAATTAGTCATGAGTACTGTTAATTAATATATTAACTATCCATAAATAATTTGATAATTACTACATTAATAAATTATTTTAATAAATTAATAGATTAATTAATTTGTTACATGAGTCAAAATATTAATTGGTTAATCAATATAAATATTAGTTATTGCATAAACACACTAAATAATTAATTTTTAATTAGCTAATTCATTATAAATAATAAATTAATTACTCAAATAGTTAATTAAATATTTATTTGAGTAATAAATCAAGTGGTTAATTATTTATTTGCTTAATTAGTGATTAGTAATATTTTATTATTAATTAGTATAGTTATAAAGAGCGGAATTGTTGTTCCACACTTTGTACTCTGCTTGAGAAAACTTAGGTTATACTTGAGAGGATTTGGATCTTTTAAGGCAGCGTTTGGTTCAGCAATAAGGAGAGGAATAAGGAGAATAAAGATCTTATTCCACTCATTGTTTCCAAACAAAAAGAAAATTTCTAGTTTTCCTCTTAACAGGTTATCCTAGAAGAGAAAGAGAGAGAGAGTTGAGCTAGAATAATTATGTAAGTTTGGGAGGCTTCTAGCTTATACGTCAAATTGAACAATGAAACTGGCCTAATTAAGGTGGCTTAGTTTGGTAATGTGGCTAAAAGCAATATTTTTACACTATAGAAGATCGAAAAAAATCTAGAAATGCTTACAACTGGAGACTCATGTGGCCACATGTTTTTCTGATGGCCGTTCCAACTGCAATTTTATAGTATAAAAGAAGAGAAGATTGAGAACGTTTTTAAATTTTTTAGTCTATTTTAGTATGAAAATAGTGTTTTTAGCTACCATATTACCAAATTAGGCCTAACTTCTTAAAGTTAAATTTTATAATTATTTTAAGAATATTTATCTTATGATAGAATGGTCTTAGAAACTGCTTGCATGAGCCTATCCTGAGATTTCATTTATTAACTAGGAATATGCTCATTTGTGGTCCCAAGCTTGGCCCACTATCTTGTATATGCGATAAAAAGGTTAACACACTTTCTTTTTTTAAAAACTAGAATAGATTATCCTTGCAAGCCAATTACGGTAGGTCTAATCCATATTAATTAAGTAAAAACCATTAAAACAAACCAATGTGCTTTCCCTGGAGAGTGTGAAATGATCACTATCATTTTAATAAAGAAATAAGATCGATATCATTTTAAGTTAAAGGAATAAGGAATCTTTATTCTTTATACTAGATTGAAACCACTGTGCTACTTAGTTTATACTCGATTGAGAACCCAATAACTGCAAAAGACACAAAGCATTACCCCACACAGTTTCTAAAGTTTACCTCAATTAGTATACTATTATTGTCTTTAAGGCCAAGGGTCTTTTGACCAAACGCATGGGCAATATAATGTAAGTGACACGGGCTGGTGGCCTTATCCTTCATTAAGTAATAGCTATTAAATATTGTAAGGGATAACTAAGCTTTAGAGCCAATTATTTGGAAGAAACAATTAAAATATGCGCACAAGTTATTACTCTTTTCATGATGTTTAGGCCGAGTAGGTCACAGAAACACAAAATGCTGCAAGAATAGATATATAGGTATGGTTATCCATGTAATTAAGCTCTCTTATTTTAATTGACAACTACTATTTATACTCAAAGCTTCGCTTATTAGTATTAGCAACTTGCTGGGTTCAAAACCACTGGCCGTTAGAGATTTTTAGTTCAACTTATCATTAGCAATGCATCATTCCTTACGGAACAAAGTATAATCTCTATATTCTCCAATGTGTTGGTCTAGATCACTGGCTCAAAGTAGTTGTTGGTTCAAGTTATCAATACTAGCAGTTAGTTTCCTCGCTTTTAGTTGGTAGCTTGGTGTCTAAAATTAGGGGTGGAAATGAGTTAAGCTTGACCGAGCCTGCTTAATTTTGTTCAAACTTGGCTTGAAATTTTGATCAAGTTTGAATTCACATTCATTGGATCGAGCCAAGCTTTCAAACTCGAGCTCTAAATGAACGGCTTGACAAGTTCTATGCTTGTGCAATTTATAGTCTAGAGATCTACACACCACGTTTTAAAGATGATGTTTTCCTCCACAAAATATATATTTCGAGTTTCAACTTTAGCTAGCTTAAAATATTTTGAAGTCAAAGTTATCAATGGAGTTCGTTTATTACTGCTTAAATTTATCCAGCATATATATATATATACATATATATATACGCCCTTTTGGATGATTGAAGGGCTGGAAGACACATACCAAACCTGGCCACTCAAAACCCTTATCTTGATCGATCATCCCAAGAAGTTATCCGAAGTACTCATTTGACATGGTGCTATATACAATGGGGGTACTGCACCATCAGGAACTTTTAGAGTTCGGTAAACCCTACCTAATATATTCAAAATGTGATCCACTGCGTCTGTAAAGTACAATGAATTCAAAGTAGTGATGTTTGCCTACATGCCTCTATTAGTAAGAAAAAAAGAGTACAAAACAATGGAGTTGAGTGGAGCAAGTGCTCCTCTTCCTACTGCTTAATTCTTTACTCTAAATGATATTGCTTTTGACTCCCTGAGGGCAGTAGACAACTCAAGATTAATGTAAAAGGTCACACAATCAACAAAAAAGTGTAAACCATATAAAGGTGGATATATATATCCTTTGTATTGTACACTGATTAGGGTTTTGTTCGGCATCTAATATAGGGCTATGGTTCACAGCACCAATTTTGAAACATGCATGTTAGGCACTAGTTGCACACGACACGAATCCAATGCAATCACATGACCGCATATGAAACCCTTAATTAGTAATATGTAGCATAAATCTCATCCGCGTACTAAGTGTGACTACGTACTATGCTGCACAAATGATTCACATGCTATGCATGACTAGTATGCGTATACTGAGCAAGCTAGAAAGTATGAAGGCACAAATCTAGATTTGACACCATACTAAAGGATTCAAACTCAACTGAAAAGCTTAAACTAATAGGTGAAGAGCTTACCTCCACAATACATTCAGGTTAAGATTCTATTTTTGTATTTGATTCGAAACTATTATTCTTATATGTAAAACATTTATGTTTTCTTTTTTTTGAGAGAAAGGCAGCTTGCTACTTATTTCGTCCATTTTAAAAAAAATGAACTTAATTAGCTGGATATGTGAAGCAACTAGGCTTTGAACTTGGGATCTCGATCGGGTACCAACCATCAAGCCCTTTGACACCTGCGCTAAGGACCGTCGGTTATGTAAGACATTTAGTGAAGAAGATTGTTAAGGATTGGTTTATGTATCTCATAATATTCTTGTGAGTAAGTTTTGTATATATATCAGTTCGTAAATGATATAATTTTTTTCGAGTTCTAAAAAAGTCAAGTCGTATATGTAAGTTAACTAATTAATAATATTTTAGACATAATATTGTGTCGGTATACATTTATAAGATATAGTAAATGTAATTATACGTGGAGAAAAGTAATTTAGTTTCTCTCTTTTCTCTCTTGTACTATTCCATCAACAATGAATCCCTTTATATAGAAAATTATACAATTAGAGAAAAGGAAATAAAAATATAAATTAAGATACAATTATATATAGAAAATTGTATATCTAGAATCTCATATTGTCACGCCCCGCCGGCCCTTTAACACCAAATAGGTGGAAAGGATAACCGCACGGGCGCATGCCCCAGACCAGCCGAACGGATAGAGTCCTTTCTACCCGCCCAAGGCGTCACAACACAAGCTTATCCACAATGTTCCAACTAGGAACGGAGTACAAGAGTTGCACAAGGAAAGCATCAACATAAAGAAGTTCTACTTCTATTACATCACATGGCACAATATACATGTCCAAATTTTTTTCTTTTCTTTCACTTTCATTCCATACATCATGTTCCAAAACTATGGAATATACAACATTCATACAAGAATGAAAATCCCCTAAACTATCATAGTCCAAAATAGGGGTACAACTCTATGCATCACCAAAATGGAAGGGCCGCTATCTAAAGAGCCAAACCCTTGCCTCGCTCCGCCGCCTCACTCGCGGAAGGACCTGGGAAAATGGGGGGTGAGAACTATAAACATAGTTCCCAGTGGGTAAGGCCACCCAAGAGAGAAGCTCGACCCACCAGGTCCAAAGAAACACCACATGCATAAGTTAGATCATATATAACTATGCAACAATTATTTACATGCTTAGTAAATAAACATAAAGGATGCAACCAAATGAAATATAATTTATCATTCTCTCCTAGGTTCATCCTATGTTCCACATTGACTAAGTTCTTTTACTTGTCATTTATTTATGGTTTCGGAATCGCCGTCTCACCATATTTGTTCCAACATTCAAGGAGTGAAATCGTCACCTCCAATTCGAGTAGCGAAATCGTCGCATACTCGGGATAGCGAAATCGTCGCATACCCCGTCTCAACACCGCCATCACATGGCATGGTAGCGAAATCGTCGCATACCCGGGATGGCGACCTTGTCGCACAACTCCCCCTCGACACCGCCAACACGTGGCGCGGTAGCGAAATCGTCGCATACCCGGGATCGCGAAATCGTCGCCTATCCCATGTCGGCACCGCCAACTCGTGGCATGGTAGCGAAATCGTCGCATACCCGGGATAGCAAAATCGTCACACATCCCGTCTCAATATGGCCAACTCATGGCATGGTAGCGAAATCGTCGCCTACCCGGGATAGCAAAATCGTCACACATCCCGTCGTTCACATTTCTCACTTGCCAACCTAAATCTCATGATCTTAGGTTCAAGTCACTAAGCCTCGCCTATGTTTGATAACACTAGGCTTACTTTCTCATTTGCCAACCTAGGTTCCATGACTCTAGGTTCCAATCACATGTCCAACCTATGTTCAATGACATTAGGTTTCAATCTCACATGTTCCAACCTATGTTCAATGACACTAGGTTTCAATCTCACATGTTCCAACCTATGTTCAATGACACTAGGTTTAAATCTCACATGCAACCATGCAACAAGTATCAATAATTGAATTGTACTTGAAATATCCATCATGCAATAGGAGTTCATTGTTCTACCTATCATGATTTCTACCATTGCCAACATGCAAGTCCTAGGGTTCACATATATATACCATTTTTTGTTCTTAAATGGATAATTACCCTAGACATGGAAGTGACCTAATCACTTCGGTAACCATAAAACCCACCTTAAGAGCTTCCAATTTCTTGTACTCTTCAAGCTCCTAAGTGTCCAAGCTTTGAGTTCTTGCTTCAACCCAAGCTTCTACAAGAAAAATGGTTCGTTACTCATTACGAACCCTAAATCCATCTCAATATGCGAAATCAAGTGTTCCAACATGATTTCCTATGCCTCAATTGCAATTATCGAAGGTCCAAATATTTTTAGAACCCTTCATTGCAAAAGCCCTCATTCTACCTAGGGTTTGCATGCATGCAAGCCAAACCCTAGATTTCGTGGCCAAACAACCACCATTTGTGGTTTAGGTTGCCAAGGGTTCCCAAAAACCTCATTTCAAAGGATTAAATCCAAGGTTTGAACCCAAAACGTGAGGTACTAACTTTAATCACGAAATCCCCAAGCTCCTTCTTGCACCAAGAAGCTTCTTTTTCTCCTTTGGAAGCCTTTTCCAAGATCAATCCACCACTTCTCCAAGCTTTTGGAGAGATCTCTAGAGAGAGAAAGTGAGAGGAGAGGGAGAGGAGTAGAGAGGAAAACAAATGAGAAGGGGAGAAGGTCTCAGCCATTCATACACCCCTAAGTCATGTGAAAAGACCAAAATGCCCCTCTCCACAAACAACACAACAATCAGCCCACTCTGGGCATTGTATACCGGTATGCCCATTTGCATACCGGTATACGGGTGTTTATTCCGGTATACCTCAGGGATTCCGCAAAACCCGAGAGTTAGGTTCACTGTTTCGACCAACGTATACCGGTATACCATTTCACATACCGGTATACCCCGAAGAATTCCGCAAACCCGAGAGCTAGGTTTCTCGGTTTCAACACGGCATTCCGGTATACCCATTTCTCATACCGGTATACCCCGAAAAATTCTGTAAACCAGAGAGCTGGGTTTCTCGGTTTCTCATGGCATTCCGGTATACCATTTCACATACCGGTATACCAAGCTCCAATTCCGGTATTGGAGTTCACATACCGGAATCCAGTGCAGACTTTACCAATTCCGCAGTTTTAACTTATCGAGGTCCGTTTTCACGCCTCTCTTGCGCCAAAAACACTTCGCATAAGTCCTAAACTTGGTCGAAGCCTCGCACATAGCCTCTTATGCCATTTTCTCACTGGAACTCTACAATTTGTAGAAGTTCAGTACGATGCACTGAAATTCAGTGTACTACATTCCACCCCCCTTAAAGAGAGTTTCGGCCGCGAAACTAAAATCATACCTCAGCTGGACTCAGCGAAGAGGTAAGGAAACCGCTCCTTCATCGAGCTTTCCAATTCCCATGTAGCCTCGCGCTCACCGTGATTCGTCCATTGTACTTTTACATAAGGAATTTCACGGTTCCTCAAACTTTTCACCTCGTGATCCATGATGCACAAGGGGAAACTCCTCATAAGTCATATCCTCATGAAGTTCCATAGGTACATACTCGAGGACGTGCGCCGGATCATACACATACTTGCGGAGGGTCGATACATGAAACACATTGTGTATCCCCGCAAGCTTTGGCGGCAAAGCTAGCCGATATGCCACGGATCCCACACGCTCCAAAACCTCATAAGGTCCAATGTAACGGGGACTCAACTTACCCCGAACACCAAATCGCTTCACCCCTCTCATGGGTGACACTTTCAAGAAGACACGGTCTCCTACCGCGAACTCCAAATCTCGTCGACGTCGATCGGCATAACTCTTTTGTCTAGATTGCGCCGTCGACAAGCGTTCGCGTGCCAAGCGGACCTTTTCCTCCGCTTCACGCAACACGTCCGGTCCTAAGACCCTTCTCTCGCCGACTTCACTCCAATGAATAGGAGAGCGGCATTTTCTTCCATACAAAACCTCAAAAGGTGCCATACCGATGCTAGCTTGATAGCTATTATTGTAAGCAAATTCAGCCATCGGCAAATGAGTAGGCCACGCACCTTTGAAGTCCAACACACACGCTCGTAGCATATCCTCCAAAATCTGAATTGTTCTTTCCGATTGACCGTCAGTTTGAGGATGAAATGCTGAACTGAAATCGAGCCGTGTACCCAAAGCTTCTTGCAAGCTTTTCCAAAAGTGCGATGTGAAACGGGGATCTCGATCTGAAACAGTCGAGGTCGGAACCCCGTGCAACCGCACAATCTCGTCGAGGTAGACTTGGGCTAACTTGTCTCCCGGCCAAGTGGTGTGGATTGGCAAAAAGTGTGCCGACTTTGACAAACGATCCACCACCACCCATATCGCATCGTGGCCACCTAGCGATCGAGGTAAGCCCACAACAAAATCCATCGCGATATTTTCCCACTTCCAAACTGGAATGGGCAATCCTTGTAGTTTTCCCGCCGGAAAGCGACGCTCGGCCTTTACTTGTTGGCATACTAAGCATTTTGCCACGAAGCGTCCAACATCAAGTTTCATCCCCGGCCACCAATAATGCAATTTGAGGTCCTTATACATTTTGGTGCCGCCCGGGTGAATCGCATAGGGAGAAGTGTGAGCTTCTTTCAAGATCTCCCTACGAATGTCCTCAACTTTCGGCACGCACAATCGATTTCGAAATCGAATTGCGCCCTTCGAATCTACATGATAATCACCAGCGCGCCCGCTCTCGATAGCACTCCGCACCTTTTGGAGTTCCGGATCACCGGATTGCTTTTCTTTTATTTGCTCCAACAAGGTCGGCCACACCTCGAGATTCATAAGTTTAGCGGGGACGCCCGGGGCCACGATCTCCAAATCAAATCGGCCCATTTCCTTGATTAACGGCATTTGTCCCGTCATCTCAATTGCGAAGTTCTCCACGGATTTTCTACTGAGCGCATCGGCCACCACATTGGCTCTACCCGGGTGGTACAAGATGGTCAAGTCGTAATCTTTTATCAACTCCAACCACCTCCGCTGCCTCAGATTCAACTCCTTCTGAGTGAATAAATATTTTAGGCTTTTGTGATCCGTGTAAACCTCACAATGCTCCCCGTACAAGTAGTGTCTCCACAACTTGAGTGCGAAAACCACCGCCGCAAGCTCTAAGTCGTGGGTGGGGTAATTCTGCTCATAGCTCTTCAGCTGTCGAGAAGCATATGCTATTACTTGTCCTCTTTGCATAAGCACACACCCAAGACCACGATGTGATGCATCACTATACACCACAAAACCCTCCCCCGCAATCGGCAAGGCGAGTATCGGAGCCGAAGTCAACCTTTCCTTTAGCTCCTTAAAGCTTTGGTCGCATTCCTCGCTCCAAACATATTTGGCTCCCTTGCGGGTAAGACGCGTTAGTGGACCGGAGATTTTTGAAAATCCCTCCACGAACCGTCGATAGTATCCCGCAAGACCCAAAAAGCTTCGCACCTCCGTGACATTGGTCGGGCGAGGCCAATCCTTGACTGCCTCCACTTTCATAGGGTCCACAGATACTCCTCCTGCGGAAATTACGTGACCCAAGAAAGCGACCTCACGGATCCAAAATTCGCACTTTTTCAATTTGGCGAACAACTTGTTCTCTCGAAGAACTTGAAGCACAACCCTCAGGTGCTCCCTATGTTCCTCTTCACTCCGAGAGTAGACAAGAATATCATCTATGAACACAACCACAAATTGATCCAATAGTGGTTTGAACACACGGTTCATTAAATCCATGAACGCTGCCGGGGCATTGGTAAGCCCAAAAGGCATAACCGTAAATTCATAATGTCCATACCGCGTCCTAAACGCGGTCTTATGCACATCCTCCGGTTTGATCTTCAATTGGTGATAACCGGATTGCAAATCAATCTTTGAATACACCCGAGACCCTTGCAACTGATCGAACAAGTCATCAATTCGGGGTAACGGGTACTTATTCTTGACGGTCACTTTGTTCAACTCGCGGTAATCCACACATAACCGCAGCGAACCGTCCGTTTTTTCCGCACAAATAGAACAGGGGCTCCCCAAGGTGACACACTTGGTTTCACGAAACCCTTGTCCATCAAATCTTGCAATTGTGCTTTTAATTCCTTTAACTCCGCGGGTGCCATCCTGTACGGGGCCTTAGAGATCGGCGCCGTACCCGGGAGCAAATCTACCACAAATTCTATTTCCCGATCCGGTGGCATTCCGGGCAACTCCGTCGGAAACACATCCGGAAACTCTTGGACTATAGGAATGTCCTCAAGTCCCAACACTTCCTTTCGGTCATCCACTACCGTCGCCAAGTAGGCAATGCAACCACTAGCAATGAGCTTTCTTGCTTGCGACGTGGACACCATTGAAGCAAGAGCGAACTCTTACACCCACGGTACACAAACTCTTTGTGCCCGGGTTCTTTAAACTTCACTATCCGGCTCTCACAATCGATAGTAGCATGATACCTCGAGAGCCAATCCATTCCTAGGATCAAATCATATTCATTCATTCGATTTAATACCAGCAAATCAGCTGGCATGATCCAGTTCTCAACCCTCACGGGGCAATCCATACACACATGATGTATACAAAAAGTGTGTTCAGGCACTTGCACCGTTTTTGCATGTGTGGCATCTATGATTTCTATTCCATGTACAATAGCAAATGATCGAGCAATGAATGAATGCGATGCACCAGTATCAAACAAAGCTCTACATCGAATGCCTTTAATTATCACAATACCTGCCACGACGTCCTCCTGGGTAGCAGGCTCCTCCACCTGAGAGGCGAATACTCGTCCACTGGTGTGCTGGCCGCTGGCCCTCCAATGGTCTCGGCGGCTGTGCACGGCCCGCTGACATCGCCGCGGGTGGGATGCCCGCAAGCTGCCTCGGTGGCGCAAATGCCGATGCCGATGACGGTGCTCGGCCATCATCCATCGGACAGTTGTACCGCATGTGCCCTTGCTGTCCGCACTTGTAGCACCGGCCCTCACGATAGTCACATTGTTGAGGGCCGTGGGGGCCGCTACAAATCGGGCATTGGGTCGCGGATCGATTCCGTCGGGACCCTCGGGACTAATTCTGCGGCTGCGAGTGCTTCGGGGGCCGTTTAGAGCTAGATTGCCCCCCCGAGCCACTCGCCGGTCGCTTCTTTCCCTTCTCTTTATCTTTTTTCTTTCTCCCAAAACTCGCGCTCCTCGCGCGCACATGCATTCCCGTGCTCCACCCAAAGAGCACGGTCCAAGACCTCCGCAAAGGTCCGTAGCTTAAGGGCGTGCACCGCCCGAAAGATATCCGGTCGAAGTCCGCGCACGAAGGAATCGATCTTGTCCAACTCTCCGCGGACAACGTGTGGCACGCAATTAATGATGTACGAGAACTCCCTCTCGTACTCGCGCACTGAGCGGTTCCCCTGCTTCAACTTGCGGAACCTTTCTTGAAGCTTCCTTTTCTCGCTATCGGGGAAATAGGTGGCAAACACCATACCCCGAAACTCTTCCCACGATGGTGGCGGAAGGCTAGAGAGTCGATCACGTCGGACCCCCTTCCACCACACCTTCGCCGACCGCTCTAGACAATGAACGGCGAGGTGCACCTTGTCCCTCTCCAAGGTATAAAGGTCCTCGAAGAGCGTCTCGATAGCGTCGATCCATGTCTCTACGTCCCACGGATCCACGTTCTCCCCGCTAAAGATAGGCGGGTTGAACTTTTTGAACCTCATTAGAGCCGCAAGCGCGCGCTCTCGCTCCGCATCCTCCATCTCGGAGTCGGGCATAGGGGCACCCGACCCCTCGGCCACAGCCGGTTGCGCAGGTGGCACCACGGTTGGCGCCGGTGTCACCTCCTCGGCCGGTGCCGAAGCAGAGGCCGGAGGTACTCCCGTCCTCTCCTCCCTAGTCGCAGCCGTCTGCCGCGCCATCTCGTCTTGGAGCCTTTTAATTTGCTCCTCCTGTCGTTGCATGGCTTCGGCCTGTTGCCGAACCACGCCCATCAACTCGGTCAACTCATTACGAAGAGCCGAGTTCTCGCCCTCCCCGAGTTGTTCGGGAGCCGCGCCCGATCCTCCGGGCCCAGCACTCTTAGGAGGCCGTCCACGTACCATTATACTGAAAACATAATGACTTTGGTCATTCCATGACATTCAAGGTCATTCGCGATATAACATTTCACGAAAATAAACGTGAACCCAATCTAGGCGAAAGTCACACAAGGGTCCTTATTCCCCTCACTTGGTTTTTCATGTTGTCGGCCGCCAACATGAACACACTTGGTGAAGAATAAGACACACCTCGAATCTACCTCTATTTCCAACTAGAGGCATAAGGACAAAAACCCAATCACTTATCTTTCGCCACATCAAAGATCTCGTCACTCACGAGCCTACACTCCTAGGTCATTTCCATCCTAGGGTTTCTTAGGTCAACCTAGACCGTTTCTATGCTCTGATACCACCTCAGTCTGTCACGCCCCGCCGGCCCTTTAACACCAAATAGGTGGAAAGGATAACCGCACGGGCGCATGCCCCAGACCCGCCGAACGGATAGAGTCCTTTCTACCCGCCCAAGGCGTCACAACACAAGCTTATCCACAATGTTCCAACTAGGAACGGAGTACAAGAGTTGCACAAGGAAAGTATCAACATAAAGAAGTTCTACTTCTATTACATCACATGGCACAATATACATGTCCAAATTTTTTTCTTTTCTTTCACTTTCATTCCATACATCATGTTCCAAAACTATGGAATATACAACATTCATACAAGAATGAAAATCCCCTAAACTATCATAGTCCAAAATAGGGGTACAACTCTATGCATCACCAAAATGGAAGGGCCGCTATCTAAAGAGCCAAACCCTTGCCTCGCTCCGCCGCCTCACTCGCGGAAGGACCTGGGAAAATGGGGGGTGAGAACTATAAACATAGTTCCCAGTGGGTAAGGCCACCCAAGAGAGAAGCTCGACCCACCAGGTCCAAAGAAACACCACATGCATAAGTTAGATCATATATAACTATGCAACAATTATTTACATGCTTAGTAAATAAACATAAAGGATGCAACCAAATGAAATATAATTTATCATTCTCTCCTAGGTTCATCCTATGTTCCACATTGACTAAGTTCTTTTACTTGTCATTTATTTATGGTTTCGGAATTGCCGTCTCACCATATTTGTTCCAACATTCAAGGAGTGAAATCGTCACCTCCAATTCGAGTAGCGAAATCGT
This sequence comes from Puya raimondii, assembly GCA_016920855.1. Lineage (NCBI taxonomy): Eukaryota > Viridiplantae > Streptophyta > Magnoliopsida > Poales > Bromeliaceae > Puya > Puya raimondii. The sequence continues at coordinate 49,592,854 of JABWPP010000049.1, forward strand.
CGCATACTCGGGATAGCGAAATCGTCGCATACCCCGTCTCAACACCGCCATCACATGGCATGGTAGCGAAATCGTCGCATACCCGGGATGGCGACCTTGTCGCACAACTCCCCCTCGACACCGCCAACACGTGGGCGTGGCGCGGTAGCGAAATCGTCGCATACCCGGGATCGCAAAATCGTCGCCTATCCCATGTCGGCACCGCCAACTCGTGGCATGGTAGCGAAATCGTCGCATACCCGGGATAGCAAAATCGTCACACATCCCGTCTCAATATGGCCAACTCATGGCATGGTAGCGAAATCGTCGCCTACCCGGGATAGCAAAATCGTCACACATCCCGTCGTTCACATTTCTCACTTGCCAACCTAAATCTCATGATCTTAGGTTCAAGTCACTAAGCCTCGCCTATGTTTGATAACACTAGGCTTACTTTCTCATTTGCCAACCTAGGTTCCATGACTCTAGGTTCCAATCACATGTCCAACCTATGTTCAATGACATTAGGTTTCAATCTCACATGTTCCAACCTATGTTCAATGACACTATGTTTCAATCTCACATGTTCCAACCTATGTTCAATGACACTAGGTTTAAATCTCACATGCAACCATGCAACAAGTATCAATAATTGAATTGTACTTGAAATATCCATCATGCAATAAGAGTTCATTGTTCTACCTATCATGATTTCTACCATTGCCAACATGCAAGTCCTAGGGTTCACATATATATACCATTTTGTTCTTAAATGGATAATTACCCTAGACATGGAAGTAACCTAATCACTTCGGTAACCATAAAACCCACCTTAAGAGCTTCCAATTTCTTGTACTCTTCAAGCTCCTAAGTGTCCAAGCTTTGAGTTCTTGCTTCAACCCAAGCTTCTACAAGAAAAATGGTTCGTTACTCATTACGAACCCTAAATCCATCTCAATATGCGAAATCAAGTGTTCCAACATGATTTCCTATGCCTCAATTGCAATTATCGAAGGTCCAAATATTTTTAGAACCCTTCATTGCAAAAGCCCTCATTCTACCTAGGGTTTGCATGCATGCAAGCCAAACCCTAGATTTCGTGGCCAAACAACCACCATTTGTGGTTTAGGTTGCCAAGGGTTCCCAAAAACCTCATTTCAAAGGATTAAATCCAAGGTTTGAACCCAAAACGTGAGGTACTAACCTTAATCACGAAATCCCCAAGCTCCTTCTTGCACCAAGAAGCTTCTTTTCTCCTTTGGAAGCCTTTTCCAAGATCAATCCACCACTTCTCAAAGCTTTTGGAGAGATCTCTAGAGAGAGAAAGTGAGAGGAGAGGGAGGAGAGAGTAGTAGAGAGGAAAACAAATGAGAAGGGGAGAAGGTCTCAGCCATTCATACACCCCTAAGTCATGTGAAAAGACCAAAATGCCCCTCTCCACAAACAACACAACAATCAGCCCACTCTGGGCATTGTATACCGGTATGCCCATTTGCATACCGGTATACGGGTGTTTATTCCGGTATACCTCAGGGATTCCGCAAAACCCGAGAGTTAGGTTCACTGTTTCGACCAACGTATACCGGTATACCATTTCACATACCGGTATACCCCGAAGAATTCCGCAAACCCGAGAGCTAGGTTTCTCGGTTTCAACACGGCATTCCGGTATACCCATTTCTCATACCGGTATACCCCGGAAAATTCTGTAAACCCGAGAGCTGGGTTTCTCGGTTTCTCATGGCATTCCGGTATACCATTTCACATACCGGTATACCAAGCTCCAATTCCGGTATTGGAGTTCACATACCGGAATCCGGTGCAGACTTTACCAATTCCGCAGTTTTAACTTATCGAGGTCCGTTTTCACGCCTCTCTTGCGCCGAAAACACTTCGCATAAGTCCTAAACTTGGTCGAAGCCTCGCACATAGCCTCTTATGCCATTTTCTCACTGGAACTCTACAATTTGTAGAAGTTCAGTACGATGCACTGAAATTCAGTGTACTACACATATACAAAGTCTATACATCCAACTATATAAGGCAAATGTTGAGGTAGCATCAAGCAGAATCGATAGTACATGATTTGATCATAAATTGATTTATTTCCTTAACACCTCCGGCAAACTCAAGATGGGTCAAACATCGAGAGTTTGGAAAGAAAATATTGATGCCGCTAGAAAGTATGAGTCTTGCTAAAGAAATCGTAATCCGATCTTTGGATGAAATGAATGGGAGAGTAAGAGTTTTATTAGCATTAAAGTGTCGCACAAAATGATAGTCAATTTCAATGTATTTTGTACGCTCATAAAATACAGGATTATTGGTAATCTTTATAGCACTTTAGTTGTCACAATCAAGTGCTATAGGATGAGAGAGATGAATCCCCATATCACCAAGAAGTCTGTGAAGCCAAATAATATCAGAAGTTGTAATAGACATAGCATGATATTTAGCTTCTGAGCTTGATTTAGAGACTATATCTTGTTTCTTTGCTCGCCAAGAAATAAGAGAATCCCCTAGAAATACACAATAGCTTGTAATTGAGCGACGAGTTGTAGGATCCCCAGCCCAATCAGCATCACTGTAAGCTCTTAATTCTAATTTGGATGATGATGAAAAGAATAGAGATCTAATAATAGTACCACATAAATAGCGAAGAATTCGAAGAAGTGCCCCAGAATGAACTATTGCAGGTGCTTGAACAAACTGAATTAAAACATGAACGACATAGGCAATATCAGGATGGGTAATTTTAAGATATAAGTTCTTTATAACGAATTGGGTTATCTAATGGTTCACCTATATAAGGTATGAGATTCTAATTGAGTTGCATTGGCGTATCAACAGCATCATCATCAGTAATTATAACATGAGAAAGTAAATCAACAATGTACTTTTGTTGGGATAATAAATACCCACTAGGACTATAGGCAACTTCTATTCCTAAGAAGTATTGCAGAGGCTCAAGATCTTTTATCTCAAATTTTGATTGCAAATGAGATTTGATAGATTGGATATATGTAGGATCATTACCTGTAATGATTATAGCGTCAACATAAAGAAGTAGAATAGTGCGACTATGAGATGAGGTGTAGACAAACATGACATGATCATTTTCACTTTGGACGAATCCAGCGTGAAGAATTGCATCACGAAACTTCTCAAACCAAGCACGAGGGGATTGTTTGAGACCATACATAGCTCGCTTAAGTAGACAAGTATGACCTTGTGGATGAGAAAGTCCTTGTGGAGGCTGCATATAGACTTTTTCCTAAAGGTCACCATGAAGAAAAGCATTTTAAACATCAAGTTGGTAAAGAGGCCAGCCTGAAGAAGCGACGACAGCTATAAGAGTACGAACCGATACCATTTTTGCAACTGATGCAAATGTCTCTTCACAATCAATTCCTTATTCTTGGGTAAAACCACGAGCAACCACGCGAGCTTTATCATTCAATAGAATCATCAGAACAAGTTTTGATTCAAAAAAATCCATTTATAGCTAATTGAAATTTTTCCAGGAGGTAAAGGGACAAGGTCCTAAGTGTTAATTTCTTGTAATGCTGAAAGCTCGTCTAATATAGCATCGCCATTCAGGAATTTTGATAGCCTATTTGTATATGGTTGGTTCTTGAAAATTATGTAAGTAGCAAGAAAGGTTTGGTATTATGGAGAAAAAGAGTGAGAACCCAAGCAAAAAAAAAAAATTGCTTGGGACACCGTTGTCTAGTCGGATAGCGGCATTCAAATGGCGTGAGATCATCACCCGAGGTATTATTAGGAGGGGCCAAATTGCGATCTGAAGCATCAGTGGATTCACTCTCTAAAGAAGGATCACCTTCCACAGAATGAGGTGGAAGTACAAGAAAAGCAAGATCAATAACATGAGATGGAGGAGTTGATGACCGTGATTAAGCATAATAGGGAAGGTGTTAAAAAAAACAACATTGCGAGATATGCGAAGTCGACGATTAATAGGATCATAGCATCTGTATCCTTTGTGTTCAAGACTATATCCAAAAAAAACACAAGTAATGGATTTAGGAGTCAACTTATTCCTTTCGTGTGGAGGAAGAAGAACAAAGCAAGTGCAACCAAAAATACAAAGATGATTATAAGTGGGTGCTTTTGAAAAGAGACGCTCGCTTGGTGAGATACCATAAAAGGTGGTAGAAGGCATGAGTCTTATGAGATAAACAGCTGTAAAGATGGTATCTGCTCAAACTTTCTTGAAACAGATCCAGAGATCAAAAGAGATTGAGCAGTTTCAATGATATGGCCGTGCTTGCACTCTGCAACACCATTTTGTTGGTGTGCATAAAGGCATGAAAGCTGAGATAAAGTCCCATTGTTTGAGAGAATATCTTAAAATTCTTGCGACATATACTGACTACCGACGTCTGATCGAAATTTCTTATGTGGCATTGAATTGAGTTTTAATCATAGTTGAAAGATAAAATTTAGGAAGTTTAGAGCGGTGATGCATAAAGTATACCCACTAAAACGAGAAAAATCATCTACAAATATCATGTAATATCTATTGCTAATGCGTGTAGGAATTGTTGCTGGTCCCCAAATATCAGAATGAATTAAATCAAAGACATTATTTGAAATGGATTTACTTGAAACTAAAAGGTTGAGTAGTTTGCTTAGCTAATTGACAATCCATACAAGATGAAAGTTCATAATCACTAACATGTCCTAAAGCACCTGTGAGAATTCGAGTTTTTAATTTGAATTTTTGAAATTTATTTTGAATGTGGTTTTCTCTCTCTCTTGGTGTATGTATATATGTATATATATGTGTATGTTTGGTTTTTGGCTTGTTGGAGGCGAAGGGGATGAGTTTTGTCGTGAATCGGCGACCGTTTCTAGAGATCCAAAATCGTAGATTCGATGTCTCGGCAGTGCTGATCGCGATGGCGCGATCCATTTGTGAATCCGACCGACGGATCTCGGGATATCGCGAGATCATCGCTGAGAGATCAAAATTGCATTTCCGATCTTTTCGCAAAAAGGCCCATATTTTATGTGCCGAATTGCGTGAAACCGGATGTGAAGGGGTGTTGTCGCGTTTTACACGCGCTGTTGGGGACTTGGGTTAAAATTTCTGTTTGTTGTGGACTTATGTGCAATTGTGCACTTGTGTATAAATTGCATGTGAGCTAACCTAACCCTAATCCTTGCTAACCTTGCTGCCCTAGCCCCCAGCCGACTCCCTTCCTCCGCCTGTAGCTCCCCCGTGCGCCGCCACCGCCGCCGATCGGCCCTGGCCGGCATGGAGCTCCGGTCATCTCCTCCCTCTCTCTTTCTTCTTCTTCTTCCTTCTTGGCCCGGCAGCACGCTGGTGGACCCCGTGCCCTAGGGTCTTCCCTGCGGTCGCGCCTCGACATCCGGTGACCTCCCCGGCCACTGCCGCCGTCGCCGCACGCCGCCTGCGCCACCGCAGATCTTCCTATGCTGCTGCGGGAAGGGTGCAGGCAACACCTTCTTGCTCGGTGCCGCTGCTGCCTCCCGCCATCGGGGTGGTCTTCCGCCGGCTTCCGGGGGATCGCCGCCGCTGCTGCCAGCCTCCCCGGCCGCCCCCGTGCCGCCGGACCGCAGCCGCAACCGCAACCGCGACTAGCCAAACCCGGGAGCAGGCCTTCTCTCTGCGCCGCCGCCGCCGCTTCCCGTCACCGGCCAAGGTGAGAACCCGATACCTTGACTCCCCCGTGTCCGACCCTGGCCGCCGTGAGAGCTGTCTTGCCGCCGACTGCCGACCGGAGCTAGTTGCTCCAGCCAGGCTCAGATCTTGGCTTGTTGGAGCTGTGCGCGCAGCGCCGAACTCTCCGTCACCTCTTGATTGTCGAGGAGGGGAGCACGATGACCGCAGTGGCTCGCTGGTCATCATGCTCACCTCCGTTTGCGTCGGGAAGCCCCGTTGCGCGGTTTCGACGATGTCGAGCTCCAAGAATGTATGTGTGTAGTATTTTCTTGGGCCTTTTGAGCCCCGCGACTATTTTCGTCGCTCTGGGCTGTGAGCACGGCCTCCGCTGCGTTGTTTCCTCTCCGCTGGTGCTCGTAGAGAGTGGTGCGGACGAGCAGATTGCTCTAACGGTCTTCTTTAGTGCTTATTATTGTATTTAGATGCTTGTTTAGGGCTTTCGTGCTTTCGTCGCAGCGTGGAGACGCTGTGGGCAGCAAGGGCTTGATCCTTGAGGCCTTGTGGACTAGTTGTCCAAGCTCGTAGCACCTTCGCGAAAATCCGGTTTGATTTCCGGTGCGTTTTCCGACGAAATAGTCGGCGGAATGCGCGTTTAGGTCGTGCGACTCACTTGCTGGTTTCGTGAGTGACCTGGCTTCGTCGTAAAGCCTGGTTGGCTGTTCTCCTTCGCTGTCCCAAAGTTCTGTGGGCAGCGGATGAGTAATGGAGGGTTCCGGTGCCGAATCAGCATCTTTCGGGAATCCGAAAAGCTGTTTTCGGATGCGTTTGTGTTCGTGGCATCCCGATCTTGTGCCTGCTGTCCAATCACCTCATTTGGTGTGTTTGTGGACAGCGGAGGACTTACGTGGGTTGTTGGTACCCCTTTGGGGCTTGGTTTGGGTCCGGGATTTGTTCCGGCGGATTTTTCGGACGTTCCGACGGGTTCGGGTTGGTGTGCTTCTGTGTTTGGTGTCGACTCGGTGGACCTTGACCCTGTGAGTCTTTCGTAGGTCCTGTCGATGTTTCCGTGAGCCGTCGGTGTTAGACTCTCCCATTTCTACAAGTGGGTACTTCGATCCGGAGTCGGTACAGTGGACTAGCGGTGATACCCTTCTATCCCTTTCTCTTGCATGTTTGGATATAGTTCACTTGACTCCTCTTATCTCTACTTGTGTGAGCTTGCCATTAGTAGAGTAGTGTGATTGCATGGTTTATTGAGACGACCTGGTTGGTCGGTGGTGATCGCCTGTTGCTCCGAGCGATCTCCGATATTCGTATATCAGTTGCTATACTCGGCTTGTTGCCTTTCTGTGGATTGAGCATATTGCATCGATCGTCACAGCACTTCTAGCACTTCACGTACACCCGCGCTCTGATCCACCGCATAGAGTGTTCTTTTTCGAAAAAGGGTCGTGGTTTTCGACCCGTGAGCCTCTTGTCATGTGCATCTGCGGAGGTTATGTGCCGGTGAGTGAGCATATTGTGACAGTGCCAGGGATCCGTCCCTGTGGCCTGGTGGTGATTGGGTTTCATTATTTATCTACAGTTGATGCATATGCTATTTATTTGCAGTAGCGTAGTCGTTCATTTATTGTCATACTCATGCTTACTTATGCTACTGTTTTACCTACCTATCTATCTATTGACCCTCTTGCCGGTGTGTACACCTCGCCTTCGTCGGCTTGCGGTACCCACTGGGAGGGGAGACATGTTTATCATGTTCTCACCCCCCGCCATCATTTTTCAGGTGAGCCGGGTAGTGGGAGTCGGGACGTGGTGAGACGCGACTAGTTAGCTGCATTAGAGGTCCCGACCTGTGTTACCGTAGATTTGGTTATCACCCTGACTCTCTCTCTTTACTTAGTAGACTTATGTGACGGTTCAGTTACATTATGATTGCTTGTTTACTTATCTGCATGCTTGGATATTGTGGACGACCATGTTTTATTATGTCATGTGGATTTTTGGGATATACCTGCGAGTTATCTGTCTATCGTGGATTTCTACCCCTCGTGGTAGCTGGTTCTTAAAATAAAGTTTTTGTTAGGAAACATGTTTCAAATGGCTTTTCGGTTGATCGGCTTTTGGTTTTCAAAAGAGAGTTTTCGTGTGGGGAACAGTTTTAAAAGGATATTTGAAATGATTGAAGTTAGGGTTTCAAAATAAAGCTTCCGGGTGGGGAGCACTTTTAATAGAATATTCTGGTGAACTGTGCATTGCATCATATTTCGCCTAAGGAGTGCTTAGATTCATGCAGGTGATAAGGATGGTAAGCTGTATGAGATGGTTGTTGTGTGTGTGATGAATGAATGGTATTTGTGATCCTGTTATGTATAGTGGTACGCCGTGCAAATACATGGGAGACTCTGTCCGTGTGGACAGAGGGACCTGTATTTGTGGCGGGTCTGTACGTCGTGCGGGCTAGGGCTCTAAAAAAAAAATTGACACGTTTTTTCGCAACTAAAACTAGCCCGGGGAGTGACAGCACCATTATGAATAAGTAAAGAAAGACGATCTTTAGCAATGTGACCTAGGGCCCGTTTGGCCTAGATTCTGGAAAAGTGATTTCTGCAGAATTAATTTTGATTTGAAAAAGTGATTTCTGTTAAAAGGTGTAGAGCGTTTGGCTGAGTCTGATAGAAAAGTAATTTTGCTGAACTGATTTTAGAAAGCTGTTTGGCAAATTTTTTTACTGAAATGATTTTGTAATGCTGTTGAACATTAGTTTATTAATTTATTTTGCAGTGAAGTGATTTTTTAGGTTTAAACATCAAAGAAGGTTACATACAAAATATTATATTAATTTATTAATGTATATTAATAATTAAAATATTTAAAAATTATACTTTTTCTATATATAAAATATATTTTTAATACAAATTTAATTTTAAGTTCTGTTGAAATGTAAATAAAAATTTTAATCAACCCAAATCCGTTGTATTTTAATTTTTTATAAACATTCCCATTTATCGCGCCGGCAGCACCCAATCCGGCCGGATTCGGTTAGGACAGATCCCATCGGCGCAGATCCGACTGGATTCGGCCAGATCCGGCAAGGATGGATCCTGCCGGCACGGATCCGACAAGATCCATCCTTGCGGATCCCGCCGTATCGGCCGAGCCATAGGGGAAGAAAGAGAGATAGAAGAGAAAAATCTATTAAAAAAAGAAAGGAGGGAGAAAGAAGGAGGAGTTAGAGAAGAGAGGAAGGTAAATTTTTTTTTTCGTTGGATAGGAGTTGGGAAGATAGTTATCTGTGGGAAGAGTGAATGGGAATAGTGAAAGGAGAGAGAAGAGGGTAGTTGAAAATATTAATTGAATGTAAAAGGTTAGAGTAGAATTATGTTATTTATTTAGGGGTAGTTTGGGTATTTTTATAAAAATTTTAAGTGGGAAAACTGATTTTGTGGGAATCAGTTTTAGAGAAGCAGTTTTTTTCTGCTTCTGATTCTGGCGCTTGAAAAATCAGTTCTCTGATTCGGAAAAACAAAATCAAAATTTTCAACTTTTGTTGCCAAATGCTCTACTGAGCTCAAAATCACTTTTGGGCTCTGAATCACTTTTAGGAAGCTGGGCCAAACACCCCCCTAAGAAACGATGCCAAAGATTCGTTATTGAGGAAGAAGCAGTAACTATAGAGGATGCGGAAAATGATGGTAGATGGAGATAATCCATATAGTAAAGTGTTAGAAAATTGCGTGCGATTGAGCACAGCGAAAAAAGAAAATCAAACAAATTTGATTTTTTAAGAAAACTCGAGACCCGATCTCTAAAACCACGCAAATATGATCCCTCATGTTGTTTAAGATTAAAGAAGAAAAGGAAGATCTAATATTCACCTTTGCGCGGGTGGATCTACACCGCAATCTGATGATCGTGGAATTGGTTCTCTTGAAGCCGCACAAGCGTCCGGCCTCTACAGGTATCCACACGAGATTGGTGATCTGATCGAAATCCTCACCGGGGTGCTAGCTCCCTTACAAAGGACGTCTTTCTTACTAGAGGAAAGAAGAGAGAATGAGAGAGAGATGACGGTTAGGATTTTTTAAAAACTCCCATATCTTATATAGAGAGATATAACTCTCTTTTTAATAATATAATAACCATTAAGGATAAAAATAAATTTAGGTTTAAATTTATTCTTTCCTTAATTGGTTAGATCGATCAAATCCTAATTTGATTCGACTTGATCTTTATCCTAATTTGATCATATCAAATTAATAATGCAATATTTGCACATAAGCCCTCTCACAACTTACTAACTGTTAGTAAGTCCTCTCTTGCAACATTTGCACTTTAATACCCCTAATTTATAATAATTATAAATTAGTCCAATTATCAACATATTGATAATTAGGTCCTCCGGCGATTCAAAAATCACGATCCAGCTATCCGATCGGTCACAACCTCTTATGTGTGTGACCCCATAGGTTCTATTCTATTTGGTAGTGAGATATATTCTGATCACTATCAACAATATCACTGAAACTCCTTTCAGTGGGTTGGAACAATTTCAACTCAGCCCAATGAGAATTATCGATCATCTAGATAATTCTCGTGAGTCTCACAATCCACCAGTGACACCTAGCAGCATGTAGTGACATTCTAGTAGAATGGAATGCTGAACCTCTTGGTACAGTTACCGTGTGATACAGTCCTTCTATCAAGAGTCCCGACTAGACGGAAGTCGTGGAATAACTCGTCAAACCCTATCGTCTGCCATATGCTTCGTTAGTTAATTCGCGAATAATTCGCGAATTTTTGAAGAAACGAATTAAACGGCCGTATCCGTATTCTTTCGAAAAATTCAGAAAAAAAACATGTATTTTTGGTCAAAAATACTTATTCGCGAATAATTTGCGACCGCCGATTAATTCGCCCAAAAAAATGGGCACTCATCGCGACTTTTTTTTCGCGAGTGTGAGAAAGCGAGAGGCGTACGCGGTACGTTTCTTCGCACTTCGGAGTTCCGCCCTCGCCCAAAACAGAAAAAAGAAAAAAAAACCCTCGGTTCGCCTGTCTCCGCCGAAAAGTTTTTGCCCTAACTTCTCACTCCTGCGACCCTGCCACCGACCCCAGCCCCCATCCCTTCCCCTCCCCCTCTTCCCTTCTGGCCGCTCGCCGAAAGCCATCGGAAGCCCCCGCGAGGCCACATCGAAGATCGAGTTCTTCACTCTTCAGAACCCTTCTCGCCGCCTCTTCCTCTTCCGCTTTCGCTTTCGCTCTCCAACGATGGATCAGTAATCGGGTGGTTCTTTACAAACCAGGTACGAATCGTTTGAACTTTTATGCTTTAATTTCGCTCTCTCTTTTCTTTATTTCATCTTCTCTCAATTACTGACTGTATGGTATGGTTTTGAGTAACAAGACCATGACAACATCATTGTGAACATGCATTTATTAAGATTCATTACTTCTATTTTTATCTTTAATCTCTATAGCATACATGAATATTCTAAGATACCATAGATATTCTTAAAAAAGAATAATCAACAAATAAGGTTTTAAGACCTCAAAAGGTTGATATGCCCAGCAGGTTGTGAGTAAGGTTTGAAAGTCACAACATTGATTAAAAAATTAAAACCAAGGGAGATCTAGCAAACTTAACAAAGGCTAAAAAACATGGGTGTTAACTGGCAATACTCCGAATTTTTGATGATTTTGGAGAAATAGCAATATGGAGATACAGATTTGAGTTTTCATTCTTCAATAAGAATATACAAACATTGTTGAAGATGTCTAACTTTAAGACCTAAGGAATAAGAGTTTGAAGATGTCTAACTTTAAGATTTCCCGCTCCTAACATTTGTCTTAGATTGTGTCAAGCTCCCAAGTGGGATCAATATAGGGAACCTCTCCATTCCTATTAAGTTCTTAGTAAACAATTTTTATTAATCAAGAACTACAAATCTCATCTTTAGTGTAGTCAATGGTTAATTAGTTTCGTATTGGATTTCTAGATTTCCATATTAGTCCTAGTTAAGTTGTTGTTACTTGTTGTTACATTCATTAATTTGCTTGTTGTTGATGGGTAATTCTAATATTAGTGGGGTAATTCCTAATGACTCAGAACCAATGAAGTGGGGTTTATTACTTAGGGTTAGGCTATGTTTGATGCATGATTGATGGGTAATTCTAATATTCTTTCGATGTGATTTTATTCTTTTGAGAATCCATGATAGGCGGTCATGTAGTAGAGCTGGAAATATTTGAGTCATTAAATTTTTTGTGCAGAAAAATGGTTCGAAAGAAAGATAGGTTTTGGATTCACGCGGAAGAATTGAGTGGAAAATTTAAGTGCAAATATTGTTCTAAAGTGTACTCGGGAGGTGTCTCAAGAGTTAAATCCCATTTATCTCAAGTTTCAGGACGTGATATTGAAACTTGTGATAAAGTACCATCAGATGTACAAACAGAAGCATTCACAGCTATATGTGGAGATTCTAGCAAAAGAGCTAAGAGTATTGGAAGTACGAATGTCAATGAGTCTGGAGAGAGTATTGCAATTTCTGGTTCTAGATTAGTTGAAGGAACTAATCAAATGACAATGCAGGAACTTTACAAGAAAAAGAACAAAGAAGAAGTTGATCAGTCTCTTGCTAAGTTTTTTATAATGAATAACATTTCTTTTAATGTTGTTCAGTCAGAGTCATTTATTGACCTTATAAGAGATGTTGCGAATTATGGCTCTGGCTATAAAGTACCATCCTATTCAACACTGCGAACAAAATTGATTTCAAATGAAAAAAAGGAAGCCGAAACATATGTTGGAAAGGTGAAATCCTCAGTGTATTTGAGTGGCTGCACCATTATGTCAGATGGTTGGACTGACTTGAAAGGAAGAGCATTCACTAATGTCATTGCCTATTCACCTGGAGGTGCGATTTTTATGAACTCTTTTGAATGCTCAAAGGAGAGAAAAATTGTTATGTATCTTAAAGATATTTTATCATCTGTAATTGAAGATATTTGGCCAGATAATATTGTCCAACTAATCACAGACAATGGTAGTAATTTTCTAGCAGCATGTGACATGCTTTTGGGAAAGTATCCAAGAATGTACAAGACACGATGTGCGGCACATGGCTTACAATTGCTCTTAAAAGATATATATAAGGATGTTGAATGGGTGCGAATCGTGATTGATGAGGCGAGGTTGATTGAAAATCATATGTACAAGCACACCGTTCTCTTGGCTTTGATGCGAGAAGCTACTCAGAAAGAACTAAAGCATCCTTGTGTTACAAGATTTGCTTCAAATTTTCTTGTGCTGCAATCACTTGTGGATGTTGAGAATGAATTAAGGCTTTTTGTTGCTTCTCCCGAATGGAGAGAAAGTAACTTAAACAAGAGTCGGCAAGCAAAGAAAGTAACTGAGCTAGTCCAAAATAATGAATTTTGGAATAGAGCAAAGGAGGTCCTACAAGCTTTAGAGCCTATTGTTCGAGTCCTACGTTTAGTTGATGGTGAGGGATCTACTTCTGGATACTTATATGATGCTATGGAAAGAGCCAAAGAAGCAATCAAATGTCGCTTGGGTAATAATCAAAATAAATTCATGCGCATATGGGAGTTATTTGATGAAAGAAGAAATGGAAATATTATACATCCTATACATGCAGCGGCAGCTCTTCTGAATCCAGCTTATATGTGTCGTGAAGGGTTTAGAGAAAGTCGAGAGATGAAAGATGGCATAGGTTTCATGTTTGAGAATTTAATTCTTCCAGAGGAGAAAGAAGATTTTTTAAAACAAGTACAACTTTATCGTTCTAGATCAACTTTAATTTTCAATTCTACGGCGTTGATGATGTTAAAAACCTCACATCCTCGTAAGTTATGTTCTTTTTAACTTTAGTATAATTTTCTTTAAATATCATTAACTATTTTTTGTTTTTAATTTCAAGAGTTTGGTGGGATTATTGTGGTGATCCACTTCCAGTGCTAAGAAAATTGCAATTCGTATTTTAAGCCAACCATATAGTTCTTCATCTTGTGAGAGAAATTGGAGTGCCTATGAAGCAGCACAAACAAAGAAAAGAAATAGATTATCTTCAGAAATGTTAGATAATCTTGTTTATACTAGAATGAATACATTAGCAATGAAAAAGTGGTCCACTTTGGAATCACAAGATTTGGAGCCTATTAATTTAGAAAAACTTCATGAACTTTCGGAATATATAGATGATGGAAAAGGTGGAGATAGAGACAACGGCGAAGAAATTGAATTAACTAACCTCGACCTTTTGTGGTTAAATCAAGAGTCGGAGTTCGCTGATTATAATTACTAGAACTTTCTGTGCTTGTATGCTTTATGTTTATTCAAGCTTTTATGTATGCTTATATGTGGAATTGTGAACTTCATATATCTTTTATTTGTTTACTGTTTAGACTTTAGATGTGCTAGTATGCACTGTGCAAAGTGCAAGTTTTATCTTGTATTTAGTTTTCAACTATACTTGTATGTGAACTTTCTATATTTTATATTTAAATATGGACTATCTTAATCTCTTATTTGTTTAATTATTTATTTATTTTGGGGCATAATATAGTTTGCTATTTTTTTTTTTACTTAATTAGCCTAATTTTGTAGCTCTTTATTTTTATATTCTAAAGAATTATGAATAATTATGCTAATAGTATAAATTTTGAGAGAAAAAAAAACTAATTTAATAGCCGAATTTTTGATCCCGAATTTTTAATTGGTGGACGTATAATATCCGTATAAATCACGTATCCGAATAATTGGCGAATCCGTTTTTAGCCGTATTTTTCAATGAATTTAAAAATTAGAAGACGAATTTTATCTGAATTATACCCGTACCGAATTTTTGCCGAATCCGAATTAACTAACTATGGTCATATATCAAATTTATTCGACTCGAGTTTCTAATATCGGAAACCCTTTCTGCTATTTACTCTGCCTTGGCCAAGGTCCTCTAAACTCGGTCTTATAAATTATATAGGACTAGCGCCCCTATCTACCAAGGGAGATAGATTCTATGTAGGTGCACACCCTATTCCTACAACGAACCTACTGCAGCCAACATGCACCGCAAGGACCCGAATGGCTAGGGACCAAGTGTATGTACAGTCAAACTATAGTAACCTCATTGTGAATAGCCGAGGCACCACAGGTTAAAGGACCAGTCATACTACTGCAGCATTGAGTAAGTCACCGACGAGTGAGTAGACATCCAAGTGACTTCTCGCATTGGTCACGCTCGGTACTCTTGTTCTCTAACAACCACCTTCACATTCGCTCCAGTGTTCCCACACTGTTGACTCGAGACTTGTCTACCCAGAAAGGGAAGCGACCTGTGCACCAATCTCGTTGGATCAATCACTGTCCTCGTGATGATCCATCGATCGAGAACATTTAGGAATTAACCATCAATGACACATGTCTCAAATTCTCAACTCTTGAGAATAAGTGTCATCATCTTATTAATTCCTTGGACGATTTATGGACACATACACAACATGAATGAAAATAAGCTTCCAAATTTATTCATAATATTTAAAATTAAATACAAATTTATGTCCTAAAAAGAATACATGTGTCGGCCTTGTTGGCTTCTAGGGCATACATCTAACATAAAGTCCATCACGCCTATGACCCTGACCAATCAGTCTCCCGATGTGACGATCTTGTACAGAACAAGAAGTAGAATCAAAAGAGACAAGACAACTATGATCAGTTAACTGACTAACGGAGAACAAATTTAAAGATAGTTTTGGAATATGTAAAATAGAAGGTACAAAAAATCATCCAGTCAGATCAGAAATAGTTGTTATCCTGAACCACACCAAGTAAAGATGAGCCATCCGCAGTCAAGATATTGAGAGTTGAGTTTAAAGGTGTAATAGATATGAGACAAAATTTGTTATGAGTCATATGAAAGGAAGCTCAAGAGTTTAATATCCATGAGTGCTTAGGCATACCTGAGAGTTCGTGAGTGGAAGAAAAACTATGAGTAGGAGACGAGACATTGCAATGATTTTTTTGGGTCAACCCATTGTTTTGAAACTTAGTATTAGTTGAGGCAGACCTAATGTACTAGATGAGTCGAAAGGAGCAACATATTTCATACTTCTAGTTGATGACATAACGTTGTCCGATGCGTCTTGATTTGGCCGATTGAAGTAGTAGCAACTTGAGGTCCTTGATGTCGAAAAGATTTAGCTTGCTTTTTTTTATAGCATTCATAGTATGACCCAAATAATGACAATAGCGACATTGTATTCGATGCTTGTCCTTTCTGAATATGGAATTGCCAGCCTCATTTGGCATGCTTTGAGGAGATTTGGAAGTATGAGATAATTGGCTATTTGCCAGAAGAGCACCAGGTTCAAGAGGTTTTGTCGAGCTCAAAACCCTCAAACAAGTTTCTTCGGCAATTAAGTCAGCAAAAGTAGCATCAAGAGTAGGGAGAGGTGAGCGATGCAATAATTGCCCTCGCAATGATTCGAATTCAGGTCGAAGTCGCATAAGAAAATGAAATAGATGTTGCTGATCTTGCATGTGTTTTAATATAAGAGAACATTCACAAGCCGAACAAGTTGTGCATAAGGGCTCCTCCATTATAGCAATATGGCACCAATGACTTTTCATAAAGTATAAAATTCTTGAATTGAGCGCTTACCTTGATAGGCTAGGAAAAGTTCTTGAAACTCAGCATAAGATTACACATGGCTTGATTGCTGATAGAGCCCTTTGAGATGAACTCACATTGCATGCATAGTTCTCAAGCCTATCAACTACATACGAATATCAATATCGACGGACGAGGAAATAATACCACGAGCACGATGATCAGCGATAACCCAATCAACCATCTTCTTCTTATCTATGGGAGGCTTGATTCCATCGATATGACCGGTGAGATAGAGGGTGTCAAACAGCAATTTTATCGAAACAGACCATTCTTTATAATTAACTCCTGTCAACTTAATATCTAGTTGTGCTAGAGCAGGAATTGATGAGCCCATAGTGGATGGAGTAGAAGAACTCGCAGCAGATGATGATGTCGTCATAGAAATAGCCAAGTTGTAGGCATGCTATAGATCAATACGTCAAGGTGAAGCAATAAGGCTAACACGTGGACCTCAAGAACTTAATTAAGGAAGTTGTTGCCTTAATTAGTGGACAGAGCTACAACCAAGTAGTACTTTGGTCAATAGTTGGAATGCAAAGAAGTAACTTAGGGTGATGCTAGCGACCACAAAATGTTGGGTGTTACGGATTTCATATTGGCATATTTCATGATTTGAGTCGGAGTCTTGAAGGGTTCGGTTCGTGTTGTTGACGATTGAAGAATCCGAGAGTACCGGAACCCAATATTGAGTTCCTCAAAATTCGAGAGTACCAATTCTGTAAATTGAATTGCGTACCGGTACCGGGTTTGAGTATCGGTACTGATTTGAGTAGTTCCGGTACTGAAACATCCGAGTATCGAAACTCAGCGTTAGGAAAATTCTGTTGCGTTTTTGCGTACCTGTACCAACTTTTGTGTACCGGTACTCAATGTGCAGATTTTCTAATCTGACTCTAATCCGACTCTAATTGATTTTAAAGTCTATAAATACAATGTTAGGGTTCTCTATGATGTTGAAGCACTCAGAATTCACAAGAGAGCAACCCTAGAGGCTAGGTTTTTCGTTCTAAATCCTTCTCCAACAAATTAGCCTCTTTTAGGTCAATTCGAGATTTCGTCATTCAATATGCATATGTCGAATTGATCTACGATTTGCTTAGAGACTTTCTCTCTGGTTCTTTAACGATTCTCTGAGCAAAGGATCACCATAGAAATGTTAATTTCCTCTTTGTGAGAGGCGTCGTGGATTCGACGTGATCAAGGCGATTCGTAGATTCGAATCGTGAGTGCTCGAGGATTCGAGTGGCGTCCATGGATTCGGACATGGGGCGTGGACAATCCGGCGGTGTGCACGAGATCCGTAGGAGATAAAAGAAAGGTTAAGTCCGTGGAGTCGGTAATCACCTTGTAATCTTTTATTCTTAGTGGATTATTTTTTGCGTGTTGGTCTCGTAGGTTTTTCTCCAAGTTGGAGTTTTCCCACGTAAATCTCGATGTGCTGATTTTATTTTCCGTATTTAATTTTATTGTATCGAGTTTGTGGTTTGGCCCTTATACCTATTCACCCCCTCTAGGTATTAGATACATTCTACATAGATCCTAGGGTTCTCCATAACTTACAATTGGTATCAGAGAGGGATCTAGATTTATCTATCATCATGGCTGAGGGTGGAAACATTAATCGACCTCCGCTATTTGACGACACAAATTATGCTTATTGGAAAGTTTGCATGAGAGCTTCTCTAATTGCCATCGATGAGCGGGTTTGGCAATTCATAGAATTTGGGTAGACTGATCCCACTCAAATCGTCGATAATGTTAACGTCCCCAAACCTAGAAATAAGTGGACGAAAGAAGAAATTGATCTATCATCTTTCAATGGAAAGGGTGTAAACGCTTTATTCAATGCCCTAACTCAAACTGAGTTTTTACGCGTCTCGGGGTGTGAAACAGCAAAATAAATTTGGGACACTTTTCAAGTTACGCATGAGGGCACAAGCTTGGTAAAGGTTCAAAAACTCCAAATGTTAACAAGCAAGTTCGACTCAATTTGCACGGAGAAACATGAAACATTTACCAAGTATTATACTCGTTTACAAGATATAGTAAACACATGCGCAAACTTGGGAGAGAAAATCTTGGAACCCAAAGTTGTTAGAAAAATTTTAAGAACCCTTCCCGAAAGATTTCGTCCAAAGGTTGCCGCTATTAAAACTATAAAACATCCGGATGATTTAAAAGTTGAGGAATTAGTAGGTGCTTTACAAACGTATGAGATGACTTTTTCTACTAATTAATCTTCTTCCAAAACTTCTTCTAAAAGTACAGGTGTTGCACTTAAATCGATAAAGCAGGAAGATGAAGACTCGGATTCCGACGAAGAAATTTCACTCGCTGATTTTGAACATCAACTGGCTCTCTTAACGAAGAAATTTCGTCGAAACTTTCGGAAGAACAAAACCAACAACGCCTCATCTACCAATCGAAAAACTTCTTCTAGAAGATCTTCAAATTCTAAATCCTCTAAAGAAAAGAAACTTGCAAAATCTTCTAAAGAGAAGGATGATTTTGAAGGAAAAAACTAATGTTACAAATATAAAGGCTACGACCATATTTCAACGGATTGTCCCACTAAAAGGCCTTATAATAAGAAGGCTTTGCAAGAGAGAACTTGGGACGATTCTAGTTCTGAAGAATCGACCTCAAGTGAAGAGGAGAAGAATAATGTTGCTTTATGCTCTCACACTTCTACACCTCCTTCTTCGACTTTTGTTTGGCCTCAATTATTTCTAACTCTTTTGTTTCTTACCTCCTTGCATAAAACATCGACGGACGGTGACAACGAGAGTGAGGGGGAGTCGGATGATGACGACTTAGCCACGGCGTACAATCAACTACTTATTGAATCTAAGAAGTTGGCTAAGTTGAATAAAAAGCTGAAGAAGCGTCTGCTTGCGCTCGAGAATGAAAATAGCACATTGAAGACCGCGACTATAGCTCTTGAGGAGGAAAGGGAGTTGACATTGACGAATAATAAAATCCTCCAAGAGATGCTACATCAATCGGAATCAACCATTAAATCACATCAAGAAAATGTTGGCTTTCTAGAACTACAATACAAGAAAATTCATTCTTCAAACCAAGTTTTGACCGAACAAGTCCAACTCAAGTCCGACATGCAAAAATTCTCCTCTGGATCGAAAAAGCTAGATCATATGCTCAGATTGGGTCAAACAAATAAACTTGGAGTTGGATATGAGCGGACATATGTTGAGAAGACTCAAAATTCAATACCCAAAGTCTCAACAAATTTGAAGGTGAAAGTATGCCATAGATGTGAAAATAAAGGTCACATCAAGAAGACATGCCCTAAAAAGGATAAGAAGACTCAACCGGCATCTTCTAAGCATCTACTGGCATCTTCCAATACTCGACAATCTCTACAAATTCAAGAGAAATATCAACTAAGTCGAGTATCAAAGATCAATCCGAAGTCTAGACCACAACAAAAAGTCCCTACAAAGCCGAATACCAAGTGAAGACCCAAGATTGATCAAAATGCAAAACAAACGACACCGAATATAAACAAATCAAGACATCCATCAATCCGACAAGTTTGGGTTCGGAAAGGTGATATCTTTCCTTGTCTTAAATCTTAGTTTGTTTTGATTGTAGTATAGTGCTTTGGTTGGTTCTTATTTCATATCATTTGATCATTGCATTACATGTTTAGGTTTTCATTGTTTGCTTGGTATTTCTTGGATCTTTGGATGATTAAACATTAAAAGTGCCTTGAACATCTATATTTCACATTCATTCCAAGCTAAGTTCATATTAATTATCGGTTTTACTCCATTTTTATTATCTTTAAAGATAATTTATTATAGGAGATTTTAATACTTATATTCATCAAATTTAGGTAATCATGTTTAATCTCTTAGAAATTAAACTATCTCGGTTGTGAGTGTTGAATTGTAGTGAACCGCAATTCGGAAGCATATTGAACTTTGGCCAAGTTGGACAAAGTTTAGTTCAGGAGTAAGTTGAACGTGTTTAGAATTGAGTTCCGAGGGTTTCGGAACGATTAGAAGTGGATTTGGTGAGTCCATGTTGTGTCCCGAGAGTGTTGGAATGATTAGAGGAAAGTTGGGAGAATTTTGAGATACGATTGTATGTTGGAATATAATTATTCCGTAAGGGATAAACTATAATTCTCCAACTCAGGAAGTGTTCTTATGTGTAGAAGAGTTTCGGTTGTGTTGGATTTGATTCGGAGAGAAAACGGAATGAAAAATAGAGTTTTAGAGCGAACATGAGAAGAAAATAAAAAGGCTGAAAATACTGTTCACAGTGTCCGGGTCCGGACCCTGGGGTTGGGATCCGGACCCCAGCTGCGAAAATGTTGAAATTGCTCATGCGTTCCGGACCCGGGATGCAAGGTCCGGACCCCACGGACCTAGAAGCTCCAGAACATGGGTATTTCAGTAATTTCAGCTGAGGTCTTTAATGGGGACCCTTTTTCCCTTCCTACCCTACACAAACACACCCACACACACACTTTGTGTGTGAGAGAGAGAGAGCTCTCCTTCTCTCTCAAGTTCTCCTCTCTCTCTCTTTAGTTCTTCCCCAAACTTGGGGATTTGGTGGAGATCAAGCTTGGGAAGCTTGTAAGAGCGTCGGATCGAGCCCTAGCGCGCGTGGTGGCTTGGGTAGCTTCAGATCCGAGGTGGGTTTTTGAACTCTATGGTTGGGATTTTTGATAAATCCTTTAGATTTGAGGTTTTTGAGTTTCCTACATGTTTCTACACTATTTTAATCAAGGATTCTCCATAAATTTTGGAGTGTTCTTAGAGAAATTGGAAAACCTCGGTGAAAATAGGGTTTTTGAATTTGATCGGTTTAAAAATTGTTTGAACCCGTAGAACCCTAGTTGAGGGTTAGGAAATCATGTGGGACAACTCGATTTCGAGTGATTCCAAGAAATAAAATTATTTTGAGTTCGACTCGGAGTAACGAATCTTTCTTGTATTATAGGGCAAGAAGCTAAGAGATTCAAAATGTACGGCCCGATTGCAAGTGTCTTCAAGCAATTGGGGCATCATAAGGTGGGTTTGTGTTGCACCGAAGTGATTAGGTCACTTCCATGTCTAGGGTAAAATAACCATAATATGAAAATGGTAGTGCATGTTACCCTAGTGTTTAATTGTGCATGTTGGCATAAAGAATTTGTGAAATGGATTTGAGCTATGTGCTCATTTTACATGTATGGGAAGCATGTGTTTCATGTTCATATTTCATGAAAGGAAATAAATTATGCATGTCAACATGAGTGCTTAAATTAAGCGAATTGAGCTATAAGCTCAAAGTGCATGTGAGTAGAATGATGTGTATCATGTTTAAACATCAAGTGAGAGTGTTTGCATGTGTTGCATGTGATTGGTAAGTTCTCTAGAGGTAAAAGAGAATAGAAAAAATAAACTTAGAGAACATAGTGTCATTGAACATAGGTTGACAATGATGATATAAACCTAGTGTTGTTGAACATAGGTTGACAATGATGATGTAAACCTAGTGTTGTTGAACATAGGTTGACAATAATGATATAAACCTAGAGTTGTTGAACATAGGTTGACAATGATGATATGAACCTAGTGTTGTTGAATATAGGTTGACAATGATGATGTAAACCTACTGTTGTTGAACATAGGTTGACAATGATGATATAAACCTAGTGTTGTTGAACATAGGTTGACAATGATGATATGAACCTAGTGTTGTTGAACATAGGTTAACAATGATGATATAAATATAGTGTTGTTGAACATAGGTTGACAATGATGATATTGTGAATCATAGATAGGGAAAGTGAACAAGTGGACTTGTTAAACTCTATGAACCCATGAAAGAAAACTTGCATGTTGCTGGGATGTAAGTAATTGGTTAAAGCAGCGATTCTGCTAGTATGTATATGACCGATGGGTCATTGATGAGTATCTAGACTTTGATGCATTGTGCATGTGACTAAAGCTTGCAAGGGCCAAATGAGCTCAATTAGCAGTTGCTCGTGGGGGTCGCTCCCCCAGGGCATTGGTCCTCCGGAGGTGTAACCAAACGAGAGTGCTCGCTTTGCTATTTTGAGAGCCGATTTGGTGATGGATGCGATGCACGACCCCAGGTCATGGATGCATAACACGACTGGGTGGGGTGATGGATGCTGGACACCACCATGAGGCGCCGCGCAAGCTAGGGCCGTACTTGATGTAGGTCCTTGAGGGATTTGGTGATGGATGCGATGCACGACCCCAAGTCATGGATGCATAGCACGACTGGGTGGGGTGATGGATGCTGGACACCATCATGAAACGCGGCGCAAGCTGGGGCCGTACCTTGTGTAGGTCCTTGAGAAAATGGGTTGGTGGAGCAGCGATTCTGACACCAATGCTAAGTACTTGAGAAAATGGGTTAGTGGAGCAGCGATTCTGACACCAATGCCAAGTATTCGAGAAATGGGTTGGTGGTGCGGCGATTCCGACACTAATGCCAAAAAGAATGACATAAAGGAACTTGTGGGATGAACCTAGGAGAAAATGAAAAATGTCATTTATACAGGTTGCATTCGTCATGTTTTAAATTTAAACATGTGATTGTAGTTATGCATGGTTAATTGTGAACTAACCTTTACTTGAGTTACTTTCTTTGGACCTGGTGGGTCGAGCTTCTCTCTTGGGTGGCCTTACCCACTGGGAACTATTTTTATAGTTCTCACCCCACATTTTTCAGGTCCATTCGCGAGTGAGGCAGCGTAGCGAGGCAAGGGCGTGGCGTAATAGATAGCGGCCCTTCCTTATTTTGGTTATGTGCATAGATGTACCCGAATCTTGGGCATGAAAAGTATAAGAGTTATGTAATGAATGTAAAGAAAAGAAAAATTCGGCATGTATAAATGTGTAAATGTGATGTAATTAGTAGTAGTTACTTCTTTATTTGATGCTTTCCTTGTGCAACTCATGTACTCGGTTCCTGTTTGGAACATTGTATTGATACGTGTTTTGTGACGCCTTAGGCGGATAGGGGAAACTCTGTCCGTTCGGCGGGTCTGTGCGCGTGCCGGGACCGACCAAATTGGCGGTCTCGGGGCGTGACAGATTAAGGTGGTATCAAAGCGTAGAAATGATTTAGAAGGACCTAGGAGACCCTAGGATGGTAAACCATAAGGACCTAGGCTCGTGAGCGACGAGTACTTATGACGCGTGGCGAAAGATGAAACGGTTGGGTCGAGTGTAGTATGCCTCTAATAAGATGTTAGAGGTAGATTCAAGGTGTGGTTTATTCTCAGCCGAGGGTGTTCATGTTGGCGGCCGACAACATGAAACCGAGTGATGAGAATAGACGCCCTTGTGTGACCTTCGCCTGATTTGAGTCTGTGTCTGTATTGATTGTTTGTACTTGACTTAGAAGGTCGAGGATTTCATTGAAATTGTCGTGTTTTAGGAAGCGATGGCACCGCGCAGGCGATCTTCAATAAGATCAATGCGGGATGGGCCAAGTAGGGTCCCTGAGCAATCCGGAGCGAGTGGAGACTCAGAGCTCCGTGAAC
The DNA here is from genome assembly GCA_016920855.1 of Puya raimondii. Lineage (NCBI taxonomy): Eukaryota > Viridiplantae > Streptophyta > Magnoliopsida > Poales > Bromeliaceae > Puya > Puya raimondii. Next base: position 49,616,714 of record JABWPP010000049.1, read on the forward strand.
AGTTGGCCACACTCGTTGGAGTGATGAGGCAACAAGCAGATATGGGCAACCGGGCCATGCGCGGGATGAGTGACCGCAGGGGGATAGCCGGGTCCTGATGCTTGCGACGGCCTTCTCCTCTCCGAGATAGCGTGCGGGTATGCCACCTGCGGCAAGGTCTAGAGAGCATGCGCCGATGTTAAGGCAACCGGGGGATTCGCGACGAGCTCCAAGTGGTCATGGATATGTGACCCAGGTTGAGGAGCCTACTGCTACCGACAACGTCGTGGCAGGTATGATATAACTAATGAAATTATATGTAGAGCGTGATGTGACATTGGAGCATTGCATGTATTTATCATGTGGTCGTTTGCTACTATTCATGTGTAAATATAGTAGGGACCAAGATAGGGGTAGGTATTGAGTACCCTAGCATGCTCGTGTCATGGAAAGTGAATCGCCTACCAAAGTGGATAAGTGATTACATGGTACTAGCGAATTGCTGGTAATGAGCCAAGGATAGGGCTCATGGTAGGGATGGAAATGGTGGACTGACTGTAGTACACTGAACTTCAGTGTGTTGTACCGAACTTCTACAAATTGTGGAGTTCCGGTGGAAAGTGGCATGAGAGGCTATGTGAGTGGCTTCGGCCAAGTTTGGGACTTATACAAGTATTTTCGGCGCAAGTGAGGCGCGAAAACGGACTTCGAAAAAGTCAAATATGCCAAACTACAGAGCTCTGTGGCTCATTCCGGTATGGATGTGTTGTTGATACCGGAATGGCGTGGCTGAGCTGAAAATCCAGCTCTCGGGTTCTGCGGAATCAAGTGTTGAAACCGGAATAAACTCACTTGATTTCGGTATGGATGTGTTCATACCGGTATAGATTCGCCTGATTCCGGTATGGATTTGTGCGATACTGGAATGCAATGGAAAATCTAGAAATCCAGCTCTCGGATTTTACGGAATTGACTGTTGATACCGAAATACACGCCCGTATTCCGGTATACCAGTGCGCATACCGAAATGCAGAGTTGCGAGATGCCAGCTTTGGCTGGCTGTGTATAGTGATATGTGAGGGGGGTAGTTTGGTCTTTTCACATGAGTGGGGGTGTATGAAAGGCTGAGACACCTTCCCCTTCTCATTTTCTTCTTCCTCATTTCCCCTCTCCCTCTCCCTCACTTTCTCTCTCTAGAGATCTCTCCAAAGTTTGGAGAAGTGAAGGATTTGACCTTGGGAAAAGCTTCTAAGGTGGATTTGGAGCTTCTTGGTGCAAGAAGAAGCTTGGGAAACTCGTGACTAAGGTGAGTTCTTCATGATTAGGGTTCAAGCCTTGGAATTTATCTTGTATTTTGAGATTTTTGGAGACCATAGGCAATCTAATCCACAAAACGTGGAGATTGGCCAAGAAATTTCGGGGTTCTACATGCATGCATGTGAAACCTAGGTGAAATGAGGGCTTTTGCCATGGAGGGTTCTAAAAATATTTGGACCTTCAGAAATTACAATTGAGGCATAGGAAATCATGTTAGAACAATTAATTTCAAGTATCGAGTTGATTTATGGGTTCGTAATGAGTAACGAACCATTTTCTTGTAGAAGCTTGGTTTGAAGTAAGAACTCAAGGCTTAGTGACCTAGGAGCTCAAGGAATTCAAGACTTGGGAGCTCTTGAGGTAGGTTTGTGTTTACCGAAGTGATTAGGTCACTTCCATGTCTAGGGTAAATAACCATTTGAAATTAAAATGGTGTAAAAGTATGTAACCCTAGAATTGCATGTTGGCAAAATGAGAATCATGATGAATTGAGCCATGGGCTCATCTTGCATGTTAATGAATTCAAGTATTTCATTATTATGTATACTTGTTATGTGATTGCATATATGAATTAGAACCTAGTGTTGTGGAACATAGGTTGAAAAGTGCAAATGGAACCTAGTGTCATTGAACATAGGTTGGAACATGAGATTGGAACATAGTGTCATTGAACATAGGTGAGACTTGGTGACTTGAACCTAGGGCCATTGAACTTAGGTTGGCAAGTGTGAAATGTGAATTGGGGTATGCGGCGATTTTGCTACCCTGGGTATGCGGCGATTTCGCTACCCGAGCCACGTGATGGCGGAAACGAATTGGGGTATGCGGCGATTTCGCTATCCCGGGTATGCGGAAATTTCGCTATCCGAATAAGGAGATGGCGATTTCACTCCTTGGAGGTTGGGACCATGATGGGGATGGCGATTCCATTGCCCGGTGCCCAACACTATATTGTGTAAAGTGAACACATTGGGGTATGCAGCGATTTCGCTACCCCGGGTATGCGGCGGTTTCGCTACCCGAATAAAGAGATGGCGATTTTACTCTTTGGAGATTGGGACCATGATGGGGATGGCGATTCCATTGCCCGGTGCCTAATACTTGCGGCGATTCTGCTTTGGTTGAGAACCAAATTGGTGATGCGGCGATTCCGACACCATAAATAAATGAAAAGTAATTGAACTTGGACAATGTGGGATATATGATAAACCTAGGAGAAAATGAAAGTTGTCATTTTATTTGGTTGCATTCTTTATGTTTATTTACAAGCATGTAAATATTTGTATGCATAGTTAATTGATATCTAACTTATGCTCATGGTGTTTCTTTGGACCTGGTGGGTCGAGCTTCTCTCTTGGGTGGCCTTACCCACTGGGAACTATTTTTATAGTTCTCACCTCACCGTTTTTCAGGTCCTTCCGTGAGTGAGGCGGCGGAGCGAGGCAAGGGTTTGGCTCAGTAGATAGCGGCATTTCCATTTTGGTGTCATGTATAGTTGTACCCCGAGTTTGGACAATGGTAGCATAGGGGTTTTTATTAAATGTAAACAACTTGTAATTCCATAGTTTTGTAACTTGATGTATGAAATAGGAATGAAGGAAAAGAAAATTTTGGCATGTATAATTGTGCAAATATGATGTAATAGAAGTAGAACTTCTTTATGGTGATGCTTTCCTTGTGCAACTCTTGTACTCCGTTCCTAGTTGGAACATCGTGGAAATGCTTGTGTTATGACGCCTTGGGCGGATAGGGGAGACTCTGTCCATTCGGCGGGTCTGGGGCACGCGTTCGTGCGGTTTGTCCTTCCACCTACTTGGTGTTAAGGTACGGCAAGGCGTGAGAGACTAAGGTGGTATCAGAGCGTAGAAACGGTCTAGGTGGACCTAAGAAACCCTAGGATGGAAAAGACCCTAGGAGTGTAGGCTCGTGAGTGACGAGATCTTTGATTGTGGCGAAAGATAAGTGATTGGGTAATGTTCTTATACTTCTAATTGGAAGTAGAGGTAGATTTGAGGTGTGTCTTATTCTTCACCAAGAGAGTTCATATTGGCGGCCGACAACATGAAACCAAGTGGGGGGGAATAAGAGCCCTTGTGTGACTTTCGCCTAGATTGGGTTCATGTTTACTTTCGTGTAATATTATGCTGTAAATGACCTTGATTGTCACGAATTGATCAAGGTCGTTGTGTTTTCAGGAGACAATGGTACGTGGAAGGCCTCCTACAAGGGCTAGGCTCGGGGAGCCGAGCGTGGACCCCAGGCAACTCGGGGAGGGCGAGAACTCGAGTCTTCACGAGCAGTTGACCGAGTTGATGGGCGTGGTTCGGCGACAGGCCGAGTCCATTCAGCGACAGGAGGAGCAGATTAAAAAGCTCCAGGACGAGATGGCGCAGCGAGCGGCTGCGACTGGGGAGGAGGGACCGAGTGTACCTCTGGTCTCTACTTCAGGTCCGGCAGTGGGTGTGGCAGCGGCGCCGGCTGTGGCGCCACCCGCACCACCGACTATGGCTTCAGGGTCGGGTGCCCCTATGTCCGATCCCGCGGCGGAGGATGCGGAGCGGGAGCGTGCGCTTGCGGCTCTCATGACGTTCAAGCGGTTCAACCCTCCGGCATTCGACGGGGAGAACGCGAATCCATGGGTCGTGGAGACGTGGATCGATGTGTTGGAGACGCTCTTCGAGGATCTGTATATCTTGGAGAGGGACAAGGTACATCTCGCCACTCATTGTTTGGAGCGATCGACGAAGGTGTGGTGGAAGGGAGTCAAGCGTGATCGACTCTCTAGCCTTCCGCCACCTACTTGGGAGGAGTTTCGGGGTTTGGTGTTTGCCGCCTACTTCCCCGATAGTGAGAAAAGGAAGCTTCCGGAGGAGTTTCAAAAATTGAAGCAAGGAAATCGAACTGTGCGGGAGTACGAGAGGGAGTTCTCGTATATCATTAATTGTGTTTCGCACGTGGTCCGCGGAGAATTGGACAAAGTCGATTGCTTCGTGCGCGGGCTACGACCGGAGATCTTTCGGACGGTTCACTATGTGTGGACTACCGTGAGTTGAATAAGGTGACCGTCAAGAACAAGTACCCGTTATCCCGTATTGACGACTTATTTGATCAGTTGCATGGGTCTCGGGTGTACTCAAAGATTGATTTGCAATCCGGTTATCACCAATTAAAGATTAAATCGGAGGATGTGCATAAGACCGCGTTTAGGACGCGGTATGGACACTATGAGTTCACGGTTATGCCTTTTGGGCTTACAAATGCCCCGGCGGCGTTCATGGACTTAATGAACCGTGTATTCAAACCACTACTGGATCGATTTGTGGTGGTGTTCATAGATGATATTCTTGAGTACTCTCGGAGTGACGAGGAGCATAAAGAGCATCTAAAGATTGTGCTTCAAGTTCTTCGAGAGAACAAGTTGTTCGCCAAGTTAAAGAAATGCGAATTTTGGATTCGTGAGGTCGCTTTCTTGGGTTATGTGATTTCCTAGGGTGGAGTATCGGTGGACCCTAAGAAAGTTGAGGCAATCAAGGATTGGCCTCGCCCGACCAATGTCACGGAGGTGCGAAGCTTTTTGGGTCTTGCGGGGTACTATCGACGGTTCGTGGAGGGATTTTCAAAAATCTCCAGTCCACTAACGCGTCTTACCCGCAAGGGTACCAAATATATTTGGAGTGAGGAATGCGACCAAAGCATAGGGAGTTAAAGGAGAGGTTGACATCGGCTCCGATTCTCGCCTTGCCGGTTGCGTGGGAGAGCTTTGTGGTGTATAGCGATGCATCACGGCGCGGTCTTGGGTGTGTGCTTATGCAAAGAGGGCAAGTGATAGCTTATGCCTCTCGTCAGCTGAAGAGCTATGAGCAGAACTACCCCACCCATGACCTAGAGCTTGCAGCGGTGGTCTTCGCGCTTAAGTTGTGGAGACACTACTTGTACGGGGAATATTATGAGGTGTACATGGACTATAAAAGCTTAAAGTACTTATTCACTCAAAAGGAGTTGAACTTGAGGCAACGGAGATGGTTGGAGTTGATAAAGGATTATGACTTAACCATCTTGTACCACCCCGGTAGAGCCAATGTGGTGGCCGATGCGCTCAGTCGAAAATTCGTGGAGAACTTCGCAATTGAGATGACGGGACAAATACCGTTGATCGAGGAAATGGGCCGGTTTGACTTAGAAGTCATGGTCCCGGGCGTCCCCACAACACTCATGAATCTCGAGGTTTGGCCGACCTTGTTGGAGCAAGTAAAAGAAAAGCAATCCGGAGATCCGGAACTCCAAAAGGTGAGGAGTGCTATCGAGAGTGGACGCGCCAGTGATTTTCATATGAATTCGAAGGGCGCCATTCGATTCCGAAATTGATTGTGCGTGCCGTGCCTAAAGTCGAGGGCATTCGTGGGGAGATCTTGAAAGAAGCTCACACTTCTCCCTATGCGATTCACCCGGGCGGCACCAAAATGTATAAAGATCTTAAAATGCATTATTGGTGGCCGGGGATGAAGCTTGATGTTGGGCGCTTCGTGGCACAATGCTTGGTATGCCAATAGGTGAAGGCCGAGCGTCGATTTCCAGCAGGAAAATTACAAGGGTTGCCCATTCCAGTTTGGAAGTGGGAGAATATAGCAATGGACTTCGTGGTGGGTCTACCTCGATTGCAAGGTGGCCACGATGCGATTTGGGTGGTGGTGGATCGTTTGACAAAGTCAGCACACTTTTTGCCAATCCACACCACTTGGTCGGGAGACAAACTAGCACAAGTCTACCTGGACGAGATTATGCGGTTGCACGGGGTCCCGACCTCGATAGTTTCAGATCAAGATCCCCGTTTCACATCGCATTTTTGGAAAAGCTTGCAAGAAGCTTTGGGTACACGGCTGCATTTCATCCTCAAACTGACGGTCAATCGGAAAGGACAATTCAAATTTTGGAGGATATGCTGCGAGCGTGTGTGTTGGACTTCAAGGGTGCATGGCCTACTCATTTACCGATGGCTGAATTCGCTTATAATAATAGCTATCAATCTAGCATCGGTATGGCACCATTTGAAGCCTTGTATTGAAGGAAATGCCGTTCTCCTATTCATTGGAGTGAGGTCGGCGAGAGAAGGGTCTTAGGACCGGATGTTTTGCGTGAAGCGGAGGAAAAGGTCCGCTTGGCACGCGAACGCTTATCTACGGCGCAATCAAGGCAAAAGAGCTATGCGGATAGGCGCCGTCGAGACTTGGAGTTCGCGGTGGGCGACCGCGTATTCTTGAAAGTATCGCCCATGAGAGGGGTAAAGCGATTGGTGTACGGGGAAAGCTGAGTCCCCGCTACATTGGGCCCTATGAGGTTTTAGAGCGCGTGGGATCTTTGGCGTATCGGCTTGCCCTACCGCCAAAGCTTGCGGGGATACACAATGTGTTTCATGTATCGACGCTCCGTAAGTATGTGTATGATCCGGCGCACGTTCTCGAGTATGTGCCTATGGAGCTTCATGAGGATATGACTTACGAGGAATTTTCCTTGTGTATCATGGATCGCGAGGTGAAGAAATTAAGGAACCGTGAAATTCCTTATGTAAAGGTGCAGTGGACGAATCATGCCGAGCGCGAAGCTACATGGGAATTGGAATGCTCGATGAAGGAGCAATTTCCCTACCTCTTTGCTGATTCCAGCTGAGGTATGATTTTAGTTTCGCGGCCGAAACTCTCCTTAAGGGGGGAGGAATGTAGTACACTGAACTTCAGTGTGTTGTACCGAACTTCTACAAATTGTGGAGTTCCGGTGGAAAGTGGCATGAGAGGCTATGTGAGTGGCTTCGGCCAAGTTTGGGACTTATACAAGTATTTTCGGTGCAAGTGAGGTGCGAAAACGGATGTCGAAAAAGTCAAATCTGCCAAACTGCAGAGTTCTGCGGCTCATTCCGGTATGGATGTGTTGATACCGGAATGGCGTGGCTGAGCTGAAAATCCAGCTCTCGGGTTCTGCGGAATCAAGTGTTGAAACCGGAATAAACTCACTTGATTCCGGTATGGATGTGTTCATACCGGTATAGATTCGCCTGATTCCGGTATAGATTTGTGAGATACCAAAATGCAGTGAGAAATCTGAAAATCCAGCTCTCGGGTTTTGTGGAATTGCCTGTTGATACCGGAATACACGCCCGTATTTCGGTATACCAGTGCGCATACCGGAATGCAGAGCTGCGAGATGCCAGCTTTGGCTAGCTGTGTATAGTAATATGTGAGGGGGGTAGTTTGGTCTTTTCACATGAGTGGGGGTGTATGAAAGGCTGAGACACCTTCCCCTTCTCATTTTCTTCTTCCTCATTTCCCCTCTCCCTCTCCCTCTCCCTCTCCCTCACTTTCTCTCTCTAGAGATCTCTCCAAAGTTTGGAGAAGTGAAGGATTTGACCTTGGGAAAAGCTTCTAAGGTGGATTTGGAGCTTCTTGGTGCAAGAAGAAGCTTGGGGAACTCGTGGCTAAGGTGAGTTCTTCATGATTAGGGTTCAAACCTTGGAATTTATCTTGTATTTTGAGATTTTTGGAGACCATAGGCAATCTAATCCACAAAATGTGGAAATTGGCCAAGAAATTTCGGGGTTCTACATGCATGCATGTGAAACCTAGGTGAAATGAGGGCTTTTGCCATGGGAGGTTCTAAAAATATTTGGACCTTCGGGAATTGCAATTGAGGCATAGAAAATCATGTTAGAACAATTGATTTCAAGTATCGAGTTGATTTATGGGTTCGTAATGAGTAACGAACCATTTTCTTGTAGAAGCTTGGATTGAAGTAAGAACTCAAGGCTTAGTGACCTAGGAGCTCAAGGAATTCAAGACTTGGGAGCTCTTGAGGTGGGTTTGTGTTTACCGAAGTGATTAGGTCACTTCCATGTCTAGGGTAAATAACCATTTGAAATTAAAATAGTGTAAAAGTATGTAACCCTAGAATTGCATATTGGCAAAATGAGAATCATGATGAATTGAGCCATGGGCTCATCTTGCATGTTAATGAATTCAAGTATTTCATTATTATGTATACTTGTTATGTGATTGCATATATGAATTAGAACCTATTGTTGTGGAACATAGGTTGAAAAGTGCAAATGGAACCTAGTGTCATTGAACATAGGTTGGAACATGAGATTGGAACCTAGTGTCATTGAACATAGGTGAGACTTGGTGACTTGAACCTAGGGCCATTGAACTTAGGTTGGCAAGTGTGAAATGTGAATTGGGGTATGCGGCGATTTCGCTACCCCGGGTATGCGGCGATTTCGCTACCCGATCCACGTGATGGCGGAAACGAATTGGGGTATGTGGCGATTTCGCTATCCCGGGTATGCGGCAATTTCGCTACCCGAATAAGGAGATGGCGATTTCACTCCTTGAAGGTTGGGACCATGATGGGGATGGCGATTCCATTGCCCGGTGCCCAACACTATATTGTGTAAAGTGAACACATTGGGGTATGCAGCGATTTTGCTACCCGGGTATGCGGCTGTTTCGCTACCCGAATAAAGAGATAGCGATTTCACTCTTTGGAGATTGGGACCATGATGTGGATGGCGATTCCATTGCCCGGTGCCCAATACTTGCGGCGATTCCGCTTTGGTTGAGAACCAAATTGGTGATGCGGCGATTCCGACACCATAAATAAATGAAAAGTAATTGAACTTGGACAATGTGGGATATAGGATGAACCTAGGAGAAAATAAAAGTTGCCATTTTATTTGGTTGCATCCTTTATGTTTATTTACAAGCGTGTAAATATTTGTATGCATAGTTAATTGATATCTAACTTATGCTCATGGTGTTTCTTTGGATCTGGTGGGTCGAGCTTCTCTCTTGGGTGGCCTTACCCACTGGGAAATATATTTATAGTTCTCACCCCACCATTTTTCAGGTCCTTCCGCGAGTGAGGCGGCGGAGCGAGGCAAGGGTTTGGTTCAGTAGATAGCGGCCCTTCCATTTTGGTGTCATATATAGTTGTACCCCGAGTTTGGACAATGATAGCATAGGGGTTTTTATTAAATGTAAACAACTTGTAATTCTATAGTTTTGGAACTTGATGTATGGAATAGGAATGAAGGAAAAGAAAATTTTGGCATGTATAATTGTGCAAATGTGATGTAATAGAAGTAGAACTTCTTCATGTTGATGCTTTCCTTGTGCAACTCTTGTACTCCGTTCCTAGTTGGAACATCGTGGAAATGCTTGTGTTGTGACGCCTTGGGCGGATAGGGGAGACTCTGTCCGTTCGGCGGGTCTGGGGCACGCGCTCGTGCGGTTTGTCCTTCCACCTACTTGGTGTTAAGGTACGGTGGGACGTGACACTGACTCTCAAGGCAATGTGAGTAGCCAGTTGTGAGAGTCGAGTCATGGCACTCGAGGACATCCTAGTAGTCCAAGAGTTCCGGATGTCGATCCGGCGAACCAAATGGTGAAAGTGGAATCACCGTTGCGAAAAGAATAAGACAGTCGCCAAGGTTTGGCGAGTGGGTCTAGTATTATCTCAACCCGAGGTAGGGAAATTGTACTTGCATGGTTTTTGTGCATAGGCAAGATTGCCTAGTGCTTATGTTGGCACGGAAATGCAATGAAAAATATTCACAGAGAGTACGGATGTTAACTCTGATAACAAAATAACCAAATTGCTCATCATCCTCTTCGTCTCCTCCCTAATCCTGCTCATCCGCAGCCTCTCCTCCTCCGTCCTTCGCGCCTTCCTCGACCCCAGCTCCGACTTCGTTTTCTCCACCTATTCTCCCGCTCCTCCAGCACCCTCGCCGCCCCTCCGTTTCAGCGATTGTAGGGAGGAGATCCGGGTGGGCATGGATGGAGAGGTGGGCGAGGGCGAAGGCGAGGGCGAGGCAGCGGAGGATGGCGAGGGCGTGTGTGTGGGCACGGACAGAGGGGTGGACGAGGGGGAGGGCGAGGCGGCGGAAGAGGGCGAGGCGGCGCGACCGAGGACGTCAGTGAGGAAGGAAGATGAGATGAGGGTTTCAAGGGTATTTTGGGTATAAAAAATATATAATAGTAGGATATAAACGGAACCCTAATGGAGCACTGACGGTGGGGGCTGAAGTGAACATTTCTCAATTTCTAAGGGGGCAAAATGTAGGTTTTCAAAAGTCAGAGGAGGAAAGTGAAAAAGCGAGTATTGATAGGGGGCTTTCTATAATTTAGCCCTTTTCAAAAAATTTCACAGAGTCTGATAGATTACTATTCTTAAGTGAACTTACTAGTTATACAGTAATTGTAGACGGATGTTATGCATATTATTCTATAAGACTTCACAATACAAGAAATCTATTTTTTCTCCCCAGTTTTGATAATTAAGTATGATGATCGAAGAATAGATTAAACTGAACTTTAATTTTTATTGATATTTTAAAATGTTGGAATACAAAAAAGTCCAATATATATAAGAAATCCAGTAGTTTTGCGTTTTTGCAAAAGTGGTCGACATTTTATTTTTACAGATTCTGTCCGAATTTCTAGTAAACTGACCAAATTACTTTTATTCGTCCTTCTCTCTTCTTTCTTTCTCTCTCTCTCTCTCTCTCTCTCTCTCTCTCTCTCTCTCTCTCTCTCTCTCTCTCTCTCGTTCATCTCTCTCTTCCCCCTTCATCTCCCTCTTTCTCCTCCATGACTCTTATGCCGTCGCACACCCTAGCACTGTAAAATCTCGTCCATATCTCCTTAATCCTCATCGCCTCCTCCACCCTCTTCGCCTCGGCCATCACTGTCGTGGCCCCCTCACGCCCTCATCGCGCAATGACAGAGCCTCGCAGGAAGCATCAACACTACAGTCGCCACCAGCTCCATCACCGTGCAAAGGCAACAACAGCATATCACCGCTCACCAAGGGGTTTATCTGGAATTTATCCACTGATGCCCCCCTCGGCGGCAACAGCAAAGCCATGGCTGAGGAAAAGGCGGAGGAGTCAGTGCAGCTGTAATGCAAAGAGCTGCGCACTATTTGATCATATGTTGCCTCTTCATGATATGAAAACAATAATAATAACATACAACCAAAAAAAAGAAGATGAAGTAGAGAAAAAAAAAAGAAAAAAAAGAAGAAGAAGAGGAAGTTACACAATTTGAGAATATTTTGCACAATTTGAGACTAAGTTGCACCATATCAGATTAGTTTAATATAGTGCTACTTAGTCTCAAATGGTATAACTTAGTCTCAAATAGTGCAACTTCTATTTTTATAGTACAATTTAGTCTCAAAAGTTTCAAATGGTATAATTTAGCTTCAAATGGTGCAACTTAGTCGTCATCATCGTTGTCGTCACTGTCGTAGAACAGGTCATCTCCTCTTGTGAGACCCCAAGTAGTCCATATATAAGATATAACATGGCTAAACTCTTAACCCGGCTTAAGCATTTTGGGCGGTGGCTAGGCCCAAAAGGTTAAGAGAGTTAAGCGTGCTAGGATGGAAGTAGTCCTAGGATGGGTGACCCTGTGACACCCCAATAGTCCCACATCGGATGAAAATGGGATTGTCATTGGGTATATAAGAGGACTCCACCCTAATAATAATAACTGGGCTTAAACATTTTGGACCGGTGGTTTGGGCCCAACGAGTTATTGTTGCTAGTGGGCTGGGTTGTTACATTTGGTATCAGAGCCAGTTTACCAGCCAGAAGTGTGAGATGAGTCTTGACTGAGCCAGGATCGGAATGACAGACTAAGTCAGGATCGGTGAATAACAAGCTAAGTCAGGGTCGGAATGACAAAGGCTATCGAGACAAGTCTCACATCGCCTGGTGATCTTGGGCTGTGCGTGTGTTTAGGGCTGACGAGGACGTCAGGGCCTAAACGGGGGGAATCTGTGACACCCCAATAGTCCCACATCGGATAAAAATGAGGTTGTCATTGGGTATATAAAAGGACTCCATCCTAGTAATAATAATTGGGCTTAAACATTTTGAGCCGGTGGTTTGGGCCCAACGAATTATTGTTACTAGTGGGCCGGGTCGTTACATTTGTGAGACCCCAAGTAGTTATATATATAAGATATAACAAGGCTAAACTCTTATCCCGGCTTAAGCATTTGGGCGGTGGCTAGGCCCAAGAGGTTAAGAGAGTTAAACGTGCTAGGGCGGGAGTAGTCCTGGGATGGGTGAAGAGCCAATTACAAGCGGAAAGTGTGAGATGAGTCTCGGCTGAGCCAGGATTATACAGCGGGGAGAGCGAGGCTCTCATGCTGATGACTGTTGCGCGGCTCCCCCACAAGATTGGTTAAGGCTAGCGAGACGAGTCTCACATCGTCTGGTACTTATGAGTCTGAGCCTGACGAGGACGTCAGGGCTTAAAGATGGGGAGATTGTGAGACCCCAAGTAGTCCTATATATAAGATATAACATGGCTAAACTTTTAACCCGGCTTAAGCATTTTGGGCGGTGGCTAGACCCAAGAGGTTAAGACGGCTTAAGTATTTTGGGCGGTGGCTAGGCCCAAGAGGTTAAGAGAGTTAAGCGTGCTAGGACGGAAGTAGTCCTAGGATGGGTGACACCCTGGGAAGTTGGGGCGTCACACCTCCACCGCCGCGGTCGAGGTTGAGGCTGTCGAACACGTTCCACACGTCTTTTCTCCCGCAACGAGGAGCGACCCTAGGGGGAGGTTACACACGCCAGATCTAAGGAAGAGAAAGGTCGGTGTTGCGCTTCTAGAGGAGGTACGTGTCAGAGGGGATGGCATAGAGAAGGAAGGGAGAAGGGTGCTGCATCGAGTCGTGGTCATCCTCGAACTAAGCTGCTGAACAGTAGATGTCGAGCCCCATCGCAAAGCTGCGCCACGAAAATTTTGATAACATATAAAAAAAAATACTATATATCCACCTCATTTTCTAATTTACAAAAGTTTTGTCGTTTATGCCATGTGGCACTAAAAATTTTCATGTCGTTCGAGATGTACCGATCCACCAAAAAAAGAAAAAAAATTGTATGCAGACCCCCTCAACTACACTACGATCAAAACATGATCCCTTCTAACTTTATTCTATTCAGTAACATCTTTTAATTATTAAAAGAGTTGAATTAATTTTTAATCAAATATCTCATTGATTCAATATAATTGAGTCTGAAAATCATAAAGTCATTAAATAATTCAAATAAAAATTTCAAAATTAAAAAGTATTCATTAGAAAGTTATTAACTTGAGGGTCCTTTTCGAGGGTCCATTTTCAAATCATTCAGTAGTTGAGAGGGGTAGCAGTATATTTACACCTTCCTAAAAGGGGTCATCGTTTTTAAAAGGGATAACTTTAAATACCACCCCTGTGGTTTCGTGCTTTCTCACTTTAGTGCTCTGTGGTTTAAAACGTATCACTTTAGTACCCTGTGGTTTGGTTATTCTCTTTTTTTGTTATCTTTTCGTTAATTTTTTCGTTAAATTATACAGAAAAATTTTAAATATCTCACCAATGGTTTATCGAATATTCACTTTATTATCCTGTAGTTTTAACTTTCTCATTAATTTAACAAAAAAATTAACGAAAAGATAACAAAAAGAGAATAACCAAACCACAGGGTACTAAAGTGATACGTTTTAAACCACATGGTACTAAAGTGAGAAAGCACGAAACCACAGGGGTGGTATTTAAAGTTATCCCTTTTTAAAATCCCAAACCCTCTCTCTCTTTAAATAGATACATATAAGCATCTAATTAACAAGAAAAAAAAGTAAATTAAAAGCTAATAGAACCTTAAAATGAGGTCCACGAACGTCTTGATACTGTTTATGAGATCGTAGGCTAAATAGATAGAATCTTAAAATGAGGATCATCAACTTTGCCTCTATTTATGAGTTGGAGGCTAAACGTAATCTTCTCCGCCTGCGGATTTATAATAATGGCAAAAAGAGAATGGCAATATTACTAATTTCTAGAAGGAAAAAAAAGTATAAAAGAAAAATTAAAAAAAAATAGAAGCCAACAAAATTTTAAAATGAAGAGTAACAAATCCTTCACAATATGTATTATTAATATTAAAGCATAAATTTTTAATAACCAACGTAATCCAATGTTTGTTCGCAAATTTACAAATTAAATCAAATAAGACGTAAATTCACAAATTTACAAATTAAATTAAATCAAGATTTAGTAACATGCTAACAATTAATATGATAATCATAATAACGGGATAGATAATAAGCATCTAATTAACAGAAAAAAATAGTAAATTAAAAGATAATAGAACCTTAGAATGAGATCCGCAGCCACTTTGATACTACTTATAAGATCGTAGGCTAAATAAATAGAATCTTAAAATGAGGACCGTCCATTTTGCCACTATTTGTGAGTCAGAGGCTAAACGAAATCTTCTCTGCCATTCGGAGCCATTGTTAGGACTTTGTAGTCTTATCTATACTACTTATAAAAGCGTGAGTTTTATTTATTTTTTTCGAAAATGCCTCAATCTATTTTAATAGAGCTTTTTTTGCATTTAACCCCCTTAGAATATTTTTTTCTACAAATAGCTCTACAAAATTTATATTTACAAGATTGGCCATATCCCCACCACGCAAACGCCACGCGGGCGTGGATGGTGTGGTTAAGTTAAACACGGTGAACCATTCACCGTGTTTGGATATGGTGAATGGTTTACCGTGTTCCATTATATTCCTACGTAATATTTGGGGTTTAGGGTATTACGTAATATTTGGAGTTTAGGGTTTAGGATATTACGTAATATTTGGGATTTAGGATTTAGGAATTTACGTAATATTTGGGGTTTAGGGTGTTACGTAATATTTGGGGTTTAGGATTTAGGGTATTACGTAATATTTGAGGTTTAGAGTTGAGGAAGAACACGGTGGACCATTCACCGTGTTCAAACACGGTGAATAATTCACCGTGGTCAACTTAATCTAGACCACCGCTCACCTGGCGCTCGTGTGACAGGGATAGGGCCAATCTTGCAAATATAAATTTTGTGGCGCTATTTATGAAAAAAAAATCTGAGAGGGCTAAATGCAAAAAAAAACTCTTTTTAATAATATTTTCGTGTCCAGTTATTTTGAACCATTCATTTTAAATAATTATAAAATAATAATTTATTCTCAAATATAGATCTTAATTTTCTGCTATTGGATCTCATCCAACATTTGAAAATAAAAGTATCTGTCACTTTTTGTGACAAAGGATAATAATACCCTCGCACACGTAATATCCGCTATCTCCTATCTACGCGTTTCTCAAATATTCCGCTATCTCCTATCTATCCATTTCTCAAATATTTTCTTTCTCACGCATAATATCCGCTGCCTACATAATATCCACGCATAATATCCGCTGCCTACATAATATCCAATCGTAACGTAATACTTGCCGCGTACATAATATCCAATCGTATCTACGTGAATTTAAATACTAATTCAACTTTATCTACTAATATTTAGTTGTTATATTAATTTTTTATTCATTGCTACCAATAATCAAATTTAAATTTAAATATCTATCAAAATTTTAATTTATTTGATTTACAATGTTTATTTCGTCTAAAATTGAGAGTTGAAATTTATTATATAATTTAAAATTTAATTTATGAAATTAAAATTAAAATTTGAGTTTAAATCATAAATTAAATATAATTTTAAATATTAAATTTAAATTAACAGTGCAAAATTTTAATTAAAGTGGATCAAAATTAAATTTTAAAATTTGACTTAAATATGAATTAAAATTTCGATGCTTTTGGTTTAAAATATATATATATATTTAAATTTTGGATTCATCAAAACCTGAAAAATATAGTCGAATATTCAATTTATACAAAAGGAAAAAAATAATTATATAAGTTTTGTCGGCGGCAACTATTTGAATTTGAATTATAATATGACAAATATTTTCGAACAAAATATAATAGATGAATTTACTTTTTTAAAAATTAAAATTTTATAATAATTTTTTTGATAAATATGATACACAAATTTATGTTAATTTGAAATAACTATTAAAATAATTATTGACAGACCCATTTTTATACTGTATTTATTTGCGGAAACAGAAAAGAAAATTTATACTTATCCAAATTTTTTCAACCAGAGAATATCTATCACAGAATATTCTTCACATGCACAAACACATAGAAAATATTCGCAATATCGAATATGAATCAAATAAATAACTAAAATTAAATTAGGTCTAAAATATTGAATGATTTAAATAAAGTATATCAAATCGACTTTAAATTTTAAATTTTGTTCATAATTTCAAACGTGAATCTATATTTTAATTCAAAATTTGAAACTAATTTTAAATTTTAAATTATGGGTCTATCAACAGATTGTTTCAAACCTAAATAAATTAACTACTTATTTTCAAATTATAAATTTAAAATAAAATTCAAAATTTGAATTTTTTTTATAAATTTAAATCCAAATTTATTAATTTAAAATTTTGAATTAACTCAAATTTTAAATTCGATTATACATTGAAATAAAATTTGTATATTGCGAAACACATATAAAAAAATATTTACAGTATAACTAATTGAAAATATATAAAACTTATTTGGAGATAAATTAAAGTTAGAAAAAAAAAATCAAATAATAAATAAACACATATAACCAATAATAATTTAAATTTAAATATATATAAATTTAAAATTGAATGTGGCAGTTTAAATTAAACATGAATTAAAATTTCGATACTTTTAATTTAAAATATATATAGTTGAATTTTAGATTCATAAGAATTCGAAAAAAAAAAAAAAAAAAACTATTCAGTATATATAAAAGGAAAAAATAGAACTATATAATTATTGTCAGCAACAACTATTTGAATTTGAATTAGAATATGAAATATTTTCGAATAAATTATAACAAATAAATTTATTTTTTTAAAATTTAATTTTTTGGATGAATATGATTAATAAATTTATATTGATTTGAGGTAACTATTAAAATAGTTGTTGACAGATCTATTTTTTAGTAAAAAAAAAATATTGCATTTCATTTGCAGAAACAGGAAAAAAAATTCATACTTATCCAAATTTCTGCCAACCGAAAGATATCTACTATAGAATATTTTTCACAGGCGCCCCACAAAGAAATATTCCATATTTATCCAAAAAAATTTCTATGAAAGACATATTGAAAATATTCACAGTATCCACTATCTCTCAATTAACTAACTAAAAATAAATTAGGTTTGAAAAATAAAATGTTTTAAAAATAAGTCTATTGAATCGATTTTAAATTTTAAGTTTGATTCATAATTTCAAACATGAATCCATATTTTAATTCAAAATTCAAAATTAATTTAAAATTTTAATATTTGGGTCTATAAACAGACTGTTTCAAATTGAAAATAATTAATTAACTTGAAGATATATCAAATTTGAAAGATAGATGGGTTGATAAATAAATCTATATCTCCAATAACTATTTATATTTAAATTATGTATTCAAAATTAGTTTCAAATTTTGAGTTTTGTTCATAAATTTAAATCTGAATATATTAATTTAAAATTTAGAATTAATTCAAATTTTTAAAATTTGAATACACATTAAAAAAGTATGTATATCATGAAACATATATGAAAAGTATTTACGGTATAACTAAATTGATAATATATAAAATTTATTTGAAGACAAATTAAAGTTGGAAAAAAAATTAATTGATAAATAGACTCATAACACCAATAACTATTTAAATTTAAAATATAAATATAAATTTAATTTAATTAAATTAAATGTAACGTGTATAGCACGTGCACTATCACTGGTATATTAAAAAAAGAGTAGCGAAAAATAAAAATAAAGTATTGTGGGCTTAAAAAAGAATTAAAATGAAAATTGTGAGTTTATTGTGTTTGTTAACTAATTAGGTTACTTTATGCAAGACACTGCTATTTAATCTTATCCTGAAATTAGACTGTTATAAATAAATGGTGGATAATTTTCAAAGAAAAAAAATAAAAAGCAACGAAAATAAAAAAAAAATAAAAAAGTTAAATATTTCAACTCAAAATTATACAATGAAGTAATTTACAAAAGTAGGATTTTTTTTTTACAGACTATCCCCATAAATCCCAAAACCCAAAAGAATGAGGAAAAAAATTAATTAAAAAGCAATCAGAAAAAAAAAAAAAAAACTTAACATTTTATACTCACAAATGCTCACTTTTATTTATATTTATAGTAAGGACTACAAATAGATTGCAGAATTGAATAAAAAATATTACACGCTTATCAAAAAAGCATTAAGAGTGCAACTAAATAAGAAAATTGTGCCATTAGACTTTATGCCAAATTTGATAAATTAAAATAGAATGTACAAATTTGAGAATTAGGAAAGTATAAAAAGTGGGTGTAATGAGATAATATTTCGGAGCAAACCTTTTAAATGAGATTTTTGTTCAAGAAAAGGTTTTTCTTTTGAAGATGCGGTGGATTACGGCCGACAGAGCAAACCTCCCAAATCCAGCTATATTGTCCTGCTCACTTGCTTGATCTTTTATTTTGATCTTTAAATTAAGATGTGAAATATGAGAGAGACGATAAGAGGAGATAGTCTATGTTTTGATCTTCAAATTAAGACTAGTGCATGCGCGATGCTGCGGGTAGATAATATTCAATATTTAACTTGCATTTTTATACTAAAATTTTTTTCTTAAGAAAAAAAAATTTGATGTATAAATATGACCTTTTTGCATAAAAAATTCACTAGTTTTGGGCTTTTGCAAAATTGAGTCGCTATTTTCGATTTTGCAGATACGGTCCGGATTTTCAGTAAACTGACCAAAATACCCTTCTTACTTTTTCTCTCTCTTCTTTTTTTTCTCTCTCTTCTTTTTTTTTTCTCTCGCTCTTTTTTTTTTCTCTCCGAAGAAGGCGGCGGAGGCAGAGGCGGGAACGCCTCGCCTCTGCCCCTCACGCCCTCGCCCTCGCCCACACACCCCCGCCCTCCTTGCCTCCGACCCCTCCGAGGCCGCGCCGCGCCGCGACTCTTTTTTTTTTTTTTCCCCTCTCCGACCCTTCTCCACCCGTCGTCCTCGCCGCCACCGCCGGCGACGAAGAAGAAGTGCTTCTTGGGGCCGAAAAGCACGCCGGCGAGGGAGGGAAAAAAATATAGTTACACTCCAACGAGGGCGGTGGGTCGTAACAAAAAAAATTGTAAAGAAAAAAAAAAAAATTGTTTCCCTACTGAAAAGAATAAAAAATAGAGAAAAATGAAGAATATGATGAAATTGCACGGTTAAAAAAAATTACACTGTTTAAAAAAATATTTGCACTGTTTTAATGAATGTTGCACTATTTAAGAGAGAAATTACACTCTTTTAAGATTAAATTTACACTCTTTAGGTAAAATTGCACTATTTATGTCACGCCCCGCCGGTCCTTTAACACCGACTAGGTGGAAAGGATAACCGCACGGGCGCATGCCCCAGACCCGCCGAACGGATAGAGTCCTTTCTATCCGCCCAAGGCGTCACAACACAAGCTTATCCACAATGTTCCAACTAGGAACGGAGTACAAGAGTTGCACAAGGAAAGCATCAACATAAAGAAGTTCTACTTCTATTACATCACATGGCACAATATACATGTCCAAAATTTTCTTTCATTCCATACATCATGTTCCAAAACTATGGAATATACAACATTCATACAAGAATGAAAATTCCCTATGCTATCATGGTCCAAAAATAGGGGTACAACTCTATGTATCACCAAAATGGAAGGGCCGCTATCTAAAGAGCCAAACCCTTGCCTCGCTCCGCCGCCTCACTCGCGGAAGGACTTGGAAAATGTGGGGTGAGAACTATAAACATAGTTCCCAGTGGGTAAGGCCACCCAAGAGAGAAGCTCGACCCACCAGGTCCCATATGCATAAGTTATATCTCATATAACTATGCAACAATTATTTACATGCTTGTAAATAAACATAAATGATGCAACCAAATGAAATATAATTTATCATTCTCTCCTAGGTTCATCCTATGTCTCACAATGACTAAGTTCATTTACTTATGGTTTCGGAATCGCCGTCTCACCATAATTATTCCAACATTCGAGGAGTGAACTCGTCACCTCCTAGTTCGAGTAGCGAACTCGTCGCATACTCGGGATAGCAAAATCGTCGCCTACCCCGTCTCAACACCGCCATTACATGGCATGGATGGCGAACTCGTCGCATATCCGGGATAGCAACCTCGTCGCACATCCCCTCTCGACACCGCCAACTCAAGGCGAGGTAGCGAAATCGTCGCCTACCCGGGATTGCAAACTCGTCGCACATCCCGTGTCGGTACGGCCAACTTATGGCATGGTAGCGAAATCGTCACCTACCCGGGATAGCAAAATCGTCGCACATCCCGTCTCAATACGGCCAACTCATGGCATGGTAGCGAAATCGTCGCCTACCCGGGATAGCAAAATCGTCGCACATCCCGTTGTTCACGTTTTTCACTTGCCAACCTAAGTCTCATGACCTTAGGTTCAAGTCGTTAAGTCTCGCCTATGTTCAATAACACTAGGCTTACTTTCCCATTATCAACCTAGGTTCCATGACTCTAGGTTCCAATCTCATGTCAAACCTATGTTCAATGACACTAGGTTTCAATCTCACATGTTCCAACCTATGTTCAATAACACTAGGTTTAATCCTCATGTCCAACCTATGTTCAATAACACTAGGTTTAATCATACATGCAACCATGCAACAAGTATTAATATTTGAATCATACTTGAAATATACATCATGCCATAGGATCTCCTTGTTCATCCTATCATGATTTTTACCTTTGCCAACATGCAAATTCTAGGGTTCACAACACATACCATTTTATCTTTAAATGGATATTTACCCTAGACATGGAAGTGACCTAATCACTTCGGTAAACACAAACCCACCTCAAGAGCTTTCGAATCCTTGTATTCTTCAAGCTCCTAAGTGTCCAAGCCTTGAGTTCTTGCTTCAACCCAAGCTTCTACAAGAAAACGGTTCGTTACACGTTACGAACCCTAAATTCAACTCAACATGTGAAATCAAGTGTTCTAACATGATTTCCTAAGCCTCAATTGCAATTCCCGAAGGTCCAAATATTTTTAGAACCTCTCATTGCAAAAGCCCCAAATCTACCTAGGGTTTGCATGCATGCAAGCTAAACCCTAGATTTCATGGCCAATCTCTCACATTTTGTGCTTTAGATTGCCAAGGATTCCCAAAAACCTCATTTCAAAGGATTAAATCCAAGGTTAGAACCCAAAACGTGAGGTACTAACCTTAATCACGAAATTCCCAAGCTCCTTCTTGCACCAAGAAGCTTCTTTTCTCCTTTGGAAGCTTTTTCCAAGATCAATCCACCATTTTCTCCAAATTTTGGAGAAATCTCTAGAGAGAGAAAGTGGAGAAGATGAAGAGAAGAAGTGGAGAAGAAGATGACTGAGAAAGGGGGGTATTCCCTGCCTTTCAAACACCTCCACGAGTGTGAAAAGACCAAAATGCCCCTCTCCACACTTAACATTCTCAACCAGCCAAAACTGGGCATTGTATACCGGTATGTGCATATGCATACCGGTATACGAGTGTTGGTTCCGGTATACCTCGGAGATTCCGCAGAACCCGAGAGCTGGATTTACTGTTTCGACCATCACATACCGGTATCCCTCTTCACATACCGGTATACTCCGGAAAGTTCCGCAAAACCCGAGAGCTGGGTTTTCGGTTTCAACAGGCATTCCGGTATACTCATCACATACCGGTACTAATCACTTCAGTACCGGTATGAGCTTTAACATACCGGAATCCAGTGCAGAGTTTACAACATCTGCAGCTTCAACTTATCGAAGTCCGTTTTCACGCCTCATTTGCGCCGAAAACACTTCGCACAAGTCCCAAACAGGGCCGAAGCCTCACACATAGCCTCACATGCTATTTTTCCACCGGAACTCCACAATTTGTAGAAGTTCGGTACGTTGCACTGAAATTCAGTGTACTACAATTTAGGATAATGTTGCACCATTTCTTTCTCTTCCTCTTCTTCTTCCTTCTTCCTCCACTCTCCATCCTCATCCCCCCTTTCTCTCTCTCTTTCCTCACACTCCAAAATAATTTTGAACCGGTGCGGTCGAAGCCGGAGGAGGAGGAGCGGCCGTAGTCGGCCGTGGCGGGGGCGGGGGCCCGGGCCCGGGCCGGGGCGGGGGCCCGGGCCCGGGCGGGCGCAGGGGCGTAGGGTGCGCGTCCCCTGCGCCCCCTGCGCCCAGCGCCCGCGCTCCCAGGGGCCGCAGGGGGCGCGTCCCATGCGGCCCCTGTGCCCTGCGCCCGCGCCCCCAGGGGGCGCGTCCCCTGCACCCCCTTTGCCTCCCGCGCCTGCGCTCCCACCCGCGTCCGCGCCCCCTGCGCTCGCCCACCACCGCCCCGCAAGCCACCGCCGATGCCTCCCTCTCCCTCCTCCCCGTTTACCTTTTCGACCCCCGCGACTACGGCCGCTCCTCCTCCTCCGGCTTCGACCGTACAGGTTCAAAATTGTTTTGGAGTGTGAGGAAAGAGAGAGAGAAATGGGGGATGAGGATGGAGAGTGGAGGAAGAAGGAAGAAGAAGAGGAAGAGAAAGAAATGGTGCAATATTATCCTAAATAGTGCAATTTGGCCTAAAGAGTGTAAATTTCATCTCAAAAGAGTGTAATTTCTCTCTTAAATAGTGCAACATTCATTAAAACAGTGCAAATATTTTTTAAAATAGTGTATTTTTTTCTAACAGTGCAATTTCATCATCTTCTTTATTTTTCTCTATTTTTTGTTCTTTTCAGTAGGGAAACAATATTTTTTTATTTTTATTTTTTTTCTTTACAATTTTTTTTGTTACGACCCACCACCCTCGCCGGAGTGTAACTATATTTTTTCCCTCCCTCGCCGGCGTGCTTCTCGGCCCCAAGAAGCACTTCTTCTTCGTCGCCGGCGGTGGCAGCGGGGACGGTGAGTGGAGGAGGGTCGGAGAGGGAAAAAAAAAAGAGTCGCGGCGAGGCGCGGCCTCGGCAGGGTTGGAGGCAAGGAGGGCGGCGGTGCGCGGGCGAGGGCGAGGGCGTGAGGGGCAGAGGCGAGGTGTTCCGCCTCCGCCTCCGCCGCCTTCTTCGGAGAGAAAAAAAAAAGCGAGAGAAAAAAAAGAAGAGAGAGACAAAAAAAGAGGAGAGAGAAAAAGTAAGAAGGGTATTTTGGTCAGTTTATTGAAAATCCGGACCGAATCTGTAAAATCGAAAATAACGACCCAATTTTGCAAAAGCCCAAAACTAGTGGATTTTTTATGCAAAAAGGCCTATAAATAACTTGAAGAAATATTTGATATCTTGTGAAAAAAGGTAAAAAGAAGAAGAAATAGTAATTACATAAGAAGAAAAAAAATTGAATAACAAAAAAATAAAAGCAGAAGCAACTGAAGAAACAGCAGCAGCGGCAACCATAGATACAACGAAATTTACAGTTGTAACGGTGTAAAAAAATCTGCAAAAAAATAAGTATATACATAAAAATTAGGCCAAGAAACTTACAAAATCTAAGACAATCAATTGCAGATCAACCGTACAGAGGCAAGAAATTCCTGATAAAAAAGATTAATATTAATTTAAAATGTAATATACAATAGGAAAATTGGAGTAAACAAATAAATGATCAAATTCAAAGTAAAAAGAAACATGTTAATATAATTAATTGTTGCAGCCAGAAGCAGTCAATTTTCTGAGAGAAAATAAAAGTATTTAGTATTTTCTGAGAAAAAAATAGTAAGTACACAAATTGAAATTACAACAGGAATGAAAGGTGGAAACCAAATCAAAGAATAAGAGAAAACTGGCAGAGGAGTAGAGATGTTTTGTCGCACACAAAAAAAAATTATGGAAGCATATTATATAGGCAACGGGAAATAGTAAGTACACAAATTGAAATTACAACAGAAATGAAAGGTGGAAACCAAATCAAAGAAGAAGAGAAAACTGGCAGAGGAGTAGAGATGTTTTGTCGCACACAAAAAAAAATTATGGAGGCATATTATATAGGCAACGGGAAATACCGCATTAAACGTAAGATGACCATTCAGATTCGGCAAATAGATATATCCGATAAGATGAATCCAAACCATTATTGCGACTGGAGAGAGATTAATACGCTGGAACGAAGCGTCGCTAACGAAAATGGCGAGAAGGGAAGAAGGACGGCCGATGAACTCGCCCTAATTTTTCGTCTAGGGAGGGCAACTCGGAAGTCGGAGCGACGTTAGAGACGAAGGTGGAATGGGAGAAATCGTAACCGCACGCTGGAACGAAGCGTCGCTAACAAAAACAGCGAGAAGGGAAGAAGGACGACCGATAAACTCGCCCCAATTTTTCGTTTAGGGAGGGCAACTCGGGAGTCGGAGCGACGTTAGAGATGAAGATGGAATGAAGAGTCTCTGAAGGAATTAAATGGGAAGAGAATGAGGAAAATAAACTGACGGGTGGGACCCATGGGCAAATAAGTTAGGATGACAGCTGGGTTCCCCACAAAAGCCCATAATTAATTAAGCAAGATGTTTTAAGATGACAGGTAGATTCCACAAAACAAAATTTGAAAAGTCTCTTAACCAATTAAATGAAAAGTATATGAGGAAAAAAAAACTGACACGTGGGCCTCAACATAAACCCATAATTAAGCAAAATATATTAGGCTAACAGGTAGGTCCCACAAAGATTCAAATTAAGCTAATGTCGCCACGTGGACAAAAGGACATGGGATTTCATAGTAGTTAATAGATGTGAAAGAGGAGAAAGACGGTAAGAGGAGATAGATAGATAGGAATGCTTTAGCGTTCCTTTTTTTTTTTAAATCGATTGATCATAACCGTTCGTTCTTATTTGAAATAAATGTTATTTCGAATGATCATAACCGTTCATTCTTATTTGAGATAAAAATAAATAATAGTCCAATTAATTTTTTTATTAGATACCAATCTATATATATATATAGAGAGAGAGAGAAAGAGAGAGAGTCCGGCTACTATACTCTTATGAGTAAGATCGCCTTTATATTCATAAGTCATTTTCAATAATAGAACTTCCGAATCAAAGATCAATACCGTTAAACATGATTTAGAGCATTTGAAACTTCTAAAAATCAAATTTCATTTTTTTTTTGAAATTATTTACTTTACGATCGAAAGATCTCAAACTTGATAACTTTTAACGGCCAGTATGGGATACTTGCTAGTTTAACGGTGTAAAAGAATCAGAATCGGTTGAACTTTTAATAAAAAATTCTATTCACTGTTTAGATAAAGATCAATAACTATGATCTTAAATTGAAGAATCCGATCATCCATTTTTAGGATGTCATTCAATTTTGACCATTTATTTTATGCCGCTTGATGGACATTATTATAATTTCGAAAAATTATGAATTTTATTTTCTAGAAGTTTCAAATGCTTTAGATCATATTTAATAGTATGGATCGTCGATTTGAAAGCTCCATCATTGAAAACAACTTATGAGTACAAAGAGTTCTATACTCATAATATTTTAATTTTTTTTTTCTTCGGAACACTACATCTAATGATTTCGATACCAGAATATTTAACATAATCTCTATTAATTATATCATCACTCAAGTATGATCTCACAATACTATATTTTCTTCTTATGAATATGGATTTACTGTTATACTAATGATTTCTTATTCTATCGATAGCAACAGTGTTATCACAATGTATTAACACAGACATAACTATTTTTCTAGAAATAGAATCTCAGACAGTAAGTCCCTGAACTAACTAGCTTCCTTGCTTGTTGAAGCTAAAGCAACAAGCTTGGCTTCCATAGTTGAGTTTGTAATGATATTTGCTATGGTGTATTGGACCTTAACAAATAGGCAAGGTTGTAGTATAAGTTATTAGTCAGCATATTTTCCAAATGTGTTCCGGGCCTTGATGTGGGTGCCCGAATTTGGGTATTATAGCAACACGAAAAGTAGGTGAGGTTGATTTGACTTGTGTTAGGGTGCACGTGTTTGCAGGGTGACTCAGCAGGAATTCAGGCGCAGGTTACTTGCGCCCGAATTAGTTCCAGGCACAGTTACGACGGATTCGAGCTATCAATTGTAGAGAGGGAGCGCCCAAAAGGGGCTAGTAATGAGGTTTCGGACGCCTGAAATATGGTTTCGGGTGCCCGAAACCTGGCATTTTGCCCGAGGTGGGAATATTTGATACGTTAAGGGCCTTTTTCCATTGTGTGTGTAAGTGTGTCTTTGTGTCTATACATATATATATATATATATATAGATATATATATATATAGATATATATATAGATATATATATATATATATATATATATATATATATATATATATATATATATATATATATATATATATATATATATATATATATATATATATATATATATATATATATATATATATATATATATATATATATATATATAGAGAGAGAGAGAGAGAGAGTAGGTCTTGTGTGATATATATATATATATATATATATATATATATATATATCTATATATATATATATATATATATAGAGAGAGAGAGAGAGAGAGAGAGAGAGAGAGTAGGTCTTGTGTGCTATTAGGAGCACGGAGGCCTCCGTGCTCCTAAGCCGTTTTCGATGATGGGACTTCCGAATCGACGATCAGCTCCGTTAGACTTGATCTAGCGTATTTGAACTATCTAGAAAATAATTTTTACGGATTTTTGATATCATTTACCTAGTGATCGAAAGGATTCAAAATCAATAATTTTTAATGGTTGATGTATGTCATTTGCAAGTTTAACGTTGTAGAAGTATTCAAATCAGATAAAATTTTGATAGAAAATTCTTTATACTATCTACAACAAGATCAATATCTCTGATCGAAAATCTTAGTGCTACATCATAACTTTTTGTGAGATTTTTATTTTCAACCGTTGATTTTGATCCTTTCGATCACTAGGTAAAGGATATCGAAAATCTGCAAAAATTATTTTCTAGATAGTTCAAATACGCTAGATCAAGTCTAACGGAGCCGATCGTCGATTCGGAAGTCTCATCATCGTAAACGGCTTAGGAGCACGGAGGCCTCCGTGCTCCTAATAGCACACAAGACCTACTCTCTCTCTCTCTCTATATATATATATATATATATATATATATATATATATATATATATATATATATATATATATATAGAGTTTTGCTAGAATGCTATCGGTAGTAAACCGAGCGGTTTACTACCGATTTGTTTTCGATGCTGGAGCTTCCAAATCGACGATCGGCACCGTTGAACATGATCTAGACCATTCAAACTATCTGGAAATCAAATTTCACGCTTTTTCGATATTGTTCTCTTATCCATCAAGTGAACAGAAAATGAATGGCTGAAAATAAATATCCTATAAAAAGTTATGATAGAAGTCTTGTAATCAAGATCAAGAGTACAGATCTTATTTTAAATAGTTCAAAAAATTTTCTAACAAAAATTTAGTTGATTTGGATTCTTCTATACCGTTAAACGAGCAAACACACCATATCGGCCATTAAAATTACAGATTTTGTAACCCTTTGATCGTTCGGTTAATGATATCAAAAAAGCATGAAATTTGATTTCTAGATAGATTAAATGGTCTAGATCATGTTCAACGGTGCCGATCGTCAATTTGGAAGCTCCAGCATCGAAAACAAATCGGTAGTAAACGGGGCGGTTTACTACCGATAGTAGCCCAGTCAAGCTCTATATATATATATATATATATATATATATATATATATATATATATATATAGACACAAACACACACTTGCACACACAATGGAAAAAGGCCCTTAACGTATCAAATATTCCCACCTCAGGCAAAATGCCAGGTTTCGGGCGCCCGAAACCATATTTCAGGCGTCCGAAACCTCATTACTAGCCCCTTTTGGGCGCTCCCTCTCTACAATTGATAGCTCGAATCCGTCGTAACTGTGCCTGGAACTAATTCGGGCGCAAGTAACCTGCGCCTGAATTCCTGCTGAGTCACCCTGCAAACACGTGCACCCTAACACAAGTCAAATCAACCTCACCTACTTTTCGTGTTGCTATAATACCCAAATTCGGGCACCCACATCAAGGCCCGGAACACATTTGGATCCTCCTTCGCTTGAACTGAATGTCCTCAAGTGAGTTCCGAAGTCACCTCAGCCTGAAAATAGTACTTTTGGGCACCCTAATCACTTTCCGGGCGTCCAGAAAGTCACCAAATACTCAGATTCATCTAGAATCTGGTTCTCGACTCAATTTTTGCGACAATTTCGCGTCAAAATAGTTCAGATTCAATCTAGCATTCTAAAAATATGCTGACTAATAACTTATACTACAACCTTGCCTATTTGTTAAGGTCCAATACACCATAGCAAATATCATTACAAACTCAACTATGGAAGCCAAGCTTGTTGCTTTAGCTTCAACAAGCAAGGAAGCTAGTTAGTTCAGGGACTTACTGTCTGAGATTCTATTTCTAGAAAAATAGTTATGTCTGTGTTAATACATTGTGATAACACTGTTGCTATCGATAGAATAAGAAATCACTAGTATAACAGTAAATCCAGATTCATAAGAAGAAAATATAGTATTGTGAGATCATACTTGAGTGATGATATAATTAATAGAGATTATGTTAAATATTCTGGTATCGAAATCATTAGATGTAGTGTTCCGAAGAAAAAAAAAATTTAAAATATTATTTTTCAGAATGATTACAGTTCGTGAATTAAGCGACACGTCGGGAAAATGTCAGGACAAGTCGGAATTGATTTGGACGCGAAATTTGTACCGTAAATAATTCCGAAATACTTTTGATTTCAGCTGGAATACTATTATTAGTTATGTTGGGATTTAGGCTCTTACACCTCCAACTCCTCGTAATTGGGGAGTTTGGAGTGCAGTCTAGCTGAGATCATCCCTCTCCCACTCTCATTTCTTTTCCCCTCACATTCTACTCCTCTCTTTAACTTTCTTCTTCCTCTTCTACTCACCATTGGAGCATTCTCACAGCACATGAGGAGTTCGACTTTTCCTTCGATTTTGGTGATGTTTCGAAGCTTGGAATTATAGGAGAGATGCATGCACAGCTAGTTATTGAAGTTAAGAGTTTGTGGAAGGCTTCATTTCATCAAATCTCCAGATATTTTTGGATTTATTGAAGTTTTGGTAAAAGCTGCCAGTTTTTAAGCAAGTTGAGATTTTGATGGATTTTCTTTGGTTTTTTCTCTTGAAGCTGAGCTTTTTTTTGGTTGGGGAGAATCTTAACTTCATTTAGAGCAAGTGGGAACTTCGTTTGAGCTGAATAAAAGGTTGGTTTTTAGTGAATTTCAGTTTTCATTGAGTCCATCAACCAAAAATCAGCATTTGGTGGTGTTTGTGTTCTTGAGTTTTTGATCACCTTTGTATGGTGATTTCATGGTAACTATAGAACTTTTTTGATGGATTAGAGGCTTGGAAACACACTTGGGAGTGTTGTAGTCTTCCTCATTACCTTGGCGTAGAACGCTCGAGTATAGGTACTCGTGGAGTGCGGATTATGTTCAGCCGAGAGGGTTTGTTGGCAGTAGCACGCTAAGTGTGAAGCGAGCCATGGACTGCTCGTAGGGCGGTGGCTCGCACTAGGTGCTTAGGAGCCGATAGAGGTTTGTGTTGCTCGGTAGAGCGTGTCGTGTGTGACGACGGTGGCGGGTAGTGCTTGGGGACGATCCGTGCCCGGACCGTGTGTGGACTGTGGAGCCTGGGGCCACATGGACAGGCGCAGTCAGTTGTGTGTGACAGTGGCCCGAGACCTGAGGGTGGGGCAGGGACTTATGGTCGGGGCGGTAGTCCGAGCAATGACCCGGGAACGTGGAATTCCACGTGTGAGATTGTGTGATCGTTAGTACACCGAGGGTGTAAATATGACCCAACCCGAGGACTTGTAATGGTTTGGGGTCTTGGTTGCTCCTGGTTGGAGTATGTGTGCAAGGTCCCAAGTAAGGACTCTGCCAATTGATGATTGGGTCTACGCGTGCGAACGAGAGACGTTGCGCGATGTTGAGACGGATTTAGGCGGTAGGCCTACGTGAGATTTTGGTCTGTGGACCATCTGTAATAAATCGAGGTTAGCGGTTTAACCGATGGCTCTAGTAGTATGAGAGCGTTGATCGTGTCCAGGAGGAATGAGGGTAAAGGCCTGAGGAGCGGAGGCTCGGTAATACCGCTTGCCTAATTGGAACCGCCGAGTCTGGCATTGTTGATGAGATGAAATCGGATTATGAACGGGGTGTTCGTGTGGACTCGTCGCGAAAACGACGTGACGTTGACCCATGGCAAATGAAAGTAAAGTGATGTGCTCTTATGAGACATTGGGATAGTAAAAACCACGTGGGGTTTTAAGGACTATGCTCTCAAAGTGGATTGAAACTTGTGGATGTGCCTAATGTGCCATCTCGCTGTAGAGCTGGGAGTCCACGTAGGGTAGGGTCACTCGTGACTGAGCGATGCACCAATGATATTGCCCCTAAGCAATGCCGGTGATCGGATCAGGGTGAGTTCCATAATGGGACAGTAAATGTGAATGAGAGTCACATGCGACGATTAGACTCTCGAATGGCCAAGGTGTTGGACCAGTTGTAGTCGTTGACAGAATAAGTTGACGATACAAAGTGTTGGGACAGGGTAATAGAGTGATACCCTGTGGATCCTTATGTGAATCGAGGGGGTCTGCCCGAATGCAATTTGTGTGGTGGTGGACCATTTGACTAGTTGGTTCATTCTTGTCGGATCCACACCACGAGGATGAAGGATAGTCCTGACCTCAGAGGAAACTAGTAGCATTTATAGTGTTCGTCGTCTATTGATGACGGTTGACGATGACACGGGCTTGATAAAAAAAAAAAGTTTTCGGGCGATCGTCGGTTGAATGGAAATGTATGCGGTAGATGACCGCAATTCCTTGGAAATGCCACCCGAGCAGGGGGTGAAGTTGGAGTGAAGTTCGAGGCAAGATAAATCCTCGATGTGTCGGACTGTGAGAAGTATTGGAGCGTGTAGGGCACTGCCACCGATTTGCGGGAGTTCATAATGTATTTCATGTAATCACATTTCGCAAGTATGATCGTGATCGAACCCACATCCTTCGTTATGAGCCGCTTGAGCAATCATGAAAAGCATGAAGCCGCTATGGAGTGGGAGAACGCAACGATACCCTCATTTACTCGACAAGTCGAGTTGAGGTGTGATCTTAGTTTCGCGGACGAAACTCCTTTTAAGGAGGGAGGAATGTAGTGAACCGCAATTCGGAAGTATATTGAACTTTGGCCAGGTTGGACAAAGTTTAGTTCAGGAGTAAGTTGAACGTGTTTAGAATTGAGTTCCGAGGGTTTCAGAACGATTAGAAGTGGATTTGGTGAGTCCATGTTGTGTCCCGAGAGTGTTGGAATGATTAGAGAAAAGTTGGGAGAATTTTGAGATACGATTGTATATTGGAATATAATTATTCCGTAAGGGATAAACTATAATTCTCCAACTCAAGAAGTGTTCTTATGTGTAGAAGAGTTTCAGTTGTGTTGGATTTGATTCGGAGAGAAAACGGAATGAAAAACGGAATGAAAAACGGAGTTTTAGAGCGAAAATAAGAAGAAAATAAAAAGACTGAAAACACTGTTCACAGTGTCCGGGTCCGGACCCTGGGGTTGGGATCCGGACCCCAGCTGCGAAAATGCTGAAATTGCTCACGGGTTCCGGACCCGGGATGCAAGGTCCGGAGCCCACGGACCTAGAAGCTCCAGAAAGGGGTATTTCAGTAATTTCAGCTTAGGGCTTTTATGGGGACCCTTTTTCCCTTCCTTCCCTGCACAAACACACCCACACACACACTTTGTGAGAGAGAGAGAGAGAGCTCTCCTTCTCTCTCAAGTTCTCCTCTCCCTCTCTAGTTCTTCCCCAAACTTGGGGATTTGGTGGAGATCAAGCTTGGGAAGCTTGTAAGAGCGTCGGATCGAGCCCTAGCGCGCGTGGCGGCTTGGGGAGCTTCGGATCCGAGGTGGGTTTTTGAACTCTATGGTTGGAATTTTTGATAAATCCTTTAGATTTGAGGTTTTTGAGTTTCCTAGATGTTTCTACAGTATTTTAATCAAGGATTCTCCATAAATTTTGGAGTGTTCTTAGAGAAATTAGAAAACCTAGGTGAAAATAGGGTTTTTGAATTTGATGGGTTTAAAAATTGTTTGAACCTGTAGAACCCTAGTTGAGGGTTATGAAATCATGTGGTACAACTCGATTTCGAGTGATTCCAAGAAATGAAATTGTTTTGAGTTCGACTCGGAGTAACGAATCTTTCTTATATTTTAGGGCAAGAAGCTAAAAGATTCAAAGTATACGGCCCGATTGCAAATGTCTACAAGCAATTGGGGTATCATAAGGTGGATTTGTGTTGCACCGAAGTGATTAGGTCACTTCCATGTCAAGGATAAAATAACCATAATATGAAAATGGTAGTGCATGTTACCCTAGTGTTTAATTGTGCATGTTGGCATAAAGAATTTGTGAAATGGATTTGAGCTATGTGCTCATTTTACATGTATGGGAAGCATGTGTTTCATGTTCATATTTCATGAAAGGAAATAAATTATGCATGTCAACATGAGTGCTTAAATTAAGCGAATTGAGCTATAAGCTCAAAGTGCATGTGAGTAGAATGATGTGCATCATGTTTAAACATCAAGTGAGAGTGTTGCATGTGTTGCATGTGATTGGTAAGTTCTCTAGAGGTAGAAGAGAATAGAAAAAATGAACTTAGAGAACCTAGTGTCATTGAACATAGGTTGACAATGATGATATAAACCTAGTGTTGTTAAACATAGGTTGACAATGATGATGTAAACCTAGTGTTGTTGAGCATAGGTTGACAATGATGATGTAAATCTAGTGTTGTTGAGCATAGGTTGACAATGATGATATGAACCTAGTGTTGTTGAACATAGGTTGACAATGATGATATGAACCTAGTGTTGTTGAACATAGGTTGGACATGGCAATATGAA
The DNA here is from genome assembly GCA_016920855.1 of Puya raimondii. Taxonomy (NCBI): domain Eukaryota; kingdom Viridiplantae; phylum Streptophyta; class Magnoliopsida; order Poales; family Bromeliaceae; genus Puya; species Puya raimondii. Next base: position 49,650,028 of record JABWPP010000049.1, read on the forward strand.
CCTAGTGTTGTTGAACATAGGTTGGAACATGAAATTGGAATCTAGTGTCATGGAACCTAGGTTGAGAATGTAAAGTAAACCTAGTGTCATTGAACATAGGTTAGAATTAGCAGTTGCTCGTGGGGGTCGTTCCCCCAGGGCATTGGTCCTCCAGAGGTGTAACCAAACGAGAGTGCTCGCTTTGCTATTTTGAGAGCCGATTTGGTGATGGATGAGATGCACAACCCCAGGTCATGGATGCATAGCACGACCGGGTGGGGTGATGGATGCTGGACACCACCATGAGGCGCAGTGCAAGCTAGGGCCATACTTGATGTAGGTTCTTGAGGGATTTGGTGATGGATGCGATGCACGACCCCAGGTCATGGATGCATAGCACGACTGGGTGGGGTGATGGATGCTGGACACCACCATGAAACGTGGCGCAAGCTGGGGCCGTACCTTGTGTAGGTTCTTGAGAACATGGGTTGGTGGAGCAGCGATTCTGACACCAATGCCAAGTACTTGTGTCACGCCCCGCCGGGCCTTTCCCCAAATAGGCGGAAGGATAACCGCACGGGCGCATGACCCAGACCCGCCGAACGGACAGAGTTTCCCCTGTACGTCCAAGGCGTCACAACCAGTACAATTCAAGAGGTTCCAAACAGGAACATAATTCATACATAGATTGCATTAGGAAAGCATCATAAATTACTATGCTAGTACGAGCATTCACAATACATCCACATATTATATTTTTGTGTCTTTGTTCTCTTTCGAAATACAATCAAATTGTTATTACATTCCATTCATTCCAATACCCCTAAGCTACGCAGTAGAGGGTACATCTATCCTGGTCATAGTGGTAGGACGTTAACTATCAGGCTACGTCCTTCCCTCGCGCCGCCGCGCCGCTCATGCGTGGACCTGAAAATAGTGGGATGAGAACTATCTAAAATAGTTCCCAGTGGGTAAGGCCACCCAAGGGAGAAGCTCGACCCACCAGGTCCAAAGGAAGCATACAAGCATGGTTAGTACATATACATAACTTGCAAGCATATAACTCTACTATATGCAAAAAGAGTAAACATGCTTATGCTTCAACAAATGCGATAATGAAATCCATGCAATACACTTTTTACTGCTATTCCACTATCCATTTCATAATCAACCTGCTCCTAAGGTTTACTTACCTTAGCTAAGCCACACACGACTCACCCTCGGGTCAATCATCAACAGGTTACCACCCTCCTAAGGTTTACTTACTTTAGTCAAACCTTACCCGACTCACTCTAGAGTCAAACATCATTGGCCACCGCCCCTCTAAGGTTTACTTACTTTAGTCAAACCTTACCCGACTCATTCTAGAGTCAAACATCATTGGGCCACCGCCCCTTTAAGGTTTACTTACTTTAGTCAAACCTTACCCGACTCACTCTAGAGTCAAATATCATTGGGCCACCGCCCCTCTAGACTTTACCACCTGGTGGCGAAATCGTCGCACACGCCGAATAATGGCTTCAGTCACCCGGCGGCGAACCGTCGCACTCGCCGAACAATGGCTTCAGTCACCCGGCGGCGAATCGTCGCACTCGCCGAACAATGACTTCAATCACCGGGCGGCAAATCGTCGCACTCGCCTCAGGTATCCAGCCTCTTGGCGGCGAAATCGTCGCACCCACCAGCTGATACCAAGATCATCCACAAGTCACCAGTTCTGGGATTCCGGAATCCACTTTCCACGTCTCAAGGGTTCATCCTTACCCTATGTTATCAACCTCTTCTAGGTTCATATTCTCATGTCCAAGTGGTTAGCCTACCACTATGTTTCCCAACCTATGTCCAATGACACTAGGTTCAATGTCCTATTTAAGTGATCTTCCTATCACTATGTCTCTCAACCTAGGTTCGACGACTCTAGGTTCACACACATTACAAACCAAGTGGTCTTTCTACCACTATGTTATACAACCTAGGTTTACCCACTCTAGGTTTAATGACATCCATGTCGTGTGGTCTACCTACCACTATGTCTCAAACCTAGGTTTAACGACGCTAGGTTCATTACATGATCCAACCTATGTTTAATAACACTAGGTTTAATACCATCACATTCCAACCTATGTTCAATAACACTAGGTTTAATACCATCACATTCCAACCTATGTTCAATGACACTAGGTTTAACATGCATACGTCACCTTTCAAGTATATATATATTTATATTATGAAATACTCGAATTCTCTTACATGCAAGGTGAGCCCATGGCTCAGATCACTTGGATATACACCCAATGCCAACATGCACATTACAGTTCTTTCTTATCCTAATTGTCCATACCTAGGATTTCCAACTTTACATGGCCTCTAGCCTTTGTTTAACCACATGTCATGTTCTCTAGCGTATAGAGAAAACTAGCTCACCGCTATGTCCACACCTAGGCATACACATGTCCATTTGTATCTATATGTTCTACATGCCTATAGTTTCAATCCATGGTAGTTAATGGTATTAACATCATATGATCTACACATTCATATTTACCACTTACCAATCAACCTACCATTACATGCATCAAGTAAAATAAATTATACTTTACTCTTTCAACATGGAAGTAACCTAATCACTTCGGTAAATACAAACCCACCTCACACTCTTCCGATTGCTTGTAGGCACTAGCAATCGGGCGCTTTTTCCTTGGCTTCAAGCTTGGTCTTCAAGCTCCTTGCCCTAACACAGATGAAGGATTCGTTAATTCGAGTCGAACTTATAACGATCCCATCTCTTGGAATCACTCAAAATGGAGTTGTCCACATGTTCTACTAACCTCCAATTAGGGTTCCAAAGGTTCAAACAATTTTTAAACCCTTCAAATCCAAAAACCCTCTTTTGACCTAGGGTTTCCAAAAATAATGGCAAAACCCAAAAATCACATGCTAATCCCTACAATTTGTAGTCTAGATTAGCCAGGGGTCTCCAAAATCTCATTTCTTAACCCAAATCCGAAACCCTAACTACCAAATCCAAGGACTCACCTCAGATCCGCGAGCTCACCATGCCACCATGCGTGTACGAGCTCGGTTCACCACTCCTCCGAGCTTCCCAAGCTCGATCTCCACCAAGATCTCCAAGTTTGGAGAAGAAGAAGAAGAAGTAGAAGTGAGAGAGAGGAGCTTCTCTCTCTCTCCCTCTCTCTCCCTGTGTGTGTGTGTGTTTTCAGCAGAGAAAAGGGGAAGGGCTCCCCTTTATATAAGCCCCCCACTGAAATTATCAATTTACTCCTCAAAATCAGCATTCTACATAACTGCGTTCCGGTACTCGGGTTGGCGTACCGGAATACGGGCACTTAGTTCTGGTATCCCGAATCCAGTTCCTCAAAACCAGAACATTGGATTCTCAAATTCCTACTGCGTTCCGGTATCATCTTTGGTATACCGGAATATGGGCGTTTAATTTCGGTATCTTCACGCGATTCCGCAAAACTCGAGAGCTGGATTTTTAGATTTCCCACTGCATTCCGGTATGTCACACATCCATTCCGGAATCAGCAGCAGAATTTGCAGTTTTGCATAACAGACTTTTTGAAGTCTATTTTCGCGCCTCATTTGCGCCGAAAACACTTGTATAAGTCCCAAACCTTGCCAAAACCATTTAGATAGTCCTTTTTGGCTACATCCCACAAGAACTCCTCAATTTGTAGAAGTTCGGTGTACTACATTCCTCCCCCCTTAAAAGAAGTTTCGTCCGCGAAACTAAGATCACATCTCAAATCTCTTTATCAACTAGATGGGGGTATCATTCTTTCATCGCATCCTCTGGTTCCTGCTCACTCAGGAGTACACTCCATAATTCACGGGGTCTTATCTTTTCGACATTCCATAAGGAGTATGTCCCATTGCTTTTCCTTAGCAGGTTAACATCACATCATCTTCGCGATGTTTTCGCTCGAACATTTTGTTCGTAACCCGATTTCACTTCACCGACAATGCCAGACCTGGCAATAGGTGACTTCACCATTCCGGCGAAAGGTATGACCGAGCCTCTGCTTCTCAATTCACTATCATAATCCTGTTGCACACGACCAATGCTCTTACACTCCCAGAGCCATCGGTTAAACCGCTTATTTCGGTTGATAACAGATGGTCCACAGACCAAAGCTCTAATGTAGGCCTACTGCCAAAACCGGTCTCAACGTCGCATAACGTCTCTTGCTCGCAAACGTAAATCCAATCGTTACCAGGCGAAGTACTCACTCAGGACTTGCGCACCTACTCCAACCAGGAGTAACCAAGACCCCAAACCTCTACTGAGTCCTAGAGTTGGGTCACATCCACACTCTCGGTGTACTACCATTCATATGGTCTCACAGGTGGCATTCCACATCCCGGGTCAAAACTCAGACTACCATCCCGACCGCAAATCTCTGCCCTACCCTCAGGTCTCAGGCTGCCATCTCACACGGCTGACTACGCCTGTCCATATGGCCCCAGGCTCCATAGTCCACATATGGTCTAGGCACGGATTGTCCCCAAGCAATACCCGATATCGTCGCTACGCGCGTCCCACACGCTCTACCAAGCGACAACAGTCTCTATCGGCTCCTATGCACCCAGTGCGAGCCACTAGCTCTCAAGCGGTTCTTGGCCTCCTTCACACTTAGCAATGCTCAAGTGCTACTGCCAACAAACCCTCTCGGCTAACCAGAACCAATACTCCACGAGCACCTACACCCGAGCGTCCTATGCTACTATGCTCATTCGTGCTAACCACAAGCACTAAGCTACCACGCTTGTGCTCGCTCGCATTGCGAGTACCACAACCTACCTCAATTTGAGGTACAACAAGGCCCACTCGCCAAATCTTGATGATTACCTTATTAATTCCACAACCGTGGTTCCACTACTGTCATCGATCCACCAGAACGATGTTCGGGGCCCGCGAACTATTAACACGTTCTCAAACGTCATAACTCGACTCTTGCAATTGGCTACTCACATTGCCCTAACTTCGAGAGTCAGTTCGCTTACAATCATTATTACCTCAAGCCGTCAACTAGGCGCAACACCCACAATTTGCCGGTATCATCAAAATCTCTAGCCGCTCCAGCGGCAATGCATGCCTCATGACACGAGCATGGCTGGGTATCTATCCTTACCCATATCCTTGGTCCTTACTACATTTTATACTTGCATCGTAGCAACGGACCACAACAATTGCATGTAATGCTCTAGTGTCACATTATGCTCTACATGTGTTCTCAACAATTAAAACATACCTGCCACGACGCCGTCGATAGCAGTAGATTCCATCACCTGAGTCGCGTACCTATGGCCACTTGGCGCCCGACGCGAACCCTTAGGTTGCCTCAACATCGATGCATGCTCCCCAGACCTTGCCGCAGGTGGCACACCCGCGAGCTGTCTTGGAGCTGAAGAGGCCGTCGCAAGTGTCAGGGCCCGGCTATCCACCTGCGGGCACTCATCCCGCGTATGGCCCGGTTGCCCACACCTGAAGCACTTGCCCTCTCGCTGATCACACTGTTGTGGGTGATGAGGGCCTCCACAAATAACACAACTTGCCGAGGACCGAGTATGGTAGGTTCCCGGGGCACGAGATCGTCGACGCGAATGCGTCGGGACTTGTCTGGAACTCGACTGACCACCAGATTTACTCGATGGTTGTCCCATCTCTATTTTCTTGTCATAAAACTCGCGCTCCTCTTGCACGAATGCATTGCCCTGCTCCACCCACAGGGCCCGGTCTAGCACCTCGGCAAAGGTTTGCAGCTTGAAGGGATGCACCACCTTAAAGATCTCAGGCCGAAGTCCGCGCACGAAACAATCAGCCCTGTCCTTGTCATCCCGCATCACATAAGGGATACAATTTATAATGCGAGAGAACTCTCTCTCGTACTCTCTCACCGAGCGATCACCTTGCTTCAGCTTCCTGAACTTTTCCTGAAGCTTTCTTTTCTCACTATCAGAGAAGTAGGCAGAGAACACCAGTTCTCAAAATTCTTCCCAAGTCACAGAAGAAAGATTAGAAAAACGGTCTCGCCGGACTCCCTTCCACCAGGCCTTTGCTGCCCCTTTCAAGCAGTGAGCGGCAAAATGCACCTTGTCCCGCTCCAAGGTGTACAAGTCCTCAAACAGGGACTCCATAGAATCGATCCACGGGTCCATTTCTTCCCCGTTGAAGATAGGCGGATTGAATCCCTTGAACGTCATGAGGGCAGCTAAAGCCCGCTCCCTCTCTGCTTTCAATTCCGCAGAATCAGGGGCCCAGGCACCAGCATCTACTTGCGAGGTACCCGCTGCGGCTCTTGATGGTACATGACGTGCTATTTGCTCCACGGTTTCATGGAGTCTCTTGATCTGCTCCTCCTGGCGCACGGCAGCCTCGTGCTGTCGCTGTGCCGTCTCAACTTGTTGTTGCACCACTCCAACGAGTGTGGCCAACTGTTCACGAAGCTCCGGGTCTCCACTTGCCCCAGATTGCATAGGGACCTCACTAGGTCCATCCCGTGCTGATCTCGTCGGAGATCGCCCACGTGACGCCATTGTATCCTGAAACACGACAACTTCCGTCAAATCCTCAACCTTCTAGGTCAAGTACGACAACTCACATAAACACAGACTCAATCTGGCGAAAGTCACACAAGGGCGCCTATTCTCATAACTCGGTGTCAGGTTGTCGGCCGCCAACATGAACACCCTCGGCTGAGAATAAACTACACCTTGAATCTACCTCTAACACCCTTTTAGAGGCATATCAAATACATGACCCAATCAATTACACTTTCGCCGCACATCACAAGTCCTCGTCTCTCACGAGCTTACACTCCTAGGGTCTTTTCCATCCTAGGATTTCTTAGGTCCACCTAGACCGTTTCTACGCTCTGATACCACCTTAGTCTGTCACGCCACGCCGGGCCTTTCCCCAAATAGGCGGAAGGATAACCGTACGGGCGCATGACCCAGACCCGCCGAACGGACAGAGTTTCCCCTGTACGTCCAAGGCGTCACAACCAGTACAATTCAAGAGGTTCCAAACAGGAACATAATTCATACATAGATCGCATAAGGAAAGCATCATAAATTACTATGCTATTACAAGCATTCACAATACATCCACATATTATATTTTTGTGTCTTCGTTTTCTTTCCAAATACAATCAAATTGTTATTACATTCCATTCATTCCAATACCCATAAGCTACGCAGTAGAGGGTACATCTATCCTGGTCATAGTGGTAGAACGCTAACTATCAGGCTACATCCTTCCCTCGCGCCGCCGCGCCGCTCACGTGTGGACCTAAAAAATAGTAGGATGAGAACTATCTAAAATAGTTTTCAGTGGATAAGGCCACCCAAGGGAGAAGCTCGACCCACCAGGTCCAAAGGAAGCATACAAGCATGGTTAGTACATATACATAACTTGCAAGCATATTACTCTACTATATGCAAAAAAGAGTAAACATGCTTATGCTTCAACAAATGCGATAATGAAATCCATGCAATACACTTTTCACTGCTATTCCACTATCCATTTCATAATCAACCTGCTCCTAAGGTTTACTTACCTTAGCTAAGCCACACACGATTCACCCTCGAGTCAATCATCAACGGGTTACCACCCTCCTAAGGTTTACTTACTTTAGTCAAACCTTACCCGACTCACTCTAAAGTCAAACATCATTGGGCCACCAATCCCATCGTGGTCGGCTGCCAGCATTTCCAAGAGGCCAGCTGGATTGTACAACCTAACAATAGGGTTTGTACATAAAAGTGAGCACAGGGTGCTGATGGTGCCCAATCCTATCACTGCCAACTACCAACACATCCAACAGGAAAGCAGTAAGTAAGAAGAGATGTTGTACAACCAGAGTAGGGGGAGGGAGGGAGAGAAAGAATGAAACAAAGTGAGAAGGAGGAGAGAGCTTTGTATATCCGTAACAAACTGAAGGTAGGTAAAGAGAGGCTGGCAATGGCAGCAAATCATATCATCTCCAGCTACCAACATCCACGAGAGAGAGGAAAAAGAGTACAGAGAGGAAGAATATGAGAAGTACAAAATAGTACAGGGAACGGTTAAGAATGGGAAGCAACAGTGATCTCATTGCCATCCATCCGCCACTAGCCTTATATCCACGGCAAAGAACAGGACATGCATTAAATGCAATGAAGAAGAAGAATGACAGTTAATAAATGCAACAACGTGGGAGGGAAAAAGTCGCACACCACCCGCTCGATGAAAAATGAGGAAGAGGTTCCTGGATAGGCCCTTACAAAACGGTATAGTATCATGGCAGCCAACCCATCAAAACAAGCCAAGGTTGCACGTCACGGGCTGCACTTACAAAGAGGGAAGGAGGCCACGGAGTAATGACGCCGGTGGGGCCCCTTCGTTGGGGGAGTTAAAGCAGAGTGTATAGAAAGGGAGGTAGGAAATAGAGGAAAGTGGGAGAGCAACTGAAATGCCATGCAAAGTAGGGGGGTTGGGAGAAAAGGTTAGGGTGTACAGTAGGGGGGCGTGATGGGAATAAGAATGTAGGCGAAAGGATAGGTGAAACGGCAAAGTTTCGAGAGATTGACACGTATGGTGTTCGAAAGTCTCGATTCATATTTTTATATATATATGTAGTATTATAAATGATAGACACTTGCACATCATATGTGCAAAAGGTATAGTATAGTTAAGTTGAAGCTCTACTACTGTCTTGATCTAGGGGAAAAAAATAAGTGATCCAAAAAATCATTGGAGGGTTTCAGAAAGGTCACATAATATTCTCTAACAACTCTATATGGAAAGTCATAGCTATCTTGGTCATGTTTAAAAGTTAAAATTTATATCTTCAGAGGGCTAATATTGTTATATAGATCTCATACGATAATTTTAGTGATGAATGTAAAGATTTTATTAGTAGTAAAATATAGCTCTTAGGATTTTCGGCAGTTCCATATAATCTGTTAGGTTTTTGGAAAGGTAAATGTTCTGTATTTATTAAAGATTCGGCCAAAATTATTAGCAATTCTATTTTCGATTTATATTCGATTTTATTAGAAAAACGGGTTAGGATTCAAACTTTGGAGGCTATAAATACCATACAACTGATTAGTGAAAGAATCCTTTTTCAGAGCCTTTTTTTCTTGCACAACATTCAATTCTTGCGGCGATTCTAAAGTAGCAATAGTTTTTTATTTACAACGAAGGTAGGATAGTTTAGTTTCCGTCGAGAGTGGTATTTTTTTTGGTAGGTTTATCAATAGTTCTAGTAGCACACCTTTCAGATATTTCGGGTATTTGAGATTTAGGCCAAAAACTCTGGTCCTTAGAATTCCTTTGTTTCAAGTCGAAAGATAACCAAACCGCTTCCATCGAAGTTCTACCCGAGTCAGGTGGCCGAACGTAGTGTGTTTCCACCAAGGTCAAGTCACAGCGAAAATCCCTAGCCTAAAAGCTTATGACTCTAATCATTATAATCTTTCGATTTGAGTAATAGAAGTACTTTTTCTTATTCTTTTCGGTTAATAATTTTGGCACGTGTGGTGGGACCTGCTGAAAGGAGTACATCTTGAGCTTAACAATAATAGTGCAAACTAGAAGCGACAAAGGAGTGGAGGACAATAATTTGAAGAACATGCAGCCAGTGGACAACCAAGAATCTTTCTCCTCCGAGTTCGGCATGGCGAAGGCGCCTGGGGAAAACCTAGCCTCGGAGGCCGTGCCACAGACCGAGTTTGTTGCATTAAGGGAGTTGGTCTTTGGGTTATAGCCACTTATATCTTAGAATATGAACCAAATGGAGCTGATAATCCAAGGTAGCTAGTGACAAGCGCAAGTGAGATAGGAGCTAATGACTGCCCAAGAACAAATGGTTGAGAGGCTTAACGAACCTTGCACCCGCACCATGACAATATCTACTTGCTAATAATCTTCAGTTGGGGCAACAACATCACGCAGCTGAATATTCTTGAGAGAACTTAAACTATTTCACAATTGTTGATTATCGTAATGAGGGCTTTGACTACTAGGATAATAATAAGGTCGGAAACTTCTAGGCCAATAATCCCTTTTAATAGAGGCAATAAGCACAGGAGTCAACAATTGTACAATTACTATATCCTTCCTTTGACTAGGCTAATAAATTAGAATGGACACAACGGCGAGAGGAATAATTCCAATTTTTTTTGCTGCAATGATTAGTAGACCCCTTCACAAAATTGGCCTGTGGAGGCTGAATAGGACTTAACTGGAGCATTAAAGAAGTCCCACAGAGTTAGTTTGGCCTGAATAACGGGCAGTATGATCGGCCAATACAAAGGTTGCCCTATCCTATTAAGATTAATACGGATCACGAATACCCAAGGAAAAAGTAATCTAGTTTAGTGCACATCGTACAGCCCAATATGGCAAGGCAGTTGTGAATCCTTATTTGAAGCTCCCGGCTTTTTCACCTCTCTTTAACCCGAACATCATTAACTTGCTCTCTGGCCCGAGCTCGATAATTAGTTGGGAGTAGATAGAAGGTAAGTTCCACAAACAATTCCACTGTGTGAAACTGGAAGTGTCATTAACCAATTTGGCCATGATTAGACAACAGCGGCACGAGTCAGTGGAGTACTTGGCTCGATTCAAAATGGCTAAAAATTGTTGCTTTCTCCAGAACTTGGAGCACACATATACCTGCCTGGCTTTCACCGAACAGATGTTCAAAATCAATTAGAGGGTTAGGAGTTTAATAGTCAGTTCCAAATGGAGCAAAGGGCTGTCTTCTACGAGAGGCATTTGAAGGAGAAGGAGAATATGTCATAGATAAAAAATCCCTATCCAGCTCAAGTCTCAATGGTGAGCGCACAAAGCGTCGTGCGGAGGTTTTGGTAGAGAAGTCTGCTGGGAAAGGTGAGAAACCTCTCGATTCGGTCTTGGAAATATTAAGTGGGCGAACGGTTGTTTGAAGATGGGTGTCGAAAAAATTCCCATATGAGGAAGCCAAGTCATATTCGGCCCAATAGTAGCATAGGACTGCAAGTCTTGAAGACCAGAAAGTTTTAAGATCGAGAACTATCAAGGTTTTGACTAATCCGCCAAATTTTCGGTGGGTCAAGGCCGAATCTTTGCTTCGACTAAGAAGAGAACTTAAGAATCCCATGAATACCTAGAAAAGGCATCTTCAAAGAAAAACGGCTAAAGCCTGTAAAGCCTAGGAGTCCATGAGTTGTCAAACCCTGACAACAGGACCCGCGTGCAAAGAGAGAAGGCTTGTCAGGAAGAAAGTGAAGAGTGACTAAATCAAACGTCCGATAGAACTAATGTAGAGGAGTAGAAGTGGATGTGACATTTCATATGTGCGAGGCGTCTTTTCAGTTTCATTGGCCAAAATTAGGGTCCCTATTCTAGTTTCGGCCAATGAAGAGGGGCACTGTTAGCTTGATATTTCGGCCATCCGATATTAACCATTAGGATTTTGGAAAGGGATAAACATCCCATACTTTTTGGGGATATAGTCAAAATTATCGCGATTCTATTTTAGATTTAAATTCGAGCTTATCAGGAAAGTCAGATTAAAATTTGAACTACGGAGATTATAAATACCACACAGACAATTAGAGAAAGGGTCTTTTTGCCCATCAGAATATTTTTTCTCTTAGTACATTCAATCCTTGAGGCGATTCTATAGTTTTTCTATTTACACCGAAAGTAGGATAGTTTAGTTTTAGTCAAGAATTATAGTTTCTTCAGTAGGTTTAGCAGTAGTTTCAGTAGCATATCTTCCTAACGTTTCGCCCATTCGAAGGTGTAGGTCGAAACCTTTGGTTATAGGAGTTCCTCAGTTTCAAGCCGTAAGCCAATCAAATCCCATCCACCCAAATTCGGCTCTACCCAAGTAGCCGAACTTAGTGTGTTTCTATTGATGCAAAGCCACAGTGGAGAACCCAAGTTGAAAAATTTAAGGCTCCAATCATTATAATCTTTTGGTTTGAGTAATAAAAATACCCTTTTTTGTTCTTTTCAGCAGACAATAGTTAAATATTTTTTGAAGATAGAATACTTTTGTGGCCAATTTGCATAAAAAATCCACAAGTTTTGAGCTTTTGCAAAACTGGCCGCCTTTTTTGATTTTGCAGATTCAGTCTGAATTTTCAGCAAACTGACCAAAATACCCTTATTACTTTTTCTCTTTTCCTTTTTTTTCTCTCGTTCTTTTTTTTTTCTTCGTAGAGGGCGGCGGAGGCGGAGGCGGAGGCGGCCCGCCTCGCCTCTACCCCGCGCGCCCTCGCCCTCGCCCATGCACCCCCCGCCCTCCTCGCCTCCGACCTCGGCATTTTTCTTTTCCTCTCCAACCGTACTTCATCACCTCCGCGGCCCTTTACGACGGTAGCGAGGACGACACCGCATCCTCTTCTTCCGCCTTCGCTCTCCACCTCCACTGTAGTAGATTTTCGACCCACCAAACCCACTTCTCGGAACCCGCCGTCCCCACTACCGCCGGACGGCGAAGAGGAAGCGCGATGATGCTAGAGAAGAGGGCGGCGGAAGCGGAGACGGCGTCTCAGAGGGCGGCGGTGAGCGCGGCCTCAGCAGGGTTGGAGGCGAGGAAGGTGGGGGTGCACGAGAGCATATCTGGTCAAGCACTTTTGCTTGTTTAAAACCAAAAAAATTAACTAAAAGCCAAAAATTAGAGAATGAGGAAGAAAAACCAGAGAAAAAGGATAAAGAAGATGAAGTTGCACTGTTAATATAAAATTGCACTGTTTTAAAAGAACGTTGCACTATTATGGACGTAAGTTACACTCTTTGAGATGTAAATTATCCCGTTTAAGATGAAAGTTACACTCTTTAAACGAAAGTTGCACTCTTTGGAAGATATTTACAGTGTTTCTTCTCTTGTTACACTCTTTGAGATATAAACTGCACCCTTTAAGATGAAAGTTACACTCTTTAAACGAAAGTTGCACTTTTTGAGAGATATTTACAATGTTTATCCTCTTAAAGGGTGCAGTTTATATCTCAAAGAATACAACAAGAGAAAAAATATTATAAATATCTCTCAAAGAGTGCAACTTTCGTTTAAAGAGTATAACTTTCATCTTAAAAGGTACAATTTATATCTCAAAGAGTGCAACTTACGTCCATAATAGTGCAATGTTCTTTTAAAACAGTGCATTTTATCTTAACAGTGTAACTTCATCTTCTTCTTCATTCTTCTCTGGTTTTCTTCATTATTTTTTAGTTTTTGGCCGTTAGTTAATTTTTTTTTTGTTTTAAACAAACAAAAGTGCTTATCCAGAGATGCTCTCGTGCACCCCTCGCCTCCGACACCGCTGAGGCCGCGCTCGCCGTCGCCCTCTGGAACGCCGCCCTCTGGAACGCCGCCTCCGCTTCCGCCGCCCTCTTCTTCAGCGTCGTCGCACTCTCCTCCGTCTCCACCTCGCTCGTCTCCAGCCCTGGGTAGGCGGGTGGGCTGCGTGCCCCCTCCCTCGCCGGCGAGCTTCTTGGCGCCGAGAAGTGCTTCCTCTTCATCGTCGTCGACGGTGGTGGGGATGGCGAGTTCCCAAAAGTGGGTTTGGTGTGTGCAAAATCTGCTGCAGTAGCGGTGGAGGGCGAAGGCGGAGGAAGAGAACGCGTTGTCGTCCTCGTTACCATCGTGGAGGGCCGCGGAGGCGGTGGAGGAGGGTCGGAGAGAAAAAAAAAAGATGGTAGCGGCGCGGCCTCGGCAGGGTCGGAGGCGAGGAGGGCCGGGGGTGCAAGCGCGGTCGAGGGTGAGGGTGCACGGGGCAGAGGTGAGGCGGGTCGCCTCCGACCCCGCTGCCTATTCGGAGAGGAAAAAAAAAGAACGAGAGAAAAAAAAAAAAAAGGAAAAGAGAAAAAGTAATAAGGGTATTTTGGTCAGTTTGCTGAAAATCCGGACTGAATCTACAAAATCGAAAAAGACGGCCCAGTTTTGCAAAAGCTCAAAACTTGTGGATTTTTTATGCAAATTGGCCTACTTTTGTAAAAGGTAATAATGTTATTAAATAACTTGTCTAGTTATAGGGCTTTTTTTGCAAATGGCCCTCTGAAAAAAAATTATTTTAAAAATAGCCCCAAAAAATTTATAATTGCAAAAATGGCCCTACTCCTGCCACGTAGGCGCCACGCAGGCGCCACGCGGGCGGGTTGGGAGGTGGGGTGGCAAGTTGAACACGGTGAACCATTCACCGTGTTCAAACACGGTGAATGGTTCACCGTGTTTCTTTTATTATTCGCGCGAATTGATCTATACTATTTTTTCGGGGCTGTATAAGTAACTGAACACGGTGAACCATTCACCGTGTTTGAACACGGTGAATGGTTCACCGTGTTCAACATGCCAACCCGGCGCCCATCCGCCCGCGTGGCGCCGACGTGGCGCCTGCGTGGCAAAGGTAGGGCTATTTTTTCAATTATAAATTTGTCGGGGCTATTTTTAAAATAAAATTTTTTTAGGAGGCCAATTGCAAAAAAAGCCCCTAGTTATATTGTAATTTCAAATTATCTAAGCCAATGCTGGCAATTTTAATTTTTAAGACACGAAAAATGGAAATATATATATATATATATTTATATATATATATATATATATATATATATATATATATATATATATATATATATATATATATATATATATATATATATATATATATATTTAGTATGCTATGGTTTCAAGCTATAGTATATATTTATGATTTGTAGGGGTTAATTATTAATTATATAAAATTTTGTAATACTAGATGATTTGAGCAAGGTAAAGTCCTATAGAAGTCTATTATAATTAATTAATATTCTACTTTGGTATAAAAATAGAAAACTATATTTAGGGAAAACTTCAAATACCGCCCATGTGATTCAGCGCTTTCTCACTTAGGATCCTGTGGTTTAAACTGTATCAATTTAGTATCTTGTGGTTTCATTTTTTTTCTTTTCATTATTCCCTTCGTTAATTTTTCCGTTAAATCAGTCAGAAAGTTAAAACCACAGGATATATTAAAGTAAAAATTTCATAAATCACATGATACTAAAGTGAATATTCGATAAACCACAGGGGAGTATCTGAAGTTTTTTTTATATATTTTAATGGAGAGTTAATGGAGGTGCTTACGGAAAGAGAAAAATAAAACCGCAGAGTACTAAAGTGATATACTTAAACCACATGATACTAAAGTGAGAAAGTGTTAAACCACAAAAAGAATATTTGAAGTTTTCTCTTATATTTATAGTCCACATGCATTCTTTTTTTTTATAATAACCCTACTAATCCAATTCCTAGAGTTCTATCCGAAGTCTCAAGCATGGAGAGGCACAAAGGTCTGCATGAAAGAAACATTAAGAAGTATGTATTAGCACCAAACAGATAATAGAAAATATATAATAGTAAACAAATTAAGTTGACTGGAAAAATGGTATTAATTTAATTAACAATTTAAATTAACACAAATAATTGGAAAGATAAGTTCTTCTATTGGAATTTTCGCAAGTGGCAAATGGCTTGGTAGTTGGTACCCGAGGTTCCAAGTTCGAATCCTAGTTGAGTCACATTTCCAGCTAAGTTTATTTCTAAAAAAATAAACGAAGCGGGTAGCGTGCTACATTTCTCTCAATAAAAAAAAGGCTAAATTACAGAAAATCTCCCTGTCAAAATCTAATTTTTCACTTCCCCCCTGTCATTTAAAAATCTACATTTTGTCCCCCTAAAAAATGAAAAATGTACACAGGAGGGTACGGTGTTAACTTTGATGGCAAAATGACCAAAATGTCCCTCGCCCCTGTTCATCTTCGTCCCAATCCTGCACGCCAACAGTCTTTTTCCTCCATTATTCGCGCCTCCCTCGACCCCAAATCTGACTCCGTTTCCTCCAGCTGCTTCCTCGCTCCTCTTGTACCTTTGTCGCCCATCCATTTTAACGACGGTAGGCAGTAGATTGGGCGGGTGTGGGGGGAGAGGTGGCAAGGACGAGCGCGAGGCGGCGGAGAAGAGCGAGGGCGTGCGTGGGATCGACAGGGGGTGGGTGACGGCGAGGCGGCAGAGGGGGCGAAGCAACGTGGCGGGCTGCGTCGGCGAGGAGGAAGAAGGGCATCTGGGAGAGGAGAGGATTTTCAAGGGTATTTTGGGTATTAAAAAATTTAATAATAAAATGTAAACGGATCTCTAACAAAATACTGACGGCGGGGGCAAAGTGCATATTTTTTATTTTTTAGCGGGGCAAAATGTAGGTTTTTAAATGACATGGGGGAAAGTGAAAAATCGGATTTTGACAAGAAGATTTTCTGTAATTTAGCCAAAAAAAAAGACAGTTTAATTATGCCTTCATTGGAATTTTTTGACTTTAATATTTTTATTATTGTAAAAAGAATTTTTATATGAAAGGTTATACTGAACAAGCAGATAATGGATTATTGGCAATCCTTGCATATGAGGTATTCGTTTCACAATAAAAATATAAAAACTTAGAGATAACTTTTTTCTTTGCTTCTTTATTTTTTTTAATTTTATTATTATTATTATTTTCTGAAGGAGTTGTTATCTTTCATCCAGCTAGGGAGTATCGTACGTTAACTATTAACAAGAACACAGTATTTACCTACAAATATATCTAACTATATAAAATTTGTGTTTAAAAAAATAAAAAAAAATGATAATGTTATCAAATAAGGCCTTACTATTGCCATTTCTGTGGTTGTTTTTTTATTCCCACCATAATTTACTTCCCAAAGAATTTGAGAAAAATATTTTGGAGTTTTAAGTGATGAAGTATATGGGCTAACAATTGTCCAACGTAAAATGTGTAGTTTTTATAGGACATATAAAAGGTAATTAAATACATGTAGAGTATGACTGGGCTACAATCGATAGTAAACGGCTCGATTTACTATCGATTTATTTTCGATGATAGAGTTTTCAAATTGACGATCGGTATCGTTGAATATGATCTAGACCATTTAAACTATCTAGAAATCAAATTTCATGATTCTTTGACATCACTAACCGAACGATCAAGATGTCACAAAATCTATAATTTTAATGGCCGATATGGTGCGTTTGGTCGTTTAACGTTATAGAAGAGTCCAAATCAACTAATTTTTTGTTAGAAAACTCTTTAAACTATTAAAATAATATCTAAACTGTAGATCTTAAATGCAAAAATTGTATCATCACTTTTTGAAGGATATTTATTTTCAGCCATTCATTTTTTGTTCACTTGATGGACAAGAGAACAATATCGAAAAAGCGTGAAATGTGATTTCCAGATAGTTCAAATGGTTTAGATCATGTTTAACGGTGCCGATCGTCAATTCGGAAGCTCTATCATAAAAAATAAATTGATAGTAAATCGAGTCGTTTACTACCGATTGTATTCTAGCAAAACACAATACATTTATAGGAATTATACTGAGTATGTTACTAATTCTACTAATTTAAATGGGTAAATGTGAGGTTTATTAGCAACTAACTATTTAATAACGACATAAATGCAAGTAAATAGCTAATTGTATAGACATATTAAGTGATTAGAATTAGAAGGCTATATAAATAAAAGAAATATTAAAAAGATATCTAATTGCGTTATTTTGTCATCACATATGCAAGAGAAAAAAATTTCAGATAATTTAATAAGACTAAGTATGTACAAAAAATTAGAGATAAAATAATCAAAATAATTAGATTACAGTTGGTCAGAAAAATAGAAGAAGAAAGAGACTCGAGGGAAAGGTAAAGAAGTTTATTAGCAAATAGATTATTTTGCAAAGCTAATGCGTGAAAGAAGAATCTTTCATAATAAAAGGTGTTAAATAATTAGATATTAGTTGATTGAAATAATGTGAATAAACTGATAAAATTTAAGGCTCATTAGGTTCACGGTTTATAATATTTCAATAATTTCTTTATATTTTTATTAAAAATATTTAAATTATTATCATTCAATTCAAGTTGGGTAGTTGTAAAAGGTGCTAGTGAAGTAATAAAATCATTGTAAATTCATAGGTGATAGAAGTACTTGATTTTCATGAGTTAGAACTTAGAATGTATTCTTATTTTCATACTTGACGAAACTTATTAAAAAGGAATATATTAACCTCGATGCCCCTTAAAAAGGGAAATATCTTAAATAACCCTCTATATTAAAGAAAGGGTAAAATGTACGGGGACCCCAAACTTTAGCTCATTTGCAAATAGGCGCTTAACTTTTAATTTTTTTAAATTTTGGCAAAAAGACTCCTTAAACTTTATCAAATAGTTCAACATATATGCATAAAGTTAAATATTAAACTTTATCAAACAGTCAAATATTAAACTTTATCAAAAGTTATCAATTACACAATCAATAGATCTTTCTCTCAATTAAAGTTATTAATTACACAATCATTTTGGTCTTATATATTATATTTTGTTTTATAAACTTCAAAACATAAAAAATTTATTTTTTGTATTCTAACATATAAGAAAAGCAAAAAAAGTTGAAGTTCGGTTTAACTTATTCTTCGATCATCATACTTATCAAAATTAGAAGAGAAAAATAAAATTTCTTTCGATTTTTAAGCTTTACAAATTATGCGCACAACATCTAATCAAAATGGCAGTGTAATTAGTGAGTTCTCTTGAAAAAAGGAGCCTATTGCACTATTTGAAAAAGTTTAGGTAATCTAATTACTAAAATTAAAAGTTCAGGTTCCTATTTGCAAAAGAGCGAAAGTTTAGGGGGGTCTCTGTGCATTTTTCCCTTAAAGAAACTTTCAAAAATAATTTTCCTCCCTACTTTTCATCAAAATTTATCTTCAATGCAATGTTTTAAAATCCAGAACAATCTATGACCTTGAAATGTTGCTGAGTCATAAGTTGTTGCTTCAACCAATGGTTCCACCAGTAGATTAAATAACATTAGCATGATACTATAAATACTTAATTATTATTTTTATGCTATATATAACAAGAAATGTAGTATTCTACATTATTTTTAAATATTATTATATATAATTAAAAATATATTTAAATATAGATTGTTAAAATACTAATGGATATTTTCAATTAACTACTAATATATGAAATAAGGAAAATTTTGGCCCGTATTCATAAACTGGACTTGTTCACCAATTCATTGGTTCAATTCCGGTCCAATTGGGTCAAAGTGAGTTTCAAGCTCGCTAGGCCGGTTTAATTTATGGGCTGATGAACCAATCTGGGCACTCGGTGATGGTCCGACTAGTCCCCAGTCCGACCCGGCTTTGAAATGTAGCTTAACAGTAGGAATGTCAACAGGTCAGATTCAGCGCGGATTTTTAAAAATCTAAAACCCGAACCCGAAAACCCAAACTGGAATAATTATTTTTCTTTACTATATTTCAAAACATATTACATTAAATCTAAATTTTTAAGATACAAAGTTAAATATAACATCAAATATTTACATATATTTATATATAGGAGCTCAAATCTAAAGCATAGGAGCTCAATTCTTTATATATATAGGGTTCGAATCGGGTTCGGGTCAGGTACAGATAAAATTCACACCCGAATCTAAATCCGTCGGGTTTTGATTTTTTATATCCGTATTCGAAACTATATCGGTTGAGCATCGGATAAATCCTCTTCGTACTGGTTCGGATTCAGATAAAATTTCAAATATCCATACCCATTGACATCCCTACTTAATAGCAAGTAAATACATATTTTATCCTTCACATGTATCATTACTTTTTGAAAATATTAGAGGTGTACGTCAAATGTAGTTTTACTAAAGCCCTCTAAATTTAAAAAATAAAATTGAGCTAAAACAAACTTTGAAGTTTAAACCAATACAAAAGGCTTGCTAAAGATTTTATAAAAAAAGGAAAAAAACTCAAACAAAAAAGATTATACACTTTATAACTTAGAACTCACCCAAACGAATTATCTTATTACAAACTAAGCTAAAATAATATAATACTTGAACCAACTCATTCAGTATGTCATCAAAAAATTATTACTTAACCGACCGTCCCTAGCGCAAGTGGCAAAGGGCTTGGTAGTTGGTACCCGAGGTCCCGAATTCGAATCCTAGTTGATTCACATTTCTAGCTAAGTTTATTTTTAAAATAAACGAAGCGGGTAGCGTGCTACCTTTCTCTCAAAAAAAAAAAAATTATTACTTAACAGTGAAAAATGATATGTATAGCTATTACTGAAGGTGTTGACAGTTTGGCTCCAAATCAAAAACCAAACCAAACTAAACCTAACCAAACAAAATCAGACAATTTTGTTCAACTTATTTGGTTTTTTGTTTGGTTTGGTTTAGAAAATTATTTTTAGTTTTTGATTTTCGGTTTTGTTTCCACACTTTTCTTAATCGAACTAAGTTGAAAACTAAATAGAAAAGCTATATGTAATATCGAACTAACCTGGAATGCTCCGTAACAAATAGGTTCCGTTGCAACCCATTTTTTTTCGATGATGGAGCCTTCAAATCGACGATTGGCACCGTTGAACATGATCTACATCACTTAAAGTATGTAAAAACTAAATTTGAAATCTTTCGACATCATTGACCTAATGATCAAAAGGTTTCAAAATTTATAATTTTAATAGTCAATATGGTGTTTTCTCGTTTAATGATTTAAAAATATTCAAATTAATTAAATTGTAGTTAGATAATTCTTTAAACTATTTAAAACAAGATCTATACTCTTAATCTTGATTACAAGATTCCTATCATCACTTTTAAGGGCGCGTTTGGTTCGCGTTATGTAACATTACAGATTATTTCAATATAACAAGTTATTTGAGATTTCTAAATCAGATTACTACTAATGATGCTGTATTATTGTGTTTGGTTTAATGCAGTAATATAATGCTGGATTACAGTGTTTATAGAACTACTATATTTGGTTCATTTTATAAAGTTCAGTAATCTTGACAATAAAGTGTAAACCATTCCAAAATTGCCCTTAGTCACATTTGGCAAAAAAAAATTTTACTGTTTACAAATAATAATTTTTTACTAAATTTTATTTTAAATAATTTTAAAATTGAATTTAAATTTTAATTTTAAATTTTAAATTTTAAATCTGAAAAATATAAAATTTAATATTCAATTTAAAATATAAATATGAAATTTATAAATTTAAAATCTAAAATTTTAAAATTTAAATTTTAAATATAAATATTAATTTTAAATTTTAAATCTAAAATCTAAATATAAAATTTAGAATTTAAAATATAAATTTGAAGTTTAAAATTTAAAGTTTAAAATTTGAAGTTTAAAACTTTAAAATTTTAAATTTTAAATTTACAATTTAAATTTTAAATATTTAAAATTTAAACTAAAATGCAAAACTTTAAATTTAAGAAATTTGAAATTTAAAAAGTCAAATTTTAAATTTTAAAATTTAAAATTTAAAATTTAAGAAGTTTGAAATTTAAAAATAAAATCTAAAATTTAAAATTTTAAATTTTAAATTTTAAATTTTAAAATTTAAATTTTAAATTTTAAAATTTGAAAATTAAAATTTATAATTAAAATTTAAAATTTAAAATTTGACAATTCAAAATTTTAAATTAAAATTTTAAAGAAGACTTATTGAAAGGATTGGGGGGTTGGAGAGGTAAACTTGTAATTTTATATAACATGCAAGATAACCTAGCATCAGTAATACGAGATACCCATCCTCTGCTCGGTAATATTTTTGGAGTAATCCTGCACCATTTGTAATGCTACATTACCGACCAGATTACATAATGGATGAACCAAATATAGTAATCCTAGCAGGATTACTTGTAATCCTAGTAGGATAATCCGAACCAAACACGCCCTAAAGGATATTCATTTTCAGCCGTTCATTTTTGTGTCCATTTGATGAACAAGAGAACAATATCGAAAAAGCATGAAATTTGATTTCTAGATGTTTTAAAAAGTATAGATCGTGTTCAACGGTGTCAATAGTCGATTTGGAGATGAATTACAATAATCCGAAGGGGATGAATTACAATAATCCCAATATTTTAACCTTGTTAAATTACTCTAAAAATTGCTCAAAATTAGGGGGAATGGTAATATCCTATTTCAAATGTATAAAAGTATATGTTAAATAGATACAAACGTTAACGGGAAAGACATTTACCAGACATTACATTTGTAGGTTATTTATAAAATTTCGATAATCAAAAGAACATCTAAAATATTTTAGAACTTTAGGAGGGGATAAATGAAATTATCACTTGAATATAAGGGATAGCGGAAAAGCAGGGGAAATTAGGACAATGCATGCATGCCGTAACATAGTAGAGAATAAAAAAGGAAAATAAATATGTTTATCTTTCGACTACAGTTCATATACAAGGAGAATATTATGAATTAACTATTGTAGTTTATATGTCTTTTATTTTTTTATTTTTTCAGAACTCCTATAATGTCATAATATATATGCTTTGGGGGGAAAAAAAAAACTTTTATTTTTCAGCAACAAAAGTAAAAACTGGTAACTACCTTTTCTTTTTATTTCTTCGATTGTTTTTAAAAAAGTTGTCATCTCTCATTTGGCTGGAATACATTGAACACTAACTATTATAAGAATATGATAATGCTACCCAACAATACCTTAATCGCCATTTTTGTTGTTGTTTTTTCTATTGTATTAGTGTCGATTAATTCCTCCTATACCATCGTTTGCTTTCCAAAGATTTAAAAAAAAAAAAAATTTGAAGGTTTAGTGATGAACTATATGGGCTTTCATATGTCCAATCAAAATATTTTGGTGGTAGTTGATATATAATATGTGGGGGATATTAGTGGATCAAATACGAACGATATTGTTGAGGATCCAAAAACAAGAAAATTGTTGAGAAAGAAATAGTTTTTTCTGGATAAAATGAAACGTTTGATTCATGTGATTAGGGCTGGAACTGGGGCGGGTTCGGATCGGATCATACTATGCACAAGCCCGGCCCAAAAAAAAAAGAAAAAAAAGAAGCTTTGTGTTGGTCTACTACCCAATTTTTAAAAAAACAAAGGCTACCCAAGACCAAAACCTAATACCCATCGGACTTTGTGGAGGCCCACTTTATGCATTTGTCACATAACCTATATATATTTTATTTTGTATTAAATTGAAATAAATTATCCTCATATGAATAAATATCATATTATATTATATATAGGGTGCGTTTGGTTCGCGCTATCTTTTTAAAATTTCTAGTAATCTAATAGGAATAAAAAAATATGACGGTGTTTGGCTAAACGGACTAAGTAATCTAGTTGGTAATATTTGATTCACTTGGGAATGAGATTCCCCCCAAAGTACTAATCTCTTTCCCTTGAGGGAGGGTGGGTATTCTCAAATTAATAGATGGAATAATCATAATATGTCTAATCTTTTTCTCTCTTTCCATCCGCCGGCTAGTTGGTATTAATTTTTTTACTCTCTTATCTCTCTCTAAACTTATCTTTCTCTCTCTAAACTTTAATTTTTTTCTCTCTCTAAGCTAGGCTTTCTCTCTCCCTTTATTTTTCTAAAATCTTAATCAACTCACTCACTCCATCTAACCTCGACTCTATCTCCCTCTCTCTTTATTTCTTTAATTATTCTTTCTCTCTCTCTAACCTATTTTCTCTCTCTTTTTAAAAAAGATGTTAAATTTTTTTATAATATTTGAAATTAATTAAGAAAACAAATGCATTAATTTATATTTTTCGTAATCATAAATAATATGACTTAATAATATGATCGTGTGAACCAAACATCGGAATGAGTATCTTTTTATTCCTAGTAATCTTTCATAGTGCAAACCAAACGCAACCATAATGTTAAGTTATATGTATATAACTATATATAATAATACGTATTATATATGTCTAACCGTATATGATAATATTATTTATAATATATCCTCGTATGTGTAGTACACTGAATTTCAGTGCATCGTACCGAACTTCTACAAATTATAGAGTTCCGGTAGAAAAATAGCATGAGAGGCTATATGTGAGGCTTTGGCCAAGTTCGGGACTTGTGCGAAGTGTTTTCGGCGCAATTGAGGCGCGAAAATGGACTTCGAAAAGTCAAAACTGCTGAACTTGGGAAATCTGCACTGGATTCCGGTATGTGGACTTCCATACCGGAATTGGAGTGAATAGTACCGGTACGTGCATAGGGAATACCGGAATGCCGTGGTTGAACCGAAAAACCCAGCTCTCGGGTTTTGCGGAATTCTACGGGAAATACCGGAATGTCACTGTATATCGGTATGTGAAAGAGGATACCGGTACGCGATGGCCGAAACAGTAAAACCAGCTCTCGGGTTCTGCGGAATTCCCCGAGGTATAACGGAACCAGCACACCCGTATACCGGTATACAATGGGCATACCGGTATACAGTGCCCAGTTTTGGCTGGTTGAGAATGTTAAGTGTGGAGAGGGGCATTTTGGTCTTTTCACACTCGTAGAGGTGTTTGAAAGGTAGGGAACACCCCCCTTTCTCAGTCATCTTCTTCTCCACTTCTTCTCTCCCTCTCCCTCACTTTCTCTCTCTAGAGATCTCTCCAAACTTGGAGAAAATGGTGGATTGGAGCTTGGAAAAGGCTTCCAAAGGAGAAAAGAAGCTTCTTGGTGCAAGAAGGAGCTTGGGAATTTCGTGATTAATCGTCCACACTAACAATCCATCCTTCTCCCCTACCTTACGTTTTGGGTTCAAACCTTAGATTTAATCCTTTGAAATGAGGTTTTTGGGAACCCTTGGCAATCTAAAGCACAAAATGTGAGAGATTGGCTATGAAATCTAGGGTTTGGCTTGCATGCATGCAAACCCTAGGTAGAATGAGGGTTTTTGCAATGTGAGGTTCTAAAAATATTTGGACCTTCGATAATTGCAATTGAGGCATATGAAATCATGTTGGAACACTTGATTTTATGTATTGAGTTGATTTAGGGGTTCGTAACGAGTAACGAACCGTTTTCTATAGAAGCTTAGGTTGAAGCAAGAACTCAAGGCTTGGACACTTAGGAGCTTGAAGAATACAAGAATTTGGAAGCTCTTGAGGTGGGTTTGTGTTTACCGAAGTGATTAGGTCACTTCCATGTCTAGGGTAAATATCTATTTAAAGATAAAATGGTATGTGTTGTGAACCCTAGAACTTGCATGTTGGCAAAGGTAAAATCATGATAGGTAGAGCAATGAGCTCCTATTGCATGATATAGAATTCAAGTATAATTCAATTATCTATACTTGTTGCATGGTTGCATGTATGATTGGAACCTAGTGTTATTGAACATAGGTTGGAACATGTGAGAATAGAACCTAGTGTTATTGAACATAGGTTGGAACATGTGAGAATAGAACCTAGTGTTATTGAACATAGGTTGGAACATGTGAGAATAGAACCTAGTGTTATTGAACATAGGTTGGAACATGTGAGAATGGAACCTAGTGTCATTGAACCTAGGTTGAGAATGAGAAAGTAAACCTAGTGTCATTGAACATAGGTGAGACTTAGTGACTTGAACCTAAGGTCATGAGACTTAGGTTGGCAAGTGAAAAATGTGAACAACGGGATGTGCGACGATTTTGCTATCCCAGGTAGGCGA
Source organism: Puya raimondii (assembly GCA_016920855.1). Taxonomy (NCBI): domain Eukaryota; kingdom Viridiplantae; phylum Streptophyta; class Magnoliopsida; order Poales; family Bromeliaceae; genus Puya; species Puya raimondii. Next base: position 49,675,580 of record JABWPP010000049.1, read on the forward strand.
CGATTTCGCTACCATGCCACAAGTTGGCGGTGTTGAAACGGGATGTGCGACGATTTTGCTATCCCGGGTAGGCGACGATTTCGCTACCATGCCATGAGTTGGCGGTGTTGACACGGGATGTGCGACGATTTTGCTATCCCGGGTATGCGACGATTTCGCTACCACACCATGAGTTGGCGGTGTCGAGATGGGATGTGTGACGAGGTTGCTATCCCGGGTATACGACGAGTTCGCTACCCATGCCATGTGATGGCGGTGTTGAGATGGGGTATGCGACGATTTTGCTAGCCCGAGTATGCGACGAGTTCGCTACTCGAACTAGGAGGTGACGAGTTCACTCCTTGGATGTTGGAACAATTATGGTGAGACGGCGATCCCGAAACCATAAGTAAATGACAAGTAAATGAACTTAGTCAATGTGAGACATAGGATGAACCTAGGAGAGAATGATAAATTATATTTTATTTGGTTGCATCCTTTATGTTTATTTACAAGCATGTAAATAATTGTTGCATACATATATGTGATCTAACTTATGCATATGGTGTTTCTTTGGACCTGGTGGGTCGAGCTTCTCTCTTGAGTGGCCTTACCCACTGGGAACTATGTATATAGTTCTCACCCCACATTTTTCAGGTCCTTCCGCGAGTGAGGCGGCGGAGTGAGGCAAGGGTTTGGCTCTTTAGATAGCGGCCCTTCCATTTTGGTGATACATAGAGTTGTACCCCTATTTTTGGACTATGATAGTATAGGAGATTTTCATTCTTGTATGAATGTTGTATATTCCATAGTTTTGGAACATGATATATGGAATGAAAAGAAAAAAATTTGGACATGTATATTGTGCCATGTGATGTAATAGAAGTAGAACTTCTTTATGTTGATGCTTTCCTTGTGCAACTCTTGTACTCCGTTCCTAGTTGGAACATTATGGATAAGCTTGTGTTGTGAAGCCTTGGGCGGGTAGAAAGGACTCTATCCGTTCGGCGGGTCTGGGGCATGCGCCCGTGCGGTTATCCTTTCCACCTAGTTGGTGTTAAAGTGCCGGCGGGGCGTGACAGACTGAGGTGGTATCAAAGCGTAGAAACGGTCTAGGTTGACCTAAGAAACCCTAGGATGGAAATGACCCTAGGAGTGTAGGCTCGTGAGTGACGAGATCTTTGATATGGCGGGTTATGTCCTTATACCTCTAGTTGGAAATAGAGGTAGATTCGAGGTGTGTCTTATTCTTCACCAAGAGTGTTCATGTTGGCGGCCGACAACATGAAAACCAAGTAAGGGGAATAAGGACCCTTGTGTGACTTTCGCCTAGATTGGGTTCACGTTTATTTTTGTGAAATATAATATCGCAAATGACTTTGAATGTCATGAAATGACCAAAGTCGTTGGGTTTTCAGGAGATAATGGTACGTGGACGGCCTCCTACGAGGGCTGGGCTCGGAGGATCGAGCGCGGCTCCCGAACAACTCGGGGAGGGCGAGAACTCGGATCTTCGAAATGAGTTGACCGAGCTAATGGGCGTGGTTCGGCGACAGGCCGAAGCCATGCAACGACAGGAGGAGCAAATTAAAAAGCTCCAAGATGAGATGGCGCAGCAAGCGGCTACGATTAGGGAGGAGAGGTCGGGAGTACCTCCGGCCTCTGCTTCGGCACCGGCCGAGGAGGTGACACCGGCGCCGGCCGTGGCGCCACCTGCGCCACCGGTTGTGGCCGGGGGATCGGGTGCTCCTATGCCCGACTCCGAGATAGAGGATGCGGAGCGAGAGCGCGCACTTGCGGCTCTCATGAGGTTCAAGAAGTTCAACCCGCCTATCTTTAGCGGGGAGAACGTGGATCAATGGGATGTGGAGACATGGATCGATGCTATTGAGACGCTCTTCGAGGATCTCTATACCTTGGAGAGGGACAAGGTGCATCTCGCCGCTCATTGTTTAGAGCGATCGGCGAAGGTGTGGTGGAAGGGAGTCCGGTGTGATCGACTCCCTAGCCTTCCGCCACCATCATGGGAAGAATTTCGGGGTATGGTATTTGCCGCCTACTTCCCCGATAGCGATAAAAGGAAACTTCAAGAAAGGTTCCGGAAGTTGAAGCAAGGGAACCGTACCGTGCGCGAGTACGAGAGGGAGTTCTCTTACATTATTAATTGCGTGCCGCACGTTGTCCGCGGAGAAATGGACAAGGTCGATTGTTTCGTGCGCGGACTTCGACCGGAGATCTTTCGGGCGGTGCACGCCCTCAAGCTTAAGACCTTTGCGGAGGTCTTGGACCGTGCTCTTTGGGTGGAGCACGGGAATGCTTGCGCGCGCGAGGAGCGCGAGTCTTGGGAGAAAGAAAAAGAAAAAGAAAAGGGGAAGAAGCGACCGGCGGGTGGCTCGGGTGGGCAGTCTAGCTCCAAGCGGCCCCTGAAGCACTCGCAGTCGCAGAATCAGTCCCGAGGGTCCCGACGGAATCGACCCTCAACCCAGTGCCCGATTTGTAGCGGCCCCCACCACCCTCAGCAATGTGACTATCGTGAGGGCCGGTGCTACAAGTGCGGACAGCAAGGGCATATGAGGTACAACTGCCCGATGGATGATGGCCGAGCACCGTCGTCGGCATCGGCATTTGCACCACCGAGACAGCTTGCGGGCATCCCACCCGCGGCGATGTCGGCAGGCCGTACCCAGCCGCCGAGACCAATGGAGGGCCAGCGGCCAGCACCCAGTGGACGGGTATTCGCCTCTCAGGTGGAGGAGCCTTCTGCCCAGGAGGATGTCGTGGCAGGTATTGTGTTAATTAAAAGCATTCGATGTAGAGCTTTGTTTGATACTGGTGCATCGCATTCATTCATTGCTCGATCATTTGCTACTGCACATGGAATAGAAATTATAGATGCCACATATGCAAGAACGGTGTAAGTACCTGAACACACCTTTTGCGTACATCACGCGTGTGTAGATTGCCCCGTGAGGGTTGAAAACTGGATCATGCTAGCTGATTTGCTGGTATAATCGAATGAAAGAATATGATTTGATCCTAGGAATGGATTGGCTCTCGAGGTATCATGCTACTATCGATTGTAAGAGCCGGATAGTGAGGTTTAAAGAACCCGGACACAAAGAGTTTGTGTACCATGGGTGTAAGAGTTCGCTCTTTGCGTCAATGGTGTCCACGTCGCAAGCAAGGAAGCTTATTGCTAGTGGATGCATTGCCTACTTGGCGACGGTAGTGGATGGCCGGAAAGAAGTGTTGGGACTTGAGGACATTCCTATAGTCCGAGAGTTTCCGGATGTGTTTCCGACGGAGTTGCCCGGAATGCCACCGGACCGGAAAATAGAATTCGTGATCGATTTGCTCCCGGGTACGGCGCCGATCTCTAAGGCCCCGTACAGGATGGCACCCGCGGAACTGAAGGAATTGAAAGCACAATTGCAAGATTTGATGGACAAGGGTTTCGTAAAGCCAAGTGTGTCACCTTGGGGAGCCCCTGTTCTATTTGTGCGGAAAAAAGGACGGTTCACTACGGTTATGTGTGGATTACCGTGAGTTGAACAAAGTGACCGTCAAGAATAAGTACCCGTTACCCCGAATTGATGACTTGTTCGATCAGTTGCAAGGGTCTCGGGTGTATTCAAAGATTGATTTGCAATCCGGTTATCACCAATTGAAGATCAAACTGGAGGATGTGCATAAGACCGCATTTAGGATGCGGTATGGACACTATGAATTCACGGTTATGCCTTTCGGGCTTACTAACGCCCCGGCAGCATTCATGGATTTAATGAACCGTGTTTTCAAACCACTATTGGATCAATTTGTGGTTGTGTTCATAGATGATATTCTTGTCTACTCTCGGAGTGAAGAGGAACATAATGAGCACCTAAGGATTGTGCTTCAAGTTCTTCGAGAGAACAAGTTGTTCGCCAAGATGAAAAAGTACGAATTTTGGATTCGTGAGGTCGCTTTCTTGGGTCATGTGATCTCCGCGGAAGGAGTATCGGTGGACTCTATGAAAGTTGAGGCAATCAAGGATTGGCCTCGTCCGACCAATGTCACGAAAGTGCGAAGCTTTTTCGGTCTTGCGGGGTACTATCGGCAGTTCGTGGAGGGATTTTCAAAAATCTTCGGTCCACTAACGCGTCTTACCTGCAAGGGAGCCAAATATGTTTGGAGCGAGGAATGCGACCAAAGCTTTAAGGAGCTAAAGGAAAGGTTGACTTCGGCTCAGGTTCTCGCCTTGCCGATTGCGGGGGAGGGCTTTGTGGTGTATAGTGATGCATCACGGCGTGGTTTTGGGTGTGTGCTTATGCAAAGAGGACAAGTAATAGCATATGCCTCTCAACAGCTAAAGAGCTATGAGCAAAATTATCCCACCCACGACCTAGAGCTTGCAGCAGTGGTCTTCGCACTTAAGTTGTGGAGACACTATTTGTACGGGGAACACTGTGAGGTTTACACGGATCATAAAAGCTTAAAGTATTTATTCACTCAGAAGGAGTTGAACTTGAGGCAGCGGAGATGGTTGGAGTTGATAAAGGATTACGACTTAACCATTTTGTACCACCCCGGTAGAGCCAATGTGGTGGCCGATGCGCTCAGTAGAAAATTCGTGGAGAACTTCGCAATTGAGATGAGGGGACAAATGCCGTTGATCAAAGAAATGGGCCGGTTTGACTTGGAGGTCGTGGCCCCGGGCGTCCCCGCTAGACTTATGAATCTCGAGATTTGGCCAACTTTGTTGGAGCAAATAAAAGAAAAGCAATCCTGTGATCCGGAACTCCAAAAGGTGCGGAGTGCTATCGAGAGTGGGCGCGCCGGTGATTTTCATGTAGACTCGAAGGGCGCAATTCGATTCCGAAATCGATTGTGCGTGCCAAAAGTTGAGAACATTCGTGGGGAGATCTTGAAAGAAGCTCATACTTCTCCCTATGCGATTCACCCGGGCGGCACCAAAATGTATAAGGATCTTAAATTGCATTATTGGTGGCCGGGGATGAAACTTGATGTTGGACGCTTCGTGGCACAATGCTTAGTATGCCAACAGGTGAAGGCCGAGCGTCGCTTTCCGGCGGGAAAATTGCAAGGGTTGCCCATTCCAGTTTGGAAGTGGGAGAACATAGCAATGGACTTCGTTGTGGGTTTACCTCGATCACAAGGTGACCATGACGCGATTTGGGTGGTGGTGGATCGTTTGTCAAAGTCGCACACCTTTTGCCAATCCACACCACTTGGTCGGGAGATAAGTTAGCGCAAGTCTACCTGGACGAGATTGTGCGGTTGCACGGGGTCCCGACCTCGATAGTCTCAGATCGAGATCCCCGTTTTACATCGCATTTTTGGAAAAGCTTGCAAGAAGCTTTGGGTACACGGCTCGATTTCAGTTCAGCATTTCATCCTCAAACTGACGGTCAATCGGAAAGGACAATTCAGATTTTGGAGGATATGCTGCGAGCGTGCGTGTTGGACTTCAAGGGTGCATGGCCTACTCATTTGCCGATGACTGAATTTGCTTACAATAATAGCTATCAATCTAGCATCGGTATGGCACCGTTTGAAGCCTTGTATGGAAGGAAATGCCGCTCTCCTATCCATTGGAGCGAAGTCGGCGAGAGAAGGGTCTTAGGATCGGATGTGTTGCGTGAAGCGGAGGAAAAGGTCCGCTTGGCACGCGAACGCTTATCGACGGCTCAATCTAGACAAAAGAGTTATGCGGATCGACGTCGACGAGATTTGGAAATTCGCGGTAGGAGACCGCGTCTTCTTGAAAGTGTCACCCATGAGAGGGGTGAAACGATTTGGTGTTCGGGGTAAGTTGAGTCCCCGTTACATTGGACCTTATGAGGTTTTGGAGCGTGTGGGATCCGTGGCATATCGGCTAGCTTTGCCGCCAAAACTTGCGGGGATACACAATGTGTTCCATGTACCAACGCTCCGCAAGTATATGTATGATCCGGCGCACGTCCTCGAGTATGTGCCTATGGAACTTCATGAGGATATGACTTATGAGGAGTATCCCTTGTGTATCATGGATCGCGAGGTGAAAAGCTTGAGGAACCGTGAAATTCCTTATGTAAAGGTACAATGGACGAATCACGGTGAGCGCGAAGCTACGTGGGAATTGGAAAGCTCAATGAGTGAGCGGTTTCCTTACCTCTTCGCTGAGTCCAGCTGAGGTATGATTTAGTTTCGCGGCCAAAACTCTCTTTAAGGAGGGTGGAATGTAGTACACTGAATTTCAGTGCATCGTACCGAACTTCTACAAATTGTAGAGTTCCGGTGGAAAAATAGCATGAGAGACTATATGTGAGGCTTTGGCCAAGTTCGGGACTTGTGCGAAGTGTTTTCGGCGCAATTGAGGCGCGAAAATGAACTTCGAAAAGTCAAAACTGCTGAACTTGGGAAATCTGCACTGGATTCCGGTATGTGGACTTTAATACCGGAATTGGAGTGAATAGTACCGGTACGTGCATAGGGAATACCGGAATGCCGTGGTTGAACCGAAAAACCCAGCTCTCGGGTTTTGCGGAATTCTCCGAAAAATACCGGAATGTCACTGTATACCGGTATGTGAAAAAGGATACCGGTACGCGATGGCCGAAACAGTAAAACCAGCTCTCGGGTTCTGCGGAATTCCTCGAGGTATACCGGAACCAGCACACCCGTATACCGGTATACAATGGGCATACCGGTATACAGTGCCCAGTTTTGGCTGGTTGAGAATGTTAAGTGTGGAGAGGGGCATTTTGGTCTTTTCACACTCGTGAAGGTGTTTGAAAGGTAGGGAACACCCCCCTTTCTCAGTCATCTTCTTCTCCACTTCTCCTCTCCCTCTCCCTCACTTTCTCTCTCTAGAGATCTCTCCAAACTTGGAGAAAAGGGTGGATTGGAGCTTGGAAAAGGCTTCCAAAGGAGAAAAGAAGCTTCTTGGTGCAAGAAGGAGCTTGGGGATTTCGTGATTAATGTTAGTACCTCACGTTTTGGGTTCAAACCTTGGATTTAATCCTTTGAAATGAGGTTTTTGGGAACCCTTGGCAATCTAAAGCACAAAATGTGGGAGATTGGCCATGAAATCTAGGGTTTGGCTTGCATGCATGCAAACCCTAGGTAGAATGAGGGTTTTTGCAATGTGAGGTTATAAAAATATTTGGACCTTCGATAATTGCAATTGAGGCATAGGAAATCATGTTGGAACACTTGATTTCATGTATTGAGTTGATTTAGGGGTTCGTAACGAGTAACGAACCGTTTTCTTATAGAAGCTTGGGTTGAAACAAGAACTCAAGGTTTGGACACTTAGCTAGTGTTTGGTTGGGGGTTAAAGGGGGGATAAGGGGGTTAACCCCCCTTTAACCCCAAACACTTTTTTTAGGGGGTGGGGTTAGCTAACCCCACCCTCCTGGGTTAAGAGGGATAATTTTTAATATTTAATTTTAAAAATTTATAATTTGTAATCTTAAAATTAATATTTATATTTAAAATTTAAAATTTAAAATTATTATTTTTAAATTTTAAATTTTAAATTTTAAATTTTAAATTTTAAATTTTAAATTTTAAATTTTAAATTTTAAATTTTAAATTTTAAATTTTAAATTTAAATTTTAAAATTAAATTTTAAAATTTTAATATTTTAAATTTTAAATTTTAAATTTTAAATTTTAAATTTTAAATTTTAAATTTTAAATTTTAAATTTTTAAATTTTAAATTTTAAATTTTAAATTTTAAATTTTAAATTTTAAATTTTAAATTTTATTTTAAAATTTTAAAATTTAAAATTTAAATTTTAAAACTAAATTTTAAATTAGTATTTTTAAATTTTAAATTTTAAATTTTAAATTTTATATTTGTAACTTTAGATTTGATTTAAAATTTAAAATGTAAAATTATAACTTTAAATTTTTAAATTTGAGATTTTAAAATTTAGATTTTAATTTTGAATTTTTCAATTTTAAAAGTTATCTAGTTAAATTTGAAATTTTAAATATAAAATATAAAAATTGAAATTCAAATATAATACTTGGGACAATATCATTATTTTTTATTTATAACTACCCACTATTCTTCTTATTCCATCTTATTTATCCAAACGCTATTTTTCTTAATCCCGGGAACAACTCAATTATCATCCAAACGCAAAATTGGTCTATTCCAGGCTTAACCCTGAACTTAACCCTATCCCTGGAATAACTAATTCTTACTTAACCCCGAACCAAACGAAGCCTTAGGAGCTTGAAGAATACAAGAATTTGGAAGCTCTTGAGGTGGGTTTGTGTTTACCGAAGTGATTAGGTCACTTCCATGTCTAGGGTAAATATCAATTTAAAGATAAAATGGTATGTGTTGTGAACCCTAGAACTTGCATGTTGGCAAAGGTAAAATCATGATAGGTAGAGCAATGAGCTCCTATTGCATGATATAGAATTCAAGTATAATTCAATTATCTATACTTGTTGCATGGTTGCATGTATGATTGGAACCTAGTGTTATTGAACATAGGTTGGAACATGTGAGAATAGAACTTAGTGTTATTGAACATAGGTTGGAACATGTGAGAATAGAACCTAGTGTTATTGAACATAGGTTGGAACATGTGAGAATGGAACCTAGTGTCATTGAACCTAGGTTGAGAATGAGAAAGTAAACCTAGTGTCATTGAACATAGGTGAGACTTAGTGACTTGAACCTAAGGTCATGAGACTTAGGTTGGCAAGTGAAAAAAATGTGAACAACGGGATGTGCGACGATTTTGCTATCCCGGGTAGGCGACGATTTCGCTACCATGCCACAAGTTGGCGGTGTTGAAACGGGATGTGCGACGATTTTGCTATCCCGGGTAGGCGACGATTTCGCTACCATGCCATGAGTTGGCGGTGTTGACACGGGATGTGCGACGATTTTGCTATCCCGGGTATGCGACGATTTCGCTACCACACCATGAGTTGGCGGTGTCGAGATGGGATTTGCGACGAGGTTGCTATCCCGGGTATGCGACGAGTTCGCTACCCATGCCATGTGATGGCGGTGTTGAGATGGGGTATGCGACGATTTTGCTATCCCGAGTATGCGACGAGTTCGCTACTCGAACTAGGAGGTGACGAGTTCACTCCTTGGATGTTGGAACAATTATGGTGAGACGGCGATCCCGAAACCATAAGTAAATGACAAGTAAATGAACTTAGTCAATGTGAGACATAGGATGAACCTAGGAGAGAATGATAAATTATATTTTATTTGGTTGCATCCTTTATGTTTATTTACAAGCATGTAAATAATTGTTGCATAGTTATATGTGATATAACTTATGCATATGGTGTTTCTTTGGACCTGGTGGGTCGAGCTTCTTTCTTGGGTGGCCTTACCCACTGGGAACTATGTATATAGTTCTCACCCCACGTTTTTCAGGTCCTTCCGCGAGTGAGGCGGCGGAGCGAGGCAAGGGTTTGGCTCTTTAGATAGCGGCCCTTCCATTTTGGTGATACATAGAGTTGTACCCCTATTTTTGGACTATGATAGCATAGGAGATTTTCATTCTTGTATGAATGTTGTATATTCCATAGTTTTGGAACATGATATATGCAATGAAAAGAAAAAAAATTTGGACATGTATATTGTGCCATGTGATGTAATAGAAGTAGAACTTCTTTATGTTGATGCTTTCCTTGTGCAACTCTTGTACTCCGTTCATAGTTGGAACATTGTGGATAAGCTTGTGTTGTGACGCCTTGGGCGGGTAGAAAGGACTCTATCCGTTCGGCGGGTCTGGGGCATGCGCCCGTGCGGTTATCCTTTCCACCTAGTTGGTGTTAAAGGGCCGGCGGGGCGTGACAGTATGGGAACTAGATATTTAGTTATATGTATAACATATCCTTATATATTGATATATATCCTTAATAATATTATACTATATTATGTATAATATATTTTACCATTTGTTTCTTATATGGATAAGTAATTATATATATAACTAAATATGTTATTTTGGTAACTAATGTATCGAGTTTTCGGGTCGGGCCCGGGCCGGACTTGGACATGTCCAAATAGGCCCAAAAAAATTTCGGAACTAAATTTTTAAATCCGGCCCAAACCGAAAGTTATAATTTTGATACACAAAGCCCAACCCATACATGGGCCGTCAGGTCGGCCCTTGTTTAGCCCCGGATCCAGTTCCACCCTATATGTGATAGGAGAAAGGTTTTTCGTTTCTTAGCTGTAAAGATACGTGGTCATGAAAAAGGGAAGGATGGAATTGGGCTGAGCCTAAACAAGTTTTGCCGGGCCAGGCCTTATTCTGGCTGAGCTTGCGGTTTTCGGAATAGGATTGTGGGCCGGGCCTACAAATTCAGCTCGAGCCCGACCCAAAACTGAAAATCTTTAGCTTCTGTTGTATGTGCATATGCATGTGTGCTAACTGCATGTGCACACATCTACATACAAATTATTCTGTAGTGTATACTATCTTATTATAATTTTTATATAAAGTTTTGCTTATATATCCTATATTACTATTCAAAATTTTTAAATTTATTCTTATATTTTCAAAATATCCTTTAAACTCCAAATCCCATTAGTAAACCATAGGGTTTTGGAGATATTTGCAAAAAATATTAGAACTCAATAATGGCATTTTGGTCAACCAGGGTGTAGTAACTGCAAAATTTGAATTATATAATAAAGAATTGATTTTTTTTTAAATTCTAGTATTAATTTGAATTTCAATTCAAATTGGGTAGAAAGAGAGAAGGAAGGTTATTTCCACAAACCAGAATCATCTCCGACAAAATGAAAACACTACATTAACGATCGATAGTGCCAGAAGTCGTCGTGGAGTCCGTTTTCCAATTCGGCGCGTCGAAGGCGTGAAAAAGTGTGAAAATTGAAAAGTGACCAAAATTGAAAAATGGGTATTTTGGAAAAAAAAAAAAAAGTTCCAATATTTTATGTGCCATTTCGCATGAAATCACAAGGAGTGGTGTTTCTACGCAAGATGCGCGTGCTGCTGAGAGCTGGCTTTAAAATATTAAAAATGGAGAGACTTTGGAGCAATTTTGTAAAACCCTATATATAGGCACTTAGGGTTTCCGTTAACCTAACTCAACCCTAATCCTCTCTCACAACCCTCAGCCACTGCAGGGACCCTCCCCCACTGTGCCGCCATCGACCCGAATTGCCGGCGACCATCCCCCGGCCATCGGCGTCCAACCAAAAAGCTCTCTCAATCTCTCTCTCTCTCTCTCTTCCTCAAAGTATTGTTGAGCAAACCCCCTCCTTCTTGGCCGCGCGGCCTTGGAACCACGCCGCCGGCATCCTAGGGTTATGGCAACCCTCCTCCTGCAGCCCCGGTACTGCCAGACGCCCCCGAGCCTGGCTGCAACTTGGAACACCTAAGTTTTGCAGTATCTGGCCGAATCCTTGAGTCCAGCCGCTCTCGCCGCTTCCCACCGTCGTTGCCGGATACTAACTGTCGACCGAACCTAAGAGTTGATCTGAACTATCTGCAAATCGAAGCAATTAACTTTCATCAGTTTCTCTCTCCTCATCACTTTCTTTAATATTCGTATCGATTTTCTTTTCTATTAACAGTATCTACAATAGAAACCAAAGAGAAAGAATAGTGAGATAAATAAAAAACCCAAAGGTCACTATATGAGAATTTTTTTTAAAAAGAAATGTTTGTTAGAAAAAATTACCTCCTTGCAAGTTCTGATATTGTGATCCTCTTTTTTACAATATATACAAGTTCTAGGTATATTTGCACTCTTTTCCTTAGGGTGCTTTTATCTCCCTGGTTTTATCTTCTCTTTACATTGTGATTATGGAGGGTCATTCTTTTCAAATCTAACTCCACTTGGTTGTGTAAAAGTACTTACTTGGTGATCTCCAATATTTTGTCCTGAGTTTTCTTTCAAGGTTTGTTTGAGTGTGATTATCTCATCAGCAAGTCTATCGATTTTCTTGCAGGTCATTTCATATGTTTCACAAGTTTCTAAGGCTTCAAATATAATTTTCTTTGCTTTAATACTAAGTACATTGAATCTTATAGCTTTGGAATTTGAAGAGTTACCAGTTGTTGTACTTTCTAAATTCGTGCTCAAAGACCCTTTTTTTTTGCATCTTTTGTCCATCGCTTCGTAATGTAATGGAAAGGAATCTTACGCATATTTAGGTGAAGCATGACTTTCAATGCATGAGAGCACAACAATCTGTTAAATATAAAAAATTTGCAGCTGCAATCTAATCTTCCTATAGTTTGATCAACAGTAACTATGTAAGATTGTATCCGTGATAAGGTAGAGTAGAGCCTTGCATTGCCGTAATTTTATATGATGAATTATCCTCCAACTCCATTAATTCATATCCCATACTACCTCTCAATTTGTCCTTAAATTTCGAATATCTTCTCTTTGTGTACAACACCTCACGAGCTTCTAGATCAATAGGATTATGTGACCACAAACTCGGCTTTCCATCTTGCGACCCAAAGTCTGCCTCATCCTCCTTCTCATATCAAGTGGCAACCATCTTTTCAAATGTCACGCCCCGGGGCCTTTTTGGAGAAGCTTTTTTTTTATCAAACCACGCCATTTAAAGTCAGAGTTGTGGAAAAGTGCCCAATTTTTTTTGAAACCAGCCTTGCCTGCAGGACGCACAGACCCACCACAAATACAAATTTTTTTGAATCTCTCCTATATTTGCACGGCGTACCAACCATATACATGCATACATACATCCACGACCCGCAATATACATTCATCACAAACATACTACCAGATACATGTGTTCATACAACTAGCCATCCTTAGAATGATGCATACTCTAAACACTCCTTAGACGTAGGATGATGCAATGCGCAGTATATCAAGCATTCTATCATTTTAAAGTGTTTTCCATCCAAAAACTTTATTTTAAAACCCTAATTATATGATAAGCCGAAAACTATTTCGAAAGTCATTTTGAAAGTTATTTTTCACACAGAAACATATCCTTTAAAAACCAGCTACCACGAGGGGTAGAATACCACTTGCCATAAAACTACAAAAAAATTATTATTCCATAAAACCATAAACATCGTGCCATGCCAAACATAACTAAAACCAATAATCCAGTATCTCAATCATTCAAGCATAATATAAGATAGTCTAACTAAACCATTGAAGCTCTATTTATTAAATATAGGAGAATATAAAGAGATAAACCAGAAAGGGAAACACTAATGCAATCTAACTATGCCGTGGTACCTCATGCCGCGCCCTGACCTGCCTCTCCACCCGCGTCACCTGTGGAAACAGTGGGATGAGAAACCAACCCGAAATTTTTCATTGGGTACGACAAAGCCACGATAGCCAGCCATATTCACCGGGAAAGAAACAATGGAGATATATATGTGTGTGTGTGTGTGTGTGTGTGTGTGTGTGTGTGTGTGTGTGTGAACTGGAATAAAAACATATAGTAGCAAATAGAACAAGTATAGAAGATGTATACAAAATGCAGCTACTGTGTAAAAACCTATCAACTATATGCCATGATGGACAAAAAGTCCAACTCCTATACCCAATCCACGGCCTGCCATGTTGGTTCGTCAACCTCAGACACTGCATGCCACTAGCTGCACTGAATCTGATCCGCCCGTCACGAAGGACGACCTATCCGGATAAGTACACTCTTTGTCGGTGGCCAAACCGACACAGTGTCAATGAATACTCCCAAATGCTGTGGCTAGTTAAAGTAACATCACGCAAAGCCGATAATCATGGCCGAAGCCGAAATCGTGACCAAATAGGTCATGTCAAGAGTTAACTATATGTCGTGTCACCCGGACCTAAAGGTCCCCTGATAGTCAAGTAGTGAAAGAACCTACCCTACATGTCCAAAGCCAGTCTACCACTATGTAGTATAGTAACCACGAAATACCAGCATGTGAGGGAGAGTGAAAGAAGAAGTAGAGAAGATACAACCTCATCGACTACCAGCTCGAAGCACCCACCTATACTGTAGAACATCCCTGGGTCGTCGACCCCTTGACGGTGCCTCTCGTTGTAATAGGGACCTATACAATGTCCAACCCGAAATCGTAATTAGCCCGAATCCGCTAATTACCAAATCCCATGACTCTACATGAACCGACATAGACGAACAATTGAGTTTCCGGAACCCGTTAAATGGTCACCGTAAATCTGCCCAATTGTCGCACCGACTCGTCGGAATGCCATTCCAAACTATGGGGTGTCCCAAAACCAGCACCATGCCTAACTTGCCTTGCCTGCTGCCTCAAAACATCGATTTAACGCCATTGGGACAGCCGCACCAAAAAGTGCGCCAAAACTGAAAATCGGGAGTCCATAAATAGCCTGTTTGGTTTCCAGGATGTTGTATTTGGCTCCGGAGCCAACCATAGCCTTCTTGCTGCTACCAGAGGTGACACACCTCCCCAAATAACTAGCAACCAAGGCTTATTATACTACTGCGAATAGCAGCAACCCGTGCGACATGAAACTATGCCCGAAACCACTCGATTTTTGTGTTTTAGGGTTCAGTTCAGCCCCAAAATGTTTGGAAACACTTCGAAGGTCACTCGACTTCCCTCGCTGTCCCAAAACATTCACTGTTGGGTGTCGAGACGTCCGCACACCAATCGGTGCACGCACACATAGTAAACCCTAATTTTTAGCCGTACCGAGTTTTCGAAAATTCTCGATTTCAGTTTCGGATCCCCCGTATCCCAACCAATGTCATCGGGTACTTGGGATAGCTATACTAACAGCCAACAAGGCTTCTGGACTGACCCCAAGCATTCACATTACTCGAACATGAATCTCGAACCGAAAATACGATTTTCCAATAAGCGATTTTGCTAGAAACCACACCGGAAGCCTAATTACACTCCGCAATTGTATTGCGACCTTGGACAACCAGTTCGAAGGTCACCAGCATTTGTTACATGCTGCCCGAGACAGCACATGAGCTACAATTGCGATAAAAGACCCCTAACTTAACACCATTTGTATTTAATATAACAAAAATAAGTGTTTTGATTCGTTACCGACGATTTCGAGTTTTGAAATCGAACTGAGGTGCAAATCCGAAGGTCTCGATGCTTCGGAGCCCGTGCTCATTGTCCGGAGCACAAACGAAGCCCGAGGAAGAAGCCGGGGCAACTTGAATCGAAGGTTATAACCTTTTCGGAGCTGAGCAAGTCAAACCTGCCAATTGGGACCCATTAGACCTGAACTAAGGGGAGCCCCACCACTTCCAAGAAATATGAAGGACCATGCTCACCTTTCCCGTGATTTTCGATGTGCAGTACGGCTGGAAACGAAGATCAGGCTCCAATGAAACCCAACCCAAAGCTTGTTGGAGCCAGTTCTTCAACATTTCCAGCTTCGGCGACCGGCGACGTCGAGCTCTAGTCGGGGGAGGTCGAGGTCAATCGGAGGGGACCGGGGGTGGCAATCGCCGGAGGCTGGGGACGGCGGCGCTGGAAGCATGTGGCCGATCTAGGGTAAGATCGGGTGCAACTCTGCTCCGGGCAACGCCGGTAGCCGAGGACGTCGGGACGACGCCAGCGGGGTGCCAGAAGGTCGTCGGAGGGAAGCTGCGACGCCGGGGAGCCTTCAAGTCGCTGACCAAGATCCTACTACCAAGATCTTGATAAAACCGGGTGTAGAGTTGGCTGGGAAAGTAGGGAAGGGTGGGGCACAAGTAGCGCCGGCTGTGGTCGGGAAAACCTTGTCGGACAAGAAATAAGCCGGCGTGATGATTGCCAACTGTGGAGATCTTCCTTGAGTCCTCGGCTCCAAACCAGAGAAAGAAGGAGAGCTAGTTGAGAGGGAGTGGAAGGAGGAACGTTTGCCGGATCTCCGGCAGCTGGAGATACCTATCGGAGATGACCGGATGGCTACGGGGTGGCTGTGGAGCGGAAAGGGTCCGGCTAGAGTAGAGGCACAGGAGCTAGGGTTCGGTTTCAAGAGCTCAACTATGTATAACTACCCCTCGCTCATTTTCTCCGTTTATCCTAGATAGCTGTATATCAATTCACAAACAAAATGATTTAGTGCTAAATTCAAATTATTGGACTGATCTTGCAAAAGTAAAATGAAAGCAAGTTTAATGGGTTAAAAAATAAGTTCATGTTTTTAACGAGTTGAAATTGAAGTTCTTCCGAGAGAGAACCAAATTGAGTTTTACTGTGATCAATTACAAACCTTTCCAATATTCAAACCCGTTTGACTCTTTGGGATCAACCTGGCACGACCAGACCGGATCTAATAGTCACCGAGCCAGCGGCAATAATAAAACCACCCAGGGAAGAGGAATCAAACCCCGGGCCAAAATCCTCCTCCCCTCTCCCCTTCTCTCACTCCGTCCATGGCGACTTCCTCCTCTTCCCCTTCCCCTTCACCGTCCCTCGTCGACTCTCTTTTCCAGCGATCCCTGGACGACGTGATCAAATCCCTCCGCTCCGACCCCGCCGGCGAATCCGACGCCCTCTCTCGCGCCCTCGCCGACATCCGCCGCGAGATCCGCTACCCCGACCCCTCGACCAAGTCCCTCGCCCTCCAGAAGCTCACCTACCTCGCCTCCCTCCACTCCTCCCCCTCCCCCTCTCCCCACTCCTCGTCGTCGATCGCCGCCTTCCCCGCCCTCGAACTCCTCGCCTCCCCCTCCCTCGCCTTCAAGCGCGCCGCCTACCTCTTCGCCTGCCTCCACCTCCACCCCTCCACCACCGACCTCCTCCCCCTCGCCACCCACCAGCTGCACAAGGACTTGACCACCTTCACTCCCCCCCCCCCCCCCCTCCCCCCCTCCCCCTCCCCCCTCCACTTCCTCTCCACCCCCGCCGCCTCCCCCGACCTCGCCGCCCACCTCCCCCCCGACCTCCTCCCCCTCCTCTCCCGCCCCTCCTCCCCGCTCCGCCCCAGATCCATCGCCGCCGCCTGCCGCCTCCTCCTCCTCAGCCCCTCCACCGTCCCCCTCCTCTTCAAGCCCCTCGTCGACTGCCTCTCCGCCTCCCCCGACGACCCCCGCGCCCTCTCCGCCGCCGTCGGCGCCTTCTGCGAGCTCTCCGCCCCGCCCGCCGACCCCGCCCCCTACCTCCCCCTCGCCCCCGACTTCTACCGCATCCTCGCCACCTCCCGCAACAACTGGGTCCTCATCAAGGTGCTCAAGATCTTCTCCCGCCTGGCCCCCCTCGAGCCCCGCCTCGCCGCCCGCATCGCCGACCCCGTCTGCCAGCTCTTGCGCGGGTCCGCCGCCAAATCCCTCGTCCTTGAGTGCGTCCGCACCGTGCTTTCCAGCCTCTCCGGCATCCACGATGCCGTCAAGCTCGCAATCGAGAAGATCAAGGAGTTTCTGGCCGCCGACGATGACCCGAACCTCCGGTACCTCGGCCTTCAGTGCCTCGCGATGCTCGGGCCGGAGTATTCCTGGGCGGTGGAGGAGAGCCGCGAGGCGATCGTCCGGGCCCTCACCGACTCCGATCCCAACATCCGCCGCGAGGCCCTAAGGCTTATGATGGGGATGGTGGTCGAGAGCAATGCGGTCGAGGTCTCCTCTCTGTTAACCAGCCAGGCGCTGAAGTCCGACCCGGAATTCACCAACGAGATTCTCGGATCCGTCCTCGCGACCTGCGGGCGGAATCTTTACGAGCTGATTGCGGATTTCGATTGGTATGTGTCCCTTCTCGGGGAGATGGCGAGGAACCCGTATTGTGACCACGGGGCGGAGATCGAGCGCCAGCTTGTGGATATCGGCTTGAGGGTGAGGGACACGAGGCCGGAGCTTGTTCGTGTTGCCCGCGACCTTCTTATTGATCCTGCATTGTTGGGTAACCATTCTCTATGTAGGATACTATCGTCAGCTGCGTGGATCTCAGGAGAGTATGTTGAGTTTTCGAAGAACCCGGTAGAGCTGGTAGAGGCGCTTCTGCAGCCGAGGACTAGTCTTTTGCCGGCATCGATGAGAGCTGTCTACATCCAGGCAGTGTTTAAAGTTCTCTCGTTTTGTTGTAATTCATACATCGAGCAATTAGAATCGACTCGTTCTTCGTTGTCTATTGATAACTTAACCACTGGAGAGGAGCTCAAGGATGAGTTTAGTTCAATAGAGAGGAAGGATCCCTTCTCTCATGAATCTATTATATACATGATTAATTTGATCGAAACGGCAGTAGGACCGCTTGCACAATGCGACGAAGTGGAAGTTCAGGAGAGGGCCCGGAATGTTCTCGGTTTTATTCGTGTGTTGGGAGATATTCGAGATTGGAGAAGTGGAGAGGAAGGCCTCGATTGCGATAGCAGGATCGGCGAAACTATCAAACTTCTGCACAATGTGTTCTCCGAAGAGCTTGGTCCAGTTTCTGCGAGTGCTCAGAAGAGAGTTTCGCTGCCTGAGGATCTCGTTCTGAATGAAAATCTTGCTGATCTAACATCTTTTGTAAGTGATGACGATACAACTCCATCCACATCAATCACATTCTATCCACCAAGCCGCCGAACTAAGGAAACCAAAGAGGAACCTGCAACATTAGTTGGGTCTACTTCTCTTCTTGCCGAACACCGGAAAAGGCACGGGCTCTATTATCTTCCATCCGAGAAAAATGAAAATGAATTGAACGATTACCCGCATGCCAATGACCCTATATTGCCGGTCCGTTATGACGGTTCGAGTGAAGAGGTTGTAAAACTTAGTGAGCAGTCGTTTGTCGTGAGAAAGACCAATAACTCAAAGCCGAGACCAAAGGTGGTGAAATTGGACGAAGACGAGAGTGTCCTGACTTCCATTGTGACAACAAAGAAGGAATCAGTGGATGATCCTTTATCTGGCGCAATCAGGGATGTGCTTTTGGGCAAAGAAGGCAAGCCTTCATCTTCGCAAAAGAAATCTTCAGATATGTCCTCACGAGGAATACAGAAAGATAATAGTGAATCTATATCTCAGCTTAAAGAAAATTTAGAATTGTGCGACAGAGAACATGGGAGTTCAAGATCTAGGAAGAGTAGACCCCGCAGCCACAATAAAGAAAGAGATAGAAGCCCTGGGAAAAATGAGGAAAAAGGAGAAAACAGTCATAGGAGTTCAACGAGGAGTAGCCATCATCATGGAATGCATAAGCATAGACAAAGGGCAGATGCTCCTTTAGCTGTAGTTCCACAAGCACCAGTCATCCAAGATTTCCTTTTGTAGTTGGTGTGGCCTGTTTGGAGTGTGTGTCGTTCTGACAGGTTTAAGTTCATTACCCTTCTTCTAATGGTCAGATACATACTGATTATCTCCTCTGTTAATTTCCATGTATTTATTTATTTTTTCTATTTGGTTTTCTTCTCTGAAGTTGTTTGAGTGTTGGAATTCTATACTTCGTCTTCAATCGATAGAAACACTTATACAAGATCCTGCCAGCAAATGTGGACTCCATAATATTTAGTGCATAAACTGTTTTTTTCAAGGTGAATGGTTTCCAAGTCATCCAAATTCATAGCTAGCACTAAATTTGCGAAGTTGTGAAAAATAAGGAAAAGATACACTGGGCATTTTTAGTAGATTTGGGAAAAACTAGATGACAATTCTGGTGGGACATGATATATCTTCATACACTTACAAAGTTGCTTCATGTTTGATGAACACAATGAATAAGAGAACTTGAGGAAAATTTTGGATTATTATATATGGGCCATTTTTAGTTCATGAAGGTTGTGTTGGATACTATTAATCCCTACATTTTCAGACCTTGCGATTGAGAATCTATAGTTTAGTACATGTAACAAACAAGTCCCTTTTTTGTATGTGAAACCGAACAAAGAAGGGACTTACCTGTCTATGTCAGCATCCAACATTTTCTAGAGATTCTATTATTTTCTAGAGATTCTATTGTTCTTGAATCTCATCTAACAGCTCATATGCCTTACATGAAAAATATTTTGATTGTCAAAATTCTTAAGAGTAGAGTATTTTTCATGTGAGACGTGAGTTTGTTAGGTGATCATTAGATATAGTCAATCTCTCTAAGCCACAACGAATGCTTACATAGTTAGTTAGATATCATTTTTGTTAGATTTTGGAGATGAAGAAAAACCACAGGATTTGATTGTTACCCGTTTAGGAACTAGAAGGACTCGATTGGTATATCAATAAAACTATATACATTACTTGCAAGGTTTTAAAGTGTAGGGACTAAATTGGTACTGGGCCCAAACTTTAGGACAAAATGTTATTAACCCTTATATATATTTTTCGGCGAACATATTATTCTTAATTCTAGTACTTTTGATGTAGTTCTTGTGAATTCATATTTTTCTAGGTGTACTAATTATTCTTAAATAGTTTACAGCAATCTTGACTAGATAATCCTATTTGTATTTGAGAAACTACAGTGTTTTGGGTTGAAATTACATCGACCAGTAGAAGAAATCAATTTAAATTATTTTTTGTAAGGTTCTTTGTTGGATCTGCTAATGGATGATAGGAATACTATTCCATGATAGGAACATTATTACATTGTTTCAAAAAAAAATGAATATCGAATAAGGATACATGTGGACTTTATCAAGTTGCTAATGCCATTGATCATCGGGAGCTAGTTGGAGGGGCATTTAAGCAGTTGCACAACTGATTGTAGTGCTGCAAGTACTTATTTTGATTGGCCAGTTCTCTTCGAATCATATAGCTAGTCTTCCTAACATGTAGGAAAGGCTAACACTTTAGAAGGTGTTCCCTAGCCATTTAGGCATATTTCCTGGGCAGACACTTCCACAGACACATGACTGTTTCCTGCCCATTGTGTGTCCCTCTCATCACAGATAGTTGTTCAAATGCCTATCGTGTGTTGTTGCGTTTCCCTCATGATCCTGCATGTCGATCACATGTCCCTAGTGTGCCAATTACATGTCCGATATAGGAAAACATAGTAGGATATTAGGAGTCAATTTTCTTTCTGTTGTATATAGTGTTCCAATGGATTGTTGAAGTAAATATTGCTATTTCTTATATTGCGTATTGAACTTTTTGAATTGAAGATATGGGTCAAATTTGTTTAGTTTTATATATCTCTTGACCAAGGAAGATCAATTGCTTTCTATTGGCGAGAGAACAAAATGAGAATGCTTTTTCAAAAATAGTGAGAATATATTTAGACGTCTCTTTATTTTTCTGAAAACTATCATATTTTTTGGCTATTTCTTTGCCAAATTTGTATCCTAATATTTCGAAGTTGATAGTTTCTGTGTCCAAATCATGGTGTCGCCTGTGCCTTGTGTCTGTCTTTGTATAACCGAGCCTAAATACAGTTTTCTCATGTTGAGGGAGTTGGCGAATTCTTTGATTTATTTTTTATTACACATGCTGGAACTAGTGTTGGATTCATTTGAGCTAGAATAACACGGTTTATCCAAGCCTCCTACCTATTAATACTATGTTTGCTGGAAAAGATGAGCGTGTACTTGGTAGAGTTGGTATTTTGAGAAAATTATACAGCCTTCTTCCGAGGATATTGTTTCTTTCAAAATGGGAGAACATTGGTTTCCCAACGGCACTGCCTCACTTTCTTCTTTCAAGAGCGAGCAAAGGAGAAAGTTACAACTGTCATGTTATCATTATACTAACCATTCTCTCCATGAACAAGAGAATTACAGAACCTTCTTGTGATAGAAAAAGCCATCCTGTTTATTTGCAGACTATGTTCAACCCAGCCTCAGTTTGAGTTGCTAGCAAAATAGCCTAGTAGCTAATTGCACTGCTAGTCCCCCGAACTCTAGTCTAGTTTCAATGTGGTCCTCAAACTTTTAAGTTAGACATTGAAGACCCCAAACTTTCATAATATTTGACTCTTTAAGAGTAAAAGTTTATTGTGTGCATCTGGTTCATTTGTGCGTTTGTGCACGATAAATCCGTCGGCACTTTATATATCTCATACTTTTGCTCAAATACTGGGTGAAAGCGGATCGGAAGATTGGACCGCATGAAAATCCATATTCAATCTTATTCGCATCTGAATAGAAAATATCTGGATCCGGTCGGATACAGATACAGATATGGTTTTAGAGAGTCAAAAATACCGGATGTTTGAAAAAAAAAAAAGGGATACAGATCTGGATATTCGGAGTTTTTCAGTAATATTTCATTTATATTAATATATTACACTACAAAAAATATTTATAGAAATTGGACTATTTGCTAGGGGTGTAAACATATCGGATATGGCTGGATATTTGACGAAACCGTATCTTCATCCGTAACTTTTTTCGGATATAAATTCAGATACGGATACGTATCGGATGCTAAATTTTCGTCACCATCCGCTAAGAACGGATTTGGATATTGTCGGATATTTCTTCGAATTCGAATAGGATCGGATATGTATTCGGATATTATTCAGATAATAATATACACTAATATGCACATATAAATATGAACTAGAATTAGCAACAATCCAACTAAAGTTTCACACTCATGTTCAAATTTTTATATACCTATATTCGATTGAATAAAATCTAGGTAACATGATATGATCGATATGCTTACTAATCATCATTCTTTCTAATGCACCCTTGATTAAGCTTATCTAAGGGAACATGATATGATATGATCAGCTCATCCAATATATATGTTTTATTGGTAATTTCTGTGATTTATAGCAGTGCCGTTTAGCTTGCTATCACACTACTAAATGTCCATCCTCTAAAACAAAGGCAGGAACCTCTCATGGAAGGAATATATTTTAGTTTTCCTTGCAATATAGCTCTAGAGTTGGATCAGATCATCTTAGTATGAGCTGCAAGATGTCCACCTAGAGAATAGGTTTAAGTTGGGTCAGGGTAAGCTAGTCTGCTTGCTCTCTACTCTTTCAACGGAAAAGAGAGGTCTGTTTGCAATTTAATTAAAGGATGCAGTTTCTTTTTTCAAGAAATCTTCCAATCTCTGTTCCTTATCATCTTTTAGTGTTTTTCTTTTTCTTTTATTTGTTCTTGCTTCTCTGCTATAAATCAGCTTTGTCTGCTATTTTAATATGTTTGCAACTTTTGCTCCAAGTAGAAACTAGGTCACCTTGGTCTACTTTTACAGCAGTCTAAAACATTTAGGCCCTGTTTGGACGCACAGTTAGTAAACTCCTTGTAGTTTATATTCTATGGTTTAACTCTGTCTAAAATAGGAAATCTTGTGTTACTTTATAGGATTCCTTGGCTCTATTTTTGGGTTGTTTGGATTCCCCAGGATTTTTAGCAAATTTCAACTGTTAGAGAGTTCCAATTTAAAAACCTAGACTAGCCGTTAGATGCAGTCCGCATTGAGAGAATTATTAGGAAAACGAACATGTAAAGTAAAGAAAATGACTAAATTTGTATGACTTAATACACAACAACTAAATCAGAGCATTGAAATAGCATGTTGGATCTAAGGGTTTAAGACTAGCTAGTCACAGTATAATGTATGGTGTATAAAGTGTACAATCAGGTACTAGAAATGTCCATTTGGTCGGGTTATGTAGGTCTAATGAAATGTTTTCTTGCCTTTGAGAGAACCATATGGCTTGCTTATGCTACTATTGGTTCCGTTGCAGGTGGACAGTTACTTCCTTCAAAAGCCCTTTTATCTACACAGATTCAGCTGTTCTAACTGCTGCTTCCAGCAGGGCTTTGGAATATTCGTCTAATTTTAATTCAAATATCCTATTTTGTGAATGACGCATGTGCAGGTGCGCTAACTAGTTTTGAAGGCTCATTGTGAGTCATTTGTTTCTCTTCTAGTTGAAGCTATAGCTGAAATAATCACAATGAATACCCTGAATAGATTGTATAACTCAGATCGAGCCTTCAACATAGAGCTTTCAGTTGGCCCCTGCACCTGCCTGGTTTCTTTGTCTCGCAGCATTAATGTTTCTTTGCTGCTTTTCCCTTCAGATTCAAAGAGTCCAGATTTAGTTGAGACTAAAAGCAAAGACAAGTTAAAATCTTTTTTAGCATTATTCTAGATAATGTAGCCAACCCAAAATCGGTGCATTGTGTGCACTCTGTTTCACCCTTGCAGCATTAAGGTGCTGCATCGCTTCAAGATTATGCTTTTCTAGAACTATCATAAATGCTGATAACTCAAGATCTGTTAATCCAGTACTCATTAGATTCACTGCCTATTCTATCTCTAGATCTTTCTTTTGTCCTCCCTTTATTCTTTTCCTTCTTTTGATATTTAGTAATTTGTATTCCTTCAAATTTTTGTGAATTTATATCTAGTAAAGCTGTGAATTATTCAAAATATGTGATATCAAATTTGACAAGAAAAATCATTGCTTCTTGATACCATACAAAGTTGATCCTTTCTTTCTAGATGCAATGATTAGTAGTAAATAATATCTTACTCCCAAACTCAGTCTGTAGTGAGCTTTACTGTTACGACTCTTTATCCATTAGAATGCAAGCTCTCTGCGGAGAGTCCAATTTGATGTATTTCAAAAGCTTGAACTTTCATATTATCAACATCAATAGCTGCTAAAAAGTTAACCCCTTACACGAAGAAAGAAATGAATGTGCACACCCCAATTTGCTGTGAGCATGCAGACAAGAGAAGGCTTTTCTTGGGGAAACTTGAAACATGAAATTGAGGCTTCGACAAAACTGTTTGGCACTATCATTAATTATTGAATTATATTTATCTTTATATGACTCAGAGAGTTTGAGAGACAGTTTTAGAGAGAGGGATGTAGGAGCAGGATACAGTAGCGGCCGAGCATTGGCCATGGCGAGATTAGGGGTGGCGGAGAAGGGAGCAGGGGAGACAGAGGCAGGGGAAAGAGGGGGCGGCAGACGGAGGGGGCTGACTGAGAGAGGGCGCGATGAAGGGAGGGGGCTTCGGAAGGAGGCGGAGGGAGGGGGTGGCCAAGGAGGTGGCGTTTTGGGGGAAGGAGGAAGAGATAGTTTAGAAGGGTTTCTACTTTTCGGGTTTTCTTTTTTTTTTTTGAGAGAGAAAGGTAGCACGCTACCCGCTTCGTTTATTTCTTTTGAAAATAAACTTAGCTGGAAATGTGAATCAACTAGGATTCGAACTCGGGACCTCGGGTACCAACCACCAAGCCCTTTGCGACTTTTCGGGTTTTCACGGTAAAGGGTGGGGGTGGGGGTGTGGGAGAAGAGAGAATGCCCGATGAATGATGAATTGTCTTTCCACAATTTGGACTAGATATTTTGTTTAGCTTCATTTTTTGGCCCATAGTTTAAGTCTCCTTTATTATTTAGATGTTGTTTTGGAGCATCTAAACATCTTATAGAAATTTTTTTCCAGAAGTATAGTATAGTTATATTATACTCTCTTTTATGGTGCTTCCAAACAGGACCTTATTGTAGCCTTACTTCTATATTGCTTAACATTTATTGTAGCTTAATATATGTCCAATGCTTGACATTTATTGTAACTTTGCAATTTAATGGCGAATGCTTAAGAGTTGGACATATATTTAAGTTATCAGTTTTGGCTTTGGCGAAAAGCGTCGACGGATTATTGAAATAGAAAAATGTTGGGCTCTTTTGACACCTTTCTTGAATCGCACTTTTTTAGTAGTCTTAGGTACCAGTCTTGTTATTGATAATATATCAACAAAGAAGGAAATTGAAGTTCTTACGGAGCTCAAGTCGGAAGTGCTAAGTGACTAACATTTCTATTTTTGGCTAAATTATAAAAAACTCCTCTGTCAATACCTGCTTTTTCATTTTCCTTTCCTGTCATTTAAAAATCTACACTTTGCCCCTTGTAAAATAAAAAATGTTCACTTTGCCCCCAGCCGTCAGTGTTCCGTTAGGGTTCCGTTTATAAAATTTTATTATATATATTTTTATACTCAAAATATCCTCAGCCTCCTCTTCTTAACGCAGCCGCCTCCTTCCTCGCCTCTCATGCCGCTTCGCCCTCCTCCAATGCCTCGCTCTTGCCCACATCTCCGTCCGTGCGCACAGACACCCCTTCGCTCTCCTTCGCTGCTTCGCCTTCGCCCTCGCCCTCGCCCACCTCTCCATCCATGCCTACCTCGATCTCCTCCCTATCGTCGCCGAAATGGAGGGGCGACGAGGGTGAAGGAGGAGCAGGGGAGCAGGCGGAGGACAAAATGGAGTCGTACCGCGGCCGATTGAGGCGCGAAAAATGGAAGAGGAGAGGCGGCGGATGAGCAAGATTGGGGAGAAGACGAAGATGGTGAGAGGCAAATTGGTCATTTTACCATCACAGTTAACATCATACCCCATGTGAATATTTTTTATTTTACAAGGGGGTAAAGTGTAGGTTTTTAAATGACTGGGAGGGAAAGTGAAAAAGCGGGTATTGACAGGAGGTTTTCTGTTATTTAGCCTCTATCTTTCTTTGTCTTTCCTATTTTGTGTTGATGAAGTTGCTGCATTAATTCTCGATAGTCATGAGATGCCCTTTCTTGTTGTTTTACCGAACAGCATGTTTAATTAAGTTGTACTCGTGTTAGTATCTGACATTTCTGTTGTCAATTTTGTCATCACAAATATGTCTTTCTAAAATTCACAAAGCTATAATGGTGCAGAAATATTCCCCCCAAAATTTTTCAATGGTCATCTTTTTCCTCATCTTCTTCCTTTTTAAAATCCAATTCATTCCACCATTGTTGCAACTTCTTTTCTCACTCCTTTTCTCCTAAACCTTTTCATTTGAGCAAAAAAAAAAATATATAGAGAAAATTGAAGGGAAAAGCAACACACGTTTGATATGGGTGAAGCAACACGCGTTGTGGATGAATGGAAACGGAAAAATTCTAGTTATGGATTCGAAACTAGCACGAAGAAGAGAGAGGAAGAGGAAGAGGAAGAGGAAGAGGAAGAGGAAGAAGAAAAGAGTTCCCATTGCTAGGGTTTTAATTAAGAGAAGAATGTATAATATAAGAGTGGTAAAAATGTCAAGTTATCTCATTAAGTAATGATTAACTAAATTTTTCTAACGGATTCTAAAGGCAGTGACATATTTAAAAACATTAAGACTTTTGTAGGGACAACATATAAAAGTTGAAGTTTGTAGGGATATATTTGCAATTCACTATGTTTGCAAGGACCTGTATGCAATGATGGAGTTTCTGAATCGACGATTCACACCGTTAAATATGATTTAGAGCATTTGGAACTTCTAGAAAATAAATTTTATAATTTTTTGAAATTATAATAAAGTCCATCAAGCGGGCATAAAATGAACGGTCAAAATTGAACGACATCCTAAAAACAGATGATCGGATCCTTCAATTTAAGATTGGAGTTATTGATTTTTATCTAAATCGCAAATATAATTGTTTGAAAAAAATCAACCAATTTCGATTCTTTTACACCGTTAAACTAGCAAGTATTCTATGCCGGCTGTTAAAAGTTATCAATTTTGAAATCTTTTGATCGTAAAGTAAATAATGTCGAAAAATCATAAAATTTAATTTTTAAAAGTTTCAAATGCTGTAAATCATGTTTAACGGTATGGATCGTTGATTCGGAAGTTCTATCATCGAAAACGACTTATGAGTACGAAGACGATCGTACTCATAAGAGTATAGTAGTCAGACTATATATATATATATATATATATATATATATATATATATATATATATATATATAGAGAGAGAGAGAGAGAGAGAGAGAGAGAGAGTATAGTAGTCAGACTATATATATATATATATAGGGTTAATTTTATGCAGGTCTCTGCAAAGATATTAAATAACAAATATATCCCGACAAAACTTAAGTTATTAGATTTACCCCTTTAAAAATTCTCTAGTTTGCAAATATATCCCTCCAGAAGTTCAGCTTTGTTCATATATGTTCCTGCCGTTTGATTCACCGATAGTTTTTTAACAGTGGTGCACAAAATGACTAGTTTGCCCTTATAAATTTGTCTCTAAAAAAGCTATCTTTCTTTCTCTCTCTCTCTCCTCGCCTTCGCCGCGGCACCTACGGCGCACCTCATTTTTGCCGTGACCGAGGGTCTCGCCTTCGATGTCGCCGCTGCCGTAAGTCTCATTGCCGCCATGGATAAAGAGAAGAGAGTGAAAAAGATGATGGAACGCAACATTGAAATACAAGTTATATATATAAGGAGTAAAAATGTTATTTTACCTCTTCGCTAACTGTTGTTCACTTTTTTAACTAATGGTTATCTAAATTTTTTTAACAGAAAAATATATTTGCAGACAGAAGGACTTTTGGAGGGATAAATTTGATAACTTAAGTTTTGTAGGTTTATATTTGCAATTTGATATCTTTGTAGGGAGCCATATACAATTATCTCTCTCTCTATATATATATATATATATATATATATATATATATATATATATATATATATATATATAGAACTAGGCTGGAATACTATCAATATCACCAAGTTATTGGTGCTATTAGCTTTTTAGCCCTTGGATTGAGAAATGTGCGGTTAGGATGATGTGGGCCCCCTAGGGTTGAGTGGGTGGTTGGTTGAATAGTATAATCTAATGGGTAAAAATAATCAAAGGGTTAAATCTAACAGTGAAAAACTCGATAGCACCAAGCCCTTGGTGTTATCGATAGTATCCCAGCCGGACTATATATATATATATATATATATATATATATATATATAATATATGAGTTGAGCTAGAATACTTTTAGAAGCACCAACTCCTTGGTGCTTCTAGGTTTCCAAGCCCTTGGATCTATTCCTTGATTATTAATAGCCTTTGGATCAAACACTATTCCACCTACCACCACCTACCACCACCTACCACCATCATCCCAACCCTACATCACTCAATCCAAGGGCTACAAACCCAAAAGCACCAACCCCTTGGTGCTTTTGGGAGTATTCTAGCTCAACTCTAATATATATATATATATGAGTTGAGCTAGAATACTTTTGGAAGCACCAACCACTTGGTGCTTCCACATTTTTAGTCCTTGGATCTACTTTTTAATTACTAATAGCCTTTAGATCAAACACTATTCCACCTACCACCACCTACCACCACCTACCACCACCTACCACCATCATCCCAACCCTCCAAATCTCAATCCAAAGACTATAAACCCACAAGCACCACCCCCATGATACTTCCAAAAATATTCTAGCTTAACTCTATATATATATATATATATATATATATATATATATATATATATATATATATAGAGAGAGAGAGAGAGAGAGAGAGAGAGAGAGAGAGAGAGCTAATCTCTGATAACATCTATAGTACCGGAGCTCCGGTACTATAGTCTCATTTTCGATATTAGAGTGTTCAAATCAATTAACGATCCATGCCGTTAAAACTGATCTAAGGTATTTGAAGTTTTAGGAATAAAATTTTATATTTTTTCGACATAGTTTACTTTATGATCAAACCACTTCAAAATTATCAATTTTCAATAGCTACTATGGCGAACTAGAATACTATCGGTAGTAAATGGCTCAATTTACTATCGATTTATTTTCGATGATAGAGTTTTCAAATCGATGATTGGTACCGTTGAATTTGATCTAGACCTTTAAACTATTTATAAATCAAATTTCATAACTTTTCGACATCACTAATCGAACGATTAAAGAGTTACAAAATTTGTAATTTTAATGGCGATAAGGTGTGTTTGATTATTTAACGGTATAGAAGAGTCCAAATTAATTGAATTTTTGTTAGAAATTTTTCTAAACTATTTAAAGCAAGATCTAGACATTAGATCTTGAATACAAAAATTGTATAATCACTTTCTGAAGGATATTCATTTTATGTCCACTTGATAGACAAAAAAATAATATCGAAATAATATGAAATTTGATTTCTAGATAGTTTAAAAGGTCTAGATCATGTTCAATGGTGCCGATCCTCGACGTGGAAACTCTATTATCAAAAACAAATCGATAGTAAACTAAGTCATTTATTACCGATAGTATTCCAGTCCTACTATATAGAGCAGGACTATTGTGCTATTAAGAGTACAACTGTCCTTATGCTCCTAAGTTTCTAACCACCCATCAAGTTTGATGGGTGGTTAAGATGAGAGAGAGAAGAGATATTGGAGAGAAATTTAAGGAGAGGAGAAATTGAGACACTCAATTTTTTCTTAATTTCTCTTCTCTCTCTTCCTAACCCCACCCATCAAACTTGATGGGTGGTTAGGAACTTAGGAGCACAGGAGCTGATGTGCTCTTACTATATATATAGAGTAGAGCTATTATGCTATCAGAAGCATAAAGGAGTTGGTGCTTCCGATTTTTTGGCCCTTAGATCAACCTCTTTGATCATTTTTAACCATTAGATTAATATTATTACCCAGTGGAGACCACTCAACCCTAGGGGGACCACTCAACCCTAAGGAGGACTACTATCATCCTAGCCGTACAATTCTTGATCCAAAGGTCAAAAAGTCGAAAGCACCAACTCCCTTATACTTCTGATAGCGTAGTAGCTCTACACTATATATATATATATATATATATATATAGAGAGAGAGAGAGAGAGAGAGAGAGAGAGAGAGAGAGAGAGAGAGAGAGAGAGAGAGAGTTCGGCTACTATGCTATCAATAGCACCAAGCACTTGGTGCTATCAAGTTTTCTACCGTTATATCTACCCCTTTGACTATTTTCACTCGTTAGATCATACTATTCAACCAACGACCCACTCAACCCTAGGGGACCACTATCATCCTAGCCGGACATTCCTTAATCCAAGGGCCGAAAACCTAATAGCACAAATGACTTGGTGCTATTAATAGTATAGTAGCCTAGTTCATATATATATATATATATATATATATATATATATATATATATATATATATATATATATATATATATATATATATATATATATATATATATATATATATATAAGATTTATTTGGAAAGGATTTATCAAAATCCATATACTTATTTGAATCTTTTTCTTCTCTTTCCCAAAGTAATCAGTGAACACGAATTGCTAAATCTTGAGCATATGAATCTACTTCTTTGAATATTGTCAAACCTTCGGATATTCGAAATTTAGATATAATACCATTTACTGAGAAGTCAGTAGTTATTACAATACCAATTACTAGGGTTGAGATCTTTACAACCCTTTTTGCAATAGAAATTCTACCACTTGCGGTAGCTGTGAGTAGGGATGTAAAACGGGGGCCGCTCAATATAAGGCCTGTACTACATGCGTGCATAGGCACGGCACGGGTACTGTAGAATCTGTACTGAGCCGGCCTGACCGGGCATCATGGGACGCGCTGGGCCAACCCAACGGAGCCCATTGGCTCGGCACGACATGGCCCGACCCCCAGGGTCCCGCCATCGAGGGCCCTTCGGGAGTTGGGGAGCAATCCCCAACTGCCAAACCAGGTCTTGGGAGACTCTAGGGAGAGAAAAATAAAGGCCTAGGGCCCTAGGCCCTTCTTGGGAGATGGGCCTCTCCTTCAGGGTCTGCTATGACAAATATTTTGGAAAAGAAGTATTTTTTAAAATTTAATTTTATAAATTTTAAAATTATTTAAAAATTTATTACTTTATAAATATTTTTATAATATTTTTTTTTGCTAACATATTAGCTGAAAGAAAGTTATTTTATTTCTTTATTTTTTAAAAAATTATATATTTTAAAAAATTAAAATAAAAGTAACTGGCCAGCGCGGAGCCCGGCCTTGTCCGGCGTGGCCTGTGCCATCTGGGCCGGAGGGCCGTGCTGGGCAGGGCATCCATTAAATTTGGCCCGACCCAGATTTGGAGACGGGCCGGCCAAGCGGGTCCCTGGCCCAGTTTGACTCAGGTGAATGTGGGTCGTCCCTGTCCGGCACGGCTCACATTACACCCCTAGCTATGAGCCCCTAACAAATAATATATTATGCTCTGTACATTTGTTATGCTGTATAGAATTAACATGAAATCAATGAAAAAAAGGTACGAGAGCGAGAGAAAGAGTAACTTGTGCGGGCCATTCTTGTGGAAGTAAACAAACAAGTTTTATTAGAATTACCTAATCCAATCTCGGCAGTCATTCTTAAGGTGGCCATGTACAGAATAATTTGTAGCCCTTAAACAGACTTAAATTAAAAAACACAATCCCAATCTAATTATTAGTGATCAACTTAAACTGTGTAGTCCTAATCAAATTCAACTTATAGTAAAATCAGTAGCGGATCTAGAATTTTTTTTTTATGGGGTCAATATATAAGAGAGAAAGAATATACAATTTTTTTTGAAAAAAGTGAACTAGTCATTAATATTATATTAAAACTACTAATATACTTATTGTATTTTTATATACTATAACAATATAAAACAACTACTACTTATTTCATAAGTAAAAAATATAAATTCATAATTAAAAAAAAACAAATAAAATTTCATACACATACCTTATATTTTGCATTCCAATTAAAAAAATTAAAAGAAAAAAATTTACTGTCATCTAAGAAGAATTGGATTTGGTCTTTGAAATATTAATCAATATATTAATTAGATTCAATATGATTGGAAAAGGATAAAAAGGAAGATTATGTCGGATAATAGAGGCTAGAATTTTTTTATTAAAATCTTTTTTAACTTTTTGCTATTGCTAGGAAAAAGAAAAAGAGTTAGCGGGTCATTAGACCCGCTATGAGCTCTTTTGTCTGATACAACTCCAAGTTTTGTTGGATCCTACTTAGGATCAATTTGGACCCCAAAGTGGGGTCAACTACGTAAGAAAGGATAACTAAAAGGCCCAATATGCAAGTGGGCTCAACTAAATGGGCTTGCTTGCACTATTCTCAGTGGGGTCAATGGACCCACTGAGAAAGAATTGGATTCGCCAATGAGTCAAATCCAACTTATAGGCAAACTAAATCTTAACTATTAAACTAATTAAACTCTAAATTAAAGGAGCAATACTATATATACACTCCAAAAGGAGTGTATGATGTACATCCCACCCATCCAATGGATGGGGTACTTTCACTAGTCACCTGACCCACCCATTGGATGGGTGGGGTATAAAATGTACATCCTTTTTAGAGTGTACAAGTAGCTTTTTCTATCTGTTTTGCCCATAGGAAAAGGAATGAGAGAGAATGAGTGAGAGAGAGTTCTCAATTTTCATATTGCATTTTGCACCAAACAAAACTAAAAACAAAACTAGATATATATTTGTTCTTAAAAGTACCACTTTAGCCTGCGAAAATATCTCAAATATATATAGAAGTAATTAAGAATAATTTGAAAGTTAACCATGTTGACTATTGGAAGTTATGAGTGCAAGTGAATTTTTAAACGGGTGGTATTGAGAGGTGCAGTTATGGTCATATTGACCAATGGATAACTGGTGTTGACCAATGCTTGTTGACCGGTGCATAGACATATAGAAGTAGTCGACAGATGCATATTTTGAATTAATAGTTACTTATGTCTCTTGGGTACAGAAAAGGAGGAAAGTTGAAGTTTGAAAAGATGTGTCTCTTGGTTAAAAAGACACTTTAAATTAAAAGAATGGGTCTCTTGAATCGAGACACTTTAAATTTGAAAGGGTGTGTCACTCGATTTTGGGAGTCTCTTCATGTCTATAAATATTGAATGGAGAGTTGATTTCTTTTAAACAAGTTGATATTTAAACAAAGAGGAAAAGAAAAATATGGAGAATAAAGTGATAGTGAGGGTGTCCTACAAAAATTTACTTCAAGAATACTGTCAGAAGATGAAAATGTCGCTACCACAATATCGCACTTATCAAGAAGAACCTATTCACGTTTCAGAATTTTATTCGTTTGTCGAATTTGGAAATTCCACTTATATGGATGATATGAAAAAGTCAAAGAAGGAAGCGGAACAAGATGTGGCATATTTTACTTTTATGAGTACTACAAGTATGGTTTCTTTTGATCAAAAAAATATTTATTTAGAGAAATTTATAAAAAATTTGGAGAAAGCAAATATTTTCTTAGAGAAAAAAAATATGACGCTGAATATGGAGAACAAATTTCTGAACAACGCAATCAACAAGCAGGCCTCCAAAATTAGAAGTTTGATTTCAGACAAAATAGCATTACAGGAAAGACTCCAAGATTATGAAGATCCGGTCGAAAAAGATGATAGTTATGCATAAACAAACTTAAGGGAGAATGTTAGATTATAAGTTTATTTATTAGTTTGTTATTACTTCTTTTGACGAAAAGTTGTATACTTTATGAAAGGTTTTGTCTCTTCGTAAGGTTGTCTCTCTTTGTTTAAGGTTGTGTCTTCTTATTTAGGGTTGTGTCCTTTAGTAAAAGGATGCTTGTTTTCGTGATATGTTGCATCGTTTCGTGCTCTATAAATAGAGAGCATATTACTTATTGTGTTAGTGTGGATCAAATTGTATTACCAAGTTTTTGTGTACAGAAGTTCAATTTTACTAATAAATTTGGTTGTTCTAGTCCTAAATATTTTTGTAGTTCCTTTAATATAATAGCCCACCAACATTTGGTATCAGAGCTAGAAAGAAACTCTGTTGAAAAATAGCCACACAATTTCTCCAAATTCAAATCCCAAAACTATTAAAAGATAATTATGAGAATTGGTGCATTCAAATGAAAGCACTACTTGGTTCTCAAGATTTTTAGGAATTAATCAAAACTAGGTACTAAGAATACACAGAGCAAGAAGAAGCTGCATTAATTATTTCCCGGCGAAACGATTTGAAGGAAGCAAGAAAGAAGGACAAAAAGGCCATTTTCTATCTTTACCAAGGAGTAGACGAGTCGACGTTTGAGAAAATTGCCGAAGCAACTTCGAGCAAAGCAACATGGGATATTCTTGCCGCCGTCTTTAAAGGAGAGGACAAAGTGAAGCGGATTCATTTACAAAAGCTTCGAGCGGAATTTGAAACAATCCGAATGAAGGAGTCCGAAAGTGTCGCGGACTATGTTTCTCGCATTTTGGTAATTGTAAACCAAATGAAGCGAAATGGAGAAGAACTCGACGATGAGCGAGTTGTAGAAAAGGTTCTTCGTTCCCTCACGTCAAAATTTGAGCATATTGTTGTCGCCATAGAAGAGTCAAAATATATCAGTACTCTTTCTATTGACCAATTAATAGGATCCCTCCAAGTACATGAGCAAAGACTACAAAAGGTATTTGAAGACAAGTTGACTGAGAAGGCTCACAAGTCAAAATTGAAATTTGATAATAGAAAATGCAAAAATCGTGGAGAAAATAATTATAATAAATATAAGAATCAAAAGAGATATAACAATGACCGACAGAGTAGCAACAACAGTGGTCGCAATTCACGACATGGATATGGAACAAAAAAAGGCGGACGTAATAACAATCACCCAGGGTCTTATGGTGGTGCAAGATCGAACGTCCAATGTTATAATTGTAAAATATATGGTCACTACAGTAAAGATTACTGGTATAAAAATACTAAAGGAGTAAATCACTACATCGACAGTACTTTAGAAGATGAAGTTGCAGAAACTTCACTGCTACTTGCATGTCAAGACGAAGTTAAAGATCCACAATATGTATGGTTTCTAGATTTCGGTGCTTCAAATCATATGTGTAGAAGGAAAGAACTATTTGTTGAAATGGATGAGAATGTTGATGGCAATGTAAAATTTGGTGATTCATCCAAGGTACCTGTTAAAAGGAAAATGGTTTAGGGTTTAGGGTTTAGGGTTTAGGGTTTAGGGTTTAGATCAAAAAGTGGTGAAGAAGAATTCATCTCGAATGTATATTATGTGCCAGAATTAAAAAGCAACATACTAGGTACTGGACAACTATTGGAGAAAAAATATATTGTTTATATTGAAGGCTCTACTCTGACTTTGAAGGATAAGAATAACAAAATGATAGCGAAAGTGCATATGTAAAAGAATCGAATATTTCCTATAAACATAAAGTCAGAAATTGAAAGGTGCTACCACTCTGAATTTAAAGAAGAATCAGGATTATGGCATTTGAGGTACGGCCATTTAAATTACGATAGTTTAAAATTATTATCATCTAAAAGAATGGTGCATGGTCTTCCTGTTATTAAACATTCAAAAGCAGTATGTGAATGTTGTATAATTGGAAAACAAACAAAACTTTTTTTTATTAGTAGCAAAATAAAATTTACAACGAAACCTCTAAATTTAGTCCATACTGATATATGTAGTCCTCTTCCTGAGTCTCATGGAGGAAATAAGTATTCTATTACTTTTATTGATGATTGGACTAGAAAAATATGAATTTACTTTATCAAAGAGAAATCTGCTGCATTTTCTACTTTTAAAAAATATAAAGCTTTGGTAGAAAGAGAAAGTGAAAACAAAATAAAGATACTGAAATCCGACAGAGGAGGAGAATATACTTCAAATGAATTTAAAGATTACTGCAGTAAAGAAGGTATTCAACAGAATGATATAGCCGAGCGGAAAAATAGAACCATTTTAGAAATGACAAGAAGCATGCTTAAAGAGAAGGCTTTACTTAAGTCTTTTTGGGTAGAAGCAGTTGCAAGCGTAGTATATTTAATTACTAGGAGTCCAACTAAGAGTCTAAAGAATGTGACACCGGAAGAAGGGTGGAGTGGATATAAACCTGGAGTTAAACATCTCAAGATATTCGGATGCATTGCTTATGCACAAATTTCTAAGGAGAAAAGAAAAAAAGTTAGATGATCGAGACGAAAAATGTATCTTTACTGGTTCTAGTGAGCATTCTAAAGCTTACAAACTGTATTATCCAATTACTAATAAAGTAATTATAAGTAGAGATGTTATATTCAACAAAAATGCCACATGGAATTGGAGTACTGAAGAAAAAAAAAAAATTAATAGATCAAAAAATTGAAGAAACCGACAGTGTGCCAAATGATAATGACACTCCACCAATGACTCCAGCTTTAGCATTACCAGCTCCTTCATCATCCACTCCTACAAGTTCTTCAAGTCCAGTCTGTGACGCCCCGGACTTCTCAGGGGGTCACCCATTCTAGGACTACTCCCGTCCTAGCACGCTCAACTCTCTCAACCTCTTGGGCCTAGCCACCACCCAAAATGCTTAAGCCGGGTTGAGAGATTAGCCCTATTATATCTTTTATATAGGACTTCCTGGGGTGTCACAATCTCCCCCCCTTTAAGCCATGACGTCCACGTCAGGCTCCGACTCACAAGTACCAGGCGGTGTGAGACTCATCTCGCTAGCCTAAACCGGGGGAGCTGCGCTCTACCCATAAACCCTGGGGAGCCATGCTCTATCCATAACTACACCTGGCTCAGCCGAGACTCATCTCACACTTCCGGCTGGTAATTGGCTCTGATACCAACTGTGACGCCCCGGACTTTCCAGAGGGTCACCCATCCTAGGACTACTCCCGTCCTAGCACGCTCAACTCTCTCAACCTCTTGGGCCTAGCCACCACCCAAAATTCTTAAGCCGGGTTGAGAGATTAGCCCTATTATATCTTTTATATAGGACTTCCTGGGGTGTCACACAGTCAGATTAAGAAGACCTGAAGATATATACAATGAGACGGATATGATTGATAATGAGAATTTACTTTGTTTACATCTTAACGAAGAACCATTATCTATTGAAGAGGCCCTGCAAAAGAATGTCTGGCGCACTACAATGAATGAAGAAATCAATGCAATAGAGAAAAATAAAACGTGGGAACTGACTTCACTTCCTATAAGACATAAAGCTATTGGAGTAAGATGGATATATAAGATCAAGCACAGTGCTGATGGACAAATAATACAATATAAGGCACGGCTAGTCGCAATGGGATATAAACAAGAAAAAGATATAGACTATGAAGAAGTATTTGCACCAGTAGCCCGACTTGATACAGTGCGACTTATTCTTGCAATAGCTGCTTTTCATGGTTGGTAGGTACATCAAATGGATGTAAAATCAGTGTTTCTAAATGGTTTTCTTGAGAAATAAGTTTATATTGAACAACCTCCTGGCTACAAAATAAAATGTGCGGAAGATAAAGTTTATCGTTCGAACAAAACTTTGTATGGTTTAAAACAGGCTCCACGAGTATGGAATACTCGTTTTGATAATTATCTTCAAAAGGTTGGATTTTATAAATGCCCTTATGAGTATGCGACATACATCAAGAAAAATAAAAACAAGAAAGAAATTATTTTGATCATATGTGTGTATGTGGACGACCGACTAATCATAGGATGTAGCAAAGATATGATATAATGATTTTAAAAGTATTATGATAAAAGAGTTTGAACTGATAGATTCGGGACTAATGTCATATTTTCTCAGTATTGAGATGAAATAAGATGAAAATAAAATTTTTATTACTCAAAAGAGATATGCTGAAAATATTTTGAAGAAATTCAAAATGGAAAATAGTAAAGAAATTAATACACCGATTGCACGTGGGAACTTTTCGCTATTTAACAGTGAGCAGATCAGATATTATGTATGGAGTCGGATTAATCAGCCGATATATGAAAAATTCAATGGAATCGCGCAAGTTGCAAAACAAATTTTGAGATATATAAAAGGTACCATTGTCATGGATTATACTATCCAAGTCAAAAGAGTTGAAATTACTTGGGTATACAGATAGTGATTGGGCCGGAGATCAAGACGAAAGAAAAAGCACTACGGGATACATCTTCTTTATGGGTTCTACAGCTTTCTCATGGAGTTCAAAGAAACATCAAATTATAGCCTTATCAACATGTGAGGCAGAATATATTGCTGCGGCATCTGGTGTTTGTGAAGCGATATGGTTAAGAAACGTACTACAAGAATTGAGTTATACTCAAAATTTTCCTACTCTAATATTTATTGATAATAAATCAACTATCGAGTTATCTAAAAATCCAGTGCATCATGGGAGAAGTAAACATATAGATACGAGGTATCATTTTTTTCGTTAAGAAGTATAAAAAGGACGAGTTGAATTAATTCATTGCAACTCTGAGTATCAGATAGCAAATATTTTTACCAAGCCGTTACAATCAGAAGTTTTTCAAAAGTTTAGAAAAAAACTTGGAATTCGAAAATGGTAAAAATTTAAAACAATTCAAAAAATAAATATATAATAACTAAAAATGCATTAATTATTTTTGGTTATTGACCGGTGCAAACAAGGTAATTGGTGCAAGTTAAAGGGGCAAGAAAGTAGTTAATATTGTAGTTGATGCATCCTGTTGATGGTGATAATTTGAAAGTTAACCATGTTGACTGTTGGAAGTTATGAGTGCAAGTGAATTTTTAAACGGGTGGTATTGAGAGGTGCAGTTATGGTTATATTGACCAATGGATAACAGGTGTTGACCAATGCTTGTTGACCGGTGCATAGACATATAGAAGTAGTCGACAGATGCATATTTTGAATTAATAGTTACTTATGTCTCTTGGGTACAAAAAAGGAGGACACTTGAAGTTTGAAAAGATGTGTCTCTTGGTTAAAAAGACACTTTAAATTAAAAGAATGTGTCTCTTGAATTGGGACACTTTAAATTTGAAAGGGTGTGTCACTTGATTTTGGGAGTCTCTTCATGCCTATAAATATTGAATGGACAGTTGATTTCTTTTAAACAAGTTGATATTTATATAAAGAGGAAAAAAGAAATATGGAGAATAAAGTGATAGTGAGGGTGTCCTACAAAAATTTACTTCAAAAATACTGTCAGGAGATGAAAATGCCGCTACCACAATATTGCACTTATCAAGAAGGACCTATTCACGTTTCGGAATTTTATTTGTTTGTCGAATTCGGAAATCCAACTTGTATGGGTGATTTGAAAAAGTCAAAGAAGGAAGCGGAAAAAGATGTGGCACATTTTACTTTTGTGAGTACTACAGGTATGGTTTCTCTTGATCAAAAAATATTTATTTAAAGAAACTTGCAAAAAATTTGGAGAAAGCAAATATTTTCTTAGAGAAGAAAAATATGGCGCTGAATATGGAGAACAAATTCCTGGAGAACGCAATCAACGAGCAGGCCTCCAAAATTAGAAGTTTGATTTCAGACAAGATAGCGTTACAGGAAAGACTCCAAGATTATAAAGATCTGGTCGAAAAAGACGACATTTATGCATAAACAAACTTAAGGAGGAATGTTAGATTATAAGTTTATTTATTAGTTTGTTATTTATTAGTTTGTGATTCTACTTTCAAAAAATATAAAGCTTTGGTAGAAAGAGAAAAGTGAAAACAAAATAAAGATACTGAAATCCGACAGAGGAGGAGAATACACTTCAAATAAATTTAAAGATTACTGCAGTAAAAAAGGTATTCAACAGAATGGTATAGCCGAGCGAAAAAATATAATCATTTTAGATATGACAAGAAGAATGCTTAAAGTGAAGGCTTTACTTAAGTCTTTTTGGGCAAAAGCAGTTGCAAGCGCAGTATATTTAACTAATAGGTGTCAAACTAAGAGTTTAAAGAACGTGACACCGGAAGAAGGGTGGAGTGGATATAAACCTGGAGTTAAACATCTCAAGATATTCGAATGCATTGCTTATGCACAAATTTCTAAGGAGAAAAGAAAAAAGTTAGATGATCGAGGCGAAAAATGTATCTTTACTGGTTCTAATGAGCATTCTAAAGCTTACAAACTCTATAATCCAATTACTAATAAAGTAATTATAAGATAGAGATGTCATATTCAACGAAAATGCCACATGGAATTGGAGTATTGAAGAAAAAGGAAAAGAATTAATAGATCAGGAAATTGAAGAAACCGATAGTGTGCCAAATAATAATGACACTCCATCACCAATGACTCCAGTATTAGCATTACCAGCTCCTTCATCATCCACTCCTACAAGTTCTTCAAGTCCAGTCAGATTAAGAAGACCTGAAGATATATACAATGAGATGGATATGATTGATAGTGAGAACTTACTTTATTTACATCTTAACGAAGAACCATTATATGTTGAAGAGGCCCTGCAAAAGGATGTCTGGCGCACTGCAATGAATGAAGAAATCAAAGCAATAGAAAAAAATAAAACGTGGGAACTGACTTCACTTCCTATAGGACATAAAGCTATTGGAGTAAGATGGATATATAAGATCAAGCACGGTGCTGATGGATAAATAATATAATATAAGGCACGGCTAGTCGCAATGGGATATAAACAAGAAAACGATGTAGACTATGAAGAAATGTTTGCACCAGTAGCCCAACTTGATACAGTGCGACTTATTCTTGCAATAGCTGCTTTTCATGGTTGGCAGGTACATCAAATGAATGTAAAATCAGCGTTTCTAAATGGTTTTCTTGAGAAAGAAGTTTATATTGAACAATCTCCTGACTACAACATAAAAGGTTCGGAAGATAAAGTTTATCGTTCGAACAAAACTTTGTATGGTTTAAAACAGGCTCCACGAGTATGGAATACTCGTATTGATAATTATCTTCAAAAGGTTGGATTTTATAAATGCCCTTATGAGTATGCGATATACATCAAGAAAAATAAAAGAAAAAAGAAAATTTTTCATCATATGTGTGTATGTGGACGACCGACTAGTCACATGATGTAGCAAAGATATGATAAATGATTTTAAAAGTATTATGATAAAAGAGTTTGAAATGATAGATTCGGGATTAATGTCATATTTTCTCAGTATTGAGGTGAAATAAGATGAAAAAGAAATTTTTATTACTCAAAAGAGATATGCTGAAAATATTTTGAAGAAATTCAAAATGGAAAATAGTGAAGAAATTAATACACCGATTGTACGTGGAACCAAACTCAGCAAAAGTGATACAGAATAGAAAATTAATTCTACTCTATTCAAAAGCGTAGTAGGAAGTTTTCTCTATTTAACAGTGAGTAGACCAGATATTATGTATGGAGTCGAATTTGTGAAAAATTCAATGGAATCGCACTGGCAAGTTGCAAAACGAATTTTGAGATATATAAAAGGTATCATTGTGAGACCCTAGGTAGTCCTATATATGAGATATAATAGGGCTAAACTCTCAACCCGGCTTAAGTATTTTGGGCGGTAGCTAGGCCCAAGAGATTAAGAGAGTTAAGCGTGCTAGGACGGGAGTAGTCCTAGGATGGGTAACCCCCTGAAAAGTTGGGGCGTCACAGTTGGTATCAGAGCCAATTACCAGCCGGAAGTGTGAGATGAGTCTCGGCTGAGCCAGGATTATACAGCGGGGAGAGCGAGGCTCTCATGCTGTTGACTATTGTGGGTGGAGCGTGGCTCACCACAAGGTCGGCCCCTCCCCCCCCCCCCCCCCCCACCCTCCACAAGGTCGGTTTAGGCTAGCGAGATGAGTCTCACATCGCCTGGTACTTGTGAGTCTGAGCCTGACGAGGACGTCAGGGCTTAAAGGGGGGTGGGGAGATTGTGAGACCATAGGTAGTCCTATATATGAGATATAATAGTGTCACGCCCCGCCGGGTCCTTAAACACCAACTAGGTGGAAAGGATAACCGCACGAGCGCATGCACCAGACCCGCCGAACGGATAGAGTCTTTCCTATCCGCCCAAGGCGTCACAACACAAGCTTATCCACAATGTTCCAACTAGGAACGGAGTACAAGAGTTGCACAAGGAAAGCATCAACATAAAGAAGTTCTACTTCTATTACATCACATGGCACAATATACATGTCCAAATTTTTTCTTTTCTTTCCTTTTCATTCCATACATTATGTTCTCAAAACAATGGAATATACAATTTCATACATATAATGAAAATCCCCTATGCTGTCGTAGTCCAAAACTAGGGGTACACTCTATGTGTCACAAAAATGGAAGGGC
Source organism: Puya raimondii (assembly GCA_016920855.1). Classification (NCBI taxonomy): domain Eukaryota; kingdom Viridiplantae; phylum Streptophyta; class Magnoliopsida; order Poales; family Bromeliaceae; genus Puya; species Puya raimondii. Next base: position 49,718,248 of record JABWPP010000049.1, read on the forward strand.
CGCTATCTAGAGAGCTAAACCCTTGCCTCGCTCCGCCGCCTCACTCGCGGAAGGACCTGGAAAATGGGGGTTGAGAACTATAAACATAGTTCCCAGTGGGTAAGGCCACCCAAGAAAGAAGCTCGACCCACCAGGTCCAAAGAAACACCACATGCATAAGTTAGATCACATATAACTATGCAACAATTATTCACATGCTTGTAAATAAACATAAAGGATGCAACCAAATGACATATAATTTATCATTCTCTCCTAGGTTCATCCTATGCCTCATATTGACTAAGTTCATTTACTTGTCATTTACTTATGGTTTCGGAATCGCCGTCTCACCATAATTGTTCCAACATCCAAGGAGTGACATTGTCACCTCCGAGTTCGAGTAGCGAAATCGTCGCCTACTCGGGATAGCAAAATCGTCGCTTACCCCGTCTCAACACGGCCACTGCATGGCATGGGTAGCGAAATCGTCGCATACCCGGGATAGCAACCTCGTCGCACATCCCCTCTCGACACCGCCAACTCAAGGCGAGGTAGCGAAATCGTCGCCTACCCGGGATTGCAAACTCGTCGCACATCCCGTGTCGGTACGGCCAACTCATGGCATGGTAGCAAAATCGTCGCCTATCCGGGATAGCAAAATCGTCGCACATCACGTCTCAATACGGCCAACTCATGGCATGGTAGCGAAATCGTCGCCTACCCGGGATAGCAAAATCGTCGCACATCCCGTCTCAATACGGCCAACTCATGGCATGGTAGCGAAATCGTCGCCTACCCGGGATAGCAAAATCGTCGCACATCCCGATGTTCACGTTTTTCACTTGCTAACCTAAGTCTAATGACCTTAGGTTCAAGTCATTAAGTCTCACCTATGTTCAATGACACTAGGCTTACTTTCTCATTATCAACCTAGGTTCCATGACTCTAGGTTCCAATCTCATGTCAAACCTATGTTCAATGACACTAGGTTTAATCCTCACATCCAACCTATGTTCAATAACACTAAGTTTAATTCTCATGTCCAACCTATGTTCAATCACATTAGGTTTAACCATACATGCAACCATGCAACAAGTATTAATATTTGAATTATACTTGAAATATACATCATGCAATAGGATCTCATTGTTCAACCTATCATGATTTTTACTTTTGCCAACATGTAAATTCTAGGGTTCACAATACATACCATTTTATCTTTAAATGGATATTTACCCTAGACATGGAAGTGACCTAATCACTTCGGTAAACACAAAACCCACCTCAAGAGCTTTCAAATCTTGGTATTCTTCAAGCTCCTAAGTATCCAAGCCTAGAGTTCTTGCTTCAACCCAAGCTTCTACAAGAAAACGGTTCGTTACTCGTTACGAACCCTAAAATCAACTCAATATATGAAATCAAGTGCTCCAACATGATATCCTAAGCCTCAATTGCAATTATCGAAGGTCCAAATATTTTTAGAACCTCACATTGCAAAAGCCCTCATTCTACCTAGGGTTTGCATGCATGCAAGCCAAACCCTAGATTTTATGGCCAAACACCCATCATTTGTGGTTTAGATTGCCAAGGGTTCCCAAAAACCTCATTTCAAAGGATTAAATCCAAGGTTTGAACCCAAAACGTGAGGTACTAACCTTAATCACGAAATCCCCAAGCTCCTTCTTGCACCAAGAAGCTTCTTTTCTCCTTTGGAAGCTTTTTCCAAGATCAATCCACCTTTTCTCCAAGTTTTGGAGAGATCTCTAGAGAGAGAAAGTGGGAGGAGTAGAGGGGAGTAGTGGAGAAGATGACAATGAGAAGGGAGAGGCCTCAGCCATTCATACACCCCTTCAATCAAGTGAAAAGACTATTTTGCCCCTCTCCACAAACAACACAACAACCAGCCAAAATCTGGACATTGTATACCGGTATGCGCATATGCATACCGGTATACCTCAGGAATCCTGCAGAATCCCGAGAGCTGATCTCACTGTTTCGCACGTTGTATACCGGTATACCATTTCTCATACCGGTATACCCCGGAAAATTCCGCAAACCCGAGAGCTGGGTTTCTCGGTTTCAACATGGCATTCCGGTATCCCATCTCGCATACCGGTACAACAAGCTCCAATTCCGGTATTGGAGTTCACATACCGGAATTCAGTGCAGACTTCCCAAGTTCGCAGTTTTTAACTTCTCGAAGTTCATTTTCGCGCCCAATTGCGCCGAAAACACTTCGCGCAGTCCCGAACTTGGCCAAAGCCTCACATATAGCCTCTTATGCCATTTTCTCACTAGAACTCTACAATTTGTAGAAGTTCAGTACGATGCACTGAAATTCAGTGTACTACATTCCACCCCCCTTAAAGAGAGTTTCGACCGCGAAACTAAAACCATACCTCAGCTGGACTCAGCGAAGAGGTAAGAAAACCGCTCTTTCATCGAGCTTTCCAATTCCCACGTAGCTTCGCGCTCACCGTGATTCGTCCATTGTACTTTTACATAAGGAATTTCACGATTCCTCAAGCCTTTCACCTCGCGATCCATGATACACAAGAGAAATTCCTCATAAGTCATATCCTCGTGGAGCTCTATAGGCACATACTCGAGGACGTGCGCCGGATCATACATATACTTGCGGAGGGTCGATACATGGAACACATTGTGTATCCCCGCAAGTTTTGGCGGCAAAGCTAGCCGATATGCCACGGATCCCACACGCTCCAAAACCTCATAGGGTCCAATGTAACGGGGACTCAACTTACCCCGAACACCAAATCGCTTCACCCCTCTCATGGGTGATACTTTCAAGAAGACGCGATCTCTTACCGCGAATTCCAAATCTCGTCGACGTCGATCCGCATAACTCTTTTGTCTAGATTGCGCCGTCGATATGCGTTTGCGTGCCAAGCGGACCTTTTCCTCCGCTTCACGCAACACGTCCGGTCCTAAGACCCTTCTCTCGCCGACTTCACTCCAATGAATAGGAGAGCGGCATTTCCTTCCATACAAGGCCTCAAAATGTGCCATTCCGATGCTAGATTGATAGCTATTATTATAAGCGAACTCAGCCATCGGCAAATGTGTAGGCCATGCACCCTTGAAGTCCAACACACACGCTCGCAGCATATCCTCCAAAATCTGAATTGTTCTTTCCGATTGACCGTCAGTTTGAGGATGAAATGCTGAACTGAAATCGAGCCGTGTACCCAAAGCTTCTTGCAAGCTTTTCCAAAAATGCGATGTGAAACGGGGATCTCAATCTGAAACTATCGAGGTCGGGACCCTGTGCAACCGCACAATCTCGTCCAGGTAGACTTGCGCTAACTTGTCTCCCGACCAAGTGGTGTGGATTGGCAAAAAGTGTGCCGACTTTGACAAACGATCCACCACCACCCAAATCGCGTCGTGGCCACCTAGCGATCGAGGTAAGCCCACAACAAAGTCCATTGCGATATTCTCCCACTTCCAAACCGGAATGGGCAATCCTTGCAATTTTCCTGCCGGAAAGCGACGCTCGGCCTTCACTTGTTGGCACACTAAGCATTGTGCCACAAAGCGTCCCACATCAAGCTTCATCCCCGGCCACCAATAATGCAATTTGAGGTCCTTATACATTTTGGTGCCGCCCGGGGCCATGATCTCCAAGTCAAATCGGCCCATTTCCTTGATCAACGGCATTTGTCCCGTCATCTCAATTGCAAAGTTCTCCACGGACTTTCTACTGAGCGCATCGGCCACCACATTGGCTCTACCAGGGTGGTACAAGATGGTCAAGTCGTAATCTTTTATCAACTCCAACCACCTCCGCTGCCTCAAATTCAACTCCTTCTGAGTGAATAAGTACTTTAAACTTTTGTGATCCGTGTAAACCTCACAATGCTCCCCGTATAAGTAGTGTCTCCACAACTTGAGTGCGAAAACCACCGCCGCAAGTTCTAAGTCGTGGGTGGGGTAATTCTGCTCATAGCTCTTCAGCTGTCGAGAGGCATATGCTATTACTTGTCCTCTTTGCATAAGCACACACCCAAGACCACGATGTGATGCATCGCTATACACCACAAAACCCTCCCCCGCAATTGGCAAGGCGAGTACCGGAGCCGAAGTCAACCTTTCCTTTAGCTCCTTAAAGCTTTGGTCGCATTCTTCGCTCCAAACATATTTGGCTCCCTTGCGGGTAAGACGCGTTAGTGGACCGGAGATTTTTGAAAATCCCTCCACGAACCGCCGATAGTATCCCGCAAGACCCAAAAAGCTTCGTATTTCCGTGACATTGGTCGAGCGAGGCCAATCCTTGACTGCCTCTACTTTCATAGGGTCCACAGATACTCCTTCTGCGGAAATTACGTGACCCAAGAAAGCGACCTCACGGATCCAGAATTCGCACTTTTTCAATTTGGCGAATAATTTGTTCTCTCGAAGAACTTGAAGCACAATCCTCAGGTGCTCTCTATGTTCCTCTTCACTCCGAGAGTAGACAAGAATGTCATCTATGAACACAACCATAAATTGATCCAATAGTGGTTTGAACACACGGTTCATTAAATCCATGAACGCTGCCGGGGCATTAGTAAGCCCGAAAGGCATAACCGTGAATTCATAATGTCCATACCGCGTCCTAAATGCGGTCTTATGCACATCCTCCGGTTTGATCTTCAATTGGTGATAACCGGATTGCAAATCAGTCTTTGAATACATCCGAGACCCTTGCAATTGATCGAATAAGTCATCAATTCGGGGTAACGGGTACTTATTCTTGACGGTCACTTTATTCAACTCGCGGTAATCTACACATAACCGCAGCGAACCGTCCTTTTTCCGCACAAATAGAACAGGGGCTCCCCAAGGTGACACACTTGGCTTCACGAAACCCTTGTCCATCAAATCTTGCAATTGTGCTTTCAATTCCTTCAGTTCCGCGGGTGCCATCCTGTAGGGGCCTTAGAGATCGGCGCCGTACCCGGGAGAAAATCGACCACAAATTTTATTTCCCGGTCCGGTGGCATTCCGGGCAACTCCGCCGGAAACACATCCGGAAACTCTTGGACTATAGGAATGTCCTCAAGTCCCAACACTTCCTTTCGGTCATCCACTACCGTCGCCAAGTAGGCAATGCATCCTCTAGCAATAAGCTTCCTTGCTTGCGACGTGGACACCATTGAAACAAAGAGCGAACTCTTACACCCATAGTACACAAACTCTTTGTGCCCGGGTTCTCTAAACCTCACTATCCGGCTCTTACAATCGATAGTAGCATGATACCTCGAGAGCCAATCCATTCCTAGGATCACATCATATTCATTCATTCGATTTAATACCAGCAAATCAGCTGGCATGATCCAGTTCTCAACCCTCACGGGGCAATCCATACACACATGATGTATACAAAAAGTGTGTTCAGGTACTTGCACAGTTCTTGCATGCGTGGCATCTATAATTTCTATTCCATGTGCAATAGCAAAAGATCGAGCAATGAATGAATGCGATGCACCAGTATCAAACAAAGCTCTACATCGAATGCTTTTAATTATCACAATACCTGCCACGACGTCATCCTGGGCAGAAGGCTCCTCCACCTGAGAGGCGAATATCCGCCCACTGGGCGCTGGCCGCTGGCCCTCCACTGGTCTCGGCGGCTGTGCACGGCCTGCCGACATCGCCGCGGGTGGTATGCCCGCAAGCTGTCTCGGCGATGCAAATGCCGATGCCGATGACGGTGCTCGGCCATCATCCATCGGGCAGTTGTACCGCATATGCCCTTGCTGTCCGCATTTGTAGCACCGGCCCTCACGATAGTCACACTGCTGAGGGTGGTGGGGGCCGCTACAAATCGGGCACTGGGTTGCGGGTCGATTCCGTCGGAACCCCCGCGATTGGTTTTGCGACTGCGAGTGCTTCGGGGGCCGCTTAGAGCTAGACTGCCCACCCGAGCCACCCGCCGGTCGCTTCTTTCCTTTCTCATTTTCTTTTTCTCTCTCTTTTTCCCAAGACTTGCGCTCCTCGCGCGCACACGCATTCCCGTGCTCCACCCAAAGAGCACGGTCCAAGACCTCCGCAAAGGTCCGAAGCTTGAGGGCGTGCACCGCCCTAAAGATTTTCGGTCGAAGTCCGCGCACGAAACAGTCGACCTTGTCCAATTCTCCGCGGACAACGTGCGGCACGCAATTGATAATGTATGAGAACTCCCTCTCGTACTCGCGCACGGTTCGGTTCCCTTGTTTCAATTTCCGGAACCTTTCTTGAAGTTTCCTTTTCTCGCTATCGGGGAAGTAGGTGGCGAACACCATACCCCGAAACTCTTCCCACAACGGTGGCGGAAGGCTAGAGAGTCTATCCCGTCGGACTCCCTTCCACCATACCTTCGCCGATCGCTCTAAACAATGAACGGCGAGGTGCACTTTGTCCCTCTCCAAGGTATAAAGATCCTCGAAGAGCGTTTCCACAGCATTGATCCATGTCTCTACATCCCATGGATCCACGTTCTCCCCGTTAAAGATAGGCGGGTTGAACTTCTTGAACCTCATGAGAGCCGCAAGTGCGCGCTCTCGCTCCGCATCCTCCATGTCGGAATCGGGTATAGGGGCACCCGACCCCTCGGCTACAGCCGGTGGCGCGGGTGGCACCACGGCCGGCGCCGGTGTCGCCTCCTCGGCCGGTGCCGAAGCAGAGGCCGGAGGTACTCCCGACCTCACCTCCCCAGTCGCAGCCGCCTGCTGCGCCATCATATCCTGGAGCCTTTTAATTTGCTCCTCCTGTCGCTGCATGGCTTCGGCCTGTTGCCGAACCACGCCCATTAGCTCGGTCAACTCGTTGCGGAGAGCCGAGTTCTCGCCCTCCCCGAGTTGTTCGGGAGCCGCGCCCGATCCTCCGGGCCCGGTCTTCGCAGGAGGCCGACCACGTACCATTATCTCCTAAAAACACAACGATTTTGGTCATTTCGTGACATCCAAAGTCATTTGCGACACAACATTTCACGAAAATAAACGTGAACCCAATCTAGGCGAAAGTCACACAAGGGTCCTTATTCCCCTCACTTGGTTTTCAAGTTGTCGGCCGCCAATACGAACACACTTGGTGAAGAATAAGACACACCTCGAATCTACCTCTATTTCCAACTAGAGGCATAAGGACATAACCCAATTTCTTATCTTTCGCCACATCAAAGATCTCGTCACTCACGAGCCTACACTCCTAGGGTCTTTTCATCCTAGGGTTCTTAGGTCAACCTAGACCGTTTCTACGCTCTGATACCACCTCAGTCTGTCACGCCCCGCCGGGTCCTTAAACACCAACTAGGTGGAAAGGATAACCGCGCGAGCGCATGCACCAGACCCGCCGAACGGATAGAGTCTTTCCTATCCGCCCAAGGCGTCACAACACAAGCTTATCCACAATGTTCCAACTAGGAACGGAGTACAAGAGTTGCACAAGGAAAGCATCAACATAAAGAAGTTCTACTTCTATTAAATCACATGGCACAATATACATGTCCAAATTTTTTCTTTTCTTTCCTTTTCATTCCATACATTATGTTCTCAAAACAATGGAATATACAATTTCATACATATAATGAAAATCCCCTATGCTGTCGTAGTCCAAAACTAGGGGTACACTCTATGTGTCACCAAAATGGAAGGGCCGCTATCTAGAGAGCTAAACCCTTGCCTCGCTCCGCTGCCTCACTCGCGGAAGGACCTGGAAAATGGGGGGTGAGAACTATAAACATAGTTCCCAGTGGGTAAGGCCACCCAAGAGAGAAGCTCGACCCACTAGGTCCAAAGAAACACCACATGCATAAGTTAGATCACATATAACTATGCAACAATTATTCACATGCTTGTAAATAAACATAAAGGATGCAACCAAATGACATATAATTTATCATTCTCTCCTAGGTTCATCCTATGCCTCATATTGACTAAGTTCATTTACTTGTCATTTACTTATGGTTTCGGAATCGCCGTCTCACCATAATTGTTCCAACATCCAAGGAGTGACATTGTCACCTCCGAGTTCGAGTAGCGAAATCGTCGCCTACTCGGGATAGCAAAATCGTCGCTTACCCCCGTCTCAACACGGCCACTGCATGGCATGGGTAGCGAAATCGTCGCATACCCGGGATAGCAACCTCGTCGCACATCCCCTCTCGACACCGCCAACTCAAGGCGAGGTAGCGAAATCGTCGCCTACCCGGGATTGCAAACTCGTCGCACATCCCGTGTCGGTACGGCCAACTCATGGCATGGTAGCGAAATCGTCGCCTACCCGGGATAGCAAAATCGTCGCACATCCCGTCTCAATACGGCCAACTCATGGCATGGTAGCGAAATCGTCGCCTACCCGGGATAGCAAAATCGTCGCACATCCCGTCTCAATACGGCCAACTCATGGCATGGTAGCGAAATCGTCGCCTACCCGGGATAGCAAAATCGTCGCACATCCCGATGTTCACGTTTTTCACTTGCTAACCTAAGTCTCATGACCTTAGGTTCAAGTCATTAAGTCTCACCTATGTTCAATGACACTAGGCTTACTTTCTCATTATCAACCTAGGTTCCATGACTCTAGGTTCCAATCTCATGTCAAACCTATGTTCAATGACACTAGGTTTAATCCTCACATCCAACCTATGTTCAATAACACTAGGTTTAATTCTCATGTCCAACCTATGTTCAATCACATTAGGTTTAACCATACATACAACCATACAACAAGTATTAATATTTGAATTATACTTGAAATATACATCATGCAATAGGATCTCATTGTTCAACCTATCATGATTTTTACTTTTGCCAACATGCAAATTCTAGGGTTCACAATACATACCATTTTATCTTTAAATGGATATTTACCCTAGACATGGAAGTGACCTAATCACTTCGGTAAACACAAAACCCACCTCAAGAGCTTTCAAATCTTGGTATTCTTCAAGCTCCTAAGTATCCAAGCCTAGAGTTCTTGCTTCAACCCAAGCTTCTACAAGAAAACGGTTCGTTACTCGTTACGAATCCTAAAATCAACTCAATATATGAAATCAAGTGCTCCAACATGATTTCCTAAGCCTCAATTGCAATTATCGAAGGTCCAAATATTTTTAGAACCTCACATTGTAAAAGCCCTCATTCTACCTAGGGTTTGCATGCATGCAAGCCAAACCCTAGATTTCATGGCCAAACACCCACCATTTGTGGTTTAGATTGCCAAGGGTTCCCAAAAACCTCATTTCAAAGGATTAAATCCAAGGTTTGAACCCAAAACGTGAGGTACTAACCTTAATCACGAAATCCCCAAGCTCCTTCTTGCACCAAGAAGCTTCTTTTCTCCTTTGGAAGCTTTTTCCAAGATCAATCCACCTTTTCTCCAAGTTTTGGAGAGATCTCTAGAGAGAGAAAGTGGGAGGAGTAGAGGGGAGTAGTGGAGGAGATGACAATGAGAAGGGAGAGGCCTCAGCCATTCATACACCCCTTCAATCAAGTGAAAAGACTATTTTGCCCCTCTCCACAAACAACAACACAACAACCAGCCAAAATCTGGACATTGTATACCGGTATGCGCATATGCATACCGGTATACCTCAGGAATCCTGTAGAATCCCGAGAGCTGGTCTCACTGTTTCGCACGTTGTATACCGGTATACCATTTCTCATACCGGTATACCCCGAAAAATTCCGCAAACCCGAGAACTGGGTTTCTCGGTTTCAACATGGCATTCCGGTATCCCATCTCGCATACCGGTACAACAAGCTCCAATTTCGGTATTGGAGTTCACATACCGGAATTCAGTGCAGACTTCCCAAGTTCGCAGTTTTTAACTTCTCGAAGTTCATTTTCACGCCTCAATTGCGCCGAAAACACTTCGCGCAGTCCCGAACTTGGCCAAAGCCTCACATATAGCCTCTTATGCCATTTTCTCACTAGAACTCTACAATTTGTTGAAGTTCAGTACGATGCACTGAAATTCAGTGTACTACAAATAGGGCTAAACTCTTAACACGGCTTAAGCATTTTGGGCAGTGGCTAGGCCCAAGAGGTTAAGAGAGTTAAGCGTGCAAGGACGGGAGTAGTTCTAGGATGGGTGACCCCCTAGGAAGTTGGGGCGTCACAACCATTGTCATGGATTATATTGTCCAAGTCAAAAGAGTTGAAATTACTTGGGTATACAGATAGTGATTGGGCCGAAGATCAAGACGAAAGAAAAAGCACTACGGGATACATCTTCTTTATGGGTTCTACAGCTTTCACATGGAGTTCAAAGAAACAGCAGATTGTAGCCTTATCAACATGTGAGGCAGAATATATTGCTGCGGTATCTGGTGTTTGTGAAGCAATATGGTTAAGAAACGTACTACAAGAATTGAGTTATACTCAAAATTTTCCTACCCCAATATTTATTGATAATAAATCAACTATCGAGTTATCCAAAAATTCAGTGCATCATGGGAGAAGTTAACATATAGATACGAGGTATTATTTTTTTCGTGAAGAAGTAAAAAAAGGACGAGTTGAATTAATTCATTGCAACTCTGAGTATTAGATAGCAAATATTTTTACCAAGCTGTGAGGACTGAGATTTTGGCTGTGTAGCTAAACTCTTTGTTGACGATGTTATTGTGTGTAACTTAATTATATAAGCACTCGTCAAGTTTCAGGAGAAAACGAGTTAGGATGGAAAAGTTACGCGACCTTTACTAATCACTTAAAGTGAATAGTAACTCGGGTTTTTCGGTGAGGCCAATGAGTAGTGATGGCTTCTGGTGAGTATCGGACTCTGTTCATAGTGATCCAATAGCTCGTTTTCAACGGTCCAACTATCCTGGACACATTGGCAATGACGGATTTTAGTTTTGACGCACGGTTTCCAAGAAAATTAGATTTTATCGCAAAGAGGGTTCGTGTTCTTTGCTATTCTTGCGTTGATAACTTCTCGTGCTCCGTGCGTGTGTCCTGGAGAAGGGTAGGTGATGGTTCGGGTACCTACCAGTGGTAGGGAATTCAAATTCGAATTTGAATTTGAGGTTTATTTGATTCATATACACATATATGTGTGGTTGTTGGAATATTGGAGAGAGGATGGCTTTCACCGCGAATCGGCGACCTAATCGAACGAAACAAAATTGTGAGTTCGATGTTTCGGCAGTGCTAAACGCGTTGGCGCTATCCGTTTGGAAATCCGATGGACGGATCGGCGGATATCGCAGGATTGTCGAGGAGAGGTCAAAATGGCATTTTCATATCTCGCGCGAAACCCCCTATATTTTATGTACCGAATCGCGCGAGATCGGACGTGGAGGCACATCCGCGCAATTTACTTGCGCTGTGAGGGACCCAGTTGAAAATACTGAGCGTCGGAGGACTAGTGCCTTCTCCCTCAGCCGACCCCACAGCCCCCTTCTACTCTCTTCCCTGCCCTGGCCGCGCGCGCTCCGGCCACCTGCGCACGCCATCGGCCGCCGGAACAGGACTCTCCTCCCTCTCCTTCATCACCTCCACCTTCTCCCTCCCCCATCTCTGCCCGAGATCTACCAAGGAGGTACCACACCCTCGGGCTCCTCCTCTGGCAGCGGCCCTGACCCCCGGCGACCTCCCCCGTCGGTCGCCGCCGTCCCCTTGCGCCGCCGCTGCTGCCGCTTGCAACCTGCGGCCAGCCCGAGCAACACCTGGCCGAGGAGACTCCACATCTTCTCCGTCGCGCCGCCGCTTCCTTGGGCCGACTGTGCCACCTCCCTACGGCCTCCGGCGACCCATCGCCGTCGCCCCGAGGTTCCCCAGTCGCCGCCGAGGCCGCCGTGCACTGTTGAACTCGAGCCGAGCCTGTGCGGGTGCTGGTTGCTCCAGCGCCGCCACCGCCGCCTTCCGCCGCCGGCCAGCGTGAGCGCCGGCTCCCCTTGGTCGGCCGCACCCAGATGCCGCCGGCGCCCCCGCCGCCGGAGCCCCCTGCCTGCCGGACTAGGGCCGAGCTCCTCCCTTGAGCTTGCGGGCTAGGGCATCATTGCCCGCCGCCGCCGCCGCCTCCCGTCGCCGGCCGACGCGCGCCCAGGCCTACCTCCGTCGCCCACACCCACCTGCCGCCGGTGCGCCCACCGCCGAGCCGCCGCCGGCCGTGCCCTAGCTCCCCCATGCCCGGTGAGCTTTATTTAATGCTGTTGTGCATTGTTTCGTTTTGGGATCACTGTTCCGGTGACCTGGGGCTGTTCCGATGCCTCCGGAGGTGAGCATGGTGATCGTCGGTCAGTTCTGACCATGATGCTCACCTCATTTATGGTCAGCGGGTTCTGAATCTATAGATTCGGCGTGGTTTACTCCAGCTGCGCGTAGTTCGCTGAATTTCGAGTCGCTCCCACACCTCCCACAGTGAGCCACTGTGCTCCGGACCTGGAGCACGGTCTCCGGCATGTTGAGACCTGTCAGTCCGTGTCTCGCCTGACCGCAAAAACCATCGGTTTGCGGTATCGGGCCATAAAGCCTTATTATTCACATAAAATAATATGATTTTATGCATTATTTGGGGTTTTTATGCAATTGTGCATTTTGTGGCTGCTGTGTACAGTACGTGTAGGTGGCGGGTAATCTCTGGACTGATTGTCCAAGGTCCGACGCCTTTGCGGAAATCGAATATCGATTTTCGGTGCGTTTTTCGGCGAAAGTTGCCGACGGAACGCGGTTTCGGTTCGGATTCCTTCCGACATTGCTTGAGTACATTATAATTTGTCGCTGAGCCTTGTTGGCTGGTTACTTACGTCGTTTCGAGGGTTCGGAGACGACGTTTGAGCGACGGTGGGTTCCGGTGTCGAAATTGACACTTTCGGGAACCCAGATCGGAACGGTTATCCGACGATAATCGTTTCGGTGTGAGTATAGGTGTTTGCTACCAGGACATCTTTATTATGGTGCTTTGTGGCAGCGGGTGACTCGTGTTACGAGTCGGTGAGTTCCGAAACACTCCGTGAGTCCCGGCGGAGTCTCGATGCGATTTTCGAGACTTCCGGCGAGTCACGGTAATCGGTTTTGGGAAATCGATTCCCGTGGGATTTGTTGTGGGGTTGTGAGTTTAGTGTTTCTTATATGTGGGTTAGATACTAACCCGGTGGACCCTCCGTAGGTCCGGTTGACGCTCCTCCACAGTCGGGAGACAGATGCGATATTCATACAGGTGGGTACTTCGACCCGAAGTCGGTCTAGTGGTGCACGCTCGGTGACGTTCTCTCCACTCTCTTTTTATATTCCTTGCATATTATGCTTGTGAGCCTTGCACCCTTTGACTTCTTTGCTTATTGCTCTACTTGGTTACTTTTCGTATTTATCATCATGATTTAGAAGTAGAGCAGATTGTCTGTTGTGACCTATTTGGTCGGTTCTGTGACTCTTGTGTTTGATGACCTGTTCGGTCGGTGTACCCTGAGGGGTAGGATTGTCGGCTAGTGGCTGACGGATAGTTCTGGATTATACTGATACACAACTTGAAATTCTTGTGACCTATTGGTCGGTTCTTGTGCATATATTATTGTCGACCTGAGTGGTCGGTTCTCTCGGACGAGTCGCTATTGACCAGAGTGGTCGGGTCTCCTATACTCTCGTCGTTATTGACCTCATACTTTTCAGTTGACATTGAGTGTCGATACTTTCATACCTTTGAGAGGATGTTGAGTTGTTCCATCCTAGTTGACCTGAGTGGTCGGTACTTGTGTTTCCTTATGGTTGATGATTATCTCAGTTCATGACATCGGTGTGACCTAGTTGGTCGGTTTGAGACTTTGATTGATGACCTATTCGGTCGGTTCACCCTGAGAGGGTTATTGTTGGCTACTTGCCGACGGCTATTGATCATATTTGCATCGATTGCCACTGCTCGTACGCATTTCACGTACACCAGCGGTCTGACCACCGCAGGAGGGTGTACTTTTTCAGAAAAAGTGGTCGCACATCCGACCCGTGAGCTCAGCGGCATAGACTGAGCGGTTATATGCAGTGTAGTGTACCGGATTTTTAATATAAAAGTAAGTGAAAATAAAAATAGTGTGAGATACTATTTTTCTTGGACTTAAAGAAGTAAGATACAAGTCGAAAATGAATTGTGCAGAGATTAGAATGAAAACAGCAAATTTGAAATTTTTTGTAAGGAACGGGGCTGATTTTTTTAGCAGAAAATTCACAGTGTCAGAAAATTATGAAAATTTAAGGATATGTCAGAATTATTTTTTTGAGGTTAGATTAAAAGTTTCATGTCATTCCGACACCTAAAAAGTGAAGATAAAATATAACAGCAATCTGCTAGAGATTTTAGTCGGTAGAGCTTTCGGTGACCAAAAAATGGTCCGAAACTGAGTAATGATGATCAGTTCTTCTGATTAACTTAAACCGAGTATGACTGTCAAATTTGAGCGCAAACGGACATTCAAAAGGGCTCCGGCGAAAAGTATCAGATTCTGAACTGAAATTGTAATAGTGTTGGAGGTTTTTTTTTTAAAGGGAGCTCTCTCCCTTTTCTCCCTCAGCAGAACACACACACACACACGCATGAGAGAGAGAGAGAGAGAAGCTCTCTCTCCCTCACGATCTCCTCTCTCCCTCTCTCTAGTTCTCCCCAAACGTGGGGTTTTGGTGGAGATCGAGCTCAGGAACGCGTAGAGGACGTCGGATCGAGCTCTAGCGCGTGTGGCGGCTCGGGGAGCTCGCGACCCGTGGTGAGATTTTTCGGATTAGGGTTTAGAATTTTGCTAAATTCTTCAAAATTGAGATATGTGAGTTTCCTAGATGATTCTACACAAGGTTGTTGAAGGATTCTCTGTAAATTTCGAAGTATTCTCGAAGAAATCGGAAAACCCTAGTGTAAATGAGGGTTTTGGATTTCGAGGGTTTAAAAATGGTTTGAACCCGTGAAACCCTAATTGGAGGTTAGCGAAACACGCGGGACAACTCAATTTCATCGAACTGCAAGAAACGAAATTGTTTTGAGTTCGACTCGGATTAACGAATCCTATATATATATGTTAGGGCAAGAAGCTTGAAGCCGAGGAAAAGAGCCCGATTGTAAGTGTCTACAAGCAATCGGAAGAGTGTGAGGTGGGTTTGTGTTTACCGAAGTGATTAGGTCACTTCCATGCCAAAGAGTAAAGTATAATTTTATTTGTATTCGATGCATGTAATGGTAGGTTAATTGGTAAAATGAGTAGGCATAGTTGTATGCTACTTAGGTTAAATTAACTACCATTGGACATATAACATTAGGCAATTGTTGACATATGAGTATATATATATATATGTGTGAGTATGCCTAGGTGTGGATGTGAACATAGGTCGATGAACTCTAGAAAAATTAGAGGATTCGACAAATGGAAAATCAGTGGACTAAATGTCATGAAAACTATGACTCCTAGGTGTGGATAACTAGAATAAAATATGACATGATTGTGTAGTGAACCTAGAATCGTCGAATCTAGGTTGGACATGATGGTGGCTAGGCCACTTGGAATAAGGTGTCATTGGACTTAATGTCGTAGAACATAGGTTGAAAACATAGTGGTAGGTTAACCACTTGGACATGAAAATATGAACCTAGAGAGGTTGACAATTTAGGGTAAAAGATGAACCCTTGAGACTTGGAATGAAAAATGATGTGCACATCTAGAAATATGAAATAACCTTGGCGTGTGCGACGATTTCGCCGCCAGATGGATTTTGGTATCAGCTCAGGCGTGTGCGACGATTTCGCCGTCGTAGGCTGGATACCCGGGGTGTGTGCGACGATTTCGCCGACCAGTGACTTGAGCCATTGTTCGGCGTGTGCGACGATTTCGCCGCCAGGTGGCTAAGTCAGGTGAGGGCGGTAGCCCGCTGATGATTGACTCAAAAGTGAGTCGGGTTTGACTTTGGCTAAGGTGAGTAAACCTTAGGAGAGAATTGGATAAGAAATGGATAGTGGAATAGAAAGTAGAAGAGGAATACCTACTTGCATGGATTTTATTATCGCATTTGCATGAAGCATAAGCATGTTTACCGTTTTTGCATATAGTAGAGTTATATGCTTACAAGTTATGTATATATTTGACTAACCCATGCTTATATGCTTCCTTTGGACCTGGTGGGTCGAGCTTCTCTCTTGGGTGGCCTTACCCACTGGAAACTATTTTATATAGTTCTCATCCCACTATTTTTCAGGTCCACATGTGAGCGGCGCGAGGAAAGGACGTAGCCTGATAGTTAGCGTCCTACCACTGTGACCAGATAGAAGCACCCTTAAAAGCGTAGCCTAAGGGTCTAGAACAGAAAAGAAAAAGAATGAAATGTATCATGTAATATGATTGTATTTGGAAAAATGTAAATGTAAAATTCATGTGGCGAATGGTTGTAATAGTTAATTAGTTATTCTTGTTGGATGCCTTCCTTATGCAATCTGTGTATGAATTATGTTCCTGTTTGAAATTTTTTGAACTGTATTGATTGCGACGCCTTGGACGTACAGGAAAAATTCTATCCGTTCGGCGGGTCTGTGCGCGTGCCCGAACCGACCAAATCGGCAATCCCGGGGCGTGACATGCAGGTTAGAGCGGTACAGTGGCACATGCCTGAGGTCTGTGGACCGATATGGCGATTTCGAGATTGGGTATATTTGGGACTGATCGTCCGGTTGATGCATTCATTTACAATAGCGGTAGTTGTACATGTACCTTGTTCCTCTTTTACATGGCTATTGTATTACTGTTCCTAGCTATTCTCCTGGTTACCAGTGAGTACACTCGCCCTCGTCGGCTTGCGGTACCCACTGGGAGGAGGAGACATGTTTACATGTTCTCACTCCCCCCACTGTTGTTTACAGGTGATCTTGCTGGTCCGAGTAGGGACGAGGCGTGAGGCACGTTATTAGCGGTCGATAGAGTTTCCGACCCGGTTCATTGGTTTAGCTTCTTCCCTTGCTTTATTTAAGAATAAATGACATTAGACTGTTATGGTTCAGTTTTCTTCACTTCGTTTGGATATATGGTTTTATGATATATATAATGAAGATGTTTTATAACTATCATATGATTTGTGAAAATGATCTTCTACCCCTCGTGGTAGCGTTATTTTAAAAGAAAAGATTTTCGAGTGGGAAATGGTTTTTAAAAAATTTTCTATTGGAAATGTGAATGTATATATGTTCGTGATTGTATGTGTTTGTGCTTGTGCTTGTACTCGTGCGACGCCGTGCAAATACATGGGAGGCTCTGTCCGTGTGAACAGTAAATTTTATGTGTCTGTGGCTGGTCTGTCATCCCTTGGGTCAAGGTTATAAAAAAAAATATTGGGCATTTTTCGCTGATTTACAAACTCCAAAAGGACCCCGGGGCGTGACAAGCCGTTTACAATCAGAAGTTTTTCAAAAGTTTAGAGAAAAATTTGGAATTCGAAAATGGTAAAAATTTAAACCAATTCAAAAAATAAATATATAATAACTAAAAATGCATTAATTATTTTTGGTTATTGACCGGTGCAAACAAGTGGTAATTGGTGCAAGTTAAAGGGGCAAGAGTGTAGTTAATATTGTAGTTGATGCATCCTGTTGATGGTGAGAATTTGAAAGTTAACCATGTTGACTGTTGGAAGTTATGAGTGCAAGTGAATTTTTAAACGGGTGGTATTGAGAGGTGCAGTTATGGTTATATTGACCAATGGATAACAGGTGTTGACCAATGCTTGTTGATCGGTGTATAGACATATGGAAGTAGTTGACATATGCATATTTTCAGTTAATAGTTACTTATGTCTCTTGGGTACAAAAAAGGAGGACACTTGAAGTTTCACTACAAGGTGAAGGAATTTTGGCGGCGACTTTTCGTGGCGAAATCTAATGTCGCCACCAATGTAAAAGATATGGTGGCAACATACAATGTCGCCACAAATATATAAACAACGGTGACGACATTTAAATGTCGCCGCCAATACATAAACAATGGTGGCGACAACTATATGTCGCCACCAATATTTTATAAATAACGGCGATATCTTATCGCAAGAAAAAGTCAGACCATTAGTGGTGACTAATGTCGCCGCGGAATTTTTCTATACATCCCGCCATTACTTCCCTCCTTTTTTTTTTTTTCACCAACCAGCACCATCCTTTTCTTATTGTTGGACTATTATGCCCTTACTTATTCTATATGTTGTATGCAAATAGTTGGACTACTTAGTCTTTTGACAAATTAAAAAGAGGTAAATAATATGTACAGGGAAAAAATCCCTAAACCCCAAATCCTTCCTGTTGAGCCTCGTTCGCTCCACCGCCTCTTCCTCGGCAAACCCTCTCCGTGGCCAAACGCGGCTTCTGCAGCGTCGCGAGCGGCCTCGCCGTCTCCGGCCAGGTCCTCCTCCTCGTCCACATCGTCTGGCTCTTCCTCGTCGGCTTCACCGTCCTCTTCGGGTTCCTCTGATCCACCTCTCCCCCTTTCTCGCCACGCGACATCGTTTCGATTCGTCCCCCCTGTTGATCACATTCTTTTATCGCAAAAGGAGCTAATTGCATTTATTAGTGAGGGATTTGTTGTTGTATTACATGCCGAGGGAGCTAGGGTTTGATCGTGTTGTTTCTGTAGATGCGATCTCAAATTTGTAACTTTTTTTTAATGTAAATTGGTGGTAAACATATCCTACTTTGAAGAGATGGAGCTTGATGGCATTCTATGGAATATTGCAGCGGATGATTCTTACAACATTTTTCTAAAGATTTTTTTTAATCACTTTTAATTCCTTATCTGATTGAACTGGTATCGATTACATGTTCATGGAATCCTTGGATGAAGGGATATCAAAAGAAGCCCACAATTTTTAAAAATTAATTCTTTACTTTATCGATTGGTTTTACAGCTGCAGCAAACTTTCGTCTCGATGGAAGCTTTTAAGTTCTTCTTCGTGCTAAGTCATCTTATAAACACTTGATTATGAATGATGTGTTGTTAATGTTCTTAGTTGCATATGATAAAAAGCAGTGTAGAGCATAATTGTTGAGCAGGAATGTTAAACACTTAGAATAATTATGGGCAGTTGTGCAAGTTAGAGCCAGATAGTGAAAATGATAGAAAGACTACTACTTAATTCTATTATTAGTTGCATAATTCCAGTCTGCCGTGCTCCGCTGCCGTCCAAGCTCTGCAACGTCCTCTGCGTGCCTACCGCCTACTCGCTCTCTTATTTTTGTTTTTCCTTTTTTCTTCTTTTTTTATGCTGCAATTTAGGATTTAATTACTTACAGTTGTTGGGATTTTTTTGATCCTTGAGCATTAATTCATTATATTACTGCTATTTAGGAGCAGGAAGTGAAGGCGAAGCTCCCAGCAAATAGGCCGGTGGAGAGGGACGACACGGCGGGGGTGGCGGGAGCGGAGGTTTGCAACAAGCTGGGTATGGCGACATGAACTAGCTTTTTTTTTTTTTTTTGATTAAACAGGAATAAGCCCTATTTTACAGCGACATGAACTATCTAACTCGTGATTCCATAGATAGTTTGAAGAAACCAAATGCTTGTATAGTACTGTTTCAATATCTTTTATGACTTTCGAGTCCTTATTTTGCAGTCTTGTTCAAGGTTTCTTTGTCGTTTTAATTGATGCTGAAAACTTTGTTCTTGTTGCTTTTTTGTCTCATCTAGTTTCTAGACTTGTTCCTTTTACTAAGCCAAACTGAGTCTAGTGCTTTAGCTAAAGAAGGTTTGCAATAGTGGATTACACAAACGTTTGACTTAGGTTGCTACCTAATGGTGATGATTTTTGCTGGCATTGATACTTAACAAGTTTGCCGTTAATTTTGCGTCACCTTGTCTGAAAGTTGTGAAAGTTCTTATTCTGGGGAGAAGATACTATCATTGATTCTGATCCAATTTTATATTATGAGCACTTCAAGTTTTGATTAGGCTATATTGAAGAATCTACTTTCTAACAACTTTGCAGAGCATTAAGCAATCTACTTTCTTACAACTTTGCAAAGCATTACATGCTTGAATAGCATCAGACAGTTATAATGTCCGCTAATGCTGCTGCTGAGTTGTTCAAGACTAGGGGTGTCAACGAGCCGAACACGAGCGAGCTGGGGTCGGCTCGTGTTCGGCTCGTTTCATAAACGAGCCGAACACGAGCCGGCTCGTTTAAGTATCGAGCCAAAAAATTCGGCTCGTGCTCGGCTCGTTTATTAACGAGCCGAACACGAGCTGGCTCAGAAACAATAAGTTAAAATAATTATAAAGGATATATATATAGAAAATAAATTTATGAGATCTTATCTATTAGACTTTGATCTAATGGTTGAAACTTTACATATAAATTGGCTTGAGTTGGGTTTTAATTTAGGTTGGGCTAAAAATCAAATAATAAAAAATTATATTTATATATAATTATTTATTTATATATATATAAATAATATAAATAATAAAGTGGAACTTTAACTCGCACCTCCATTGTTCTAATACCTGAGTTGTCACATAAGAAAGTGACTTTGTTATTCTTGTCCAAATTGCGCTGCTTATGTCGATAGCACTTATATTTCTTGGACCATAATCATAGAAGTTATTTCCTTTCGTGATTCAAGTCAATTGACAGATGGAAGAACTGATGCAGGACTTCAATTCATGTAACTTCCCTTGAAATTTGGTCTTAGAAAAAATTATTTTTCTTAAAAGTTTTATTTTCATCCCCTCATTCTAATCAGGGAATGCCGACCACATCATCCCTACCTTCAATTCAAGGAATGCCAACCACATCATCCCCTCCTTCTGATCAAAATGATTTAGGAAACTGCTTAGCTATGCCAACCAAGTCTAGGAATGCCAACCACCATAGAAGTTATTTTTCTTATTTGTATTTTTGTTCCTATTTATGATTTTCAAGAATGGAGGACAACTCTCTAAAAGCAAAGAGGATGTCACAGCTAGTCTAAAGAACTTGGGGTTTATTGCTTGCTCGTTTATTTTCTTTCTTAATTATTCGTGTGCAGATAGATGTGGTATATTCTACTTGAAACTTAAATACCATAGGTCTTAATTTAGTTATAGCTTTTTATGTTCCATGCATATTTAAGAAATAGTAACAAGCTTATCTATTATTACTGTGTCGATCCATAATCTATGTATGTGATTGTTGAATCTCTGTTTGTGACTATAGTGATCATATGCATGTGATTGTTTTATAATAAGTGGATATGGGCCGGCTTTACTTTCATTTGACATGTTAACTAATAATGAGTAGTAAACTAACGACTGTAAAAATCGAAAACATCAATTGACTAGTGCCCATTTGCTTTTGCTACTAGAGTCACTTCTTTTAGAACCAAAAGTCAAGAGTCTGACAAATGGAAGTTTTGATGCTTCTGTTGCTAGAAAGTTGAGTTTATCTTCTGAAACACCTAGAAATTGAATTTGATCCTTAAATAACCACTTATCATCAACAATTGGGTAAAAGAATTAACTATTGCAGAAAAAGTAGAGAATTATGAAAAAGAGAATAACTATAATTTTTTTTTTTTTTGCTGTCACATTCTCATCTAACTACCTTATTTAGACAACTATATAGAGGCAAAAAGACAGGTGAATTGTATTGCATTAGTTGAATTATACATTATTTTCTATAATTTTTTTTTTCCCTCTATATGTTTATAAAAGAGTTGATGACAAAATTTTCTTTTCTTTTCTTTTTCTACAGGTTTATAAAAGAGAGTGATGACAAAATATTTTGGCAACATTTTGGCGATATATATTAAAGCAACTTTAGAAACTTAGGTATATATATTAGGACAAGTTTACATTTTGATGCTATGTAAGCTGAGAAAAGCATAATACTTTTATCTCAACTTGGAATTTTTTTGATGTGAGTTGGATGATTGTAATGTTACAGTGATACTCAAACTTCTTTTCCTAAGACAATCTTAGTTTCTTATTTATTCTATATGATCATATTTATTTTTTGAAACATCTTTAATTTGATTAAATCTTATTTATTATAGACATTTCATTATTGTAGTCATGGTGCTCATATTTAATTTGGTCTTGAGACTTTGATGCTACCAACATTTGAAAGATGGTATCTTTACAACACACAATTAACATCGACTATGGTAGCGCTGATAGTGAAATGTTCATTGTCAATTGGTTGCGCTGATAGTTGCGGTCCGTTATTTGAACTTTTAGCGGCGATATGGTGTTGCTGTCTTTTATTCGAAATTTAGTGGCGACGTTGTGTCGCTGTCTTTTATTCAAACTTTTAGCGGCGACAAAATGTCGCCATATTTTATTCAAACTTTTAGTGGCGACACTATGTCACCGCTAAAAGTATACTTTTAGCGGGACATAATGTCGCCACTAAATACTTTTACCGACAGGTTTTAGGCGCGACATGCGGCGACAGTTTTGTCGCCGCCATAATCTTTTCGTGGCGACAATTTAGTTTTGCCGCCGCCATAATCTTTTCGTGGCGACAATTTGGCTTACGGCGGCGACACTGGTCGCTGCTATATCTGTGGCCTATAGTAGTGTTTGAAAAGATGTGTCTTTTGGTTAAAAAGACACTTTAAATTAAAAGAATGTGTCTCTTGAATTGGGACATTTTAAATTTGAAAGGGTGTGTTACTTGATTTTGGGAGTCTCTTCATGCCTATAAATATTGAATGGAGAGTTGATTTCTTTTAAGCAATTAAGTTGGTATTTAAACAAAGAGGAAAAGAGAAATATGGAGAATAAAGTGATAGTGAGGGTGTCCTACAAAAAATTACTTCAAGAATACTGTCAGAAAATGAAAATGCCGCTACCACAATATCGCACTTATCAAGAAGGACCTATTCACGTTTTGAAATTTTATTCGGTTGCCGAATTTAGAAATTCAACTTATATGGGTGATATGAAAAAGTCAAAGAAGGAAGCAGAACAAGATGTGGCATATTTTGCTTTTATGAGTACTACATCTATGAGTTCTCTTGATCAAAGAAATATTTATTTAGAGAAATTTACAAAAAATTTGGAGAAAACAAATATTTTTTTAGAGAAGGAAAATATGGCGCTGAATATAGAGAACAAATTCCTGGAGAACGCAATCAACAAGCAGGCCTCCAAAATTAGAAGTTTGATTTCAGACAAGATAGCGTTACAGGAAAGACTCCAAGATTATGAAGATCCGGTTGAAAAAGATGACAGTTATGCATAAACAAACTTAAGGGGGAATGTTAGAACATAAGTTTGTTTATTAATTTGTTATTTACTTCTTTTGATGAAAGGTTGTATACCTTATAAAAGATTTTGTCCCTTCGTAAGATTGTCTCTCTTTGTTTAAGGTTGCATCTTCTTGTTTAGGGTTGTGTCCTTTAGTGAAATGATGCTTGTTTTCGTGATATGTTGTGTCGTTTCGTGCTCTATAAATAGAGAGCATGTTACTTATGTTGGCCCAGTGGCCCTAATCATTCGTTAGATTTTGATGATAACAAATAAATACAATTATTGAACTAATCTTTTATCTTGAGTTTTGTGTTTAGATTTCTCTATCTTCAAAAGGACTCAAGATGGGCAATCCCCTAGCACTAAGCTTCACCACTTGAAGCTATCTTGTCAAGTAGACAAAGTCTCTCTCTTTCTATTCCTCTTTTTAACTTTGTGCTTTAAAGATTAGAGTAAGAAATGTCGAGCAAATTTTTAACTTACTCTTTTTATCATCTAAAGCACATGGGACTTCAAACTATATTCAAAATCTTCTCAAAATCTGTTTTCTGTCAAGTTACTATTTTGGACTCTAATATGGGCGCTCTAAAAGTGGATCCGAATCTCGGTTGATTTTGGATCCTGACTGTTTGCGGTTTGGGTGGTCCAGAATTGTCTACACATGATCTGGGCGCCCGAATGTCTGTTTAGGGCGTCTGAAATGTTTGACTTGACAGGTTGCGTGTTTCGGACAGTACGGCTCAATGGTCCGAAAGTTCTGACAGCGGCGCTGCGCAGGCGGCGTGCGTGCCTGGGAAAGTGGGCGCCCACAAGTTGACTTCTGGAGGCCCAAAAATTTTGCTCAGAGAGAACGACGCGCGTGGTTTGGCTGTGTTAGAAAAGCTGACGCGCATGATCTGGGCGCCCACAATTTCTGGAGGCCTAAATGTACGGATCCAGAAAAGCGGCGCACATGGTCTGACAGGCCACTGGAAGTGCAGTGCGCGTGCATAACTTCTGGGCGCCCGAATTTCTGTTTAGGGCGCCCGAAAGTGCAACGGTCTGGAGCTGGCTGAGACTATAAATAGATGGTTTTGAAGCCTTTCTCAGCAAGAATTTTCAAGTCCCTTTGAGCTTAAATACTTCAGTGTTCTTAATACTCTTACATCTCAATTCTCTCTAAACTTGAGTGTAATTTGTAGTGAGATATAATCTTATAAAAGAGAGAAAAAGAAAAGTATTGAAGCTTGAAAGTGTAACCTTCTTGAGAAAAGAAGGTGTTGGTGTGAAGGCTTGGTGCTTGCCCGTAAAAGTATCGTCTAGTGGAGATCCAACGTTCTCTTGTGTTGAGAAGTTGGCGGGGACGTAGGCAAAGTGCCGAACCTCGAAACAAATCGATTGTGTGCTTCTTGAGTTTGCATTTCTCTAACTCCTCATTTTGTCTCACTTTATTTGTTTCGAGTTTTTAAATTACTTGATTATTTAGCATTTTATTTTAGAAACTTAATTCATCCCCCCTCTTAGGTTGCCATTTTGATCATCAATTGGTATCAGAGCGAGGTCTCACATTATTTAGATTAAAATCTAAGTGAGAATGACATCCATGAGAAAGAATATCGAAGGACAATCTATTGTTCGGCCACCATATTTTGATGGAACCGATTATCATTTTTGGAAGATTAGTGTGGATCAAATTGTATTACCAAGTTCTTGTGTACAGAAGTTAAGTTTTACTTAATAAATTTGATTGTTCTAATTCTAAATATTTTTATAGTTTCTTTAATATAATAGCCCACCAACACAAAAGGGATTAATGTTTTCACCATTTGCATTCAAATCATACACAAACAATATATAGGAGTATGAATTGCATTTCATTTGTTGGCAAATATTTAACTAGTAGTGGCCTACACTTGGCTCAGGCTATTGTAAGGTTTAATCAAAATAGACTTGAGCATTCACATACTCATCAAAAAAGATTTGTTCATGCACTCAAAGAGTCCAAAACTCATTTAAGCTCCTTAAAATTTACTTCAGTTACGTTACATTATATCCATGCTATTTTACATATTATGAATTTTGACACGAGAAACACCTCTCTCTAGATCTCTCTCAGATGATATAAAAGCTGCTGGGTTTAAGCCCCTCAGTTTCAGTGCCATAGATTCTTTTTAAATTTCTATTTCTCTTCTTTCATGCGCATTTTTTCTGTTACGTATTATATATACAACCAGAGATGTAAAGACTATTTCTGAACTGTTACTATAAAATCGCTTTGGGATAATTGCTTTCCAGATTCTCCTCCAAAAGGATTCCTCAAACCTTCCACGTGCTATTTCTTTCTTCCCTTCATGCAATTACTCATCTTCCTCCCTTCCACTAGTGGCAAGAAGAACGAGCTGCCTTACACCAGAAAATAAGCAACAACAACTTAGATCAAATTAGGAGGTTGAGAAAGAGTGCCGGAAGTAAGAACCTCATGAACCCAAGAACACGGCGAATCGCCGACCTGCGCGAGTGCTTCGAGTACTCCGGCGTCGCCGCCCCGTTCCTCTGCTGCCTCTCGCTCTCCGCCCTCGCCTTCGCGGCTTCTTGCCTCACCCTCCACCTGATCTTCTTCAGATTTTCTCCCTTCCACAACCTCTTTTCCTCCCCTCGCCACCTCCTCTACCTTCCGCATGCTCCCCATCATGCACCTTCTCTCTCTTCATGGCATGAGATGAGCGACGAGGAGCTGCTGCGGAAGGCGTCGACGACGACGACGATGGCTTCTTGCGGCGGCGCAGCCGAGAAGAGGAAGAAGGTGGCGTTCATGTTCCTGACGCGGGGGAGGATGCCGCTGGCGCCGCTGTGGGAAAGGTTCTTCCAAGGCCACGACAGCAGGCTCTTCTCCGTCTACGTCCACGCGCCGCCGCAATTCACGGAGGAGCCGCCGCGGGGGTCGGTCTTCTTCCGGCGTCGGATCCCCAGCAAGGTCAGTCGCGAGTTGCTTAGCTAATCTCTTATGATCACTTACTTCAGGCTTAGCCCCACAATCACTTTTTGGCTATGATTTATATTTCTTTTCTCCGCTATTCTTACTATTCTCTTTTTCTTTTATTATTACTAAGGTCCAATAAGAATTTTTTAAACCGAGGGGATAGGATTATAATTTTTAAATGAAGAGTTGTAATCCTACAATTATTTTGGGTTGAAATTAAACTCAGCAATTCTTCTACCACTAATTAACCTAAATAAATATCCCATAATTTGTTATGTGATCACATTTTAATTTACTGGTGTAGATATGAGAAATGATACTTGTCTACTTAAACATTGGACGTAAATCTTATACCCAATATATCTAAAAATTTAAACAATTCTTTTAAATTTTGTATTAAAAAAGAATAATACTCCTTGCATATTTAAAAAATAGGCGTAAATCTTACACCCTAACGATATAAGGACTAATGATTTGACACTAAACTTATCATTTTTAATATATATTGAAAATTTAAACTCTATTATTGAATGTACGTCCTTATGATGAAAACCAAAATAAAATTATACAATATCATAGTACACTATT
This sequence comes from Puya raimondii, assembly GCA_016920855.1. Classification (NCBI taxonomy): domain Eukaryota; kingdom Viridiplantae; phylum Streptophyta; class Magnoliopsida; order Poales; family Bromeliaceae; genus Puya; species Puya raimondii. The sequence goes on from JABWPP010000049.1 coordinate 49,744,938, forward strand.
CAAACCGTATGAATAATTAATTAAAAGTGAAAACAATAGCATTTATTATACGTGATTCATACTGATCATTCGCATCGAATTAAAGCCTTTAATAAAATTAAGGGGCGCGAGCTATTTCTAACAATCTCTAGCATTAATGGATATATGCTTTACATTCTGCATTCAAAATGGTGAGATTGTCACCGTATAGCAATTAATATGTGATATTTGAGGAATGGTTCGTTAAAAAAAGAAAAATTTAAAAATAAATTGAGAAAGCTATACATTTTGTATAAAAATGATGAGATTGTCAACTAGTTATGATTTTTAGCCGGTTAAATTTATAATCTTTTAATTACACCCTAGTTATAAAAATGGCTAATATGTAGTAATTCTTAAATTTTGTGGATAAAACTTTAGTAGGGAGCTCCCAACGATGCCTTGTCAGGGAGCCCCCGATTTGCTTTCACGTGTCAGTTTTGCCTCCATTCAAGAGTTTGTTAGATGATTTTTTAATCCAAAACCCAAAAAAAAAAATTCTAGAGGAAAAAAAAAGATTATAATTTTTGAATAAAGATAAAACTGACACGTGACAGCGAATTATCAAGAACTCCTCGAGGAGGTTTCGTTGGGTAGCTCACAATTGAAGTTTTTTTTTTTTTTTTCATTTGTCAATATTTCATACTAAGATGAATTGAAAAATGATAAAATGAGTGATCCCCACAAACTCCCATTCCATTTTTCACTTCCAATCCACTTACTTCTAGATTTTTGAAAAGATATATTATTCCCACAACAGTGAAAGAAGTTTGGAATATATATATAGATTTAGCATGTAATTCTATTAATGTAACCTGGCCACATGCAATGCTTGCTTTATTTGCTACTTCTAAAAGTTGATAAAAACTTTTACTCTCATATTAATTAGTCGGTATAATGTCGTGTCTACTATAAATATACATGAAGCAGTTAAATATAAATTGAATGCACTCTAGATAATTTATTCTTTTGGCCTTCTATGTTAAACTTAGAGTTAAGTACTTAATTTTAAGCTAGGCAGAAAAATTAGTTTAGCCACTCAATATATACCGAATTTTGCACATAATTAATTAACTTCAGGAAAAGAAAATGCAATATATTAAGAGGATGAAACGCATCTTAACTTTTTGGTATGCAAATTCATTCCGTTAAATTAAGTGAAATTAAGTTTAGAATCATTGGATAAAGATCTGAGACCAATGGTGTAATTAATTTTGCCCAACTAATTGTATGGTATATATGTTTGATCATCCCAGACTCATTCTTTAATTTGATAAAATATTTCTAATGTAAACCTAGCTATATATACAGCTGTATAATGAATTGAAAGTGCTATCCAACACATTACTTATGTCTCGTGCATAAAAAATTCCTGCCCCGTGGGCCATCCTACTGGCCACTCATCACTGGCTAGTGTTGTATTCATCTTTTATATGAGTTAGGCTAGAATACTTGTGGAAGTACCGGGGCTCCGGTACTTCCACGTCGTTTTCGATGTTGGGACTTCCGAATCGACGATCGGCTCCGTTAAACTTGAACTAGAGTATTTGAAGTATCTAGAAAATAAATTTCGCGATTTTTCGATATCATTTGCCTGGTGATCGAAAGGGCTCAAAATCAGCAATTTCAATGGTCGTGGTGAGCCGTTTGCAAGTTTAACGGTGTAGAAATATCCAAATCACGTAAAATTTTGATAGAAAATTCTTTATACTATATAAAACAAGATCAATATCTTTGATCCAAAATTTTAGAGTCATATTATCACATTTTGTGAGATTTTTATTTTCAGCCATTGATTTTGAACCCTTTCGATCACTAGGTAAATGATATCGAAAAATCGCGAAATTTATTTTCTAGATACTTCAAATACTCTAGATCAAGTTTAACGGAGCCGATCGTCGATTCGGAAGTCCCAACATCGAAAACGACGTGGAAGTACCGGATCCCCGGTACTTCCACAAGTATTCTAGCCTAACTCTCTTTTATATATATATATATATATATATATATAGTTCGGCTACTATACTCTTATGAATATAAACTTTTTTGTACTTATAAATTTTTCGCCGTTAAATCTACCTCTTTGATCATTTCCATCCGTTAGATCATACTATTCAACCAACCACCCACTTAACCCTAGGGAACCACTATCATTCTAATCGAGAACCACTATATATCATCCTAACCCACATCCTTTCATCCAACGGTCGAAAATTTATAAATACAAAAGAGTTTATACTCATAAGAATATAGTAGTTCTAGCCTATATATATATATATATATATATATACACATTCCACTGACGGTTAAGATGCATTTAGTCATTGATGATGAGCTGCATGATGGCCCTGAGCGCAGGATTGTCTGCCTATGAGGTTGCAGGGAACGTACGCTAGTTATAATTTGATTCATTACATTGTACACAATCATTTTCTATAATAATAGTTTCCCTTTTAGTCATTTTTTATTGTAAGTGAATAATTCCTTCATTTTCTGGTACAATAAATCTGTAGCAATTTTCTAAATGAGATACTAAAAGTAATTTATTTAATTACGTAGCTTAATTATATACTGCGTACCTTTTACAAAATACATAATATAAGAGATAAATTATTTTCTTAAATAAAGTTTTTTTAAAATTTATAAAATTTGAGGATTCAAGATTCGATGCCAGAGTAATTGGGAATTTTAAATTTGGCCCCTACAATACTTGTTTAGACTGAATTATTTTAGAATTTTTTGTCGTTCGTTTTATTGAAAGACCATCAAAATATTTGGTAAAAAAATATCATGAGGAATTTAGAATTTACCAAAAAAAAGAGGCTAAATTATAGAAATTTTCCTTATAAATACCCGCTTTTTCACTTTCCCTCCCTAACTTTCAAAAACCTACATTTTACTCCCTCAACATTTCAAGTTGTTACTCCATCACTATTCCGTCAATTTCTTATAATTTATACCGAAAATTTCCTTCAAAATAACAGAAATATATTAAAAATTTATTATTTTTTCTTATAAAAGAAGTAAGGGTAATTTAGTCATTTTCACCTCTCCATTAATGTCGTACTCCCCTGAAAATATTTCTGAAGTTTTAAGAGAGCAAAATGTAGGTTTTTGAAAGTCATGGAGGAAAAGTAAAAAAGCGGATATTTATAGCGAAGTTTTCTATAATTTAAACTAAAAAAATGATATATGTGATAATATTATGATTAAACATACGGCACATATTTTTTTTCTAAAAGAAATTGTGATAAAATGTTGTAAAATATAGTTTGATAAGATTGTTAAGAAAATAATTTAACGATATAAATAAAAAATAAATGGTACAATTTAAAAGATGAGAAAGATTTTCAAAATAAATTAAAATTGAAAGTTTCTAATTTAAAATTTTTATTTAGGATTGTTGAAAATAATTTAAAATTAAAAGTTTGTAATTAAATTTTTTTATTTTATAAGTTATTATAGGTGATTCCATTGAAAATTTAAAATTAATTTAGCATAGGAAAATGCTAGCTACCTGTATAGTTCTCATAGTTATAGTTGTACATCTTACACCCTTGGGATCATTTAAATAATAATAATAATAACCCTTTGGGGTTTTTGGTTAAAAAAATAAAGAAACAAATTGACAAGACAAGTAGGAAAATATATAATCTACATCCTAGAAAACCTAGAGTGTAAGATTTATACTAAAAGGGGGTGTACATCTTAGTATCTTAAGCCCCCTTATTGGAGGGCCAACAATAGGTCATTGTCTCGTCAATTTTTTTTTTTAAAAAATACTAAAACTTAAAAAAATTTCGATATCCTAATTGAGGTGATGTAAGATATACGTAACCAAAATGAAATGTACAGATAGTATTTTTCTATTCATAAATTTTTTTTTTTATATTTTAGCCTATTATTAATAAAAAAAAATACTACGTGTACACTTTTGATAAGGATATACATCTCACACGCTTAGATTCAAGAATTGATAAATTAATAAGACAAGTTGGTTCCTGTAGATCATAAGAAAACTATGAGTGTAAGATTTACACCTACGTATATATAAGGTGTATGGATAGCATCGCTTTATTAATAAACTGCTATAACCCTCTATATCCACTATCTTGTTTTTCTTTTGTTTCTTAGCTAATTTTATTCTAAGTATTTTAATTACTTGGTCAATTTATTATTATTTGACGAGTTTTGTAGTAATATTCCTGTTGCATGCATGCATTACATATCAGCCGGTGCAATGGGGCCAATCTAGCATGGTCGACGCCGAGCGGCGGCTGCTGGCGAACGCGCTCCTCGACCCGTCGAACCGCCGCTTCGTCCTCCTGTCCGACTCGTGCATCCCGCTCTTCAACTTCTCTGCGGTCTACGACTATCTGGCCGGCTCCCACCTCAGCTTCGTCAGCTCCTTCGACGACCCGCGCAGGGCGGGGCGCGGCCGCTACAGCAAGCGCATGCGGCCGACGGTCTCCCTCGCCGACTGGCGCAAGGGCTCGCAGTGGTTCGAGGCGCACCGCGAGCTGGCCGTCGGGATCGTGTCGGACCGCCGGTACTACCCCGTGTTCCGGGAGCACTGCAGGCCGCCGTGCTACGCCGACGAGCACTACGTGCCGACGCTGGTTTCCAAGCTCTTTCCGGCGCGCAACGCCAACAGGAGCGTCACGTGGGTCGACTGGTCCCGGGGTACTGGGTCCCACCCGGCGACGCATCGGCGTCGGGACGTGTCGGTCGGGTTGCTGCGGAGGATGAGGAATGGGTCGACGACGTCGCGTTGCTTGTACAACGAGAGGGTGACCTCCGTTTGCTTCTTGTTCGCGAGGAAGTTCGACAAGAGCGCCCTCGAGCCTCTCATGCTCATGGCGCCCACCTTGTTAGGGTTTTGAGTATACTACTATATATATATTTATTAAGGTGCTGTCTGGTTTTTTTTGAAAAAGTGTGAATTTTTTTTTTCAATAAAAGAGTTTTTTATGAAAAAAATTATTTTTCAATTTTTTGCTGATTTGATTTCAAGAAAAACTAATTTTTTTCTAAATTTTATAGAAAACTAGTGCTCTTGGTTTTCTAAAAAATTGTAAAACAAAAATATTAATTTTTCATAAAATTTGCAAAATTTTTTTTTCCAAAAATAAGTTTTGTTTGGAACCAAGCGGCCAAAAAATTAGAAAAGAGATTTTTTTAGAAAACTTTCTTTTCAAAATTTTTTTTTTTTTGTTGCACTTTTTCGATAATCCAAACAGCCGCCCTAAATGAAGGGACCAACATTTTGCTTTTATGACCGACCGTCCATGGCGCAATTGGCAAAGAACTTGTTGGTTGATATTCGAGGTCTCAAGTTCGAAATCTAGTTGCTTCACATTTCTAGCTAAGTTTATTTTTAAAAGAAATAAGCGAAGTGGGTAGCATGCTACATTTCTCTTAAAAAAAACATTTTGCATTTACGGACAACAATGTTTGTAGTGATAGTGGCAAATTAATGGTTCGATTAGAATTGATCGCAAAACTAAACAACTAATCAAACTAATAATTAAGGATTTACCAAAGGCATTCATTTGTGTTTTAAGATCTCATAGTTAGGCTCAATTACAAAAGTCGTCGTACACTTTAGGCTATATCTCATTTACTATCTTGTATTAAAAATTACGACCAATTTGTTACGGATATCATATTGGCATATTTCGTGATTTGAGTCGGAGTTTTGAAGGGTTTGATTCGAGTTGTCGACGGTTGAAGAATACGAGATTCCGAGAAGAACTCAAAAATATCTCATTGGTTGAATCACGATACTCAGATATGTTTTAAATATTTTCATGGTGATTCACCTAGATTTATGACGTTAAAATCATAAAAGACTTGACCAGTGAATTAGAAACGTTTTTTTAAATTTTTGTTTCATATATAATAATACTTTATATTGAGTTCCGGTACTGCACTATAAGAAAAAGCGCATGTAGAGACGGTTGTGTAGAGGCAACCGCCTCTACGTTAAACAGTAGAGACGCTTTAGAGGCGGTTTAGCACAACCGCCTCTATATGTGAAAAAAAAAATTCTGAAATTTTTTCTTTCCCCCCAATCTTTTCCTTCTCCCAAAAAAAAACCCTAAGTTTTTCCCCCAAAACAATCTCCTCCCACCCACCCACCCACCCACCCCTCTCCCCAACCCTCGGCGGCTCCTCCTCCTCCCCGGCGGCCACGAGTCCTCGCCGGCTGCCGCGCTTCTTCCACTTTTCGGCTCGTCTGCGTCCCTCTCGAAGCTCATGTGTGGTCCCTCAACCATGTCCCTCCCCCGGTCTCGGCCACAGCAGCCCCCCCACGGACCCCCCCCGGCCCTCGATCTCCCACAGCGAGCCCCCCTCGATCTCCCGCAGCAAGCCCCCACCCTCGATCTCCCCCGGTCTCGGCCACAGCAGCCCGCGCCCCCCCCGAGGCGCAGGAGACCCCCCCAACCATGGCCCCCCCCGAGGCGCAGGAGACCCCCCAACCCCCCCTCCACCCCCCCCCCCCCCCCCCCCCCCCCCCCCCCCCCCCCCCCCCCCCCCCCCCCCCCCCCCCCCCCCCCCCCCCCCCCCCCCCCCCCGCGATCCCGCAGCAAGCCCCCGCCCTCCCCACGCAAATCTTTTTCAAGACTGGCAATGTTTTTAACAATGAATGTCCCCCGCCCTCCCCACGCAAATCTTTTTCAAGACTGGCAATGTTTTTAACAATGAATGTTGTAATTTTCTTATGTGAAATTTTATCTTCTTACTATGAATAGGACTTGGCATCACAAGTTTCTTCAGAGACTGATCCAGTTGTGCTCCTGCCAAAGGTTGTTGCTCTACTTCATATGCAGGTTTGTTCTGTCTCAAATGAAAAATGATGTGATGCTTAGTTCATTTTCTGAACCTTCTTTTATTTTGATTTGGGTTGTTTAAGTCTAATTGTAATGTGTACTTTATTAAATTAAATTATAATTTCCAAATTTCATGCCTTTAACGATAAATATATCAGAGATGTAGATGCTAATTTTAATCAAATTTCTAAATTAATTACTTGACCTAAATCAATTGCTAATTTTATTTTTAATTAGGAAGAAAAAGTGAGAGAAGAAGTCATTTGTGGGACTGTCGCGGTTGAGGTCATCTTCTACATTTCTTCTGTTTGAAGATTAGGTAAGTTATACTATATTCCATTTTTTATTCTTAGTTTTTATTAATATTTTAATTTTATTGTTATTAAGTTAATTATTATCGCTAAGTTAGTCGTTAGCTTTAGGACTATGCATTGGTAGTAAACAAAGCTTTTGTTGTTTTTCAGAACTTTTTCTATAATGGATAGGAGTTGGATGACAAAACACAGAAATAGTGATGATTATAAAAATGGAGTCTCACAATTTCTTGAATTTGTATTTTGTAATGCATCCTATAGTGGAAAGATATTGTGCCCTTACATACGTTGTGTTAATTGTTTATTACAAACTTATGAGGATGCGAAAATACACTTGATATGTGACGGCTTTTTAAGAGGATATACTAGATGGGTTTGCCATGGAGAGGAACCTTTATCATTTACTTTCTCAATTAATACCGTTGATAGTACTTCAGCTTCTCAACTTATGCAAGAAGTTTCGCATGTGCAAGAGTATAATCCTATCACCCAAAATTTTGAAAGGTTGGATGATGTACATGGACTTTTACGTGATACTGTTGGTCTTAATGGTGCGACAACTAATGGAGCAGAAATACCCATGAATGAATTTGATGGAATGGTAGACCCACAACAAGCGACAGTAGATCGAACCTCATGCGGATCAGCCTAGTCAAGAAGCTAATTGTTATAATCATGAATTTCATAAGTTGTTAAATGATGCAAATGAAGAATTATATCCCGGATGCAAGACATTTTCAAAACTATCATTTATACTCCATTTGTTCCACTTAAAGTGTCTAAATGGATGGTCAGGAAAGTCGTTTAGCATGTTACTTGAATTACTAGTTGATGCATTTCCTGAAGGTAATTCATTACCTCGTTCATCATATGAAGCGAAAAAAATTATTAAGGCCTTAGGGTTAAATTATGAGAAAATTCATTATTGTCCAAATGATTGTATGTTGTTTTGGGGTGACAAAGTAAATCAAGAAGTGTGCGATGTTTGTGGATCTTCTCGTTGGAAAAGAAATAATATGGAAAAGGAACATATTTCAAACAATGAAGAAAACACTTCTGGCTTATCTAACATACCAAAATAAAGTAGAAAGATTCCGGTAAAAGTTTTACGATATTTTCCTCTTATACCAAGACTCCAAAGGCTTTATGCCTATACAAAAACATCAAAATATATGAGATGGCATGAGGAGGGTCGTAAAAAGGATAGGTTGTTAAGACATCCGGCAGATGGTGAAGCGTGGAAGGCATTCAATGAACGATTTATAGATTTCTCCTCTGATTCTCGCAATGTAAGGCTTGCTCTTTGTAGCGACGGGTTTAACCCATTTAGAACAATGAGTACCACTTACAGTACATGGCCAACTATGAGTACTTAGAGTAAGGTATAAAAGTTTTTTATGCCAACTATTCTAATATTAGTATGTTCACTTTTAATGTAAGTATTTATATTTCTTAATCATAGAAATTTTGTGAAGTGAATTCTATTTCTGCAAAGAAAGTGATGATGGCCCACACATCGGGCCGAAAAAGTTATGCTAGAAAGCGAAAGGAATTGGTAACGACTCAATATTAAAATTTATTTGATTATATATTATATTTTATCTCTTTCTATTGTTACAATTTATTATTTATAATTACAGGAAATTGCTCTTGGCAAAGAACCTGATCGACTAGCTTTTTGGGAGGTGACCCATGAGAAAAAGGATGGAAATTTTGTAAATAAGGATGCGGAGGATAGTATGGTAAATATAACTTTCTTTCGCATCACTATATTTAATATTAATATTATTTGTGGATTATTAATATTTCGTTTCTTCAAATGATTAATAGGATGCAGCGCGTCGAAAATTTGATGAATTATCACAAAATTCTGAATCTGATGCAAGCAAGTTAATAGATGAGGCTTTTCTTAACGCTATGGGTCCCGAGCATAATGGACGTGTGAAAGGTTTAGGCTTGGGACCTACACTAAGAACATATTATGGCGTGAAACAAATAGATTCGCTTGCAACGACGGGATCAAGTGGGAGCCAATCAGAGGAGGTAGAAAAGCTAAAAGGGGAATTGGAACGTATGAATGACAAATTCGATGACGCTCTCAATTCTGCCGTTAGAGAGATGCGAGAGGAAATGCGACAGGAAATGAATCGCCTAAGGACACTATTAAAAAATACTCAGGTACACTAATTTGATCGCAAGTCATTACTAGTAAAATACTTAAATATTTTTGTATTTTCATATCATTAACATATATATTTTACATCAAACAATATATTTTATATTGTTTGATAGGGTGCGGGTCGCAATATTAATCTGATTGATGCATTCTCTCCTAATCATCAATCATCGAATGCAAGTCATGAACCTACAAGTGAACGAAATCGTCGAACCATTTAAATTTTTGTAAACTAGAAAACTCAAATGTTGACTACCTTTAAAACTATTTAGACTTTTTGTTATTTAGTATGTTGCTATATACTATTGGATATACATTGAATGAGATTGTGTTTTGGATCTTTTGATCGAAAATTGGAATGTTAATTTCTTGTTGAGACTTGTGTTAATGTTTATGTTGTTGATGATATATCTTTTTTGTTATTGTTGAGACTTGTATTAATTTCTAGTTGAGACTTGTGTTAATTATGTTTTTTATTGTTTGATGAGAAATATAATTTTTTTCTTATGTATACAAATTAAATTAAATATTAATATAATTTTTTATTATGATTTGTATGGTAGAGGCGGTTGAAACCGCCTCTACAGATTAATATTTGTAGAGGCGGTTTAAACCGCCTCTACAGATTAATTTTTGTAGAGGCGGTTTAAACCGCCTCTACAGGTAAAAATTTATTAACAGATTATAAATAAAAAATAATTAAATAAAAATATTGGGGCGGTCATAACCGCCTCTACATACCACCTCTACGCTCCCCCGGCGGTCGCTAAAACCGCCTCTACGTTGTAGAGGCGGTGTCTACGCCGGCGGTCTAGAGGCGGTTGTGGGAACCGCCTCTACAATTTGTAGAGGCGGTTTAAACCGCCTCTACGAGCGTTTTTTCCTGTAGTGCTGGTTTTAGTTCCTCAAAATCGGGTTGAAAAATTTGATGTTTTATATTGAGAACCGGAACCCAATATCGAGTTCCTCAAAACCCGAGAGTACCAATTCTGTAAATTGAATTGTGTACCGGTACCAGTTTTAGTACCGGTACTGATTTGCGTAGTTCCGGTACTGAAACATCCGAATACCGGAACTCAGCGTTAGGAAAATCCTGTTACGTCCTTTGCGTACCGGTACCAACTTTCATGTACCGGTACTCAATGTGCAGATTTTCTAATCTGACTCTAATCCAATTCTAATTGATTCTAAAGTCTATAAATACAATGTTAGGGTTCTCTATGACGGTGAAACACTCAGAATTCACGAGAGAGTAACCCTAGAGGCTAGATTTTTCGTTCCAAATTTTTTTCCATCAAAATAGCCTCTTAAATCAATTCGAGATAGTTGAATTCCTATTTGCTTATGTCGAATTGATTTTTGGTTTGCTTAGAGATTTTTCTCTGGTTCTTAATGATACTCTAAGTAAAGGATCACCATAGAAACATAGTTTTTCTCTGTGAGAACGGCGTCGTGGATTCAATGTGATCAAAGCGATTCGTGGATTCGGATCATGAGTGCTCGTGGATTCGAGTGGTGTCCGTGGATTCGAACGTGGGGCGTGGACAACCCGGCGACGTGCGCGAGATCCGCAGGAGATAAAAGAGAGGTTGAGTCTGTGGAGTCGGTAATCACCTTGTAATCTTTTATTCTTAGTGGATTACTTTTTCGCGTGTTGGTCCCGTGGGTTTTTCTCCAAGTTGGAGTTTTCCCACGTAAATTTCGGTGTGCTGATTTTGTTTTCCACATTTACTTTATTGCATCGAGTTTTTTGTGTTTTGACCGATACACCTATTCACCCCCTCTAGGTGTTTGATATATACTAGATAGATCTTGGGTTCCCCATAACTTACAAGTGGTATCAGAGCAGGATCTAGGCTTTATCTATCGTAATGAGTGAAGGAGGTAATATTAATAGGCCACCTTTATTTGATGGAACCAATTACGCCTATTGAAAATTTTGGATGAGAGCCTTTCTCATCGCAATTGATGAGCGAGTATGGCAAGCCGTAAAATTCGGATGGACACATCCAACCGAAGTGGTTAATAATGTTACCGTACCTAAGCCACGGAATAAGTGGTCGAAGGATGAGAATAAGGCTTCGTCCTATAATGGGAAAGGAATTAATGCTTTATTTAATGCACTTTTCTCCACTGAGTTCACACGTGTTTCTGCGTGCGATACTGCTAAAGAGACTTGGGACACCCTACAAGTTATACATGAGGGTACGAGTCTAGTAAAAATTCAAAAGCTCTAAATGCTTACAAGTCAATTTGATTCTGTTCGAATGGAGGAGTATGAATCTTTTACTGATTATTTTACTAGACTCCAGGATATTATCAATACATGTGCTAACTTGGGAGAGAAGATCCCGCAATCTAAAGTTGTAAGAAAAATCCTTCGAACACTTATGGAGCACTTTAGGGCGAAGGTAACGGCTATTGAAACCGTCAAACATCCGGACGAGATGAAAGTAGAGGAGTTAGTAGGTGCTTTACAAACGTATGAAATGCCTTTTCCTACTAATCAATCTTCTTCCAAGTCTTCTTCAAAAAGTACAGGTGTTGCACTCAAATCTACAAAAGAGGAAGATGACGACTCGAAATCCGACGAAGAAATTTCTCTCGCGAATTTTGAACATCAATTGGCGCTTCTCATGAAAAAGTTTCGTCGGAAGTTTCGAAAGAACCAAAACAACAAAGCTTCATCCACCAACCAAAAACCTTCTTCTAAAGGATCTTCGAATTCTAAATCCTCTAAAGAGAAGAAACTTGCAAAGTCATCTAAAGAAAAAGATGAATTTGAAGGAAAAATTCAATGCTACAAGTGTAGAGGCTACGGTCATATTTTCACGGACTGTCCTACTAAAAAATTATATAATAAGAAGGCTTTGCAAGCAAAAACTTGGGACGATTTTACTTCGGATGAATCGACCTCAAGTAAAGAGGAAAAGAATGATGCTATTGCTTTATATTCACACACTTCTTTACCTTCCTCTTCGGCTCTTTGTTTATCGTCTATTATTTTTGACTCTTTTGTTTCTTCCTCCATGCATGGGACGTCGAGCGATGATGGCGAGAGTGAGGGAGAGTCCGACGATGAAAACTTAGTCGTTGCTTACAACCAACTACTCATTGAATCGAAGAAGATGGCTAAACACAACAAGAAGCTAAGAAAACGCCTACTTGAACTTGAAGACGAAAACAAAAGCTTGAAGGCAACAACTAAAGCTCTTGAGGATGAACATGCCACAGTATTGAAGAGCAACGAAATCGTCAAGGAGAAGCTAGACCAATCGAAAACAATGGTCAAAACATGTCAAGAAATAGTTTTCTAGAGCAACAATACAAAGAAGTTCATATATCCAATCAAGGTTTAATCAAACAAATCCATCAACTCAAGTCCGACATACAAAAATTCTCTTCCAGATCAAAGAAGCTTGATGATATGCTCGGATTGGTCAAACGGATAAACTTGGTGTTGGATACAAGAGGATATTTGTTGAGAAGGTAAAAAATTCTATTCCCAAAGTCTCGACAAGTGTGAAAGAGAAAATATATCATAGATGTGGAAATAAAGGTCACATCAAGAAGACATGCCCTAAAAAGGATAAGAAGACTCAACCGGCATCGTCTAAACATCTATTGGCATCATCCAATACTCAACAACCCCCATGAATTCAAAAGCAACATCAATCGAGTCGAGTTCCCCGGATCAACCAAAAGTCAAATCCACAACAAACAATCCCTACAAAGCCGAATGCGACGCGGAGACCAAAGGTCGATCAACAATCCAAACAATTGGTGCCCAACATCAATAAATAAAGACAACCGACGATTCGACAAGTTTGGATTCGAAAAGGTGATATCTTTCCATGCCTTAAGTCTTAATTTGTTTTGACTTAGTATAGTGCATTGATCGGTTTCTATTGCATATCTTGTTTGATCATTACTTTATACTTTTGGTGCTTTCGATGTTATATTTTGAAATTGTTGATTTGCTCATTGGATGATACAACATTAAAGAGTGCCTTGAACTACAATAATTCACTTTCATTCACTCCTACTTAATCTCATATTAATTATCGGTTTTACTCTATTTTTATTATCTTTGGAAATAATATATTATAAAAATTCTTGATACTTATATTCATCAAATTTAGATAATCATGTGTAATCTCTAGGAGCTTAACCTATCTCGGTTGTGTGTGTTGAATTTGATGAATAGTCATTCACTATTGGACTAAAATTTATCAAATTTTCTTTCAAATTAAAAGGGATTGCTTAATTTAGGGGGAGTTAGTATAATAATGAAAATAAATGCTCACAAGCTTTGAAAGATGTGAAAAGAGGTACATCCCTAAGGGAGTGTGAAAACTACCGCCACATGTAGGAAAGAGCAACCACCTCGGTCGTCCGGTAAGTGTGTGAAGCTACCACATGGATACAAAATGCATAACCAAAAAGGCTGAAAAAAAAATACATAATTTAAAAAAATTTCGGAGTTATAAGGTGGTACACACATGAAAGATGCTCAAAGAGCCACCCCCGGTGTGTTAGTTGATTGATCTCTAATTTGAACGTTTATGCAACAAATTTATGTTATTTTGGTGAATTTCTATAAGTCATCTTCATAATCCGTTTACATCTTGATAGTTTTTTAGCCTTTAAATTTTTTTTGATGACTTGATTTTGATATATATATGAATTAAGAAATTTATAATATTTTATTTGTATCGTGATAATTTTGGAGTAAAATTTTTAATTTGAAATTATCAGGGATTGGATGAAATTAATGTGAAATTATCTTAATCAAGCAAAGTACATGGCAATCTCACAGATTTTGCACTGCGTACCAGTACGCAAATAAGGTACCGGAACAAGTGATACCGGTACTAAAATCTGATTTCGCAAAACCCGAACGTTTACAATCTGGATTTTGTATTGAGTACCGGTACGCGTGATCGAGTAACGGTACTAGGTCTGCGAAATTGATATTTATTACCGGTATGAGAGTTTTATTTTCATTGTATTCTCTACCAAAACTCTCTCTTTCTCACTCTAGAAACTTTCTAGCATCACTCTCCTCCAGATCTTTGGGTTTCTTGCTTGGATTTGTAAGTTTTTCTCCTCTAATCTCGGTTTTTCATCTTCGAAACCCTAATTTTTCAGTTTTTAGCAGTTTTTTGTTGGGTTGAGAATTGATCTCGGTTTTCATTGAATTTGTTTGTGGATTTTTTCTTGAAATGAAGTTAGTTACATGCATGCTCGGTTCTAGTACACTTAGATTCGTGAATAACGCTTTCTCTATCTTGAATCTAAGATCTATAGCTTGTTCATAAGTAAATTTTGGGAATTTTCCCATAAAGCCATTTTGAATGAAATAAATTGCTTGAATCTGATTGAAATAGTATTTTTGTGCATTTCAAGATGATTAGAGAGCTTATTACATTATTTTGCAAGCTTCATGAAAATTTGAGCATGGTAATTCATTTTTATGTTTTATGTTGCATAGGAAAATGGCATTCTCCATCCTCCTTATGCTCATGGTGCTAATGGCCTCTGGTGGAGGTCGTGGACGTGGTCGGGGACGGAAGCGTGTCTCCAAGAGGACACGTATCGAGGAAGATACAACAAGTACGAAATCCGAGGAACCCGAATATGAGCCCGAAGAAAGTCCTGACAAGGGAAAAGGCAAAGCACCCGAGACCTCCACGAGACGGAAAAGTGCTCGTTCTCCACCTCGACAAAGCACAGGCGGCCCGGTCAATAGAGAACCCAGTTCTAGTGAGCATGAAGGTAGAACTAAACGAGCCGAAGACCTGAAGCTGTGGCTGCTAAAAGACAAAAAGCATTTGCAAGCAGAACTTGTCTCGGAGAGCGCTATGTGAACTTCGGTGAGCTGACGAGAGAAGTTTCGGAATTTGCTCAACTGTTGCAACGAGCTCCCATTGAACCTGTTGGCCGCATCACAGCACGTGCACCTTTTTGCGTTGAATTGATTTGATAATTCTACATGCGTGGAAAGGTTATTGCAGAGGATCCAGAGACGGGGAACTACAAGTTCGACACTTCAGTTTGAGAAAAAAGAGTTGTAGTCACTCCAGAGACCATTGGTGAAATGTTTGGACTAAACGTGACTACCACTGGCTTGCATTATACACATGGGACAATTCAACACTCCTCACATTAGAACACAGTTATTAATGCAATATGTATACCAGGAACTTGGACAAATCGTTTATATGTTGAGTCCAAAGATTTGAAGCCGGAATATCATATACTTTCTTTGATCATATGTTACAATGTGTTGCCAACCATCGGGACTAAGAGAATTCGTTGGGATCGCCTCATCCTTCTCTATCTTCTTGGTCATCCAGAGCTTGTTGAGGGTTTGAACATCAATATTCCTTTCTTGATGTGGCAGAAGATGACACATGTGATTCAGGCCTCTGGACAACGTGAGCTACTGTCACGCCCCGGGCTAGTTCTAGATGCGGAAAAACGTGCCAATTTTTTTTTGAAAGCCTAGCCCGCGCCACGTACAGACCCGCCACAAATACAGGGTCCACTGTGCACACGGACAGAGCCTCCCCTGTATTTGCACGGCGTCCACAACATACAACAGGATCACAATCACCATTCATTCATCACAACAGCATAACAACACAAGAGATTCATACAGCTAGCAGTCCTTAAACCTGCATGAATCTAAGCAAATCCTTAGGCGAAGGATGATGCAATGCACAAGCAACAGTCATTCTAGAAAACTGCTTCTTACCCAGAAGCTTTCTTTGAAACCCTAATTTCAATCATCCGAGAATCATTTGAAAACTGTTCTCCACACGAGAACTCTTTTTTGAAATCACAAAAACCGAACGATCAGAAATCCATTTAAAAACTGTTTCCCACACGGAAACCTTTATTTGGCAACGCTACCACGGGGGGTAGAAAGCCAAAATACTCGATAAATGAAACGATATAAAAACATGTATACAACCAACTAGCCCAAGCATGCGATCATCACATAAGTATAAAGAATGGATCCACAACACATAAGCATGCTAGAATATATCCAACAAGATAACTGAACCACAAATCACATCTATCGGATAAGGGTAGGGTGATAACCAAATCTGGGGAAGTAGCCTCAAAAGTCGAAACCTCTAGAGCTACTATCTAGGCGTGCCTCGCAGCGTCCCGACACTCACCACCATGCTCACCTGAAAACAACAACGAGGGCGGGGGGTGAGAACATGTAAACATGTCTCCCCTCCCAGTGGGTACCGCAAGCCGACGAAGGCGAGGTGTACACACCGGCACGAGGGTCAACAAAAGATAGATAAGGTATACAGTAGCACAAGTAAGTATGAGGCTGACATACAACTGAAACAACTATGCTACTGTAAGCAACTAGTATATGCATCAAAGGAGATAACTACAAAGTAAACCCAATCATAGCCACCGGGATGGATCCCTGGCACTGTCACACTGCTCAACTAACGACACCATACCTTCCCGACGCAATGCATCGAGGCTCACGGGTCGGTCGCAATACACGACCCTTTTCCGGAAAAGAACACCCCCAAACGGTGGATCAGACCGCGGTGTACGTGAAGTGCGAGAAGAGCTGTGACGATCGATGCAAATGCTCAATCCACAGAACGGCAACGAGCCGTGAAGCAACTGAATAAACCACAACGAGGATCGCTCGGAACAACGGGCGATCACCACCGACCAACTAGGTCGTCTCAAGAATCATGCAAACCACAACTACTCCACTATCCAAGCACGCATATAAGTAGAGTCAACGGGAGTCAAGTGAACTAATAACTGTAATGCAAGAGAAAGGATAGAAAGGTATCACCGTAGTCCACTGAACCGACTCCGGATCGAAGTACCCACCTGTCGAAAGATCAAGTCTAACACCGACGGCTCTCGGGAACCGCGACAGGACCTACGAAAGACTCACAGGGTCAAGGTCCAACAAGTCGACGCTAAACACAAAGCTCACACACATCCCGGAACCGACGGATCGCCCGGGAAACCCACCGGGACGATCCCGAACCACACTAAGCTCTACAGGGGTACCAAACAGCCAACAAGGTCCCTCGCTGTCCCCGAACACACAAAACCAAGTGACGGGACAGCAAGCACAAGCTCGGGGTGCCACGAACACCAAACGCACCCGAAAAGGCTTCCCGGGTTCCCGAAAAATGCCGAATTGGCACCGGAACCCCACATCACTCATCCGCTGTCCTCGAAACTTCGGGACAGCGATGAGGAACAGCCAACGAGGCTAAACGACGAAGCCAAGTCGCTCGCAAAATCAGCGAGTGAGTCGCACGACAAGAAACGCGCGTTTCGCCGATTATTTCATCGAAAAACGCGTCGAAAACGAATCCGAAACTCCGCGAAAGGCGAAGGGGTTGGACAACCAGTCCACAGGGCCCTAAGAACCAAGCCCTTGCTGCCCACAGCATCGCAACATTGCCACAAAAGCCAAAGTCCACAAACAAGCAACTTAAACAAACATACGAGCAATAAACGAAGCCGCTAGAGCAAACCGTACGTCCGCACGACCTTCTGCAAGCACCAGCGGATAGGTAACGACGTCACGGAAACCGTGCTCACAGTCCCACTGCGACAGGAACAGTCGCAGGCCGGGAAAATGCATAAAAACAGCACAAACATAAGGCGAAAAAGCTCGACAAAGGCCGAACAATAAAACGGCTCAACCAAACAGAGAACTAAGGTGAGCATGATGATCAGCGCATCGCCGCGATCATCGTGCTCACCCTCCCGAGCTTCGGGAGTCAACAGGGACCCAAAAATCAGACCCTGGCCGGAGCAACCAGCTCCGGCCGGCTGCCGGCCGACATGCACGGCCAGCGGCGGCCAGGGTCGGATGCGGGGGAAGCAAGGAAGAGGGGGCTCACCTCAGCCAGCAACAGGGAGCGGCGGCGGCGGCGCGGGGAGAGCGGCGTCGCGGCAACGGACGGCGACGGCGGCCGGCGGCAACGAGAGCACCGGCAAGAGGAGATCGCCGGACGTCGTCCTGCCGGTGACCGCGACAAAAAAGAAGGCGGGTGGCGGCGGCGGAGCAAACAAGTCCGCAACAGCCCTAGCTGTCAAAACCGAGCCCGCGGCGGCTCCGGCGGCTCTCCGGCGGCACGGCGACGGCCGGGGAGGCAGGGGGCGGCGCCGGAGGACATGAGGGTGACGGTGCTCACCCTCCTAGGCGTCGGGAGGCGGCGGCGGCGCGGGCCCACCAAGCTAGGCCAGCAGCACTCCCAGCAGTGGCTGCAGCGGCTCCGGCGGCCCACGGCGGCAGCTCCCAGCGGTGGCGCACCACCCCGGCGGTCGTGCCACCTCAGGGGAAGCCCATGCATGGGTTTCCCCTGGGTGAACACCGCAGGGAAGAAGAAGAAGAAGAAGAAGAAGAAGGAGAAGAAGAAGAAAAGGGGAGAGAGGAGTTGGCCGAGGTTGCTCCGGCCAGGGGATGGCCGGCGGCGGTTGCCCGAGCTCGGGGAGGAGGTCAAGGGGCAGGGGGAGCTGGTGCTCACCTCTGGGGAGGCCGAGGGAGAGAGAGAGAGAGGGAGAAAATCCAACTACACCCTCACACACACACACACACACAACTAATACACTTGCACAATTGCAAATAAGCCCTCCAAACACAGAAAAATACACCTCAGTCCCTCACAGCAGGTACAAAATGCCCAGACACCCCTCCACAAGCAATCTCACGCGAAACGGTGCGAGAACAGGGTCTAAATCGCGAAACCAAAAAAATGTGACATTCGACCTCTCGGCGAACAAGATGGAAGATCTCTCAAACCGTTCGTCGCATGTCGAAACGGATCACACCATCGCGTTCAGCACTGCCGAGACATCGAACTCACCATTTTGGATCGTCAGAATCGGACTCCGGTTCGCGCCGTTAAGCCGTTCACTCTCCGCGACAAAAATCCAAAAACACTAAATACCACTAAATACCACTTATATACATATATATATATAAATACATGTATATATATACGTATACTGATCAAAAACACAGAATCAGAGGAGAGGAACACAGAATTTCAAATTTCCAAAATTCGAATTCTCACAGCTACTCCCATTTTCTATTTTGATCACGAGAATTTTGAAAGATAATGGGGTAGATGTAACGTGCAACAAGTATGATTATGGCCTGGGTCCTATAGATGGAGTCACCTTGGCGAAGTCGATTAGCACGTTGAAGACCTATCAACAAGTCAAGACCTACACCACAACCACTTCTGTTTCGGCAGCACACCTAGCTGAACGGGATGGATCTTCAAGTTCAGGGGGAGTGGTTACTATAGAATCACTTCATCATGAAGTTCGCTCTATTAAAAAGCGGGTGGAACTAGGTTTCAAAAAGATGGAGGAAAGGCTTAAGAAGGTGGAGGATGGTGTAAAGAAATTTTTTGAGATTCTTGGATGTCACCGTGATGATGTCACTACAGGCGACACTGGACCGAGTTCATCACATGCTGTCGAGCCATCTACTACTGAGAAAGGAGTACAAGGCTATGACGAAGACAAAAAAGAAGAAGATGATGACGACGGAGACGATCAGTGATGTTTTGGTTTTATCTTCTGCACTTTAGTT
The DNA here is from genome assembly GCA_016920855.1 of Puya raimondii. Taxonomy (NCBI): domain Eukaryota; kingdom Viridiplantae; phylum Streptophyta; class Magnoliopsida; order Poales; family Bromeliaceae; genus Puya; species Puya raimondii. Next base: position 49,764,900 of record JABWPP010000049.1, read on the forward strand.
TATCTCTCCTGTTACTGACTACTATGTTTTGGTGCTGTAACTATAAACTAACCGCTACTCTTTATCATAGTATGTTTTCTCTCTGTTACTTGCTTGATTTTTGGCAATTTTTGACAAAAAGGGGAGAGCATTTACAGGAATCAGGAATGGACATTGAATCTTGAAGAATCTACAAGCTGAAGGAGATGCACAATTTGAAGAATAAAGGGGGAGAGAGAGGATACAATTTGTTGAGGACACAATTTAATAAACAAAGAGGGAGAAAATTTGAAGAATAAAGGAGGAGAGGATACAATTTGTTGAGGACACGGTTTAATAAACAAAGAGGGAGAGGATAGATTTACTAACTTTGACATCTATGATTTTGATCTATGATTTTGATTGGTGTGCAGGATATTGTTGAAGATTTCAAGACTCCAAGTCCCCTATGTCATAAAATTTGTTTTAGAAGTTCATGTGTAATTTTATTTTTATTTGGATCTTACATGCGATGAGTTCAATGTTCTGGTGATGACATTGAATTTCATTTTTGTTTAGAGAGTGTTGAGAGTTTTATGTATTTTTGAATTTTGTCACGAAATTGCCAAAGGGGGAGATTGTTACGGATATCATATTGGCATATTTCGTGATTTGAGTCGGAGTCTTGAAGGGTTCGGTTCGAGCTGTCGACGGTTGAATAATCCGAGATTTCGCGAAGAACTCAAAAACATCTCATTGGTTAAATCACGATGCTCAGGTATGTTTTAAATGTTTTCATGGTGATTCACCTGAATTTATGGCGTTAGAATCATAAAAGACTTGACCAGTGAATTAGAAGTGTTTTTTGAAACTTTTGTTTCATATATAACAATACTTTATATTGAGTTCCGGTACTGATTTTTAGTTCCTCAAAATCGGGTTGAAAATTTTGATATTTTATATTGAGTACCAGAACCTAATATTGAGTTCCTCAAAACCCGAGAGTACCAATTCTATAAATTGAATTGCGTACCGGTACCAGGTTTTAGTACCGGTACTGATTTGCGTAGTTCCGGTACTGAAACATCCGAGTAACGGAACTCAGCGTTAGAAAATCATGTTACGTCCTTTGCGTACCGGTACCAACTTTCGTGTACCGATACTCAATGTGCAGATTTTTTAATCTGACTCTAATCCGATTCTAATTAATTTTAAAGTCTATAAATATAATGTTAGGGTTCTCTATGACAGTGAAGCACTCAGAATTCACGAGAGAGTAACCCTAGAGGTTAGATTTTTCGTTCCAAATCTTTTTCCATCAAAATAGCCTCTTAAATCAATTCGAGATAATTGAATTTCTATTTGCTTATGTCGAATTGATCTTCGGTTTGCTTAGAGATTTTTCTCTGGTTCTCAATGATACTCTAAGCAAAGGATCACCATAGAAACATAGTTTTTCTCTGTGAGAACGGCGTCGTGGATTCGACGTGATCAAAGCGATTCGTGGATTCGGATCGTGAGTGCTCGTGGATTCGAGTGGTGTCCATGGATTTGGACGTGGGGCGTGGACAACCCGGCGACGTGCGTGAGATCCGCAGGAGATAAAAGAGAGGTTGAGTCCGTGGAGTCGGTAATCACCTTGTAATCTTTTATTCTTAGTGGATTATTTTTTCGCGTGTTGGTCCCGTGGGTTTTTCTCCAAGTTGGAGTTTTTCTACGTAAATTTCGGTGTGCTGATTTTGTTTTCCGCATTTACTTTATTGCATCGAGTTTTTTGTGTTTTGACCGATACACCTATTCACCCCCCTCTAGGTGTTTGATATATACTAGATAGATCTTGGGTTCCCCATAACTTACGCAGTTACCTTCTTATCTTTTACCATTATTTAAAATAGGTCTTAAAAATTGGGATAATCGGCAAATTAGATTGTAACTAGACCATATTGTGCCATATTTCAAATTCTGTACTTCTAATTTGCACTCAAAAAATAGATTACAAAAATTAGATAAAAAAGATCTCCTATTTTACTAACACTATCAAAATTGTTAATTTATTTAACAATTTTGTTTAACTTATATGGTTTTACTCTATTAGCTATAACTAATTTTACCTGTTATTTAGTTTATTTTACTAAATTTTACAGCTAAAATTTAATAAATATTCTAAATTTGAGGATTGGCCTATTTAAAATAATGGCCGAGTATAAAAAAGTCATTTGAAGCAACTTTTAATACACGAGTGTAATTGAGACCAGCGGCGGAGCCATTGAGGACCCACGAGTCATGGCCCAATTGGTCTTTGGAAAATTACAAAGAATTACTTTCAGGGTTTTTATAAAGGCTAATTATATAGGGGTTTTGAGCTATGAGTAGTATGTGAATATCAAACTATGTAATCTAAACCTAGTGTAATTAACTTTAAATTGGTTTAGATTCATCAGGAGGAGTCCAATATCACAGAACACCAAGTGTTCATAGGAGTGTAATGTGGGCCATGTCGGGCAAGCACAACCCACATCAACCTAGGCCGAAAAGGGTTGAGGCCTAGTCTGGACTGACCCTGGGCCGGCCTAAATTTCTCGAACCTAGGGCACAGCACGGCCCCCAGCCTGAACAACACGGGCCGGGTTGTGCCGACCTAGCCCTCTATATATTTTATTTAATTTTTTTTAATTTTTTAAAAAAAATTAAATAAATAAAAAGGACCAAAATACCTCCCAACAATTAAAAACATCTAACAATTGGAGGGATATTTTCGTCCAAAATAGGAGGGCTATGGGCAGTTCAAGGCCCAAGGCCCCACTTTTATTTTATTTTTTGAATTTTTTTGAATTATTTCTATTTTACTATTAAAAAAGTTTTATATTAATATTGTAAAAATGTAGTTATTTAATTAAAAACTTAATAGGTAAATTTTTTAAATTATTTTCATAACTTGTAATAAATAAATAAAATATAAAAAAATGGTGTCGTGTAAGGTCGGGCTACAGGCCGACAAAGTGCGGCCCAGCACGGCCTGCTCCCTCAAGCGCCGCCCATGAGCCAACTGCCTAATGATGTCTTTTGATATGTTGGTTAATCCAATTCCAAATTTAATCTAGTTCTCATAATATTAAGTAATTATAATTTATTCTCGATCATTTAGAAATTATAATAATTGTATGCATGTGGTAGAATGTATTATAACAATAGCGATGTTTACTATTTCTATGTTTTGTCATTGCATAGTTCATTGTAAGGTTAGTATGTCACGCCCGGGCCCTAGCGGAAGTCCACCCGGCACGTGCACAGACCCGCCGCCGTATACACCAAGCACCCCCGGTGCATACAAAGGCGTCTACCACAATCAATAAAAAAAATAATATATATTTATACAATCCCTAAGAGGTAATCAGAGTATGAGAATATAACACTAAATAATATAACGAAAAGTTACAAGGACAAAATCATTCACAAGATATACATATGGTTTCATACAAAAGGTATATCTTATGAATACAAAGATGGGTTCTATACAAAAATAAACTAGTACGTCTTTCATAACTAAAACCAAAAGAAAGGCGCCTCGGATCCACCTCTAGCGACTAGCGACTCTCGCTGGCTCTAGCTAGTCGCTAACCCCTTTCCTCAATCCCTAACCTCTCCCGCTGTGGAAGGCTCTTTAACAAAAACAAACAAACAACAGGCGTGAGAATTATTAAACAATAGTTCCCAGTGGGTAAGACGCCGAGAAGTGCGAATTACACCACTAGGTCAACTGAGGCAAGATTAGTAGATAACAGAAATGAAGAGTTAACACATAAAAGCTGAAATAAAATATTCTAATACTATCTTGCCTCTATACAATTATGCTAGTCCAAGAGTATATAATTCTTCCACTATCATGTAAAGAAGTAAATATGTATGTAGTAATCACCATCATGTGTGCAAATAAGTATGCATGTAGTACTTACAAGGATATCTAATTTTCATGTATGCATCAATTAGATATGGTGTTCAATATTAGGTTTAACTAAGTTTTACCCAATCATTGAGGACCCACCCGTGGTGAAGTCCCGGCTTGTGCCAAGCCTAATGGTCCCGTGGTAGTCAACATTCCCTCTCCAGAAATGAGCCTTCCTCACGGCGTCCCACTTCGGCGCCCAATCCCGCACGGCGATCAGTCGTCGCAAAGGCCATCCGGAGTGCCGGCTTGTAGGGAGCGACCCTCACAAGCATGTGTGAATGAGCACAATGGCAAGCAAGCATAGTCATATGCGCCATGTCCAAGAATAACAAATCTCAATCATCATGTCTAAAATATGGAATCACAATCATTGACTCAAAGGTCGGGTACTATAACATATATGTCATACTTCTCTTCTCAATTAATTGGTGAGGTGTATCACTATTACAACACCTCATGACTCTAGCATGCAAGGGTTTACTTCTCGTTATCACGATAAAGGTAATTATATTCTCATGCATAGTCATAGGGAGTTACAAGTATATATCACTTCCACTATAGCATACAAAAGAGTAATCTTCTAACGTCATATTCATGAAATACAAGGATGTCAACTTTGCTCATGATTCATGTCATGCATGTGCCTTGCTACATAAGTCTCCACTATATAGAGAGTGAAATTCATCATGCAAGGGGTAACCAAATCATATGTTTAAAAATTCAATGATGTCATGAATTGCATGTTAAATCATTTATTCAGTTCTAGAACAAGGTAGGAGACATAGAGGGAGTTCACCCATTTCGGTGAAGTCGAACCCACCGGATAATTTCCGAAACCTTATTCGTTTCTCCGACGAAGTTGCCCCCTAAATCTCTTATGCCCTAAGAAAAATTTTCAAGGGGTTACAAGCTTCTAAAAAGCTTACAACGAAATTCACCAAAAAACAAAGAAAAAATAGGTGAAAATTACCTTAACTCAAGAAAAACTTGTACAAAGTCCAAATCAACACAATGGAGCTTCAAATCCAACCTACAAGAGTTTTCTAAACTCATCAAATCCATCCCAAAAGCTCCCAATCGAAAAGCCCCAAAATAAACCCTAATTTTATCAATACTAGGTTTCCGCCAAAAATTCTTACAAATTTTTCAAATAGAGGGTGCAAGAATACTACTAACCTCAAAACAAGCTCCAACCCAAGCTATGAAGTGCTAGGGTTGAAGTTCAAGCCTCCAACAAGCTCCTTCCTTCAATCCCGAGCTCCTCTCCGAGGCCTAAATGCAAGCATCCATGGAGGACATGAAGAAGGAGAAGCAAATCCAAGAATTAGAAGTGTTTTCGAAGTGGCGTGAGGTTGGTGGGACCGAGTCACAATCGAGACCTGTGGGCGCTGTATCTGTACGCTTTAAGTGAATTGGTTGCGTATTTCTAACAGCTCGAGCTTTTGGGATTAATGGTTGGCGCCAACGATCCGACAAGTGGTATCAGAGCCAGGTTTATGATTAAATCGTCAAATTCTCTACCGATTTACGACTTAAAGCGTCTTCTACCACATTGGCTTTTTCTGGATGGTAGAGAATGGTCAAATCATAATCCTTGAGCAGTTCCAACCACCTTCGTTGTCTTAAGTTTAACTCCTTTTGGGTGAAAAGGTATTTCAAACTTTTATGATCAGAGTATATCTCGCACCGTTCGCCATACAAGTAGTGTCGCCATAGCTTCAAGGCAAAGACTACGGCGGCCAATTCCAAATCATGGGTCAGATAGTTCTTCTCATAATCCTTCAACTGACGGGAGGCATAGGCAATCACCTTCCCATTTTGCATCAAGAAACAACTCAAGCCATTATAAGAAGCGTCACTCTATACCACATAACCTGCCCCCAGGGTAGGTAAAGTCAAAACCGGGGCGGTTGTCAACCGTTCTTTCAATTCCAGGAAACTTCTCTCACAGGTGTCATTCCAAATGAACTTAGCTCCTTTGTGGGTGAGACGAGTGAGGGGATTAGATAACTTAGCAAATCTTTCGACAAATCTTCTATAATATACTGCCAAACCAAGGAAACTTCGAACTTCTATGACACTAGTCGGTCTAGGCCACTCCTTGATTGCCTCAATTTTCTTGGGATCTACTGCAATACTCGCTTCCGATACCACATGCCCCAAAAATGCCACTTCTCGTAGACAAAACTCACACTTTTTCAACTTAGCAAAAAGCTTCTTCTCCCGAAACACTTGTAATATTTGCCTCAAGTGATCTTCATGCTCCTCGTCACTTCGAGAGTACACCAAAATGTCGTCGATAAACACCACGACGAATCTATCCAAAAAGGTCTTGAAAATACGGTTCATCAAGTCCATGAAAGCTGCTGGAGCATTAGTAAGCCCGAACGGTATCACGATAAACTCATAATGTCCGTACCGTGTCCTAAAAGCTGTCTTCGGAACATCTTCCGGCTTAATCTTAAGTTGATGATACCCGGATTGCAAATCAATCTTCGAGTATACTATGGATCCTTGGAGCTGATCAAACAGGTCACCAATCCTCGACAATGGATACTTGTTCTTGATCATGATTTTGTTGAGTTCACGATAGTCCACACACAAGCGAAGTGATCCATCCTTCTTTTTGACAAATAAAATTGGTGCTCCTCAAGGCGAAACACTCGACCTGATGAAACCTTTCTCCAATAAATTTTGTAACTGTGCCTTTAATTCCTTCAGCTCAGCCGGCGCCATCCTATATGGTGTCTTTGAGATTGGGGCAGTTTCAGGGATAAGATCTACCACAAATTCAATCTCCCTATTAGGAGGCATACCCGGTAACTCCGCCGAGAACACATCCACAAACTCCCGTACAATCAGAATATCGTCAATCCTGGGGGCTTCTCCACTCTTCTCGGTGATGCTAGCCAAGAATGCTACATACCCACTCTTGATCAACTGTTTGGCTCGGGTGGAAGAGATAGTCATCGCAAATAGCAAACTCTTACACCCCCTGTACACAACCTCGTCATGACCAGATTCCCGAACGTCACAATCCGGCTCTTATATTCGATGGTAGCATAATACCTCGTGAGCCAATCCATGCCCAAAACTACATCAAACTCTCCAAGCTTTGTGTAGGGCTAACAAGTCAATCGGCATGATCCAATCTCCAATTCTAATAGGGCAACAAGGGCAATACTCCCGAATATCCAAAATATGATCGGGAACTAAAACTCGTCCCGGATACAAAGTAGGAATGAGCTCAATACCATGCAATTCGGCGAATAGCCGATCGATGAATGAATGCGATGCACCGGTATCAAATAAAACTCTAACTTTTATGTCATTAATTAAAATGATACCTGCAACGACCTCCTCTGTTGCTGCTGCTGCTGCATCCTCTGCCTGGGCTGCATACATGCGCCCCGCTAAGTGTCTGTCGTGACCCCTCGTACTATAGCGATGCAGGTGGTCACCCCGCTTGGTAGTGGGTAGGTGGAGTCCCCTGACTCTAACCGGGTAAAGCTGGTGCCGATGCAAATGATGGAGCTGAAGAAGAACCTCTAGGGCACTCAGATCGAAAGTGGCCCTCCTGGCCACACAGGTAGCACTTGCCCCCGCGCTAAGGGCACTGCGGCGGAACATGTGGACCACCACAGATCACGCAACGCGGTGGTCGACGAAGGTCAGGTGCTCCTCGAGAAGATGATGAGCCTCGTCCTCGCGACTGTCTCCTCGGGTGCTTCGGCGGCCTCCTAGAGCTAGACTTGCTAATGCCGCCCTCAACTGCCTGTCTCATGCCTTTAGTTCTCTCCCAAACTTCTCGTTCCTCCTTGGCAATCTCCGCGCCCTTTTCCACAATCAAGGCGCGATCCACAACTTCCCTATAGGTCTTCAAGTTAGCGAATTGAACCAACCTAAAGATCGAAAGTTGAAGGCCCATCTCAAGCATGCGAGCCTTGTCCTCGTCATCCCTAACCACATAGGGTATACAATGCAACAGACGAGAAAACTCTCTCTCGTACTCCGCTACTATCTTATCTCCTTGGCGCAAATTGCGCAAATCTCGCTCCATTTGTCGTTTGACACTTTGAGAAAAGTAAGTCAACGATAAAAGTTCCTTGAACTTCTTCCAAGTGATTGCTGCCAAGTTAGTGTCCGGGTCATCACGGATATCGGCCCACCACTGATAAGCTTCTTCTTTCAGGTGGTGTGTCGCTAACCACACCGTATCCTGCTCCTCCACGAACATGTTGTGGAATAACTTTTCCATATGCAGGATCTACTTCTCAACTATCCAGTGGTTCGCCTTCTCGCCATCAAACATCAGGGGATTACACTTCCTGAACTCATTCAAACAATTCATGAGCCGCTCTCGCTCGGCTCCCGTCACCATCATCGGTAAAACTGTCCCTGTCGGTGGCGCTTGAACCAGCGGTGTCACCGCCACCTCCTCTCTGCGCTTCGTGCTCGGGGCTACACGAGAAGTGCCCGGTACCTAGGGCTGAGCCTCTGCAGTCGCTCCTCCTGTAGGCGCTGGTGGTGAAGGGTTCTGGATCACCCTCGCAGTAGCCTGCTGAAGCAATAAGTCCTCCAGTCACTTCATCCTCGCCTCCTATCGGAGTGCAGCGTCTGCTTGCCACCGGGCCGCAGTTGACTGGCGCTCCACCAAGTCGGTCAAGAGAGTTAACTGCTCTCTCAACTCACGGACCTCACTGGATCCGAAAGTAGCGGAGGTCTCCACCTCCTCAGCATCAACTGCCGCGGCCGCCTCGGCCGACATAGAGCGAGTCGTCGACATCACAAGCTGCACAAACATAACAGGCGTAGGTTAGGACAACCCACACGCTAATCGTATCCCCGCTCAAGAAATACAAACCCCAATCAAGCGAAAGTGATGAAGTGACCCCCAACTATTCCCCGATGTCACGTTGTCAGCCGCCAACGTGACCCTCCAAGGTCATAGGAGTTGTTCACTTCAATCAAACCCCAACTCATTTGGAGTTTAAAGACAAGACCCAATCAAGTTACTTTCGCCAAAAGTCACAAAAGACCCCGTCTCTCACGTTTCCTAGTCCTTATCGTACAACCGGCCTAAGATTTGCTAGGTCCACTAAGACTCAACCCTAGGCTCTGATACCAATATAATCTGTCACGCCCGGGCCCTAGCGGAAGCCCACCGGGCACGTACACAGACCCGCCGTGTACACCAAGCACCCCCGGTCACACAAGGCGTCTACCACAATCAACAAAAAAAAGTATTTATACAATTCCTAAGAGGTAACCAGAGCATGAGAACATAACACTAAGTAATATAACGAAAAGTTACAAGGACAGAATCATTCACAAGATATACAATAGGTTTCATACAAAAGGTACATCTTATGAATACAAGGGTAGGTTCTATACAAAAATAAACTAGTACGCCTTTCATAACTAAAACCAAAAGAAAGGCACCTCGGGTCCACCTCTAGTGACTAGCGCCTCTCGCTGGCTCTAGCTAGTCGCTAACCCCTTTCCTCGATCCCTAGCCTCTCCCGCTGTGGAAGGCTCTGTAACAAAAACAAACAAACAACGGGCGTGAGAACTATTAAACAATAGTTCCCAGTGGGTAAGACGCCGAGAAATGCGAATTACACCACTAGGTCAACTGAGGCAAGATTAGTAGATAACAGAAATGAAGAGTTAACACATAAAAGCTGAAATGAAATATTCTAATACTATCTTGCCTCTATGTAATTATGCTAGTCCAAGAGTATATAATTCTTCCACTATCATGTAAAGAAGTAAACATGTATGTAGTAATCACCATCATGTGTGCAAATAAGTATGCATGTAGTACCTACAAGGATATCTAAATTTTATGTATGCATCAATTAGATATGGTGTTCAATATTAGGTTTAACTAAATTTTATCCAATCATCGGGGACCCACCCGTGGTGAAGTCCCGGCTTGTGCCAAGCCTAATGGTCCCGTAGTAGTCAACATTCCCACTCCAGAAATGAGCCTTCCCCACGGCGTCCCACTTCGGCGCTCAATTCCGCACGGCGATTAGTCGTCGCAAAGGCCATACTCCGGAGTGCCGGCTTGTAGGGAGCGACCCTCACAAGTATGTGCGAATGAGCACAATGGCAAGCAAGCGTAGTCATATGCGCCATGTCCAAGGGTAACAAATCTCAATCATCATGTCTAAAATATGGAATCACAATCATCGACTCAAAGGTTGGGTACTATAACATATATGTCATATTTTTCTTCTCAATTAACTTGTGAGTGTATCACTATTACAACACCTAATGACTCTAGCATGCAAGGGTTTGCTTCTCGTTATCACGATAAAGGTAATTCTATTCTTATGCAAAGTCATAGGAAGTTACAAGTATATATCACTTCCACTATAGCATACAAAAGAGTAATCTTCTAACGTCATATTCATGAAATACAAGGATGTCAACTTTGCTCATGATTCATATCATGCATGTGCCTTGCTTCATAAGTCTCCACTATATAGAGAGTGAAATTCATCATGCAAGGGGTGACCAAATTATATGTTGAAAAATTCAATGATGTCATGAATTGCATGTTAAACCATTTATTAAGTTCTAGAACAAGGTAGGAGACATAGAGGGAGTTCACCCATTTCGGTGAAGTCGAACCTACCGAATAACTATCGAAACCTCGTTCGTTTCTCCGACGAAGTTGCCCCCTAAATCTCTTATGCTCTAAGAAAATTTTCCAATGGGTTACAAGTTTCTAAAAAGCTTACCACGAAATTCACCAAAAATTAAAAAAAAATAGGTGAAAATTATCTTAACTCAAGAAAAACTTATACAAAGTCCAAATCAATACAATGGAGCTTCAAATCCAACCTACAAGAGTGTTCTACACTCATCAAATCCATCCGAAAAGCTCCCAATCGAAAAGCCCCAAAATAAATCCTAGTTTTATCAAGACTAGGTTTCCACCAAAAATTCTTACAAATTTCTCAAATAGAGGGTGCAAGAATACTACTAACCTCAAAACAAGCTCCAACCCAAGCTATGAAGTGTTAGGATTGAAGTTCAAGCCTCCAACAAGCTCCTTCCTTCAATCCCGAGCTCCCCTCCGAGGCCTAAATGCAAGCATCCATGAAGGAGATGAAAAAGGAGAAGCAAATCCAAGAATTATAAGGGTTTATAGGAGAGAAACCTAAGGGAAAAAAAGATGAGGGAGCTCACCTCTTCTCCTTCTCAACAGCCAAGGTGTGCAAGTGAGAGGGGTGAAGGGATACTTCTACATAACGTAACAATATCCCCAAGGCCCCTCAAAAACCAGAAAATCACAAACTGTATGAAACCGTTTCTGCACCATTGAGTACCGGTACATGGATTGGAGTATCGGTACCCATGGTTCAGTCCCGTAAAATCCGAACGTTGGATTTTCGGTTTCTCTACTGCGTTCCTCTACCTCACGTTTCAGTACCGGTACTACTTAAATCAGTACCGGTACCTCAGCCGAGTTCCGCAAAATTCGAGAGCTGCGCAAACCTGCACTCTACTGAGTTCCGGTACCCATTCCTACTACCGGTACTTAATACAAAACCTACAGTTTTTACAGATTTTGGTCACCGAAATCTGTTTTCGCGCTTAAAAAGCCTCGAAAACTCTTCTAAGCTCTCGAAACTCCACCAAAACCTCCAGAATAGTATAAAACACTATTTTCTCACTAGAACTCCGCAATTTGCTAAAATTCAGTGCACTACATAGTAGCATGTTTATATTAAGTGATTAATATTGTAAATTTTTATTTGAATGTTGTTCTTGATCAGTTATACCGCATTAAGTTGATTGTAAGGTTAGTAGCATGTTTTATATTAAGTGATTAATATTGTAGATTTTATTTAATGGTTGTTCTTGATCAGTTATACTACGTTAAGTTGAGCATGTTCACAATCTTGACTTATTGAAAAAGATGACTTCTCACGCTTGTGAATAAATATAATATATATAAAATTAGAGAATTTCGAGCAATTTCATTAAGCCACGCCATCACCCTGACAGGAAATCCTAAAAAATAAAAATTCTTAATCAATCCAAAGAAAGATCTATAGGATAGAAATATTATAATATTTTTCGTAAATTAGATTTAAATCTATAAGATAAAAATATTTTAATATTTTATTTAAATTAAACCAGATAAAACTAGATTATAGTTTCATCTCAACTTGGCTCTAAATATAAATTAAATATTATAATATTATACTTAATTAGTGTAGGAACCCGCGCATTGCGACGGATAGGAAGCATTGCAAATAGTCAAGATATTTTTATTCCACTCAATTCATCCACCTTGTGATACTCTAACTTTTACTCAACACTTAAAAAACAAATTTCCAACTAATGCTTGCTTGAGTAGATGGTAATATTCCTCAATGAAGTGCATAACAGGTGTAAGAGACAAAGTAAGTTAAGGCATGAAAAAAAAAAGGAAGAAAACCACAACAGAGAAACTATCATATATTTAAAATTTATCTGTGAAATGCAATTTATTTTAAAAATTAAAAATTAGTAAAAAATAATGATAAGCTCAGATAGTTTAGTTTAAAAAAAGGACTTTATCTTTTCTCCTCTTATTGAAAATAGAATATTCCGGCAGATTGATATCTACAATGGTTGCCATATGGCCATCCAACTAATCTTGCTATTTAAGTCTTTATCCATATGTTTGGAAAATACAAACAACTTAAAAGAAGAAAAGAAGGTTATTCATTACAAAGCACTTCATCATATACAAATTGATGCTTTTTTTTTCGTCATTGTTTATCTTAAAAGTATGTAGAAATGACCTAACTTTCGGGCTACTCAATTATAAGAGAGATAAAGATAGTCTTATAAGTACCTGATATATTCTCAGAATAAATATGCAAAGAGAAAATAAACCTGAGGTAACATAGCAAAATCTAAAGGGCTCAACTCAGAATATGATGAGCCTCTTCCAATTCCATCAAAGAATATATTTTGGAAAACTATTTTGTGGAAGTGCTCATGATATAGCACTTTTGACTCTTGAAGCAATTCAGTTCATCTTATTCAAATATTGTCTAAAATTCGTTCCTACGCATTGATAAAATATAGATCTTAAAACGTATATGATTTATTTAAAAGCAAAGGCAGTGATCATTTCATATTTTTTTAAACTTAGCTCGATTCTTTGTGGACATTTTGGTATAGTTTGAAATAAAGTATAGGAATTGAAAAAAAAAAAAAGTTACCTTTAATAAATAATATCTAGAAGATCTATGCAATTAGTAACTCTACAATAAGATATAAAGTAGCGCATATTTGAAAACTTCTAAGCCTTATCCTCATCCCCGCAATAGCTCGATCGACGGTGCCGCCGCCTCGGTTGCTGCCTCGAAGATCGTCGTCCTCCACCACCCACGCTAGCACCTCAGCCTCAACCACCTCTTCCTCCGCCGCTGTGCAATCCGACCCATACCGTACATGCCAATGGCGAGACCAGCAATATAATTATTATTTTAGATTAGATATAGAGCTTTGATGATTAACGTAGTTAATTCATCAATTAATCAATAAGTCATGTTATGGAAATCTAAAGGGCCGCGAAAACGTATGTAAATAGTGATTAAGTTATATCTTAGCTTTTAATGCCTTGTGGTAGTGGGTGTTGCACGTTAAAACTATAATGTTTAATGAGAGTGGATTAGAAGAGCTTCTTATGGTTAGATTAGATATATAATTTTGATGATTAACGTAGTTAATTAATCAATTAATCATGTAATGAGAATCTAAAGGGCCATGGAAACGTATATAAATAGTGGTTAAGTTATAGTTTGGATTTTAATGCCTCACGGTAGTGGGTGTTGCACGTTAGAACTATAATGATTAATGAGAGTGGATTAGAAGAGCTTCTTATAATGTGCAAATTTTTCATTCTTAAGTTTAAAGGCTTAAATGAAATATATTAGGTGGCTTAGATTGGATTTTAGTATTGATTTTGGTGCTTGTAAAAGCACGAAGCACTTGGTGCTTGTAAATTTTTTACCGTTAGATCTACACCTTGGACCATTTCCACCTGTTTGATCATACTATTCAACCAACCACCCACTCAACCCTAGAAAGCCCACATCATCCTAATCGCATATCCCTTAGTCCAATGGCCAAAAGTCTACAAGCACCAATATCTTGGTACTTTTAAAAGCATAGGAGCTCAATTCTTGATTTCGAATGCATTAAAGAAAAGAGAGAGGATAGGTGGGCTCACCCAACTAAGGGAAAAAAAAGCCCTCAAAATAAGTAGGTTATGCTACCTCAGCAAAAACTAATTAATAGATAGGTATAGATTTCGAATGCATTTAAGAAAAGAGAAAGGATAGGTGGAGCTCACGCAACTAAGAAAAAATAAAGGCCTCAAAATAAGGAGGTTATGCCACCTTAGCAAAAGCTATTGGGAATTAATAGATAGGTATAGATATATTTACCAGGATAAGCCTCCACATCCTTTAAATTCTGCCAAGTTACTAATAAGGCTAAATTACTGAACCCCCCCCCCCCGTCAAAACCCGATTTTCACTCTCCCTCCCTGTCATCTAAAAGTAACACTTTGCCTCCTTAAAAAATAAAAAATATTCACAGGGGGATATGGTGTTAACTGTGATGAAAAATGACCAAAGTGCCCCCCATCCTCTTCGTCTCCTCCCCAATTCTGCTCTCCTCCTCCGTCCTTCACTCCTCCCTCGACCCCAGCTCCGACTTCGTTTCCTTCACCTGCTCCCCCGCTCCTCCAGCACCCTCGACGCCCCTCCATTTTGACGACTGTAGGGAGGAGATAAGGGTGGGCATGGAAGGAGAGGTGGGCGAGGGCAAGGGCGAGGCGGCGGAGGAGGGCGAAGCGGCGCGGCCGAAGACATTGATGAAAAAGGAGATGAGAGTTTCAGAAATATTTTGGGTATAAAAAATATATAATAATATGATATAAATGGAACACTGACGGTAGGGGCCAAAGTGAACATTTCTTAATTTTTAAGAGGGTAAAATGTAGATTTTCAAAAGTCAGGGGGGAAGAGAAAAAGCTGGTATTGACAAAAAAATTTCTGTAATTTAGTCTACTAATAATTTCTTCTAGAAACAAATAATGTATGGACAAATCATTACATTAATCTGGAGCAAACTTAACCCTAAGACTAATAGCACAGAAACTTAGTAAGCAGTAAGCACCACCATGTTTTCTCAGCAAATTTAAGATTAATAGCACAGAAACATAGGCCTGATGTTACGCTTATACAGAAAAACTGTACCTCATTAAATACAAAGGCGAGATGCACTTGTTTCCTCCCAATCTAGATGACCATTAAAAACAGTTTCTATACAGGATTGAAGGAAAAGTCATCAGCTCTTACCAAGGAAGACAAGGAAACAGGCTAAATGCGCATCATGAAAATAAAGATGATGCATTGCATGAACTTCAAATGGTCAAAGTCGTGAGGATCCCTTTGTCGGCCTTGGTGGCATGTTTTTGGGGTTAGTGAACCAGGTAGTATAGAGGAATTGCTTGTGAGGTCCATCGTGGTTGCATATTAACCGCAGCTTTTGCCGCTCCCTCATCCATCTCAATACTATTTTCATGTGCCTTTTGCTTGTCAAGCCTCTCAAACCGACATCCTATAACAAGTTCCCACAGAAACCAAATAAGACCGAAGTCATACTTAAGCAAAAGTTAATAAGCAACAATGTTATTTAGAAGGATCTAAGAAAATGTTGTCATCCATTGCATTATTCGCCTCTTCTGCTGCTGCTGCCACAGCAAAAAGAAAACACCAACCGGAAGTTCCTGATGGGCTTTCTTGTCATTTAATAGAAAACGATAGGAAAATTGTTAATCTTATAATGCTTCAATTTTTTCCTAGCACACTTGATCTTCCAACTATTACTCAAGAGTTTTAAACATCATCCGGCTAGACAGAATACAAACTATAGTAAAACACAAGATCCAAATTTATGAGTTCAAATTACCATCACAGTGAACAAACCATCTACAGAAGCAATTATAAAAAGTAAAATGTAAAAACAGGAGGACGAAGGACTTAATAAAGTGCGAGGGGCACAAGGCATGGACCCACAGGGCTACAGGGGTGCTGGGCCAACAGAGCGAGACAAGCCAGCAAAAGTTAAGGCTACACAAAAGGCCAAGGCATAAGCACGTTGAGAGTCCACAGACACTATTTAAGCTAGCAGCAAGGAAGAAGAGGAATAAATTTTCCGAGGCCATAAAGCCACAGTGATGCGTAAAGCTAAACACTCCCCTTCCCACCTTAAGTTCTTCTCTCGTTAACCTCCTAACCCTTATCTTCCCCAATTTTCTCTTCCTCTAGCTGTGTAGTTGTGACTCCTCTGATTATCTCCTTGGTGGTGGAGAAAGTCAGAGGAAACAAGTGCTAGTAGTTGCACCTTCTCCCACTGCAAGGACCAATATCTTTCTACTGTTAATTAGCATGCTCTTTTTTTCTTTTTTCTTTTTGGCTTACGTGCTTATTGCATGCATTGAGCCAAAGTCAACTGGTAAATACTATTTTCATCGAACCTCAAAATGTTTCTTACATACTTTAGGTCAAAACTCACCAAACTGCGTACATTAGCATGATCGCAAATTGATCAACTGTCCATGTTACGCTGACCTTGGCCTGTACCTAAACTGAATTGATGATGAACTAAATATACATCTAGCCCACAATACATCTAATCAATAGATTTGCATTTCATGTCATTTTCCAAGAAGAAATCAACTAAAAGGCATATTAATCCCGAATGGCACTTCCTCTAAAAAGTGCTTAATACTTCCATGGTTCAAGGTATTAACAATAAAAAGCAAATAATTGGGAGAAGTGCAACAAAATTTGTTAGTAAGATAATTCATATGATAAAGGTCCCTCATACTATGTAAGAGTTGACACTTCCATGAGATTCAAGCAGCTGAGAATGTCATCATTTAGTCCAAAGCCGCAGATCTTGAAAAGCAAAAGAGATATACTCCCCGTAATTGGTGCACCACGTCAACTGTCCACTGCCCAGTGAGATGTTATCCATCTCATCTCATACATCATTACCCATCGCTTAGCGAGTTGCAGCCCTTTATTGATCCAAAATTTATTTTCTTCAAATAAGTTGGGTGATAGAATCTATACAACAACATTAAGTTGGTATTCTTAACTGCTGTGGCTTGCTCTCCTAATTTTGGGGAGGTGAGGTCCTTATGATTTTCTGTGGACTGTGCTCGCTTATTATAGACCTCCCTATGTCTCATCTCAGGAAAGAAAGGATAATTATTTAATTAGTAAGGAATCGCACTCAAAATTCCTGAATTTTAATATGCATGTATTTAAATATTATAAAATATAATCAATAAATTTTAAAAAAAATTTAGAATCTCAATTATAAATCACTGGTACTGAAATATAATCAATAAAGTTTATATTTTGCAATCTCAATTATATAAATCAGCGGTGCTCTATATAACATAAATATGTACACCCGAAGGACAAAGAATATCTTCGTAATGAGCTGTACGGAGACACTGGTAAGTGGGCTCTATAATATTTATTTGGGTTATGTAGGCAACCAATGTAAACTGCTTTGATATGTTGTCCTCTCGCTCTCTTTTCTCATGGTTTCATCGGATTATGCTTAAACTCCCATCATTCTCTCTTTCACATCCCTCTCAATCACATATATCTCTCCCTAATTTCCAAGAGGTAGGTTGTCCTCTCATTCTCTTTCTCTTGATTTCATAGGATATGCTTAATCTCTCATATCTTTCTCTTATACATCCCTCCCTCTCACACTTCTCCCTAATTTCATAGAATAATCTCAATCTCTCACCTCTCTCTCTCTCTCTCTCTCTCTCTCTCTCTCTCTCTCTCTCTCTCTCTCTCTCTCTCTCTCTCTCTCTCATCATGGAATATTTTCAAACTCCTACATAATAGTGTAGCTTGCCTCTTCACCCCTTCACATGCCCTTTTTCAATCTCCCACTCCATCATTTTCTCCTTATCCTCCTCTCTCTAGCACTTGCTTATGCAGTGTCTCGTGCGGACAAGCTTGGCTTGGCCGTGACATCCTTTGGGGCCACAATTTTAAAAGTATTTGGCCAACAAAGTTAACGAATTTGCAAAGTTAAAGGGCTTTGTAGATCGTTCCGCCGAAGGTGGGTGAACGGAACATTTCCTAGTGTTTGCCTATGTCATTATGGACATTTTTATACAATGTGCGAGAGGCTAAAGACATATACTTAGTTGGGGACCTTTGCACCCACGAGATGCCAAAAGGAGGAGGCCTTGTTAGGTACATAGAGGAGAGAGAGTGTAATGACGCAACTCACTAATACTAAAACTTGTTGGGACCAAACCAACGGCCCAAAATGCTTAAGCTCAATTATTAGTAGTAGGGTCCATAGTCCTTATATTCTCATTCACAATTACTTTCCCATCCGATGTGAAGCTATTGGGGTGTCACAAAGTCCCCCGGTTTAGACCCTGATGTCTTCATCAGGTTCCATTCCCTAGCCCGAGATCGCCGAGCGATGTGAGATCCATCTCACACTTTCGGCTGGCAAACTGGGTCTGATACCAAATGTAACAACCCAGCCCCACTAATGCAAATAATTTGTCGGGCCAAAGCCACCAGTCCAAAATGCTTAAGCCCAGTTATTAGTAGCAGGCTACCTGATTCTTGTATTTCTATTTACAATCCACTTCCCATCCGACGTGGGACTATTGGAGCATCGAGATAGGACACTCGTGAAATGGCTTCGACTTCTCTGACAGCCTATAGGACCTAGACCGACCTTTGGTGTATGGGTGTGTCAAGCCTAACATTTGCGTAAGCGAAGCATGGGGGCGGAAGCTACGCAACCCTAAGGTAATGCCGACGAACACAAGGTCAAAGGCATCATAGGAAGCGGTATTACCGTATAGAGACTTTCCTCCAAACGATCACTTGGTCTACCTCGTACCATTTTGGATCTCTAAAGTGGAGAGAACGAGCATATAAGGAACAGTTTAGCGACAGAATGATCCTTCGTAAAGGAGAAGGCTCATAAGGGCAAGTGTGCTAATCAACAGCGACCACAAAGCTCAAGAGGTAGAGCTTGATTTGGCGATATATACTGACTGTAAAGCAAACCTTGGAAGCTAGGCCAACAATGTTGGCGGCTAAATATGACCATGCAATGGAGGTTCCAGTTGGCTGGCAAAGCGGAATAAAGCCAATTCGGTTGTGTAAATCCTTATGTTGGGAGCTTAAGCGAGACGGTCGATGTCGGCGTCCATAAAAGGAACCTTAGAGCTAGGCAGTGGGTGTTGGCGACTAGCCTTGATCATGCAACGGAGGTGCTAGGCAGCTAGCATAGTGGAATAAACCCAAGTCGGTTGTTTTAATCTTATATTGGAGCAAACTTTGGGCGCAGAGCACCACAACACAACAAAAAGATTATGTAGACAGGTGAGAGGACGATGTTGGGCAAGTTAGTTTCGCTCTCGCCAAGTCTGATGGGTCGCTCAAGCGAATCGTGAGGCATAGATTCACATAGCGATGTTGCGCAAGATGTTCTGCTAAGTCGTAGGCCTTGAGAGCATGGCTAGCTTGTGACACATACTTGGAGGGCTCAATTAGATAATGCAGTTGGACCAAGAGAACAAGCCACGTGCACGAGGTGCTAAGATATATGGTTGTAAGCGTTTGTGAGACGTCAGAATTTAACAAGGGACTTATATTCAGAAGACCCCTTCATAGTGTGCAAGTAATTTGAAAAAGCACGCCTGAGGCACGCTGTCACGAGGTTAATTTTTTTGCCTTAAAATTCCTATATACTTTTTGACCCTTTGGATTAGCATACATGAGTACATGAATTGTTTATTTTAGTTCATGTTGATATTGAGTATTATGCATTGTGAGATTCAGATTCCATGCTCACAGATATTATGCTTTAGTAATAATCGGCATTAGTTTTTGTACTTTTTGCTGCATTTTTAATATTTAGCTTTATCAGTTATTAGTTGTGACACCCAAGACTCCCACATTGGAGAGTGTAAGGACTCTACTGCAATATATAAAATGTAGCATTCTAGCGTTAGTAAATTGGGCTTAAGCATTTTGGACTATTGGTTTAGACCCAACACTGCCAGTGGACTAGATCAGGTCGTTAACATATGATATTAGAGAAGGCCGCCAGCAGCAAGTGTGGAATTAAGTGCTATGAGGAACAAAATGTTACACCATACATACAATAGAGCTTGGGAAGCACCTCTTAAACTTGCAGGAGCCGCCTGTAGAATCCCACATCGCCTGACAGTCCTGAGCTAAATTAATGGAACTGACGACGACGCCACTAACCAAACAGATAAAGTTTGACACTCTAATAACTCACACTAGATATGTAAGGTTTACGTTGCAGTATACAAGGACTAAATAAATCTCTAGTATCGTGGGAATAAGTATTTTGCGCCGGCTGTTCAAGCCCAATAAGTTACTAATACTAGCGGATTGGGTCGAGTCGTTATATTTGGTCAATCAGAAAGTGTGAAAACTAAGTGCTATACACCATGGACATTGTGCGAGCCACCTATTTGAATTTGCAGAAGCCGCATCTAGAATCTAACATCGCCTCGGCAATCCTATGTGGTGTTACATTTGTGGACATGAAGAATATCTGTCGTATTAGAATCATAAAGCATACTCATTGAGACAAATCAACAAGCAGGTGGTACTCATCAACACTAACTAAAAGGCAAAAAGTTAAGACGGCGTTAAGAAGAGGGCGGGGATGGGGTTGTTTTACCTTGAGGTGCTCCCAGGTGTCGGCGATGGTGAGGGGGCCGTGCTCTTTAACGACGTCGAAGATGGTGCGGGTGATGGACTGCGTCTGCTCCGGCGGCGTCTTCAGCTCGATCGGCTTCATCTTCGGCTTCCCCTTCTTCGCCGCCCACCGCGCCGCCGTCGCGAACATTTTTTGCTCGCCTGCCGGCAGACTCGTACGCACGGATGCAGGGCGGGGGAATTCAGACTGTGACCCAGGGCTTGCGTCTCGCTGAAGCGGTCAGCTTTTGGTGCCGGATTTGTCTTCTAACTACTACACCATTCGGCTGCTCCAAAATTTGCCCGAGCTTTCAATTTGGGCCTTAAGTCTTTTCGTTTTAATATTGGCCGGGCATTTATTTTTATTTTTTTGTTTTTAAAATTTGTTTAAAAATGTATACATTTTTTTAAAAAAAATAAAAGATTTTTGGTGAAAAAATTAAAATTTATAAATTTTTTTATAAAATATTAAAAATCTGAACCTTTTTAAAAATTTTATAATATTTAACTTAAAAATTATTTGGATCAAAATATGGTCTATAATAGTCAAAATTTTGACTGTTGGAAGGATATTTTAGCCCAAATGGACCAAATTTTATATTTATTCTGATAAAATCTTAGCTATTAAATATATTCCTACAAAGTTACATATTTTGTAAATATGTCCCTTTCCATTAGTTTACTGCTTAAAATTGACTTTAATTCTACAAAATAACCATTCTATCCTTAAATAAATATATTTTAAATTTTATTTAATATTATTTTATCATTTCTAATGTTTTTAATCTTCACTTCCTGTCATTCTTCGTAAGCAATAAATTATATATTCTAAAAAAATTAAGAAAAATAATTTTTTTACAAGAATATAATGGTCCAAATAGTGAAAATTTGGCAGTCAACTAACAATAGTCAATTTGTAGGGATAAATTTAAATGTTTTGGAACTTTCAAAGAAATATACTGATTAAAACTTTATGGGGATAAATTTGTGCTTTCTTAATCTTTGTAGGTTATAATTTATAAATATAATTGTAATCGCTCACCTTCCACGTAATTACTTGAATTTTGAAGTTTAAATTTGTTCAATTGGTCTATTAAATTCTATGTGCAGTATTCTTTGATTCGAATACCAGGTTGAGCAACTATAGTGCGATAACGAAGTCAATCTTCGACCCGAGTTCAGCTTGGATAAATAGGAGAATCAACCATGTTTAGTTGCTCAAGCCAACTGATGCAGTTGCTTCCTCTACTCCGTCTCTTTCTCTTTCTTCCCTTCCTTCTCCGAGAAGGAAAGAGAACTACGTTCCTCTTCTCTCTCTCTCTTTCCTCTTCTCTGTTTCTTCCTCCCTCCCTCACAGACTCTCTTTTTCCCTCTCTACCTTCCCTTCCTCATTCGTCCTTCTCCTTCTCTTTCTTTTCTCCGTCTAAGCCCTACACTTTGCCTTATGCAAATCACCTCAAAAATAAGGTCGTTTTACTCCTCTTGGCTTTTGTTTCGCATGTGGTAGCCGACGACCTGAAAATGAGGAGCTTGAAATTTGGAGTGTGAAGATTGTGAGCCACGATGAGGCCGGGCTTCTTTGTTTTGACCATAAAGTTGGGCTTCTTTGTTTTGACCATAGTTGCAGAGGTTCTGCTTATAATTTTACTTCATGCATTTTGCAAAACTTAGGAACTACGGCGACATGTACTATTTGCAATAGTCAATTTCAAACAAGAAAAAAAAAAAGAACTGAGTTTTTCTAGTATTGCAAACCATTACAATTAGTTGATACGGCCATATGTAAATTTATTTGGTCACCAGGAATCAATCTTAAAAGTTTTACTTGCTTTCAAACAAGAAACAACATCAGATAGAGTTTCCATAATAGTGCAGAATATTTTTCTTCCGTTGCCTTTTTATTGACTGTTTTAGTAACTAAAGTGGGATAGAGTGACGCAGGCCAAAGCCGCGTTGAGAGGGAAGAAGCACAAGGGTGGAAAGAAAGGGATACACGAAGAACCAATTCTTCAACAAAGATGAAAATATTATTAAGCAACTCTAAAAACTCTAATTACATTAACCGAACACAACGTCTATATGTAGAGGCGATACCCAAATCCTACTGGACAAAGATAATAAATTCTAATATATCTCGAAACCTAATCAGATTAGAAATAATCAAATAATCGGACTAAAATAGGAAAAAATACATAACTTTTTAGGGGGCTTTTTTGCATTTGGCCCCCTCAAGAAATTTATTTTCGCAAATAGCCCTATCAAATTTATAATTGTACTTATGGCCCTATCCCCGCCACGCAGGCGACACCTCAGCGCCACGCAAGCAGCCAGAGCCGTTCTGGAATAAGTTGAACACGATGAACCATTCACCGTGTCTAAACACGGTGAACGGTTCACCGTGTTTCATAACTTATGCGCCTGAATAAAAAACACTAAACACGGTGAACCATTCACCGTGTTTAGACGCGGTGAACCATTCACCGTGTTTAGACGCGGTGAATGGTTCACCGCGTTTAGACGCGGTGAATGGTTCACCGCGTTTAGACACGGTGAACCATTCACCATGTTCAGTAGAACCACAGCATGTGCAAAATTCAGCACATTAATATAACAAATTCAACATCAACAAATTCAACATCAACAACACAACAAATTCAACATCAAAATTCAGCACATCAATACAATAAATTCAACACAACAATACAACAACAAATCCAACACTAGAGCAAGTTTTTCAATAATATAGAAAGTTCTGTGCAATTTAAAATTTACAAAAATGTAATGTCATGTTCTCCTCCTAGTCCCTCGACCACGTCTACCTACACGTCCCTTACCACGACCGCGACCACGATCAACACCATGCTCATCAAAGGGCTCTATGACTTCCAACTGGTCGAGATGTTCGATAGAAGCACCCTCAACAACTGGCTGAGTGTCCTGCGTCTCCATCACCCTCCTGATCTCGTGCTCAACCATAGCAGGTGTCGGTAGTATGTCTGGCTGTGGAGGAGCTGAAGATGAGGGCTGATCTACGTGGAGAGACTGCAGCTGCCGTCGGCGCCTACGATAAACAACATCAACTGGTCGAGGTGGATCCTCTGGTACTGGTACTGGTACTGGTACTGGCACTGGTACTGTGTCTGGATGATAAGGTGACTCCTCTATCGGTGAAGATGGCCTCGACGGACTATACAGTGGTACATGGCCCGACGTCGATGGTCCACCATGTTCGGCTGGCCGTGGAGCTACAGACTCTGGAAGCGTAGGTAGAGTCTCCAAAACTGCTTCCATTTGATCGGCAACTTGTGACAGGGCTTCTAATACTCCGCCATATGGAATATCTGGCAGGACACGTCTAATCGTATAATGTGATCTCTGTACGACATCGACCTGAAATAAAAACACCATTATAAAAATAACACTAAACTTTCTTTATATATAAAAATAAATATAAAGAAATATTATATCTTAAAATCATACCAATACTCTCTCAACATGTCCACGTGGCTGATAGGCGAGAAGTGGGCGCTGTACTGGCCTAAATATCCATCTCCTGGTGATCCTCCAATACCACTGCATGTAAACAGTGCTAGCTCGTATAGGATCTAGATCTACTTCAGGGTCCACCTCTACTATGTCCCTCAATCTATCATCCCAACGCTGAATATAAGAAGTATGATACGCCGCCCAATTCTCATCTGCTCTACCTCGTGAAGTGATGCGAGGTATGGCAACCACTGCTTCAGGTATATGCTGTAGAAGACCAAACTGCCGAAGCACACGATCTGGAAGATGCAGCTCAATAATATGGAAGCAGACTAAGGTGGTCCTAGATCGCCAAATCTGGGACCCTGCTATACAGAAAGGTGGGAGTGTCTCTAATACTGCATCTGTATAAGGCCTCCATGTAATCTATTGTGAAAAATACATATGGTTACTTACCCTCTCGTTTTTAAATATAATTTACAGTTATAATAAGATTGAGTTACTTTCATTTACCTGAGACTCTAGCTGCTGATCAAGCTGATCACGATAAAACTCAATGTCAGTAGTCCTGACATTATCTCGAAAAGCCAGCCTAGTATTCCACCTGATTCATTTATATCATATTAGGCATGATTAAATAGTATATAGAAAACTGAAAATGAAAAAAAAAACTTACCTAGAACCTAGTGGCATGTCGACAAGCTCAGGCTGCGGTCCAACTATCTCAGGGCGACTAATGTGCAGGTGGTCCCATGCCCATATCTATACAAAAAGATAGTTAGAAATTACAGCAAAAGTCATGACTTATAAAAAGCTAGTAAGGCAATGTACCTGAAGTAATGTCCCAAAGCAACAACACTCCACCTTCCCCCTCATGCAAGCATTTCCTAATGCCCGATAGAGATGAGCTAGTGTAGTTGCACCCCATGCCAACTCACCACAGACGTCAAAATCCTCTAACAGTGGCAACCACTTCAAATGCACTCTATTCCCGCTTGGATTTGGCAACAAACATCCTATCTGAAACAGTATATATGCTCTAGATGTAGCTCGTACAATAGCGGGAGGTGCATCTAGGGCGATATCCTAGCGACGACGTCTCTCGATCCTTCTTTGCTGATTTTCAGGACATGTGCTTTTATAATGGCCGTATTGTTTACACATACTACACTTGCCCCTCCTGTTCCCAACGCCTTCATCCATAACATTGCGAATGCGAGTAGATTTTGGTCGTCCCTTTTTCCTTCTCTCGCGTGGTGGAAGTATAGGTGAACCATATGTCTCGACCCAATAACGACGATCGGGAACGGGATGGAACTGCGGTTCATAAGCCTTATGATAGGATGCGGTAGAATACCAATGAGAACATAAGCCATAGTAATCTATGTTCATGTGTGAAGAACTACAACATGACAAAATATGTGAACAAGGAATTCCTGTGAGTTGCAAACACAAACATGAACAACTAGAATCTCTTCCATTGATAATCACTTGATATTGCAAATCCCCCCCAGTAAATACCTCGAACTCCTGAACTCCAAATCGCCGAACTGTATATGCTCTAGCACATGTCATCCGGCTATTGATGGTTTTATCAACAGTCGATACAAACTGTGTAGACATTGCGACTCCTTCCTTACGATCATAGTTAGTAACCTTGTATATTTCCATCTCAAATTTCCGAAATGTGATATCGCGTCGGATACCAACCAATTCTTTACGACCACCAATGTATCGTGGTACATTATCGTTCACGACTAAATTTCCGTCCAAATGGATACAAAAAGGAACACTTTCGCCGGACATAGAGTTCTAAAGTAAACAATATTATCAAAATATACGTGAGTTGTCCTCTCTATACAATATTATCAAAATATACGTTACATTCATGATATATTAACATAGGCATTCTCTAACATACAACAAAGGGAAGGGTGAGAGATGGAATTACCATTTTGCGAACACGTTCGAAGGAGAGTGATCTGTGAGAGAGAGAGTGCGAACACGGTCGGAGGAGAGTGATCTGTGAGAGAGAGAGTGATCTGTGAAAGAGAGAGAGTGATGGAGGGGTTCACAGAGAGAGAGAGGGGGTTTCTGTGGGGGGTGATGGGGGTGCAGAGGGTGCGGCGGCGGGGGGGAGGCGGCGGGCGGGGCCACAGAGAGAGAGTGAGAGGGAGAGAGAGAGGCTGCGGCGGCGGGGAGGCGGCGGCGGGGCCACAGAGAGAGAGTGAGAGGGAGAGAGAGAGAGGGAGAGAGAGAGAGCGACGTGGAGGGGTTCACAGAGAGAGAGAGGGGGGGTTTCTGTGGGGGGGGGTGATGGGGGTGCAGAGAGAGAGTGAGAGGAAGAGAGAGAGGCTGCAGCGGCGGGGAGGCGGCGGGTGGGCCACAGAGAGAGAGAGAGAGAGGGAGAGAGAGAGACCGAGTGAGAGTGGGGAAGACAACTCGGGCAGGGGTCGTATAATACAAACGAACACGGTAAATGGTTCACCGTGTCTAAAGACGGTGAACCATTCACCGTGTATACACACGGTAAACCATTAACCGTGTCTAAACGCGGTGAACCATTCACAGCGTCTAAACACGGTGAATGGTTCACCGTGTTTAGTGTTTTTTATTCCACACGCATAAGTTATGAAACACGGTGAACCGTTCACCGTGTTTAGACACGGTGAATGGTTCACCGTGTTCAACTTATTCCAGCACAGCTCTGGCTGCTTGCGTGGCGCTGAGGTGTCGCCTGCGTGGCGGGGATAGGGCCATAAGTGCAATTATAAATTTGATAGGGCTATTTGCGAAAATAAATTTCTTGAGGGGGCCAAATGCAAAAAAAGCCCGAAATAAAAATGCAAAAACAGGAGCCAAAATAATTGAATTTGGGTCCCAAACTCGGCCGAAATGGCTTTGCATTCAATATGTAGATCTCGAAAAGTATTTTTTGAATTGGGGTTGCACACTAAAATCCGATATTCGAGTGAAAAGTTATAGTCGTTTAAAGATTTCTCATGCTGATTGTAAAAATTACCCGAACTCAGCGGGATTTTTGGCTTAACTGGATTGCATCACGGTTTTCTAGAAACTCTTATAGTTTTCTAGAAACTCTAACACTAAATTGGCCACACCACCCAGTCAAGCTTAAAGCTAAAACATAGCTATTATATACCAAAAGGCATTATGGAGAAACCAAAATAAAGTTTCCAATCCATCAGTTTTTCTTTAAAAGGGTTTTTTTTTTTTCTTATTCGTTAACCCAAATTAGAGCCTATAGGAACAAATACTTAATTAGATTGAAGACACAGAAAAAATATAGATGAATCAATACCAAATGAACAGAATTTAATCAGAAACACACAAAATCTCAATAGTTTTTTAAAAAAATTATCATGAACTTATGCATTACATGCCAGTGGTGACTAATCCTTACAAAGAAATGGATAAGAATATGCAACATCCTACTGAAAATTTGGGTGCTCGCAAAGGCTTGACTGGAGCTTTAGAAAGCTCTTACTATCAGACTGCTAACAATAAAAAAAAAATTACAAATTTAAATTCTGAAATAGGAATTTTATATCCAAAATTACAAATAATAGAATAGAAACAACTAATAGGAAACCTTCTTTAATCCTTCAGCCTCTGCCTTTACTACTAATTGATTATTAACTTGGAGCGAGAATATTAATGAAACATAACCTTACCAACTAAACCCTAAACCCAAAAAAAAAAAATAGAGATGAGAGATGAAAAAAGAAAATTAAACTTCTTGAATATAGAATATTAAATTTTAATTTTTCACCAACCCTAATAGATTGGGTTTTCACTTAGTTTCAAAAAACTATTAGGAACAAATATACTAAGAGAAGACAAATAACTATAGAAAAGAAGAATTAAAGCCTAGAAAGTATCTACCTGGCAGTAAATCGGGAGAAATAGAGGTCGAGAAGAAGCGTATTGAACCGCAAGCTCGCCCAAAGGTTGCTTTAATCGCTCGCTGGCCTAAACGCAACACATTGCTCGCTCAACCATATACGATCGCTCACTTTCCTGCCCAAATGCAGCACCTTGGTGACTCCTCCAATGTTGATGATTTGCTTCAGATGATACGGTGAGGAAAGAGGGAGTGATAGGAGAGGGGAAGGGATAGGCAGGTTGAGAAAAAAAAACTAAGGGGGAAGAGGAACGATTAGGTGAAAAAGTAGGCGGGTAACAAAAAGAAAAGTGCCATTTCTTTTCTTTTGTAGCATCGCGCCTTTAGTATTGGGATTTTGTGATGGGCTGCCAACTTTAGACCACCAGTCAATTTTTTGTTGGTAAAATTTGGTTACTTTCGAGCAGCCCGAAGGCACTCCACATTTTTTGCACATTTAATAACCACTTGCGGTATTGGTAACCTAAAGTTGTCGTTAAAAAGCCCTTTTCTTGTAGCGTTATATATGATGAGAACTAGTAGAAAACAATTCAGTATTTACTAATTATAGTGTTGTTATATGATCGGAAGAGTAGAGATTTAGAGTAGAATAAAGTGAGTCGATGTACGTCGAGTTTACTAGATCAGTATACGACCTAATGTTGTCAAGTGTGACGAGATTAAATCAGATTCTAACATTTGTACGGCAAGAGAGTCAGGTACAAGCATGATATCGAGGGGCTAGCATATAATGTCATTGGACGATACTATGCTACAGTTGGAGGTAGGTGTAATGGGCATTTTGTATTACGATACCAGAGGTATATACCCGCATGCTACATTTAGATATATAGTCTGATGGTGGTACTAGTGGTGTATATCATCATTTCAATATAGTTAGTGCATATATGGACTTGGTTTCATTTGCATTATCGCATGGACGTACACATTGCATGTATGGTGGTATGTCGGAAAGTACAATATATGTATTATTATGATTATTTAAATCAATTAATAATTATTAACTTTCTGAGATAGTATCCTAATTACGTGAGAGACGTGCTTAATTGTTTTGTACATTAGCCCTTAGATATTGTGCTCGTTGGAGCGAACTGCGTAGTGGAGCGAACTGTGCAGTAAGGTTCACAGATGACAAGTTTGGTTTACTCTAGCAATAGATAGAGCATATTTTCATATGATTTACCATACTTTCTGATAGATTTTCCTTACTTTTCTTTCACAATTTATTGTGTCACTCTGATTTTTCCCTTTGTAGTGGGCAAATGAGCTTTCCTATACCTTTCTAATAAGCTTTGTGTTATTGAAAGTCAAAATTGTATATATTATGTTCCTATTTAGCTAGCATAGTTTTAGGCATCTTTCCTTAGGCGTCTTTTCATATTAGATATCTTATTATAGAAATATTTATGTATATATATCTTTGTAATTCATCATGGAAAGAATAAGAAGAATTCATATTCTTTTCTTCATGGTATCAGAGCCAAACCCTAATTCGGTGGTATAGCGATCCAGTGCTGCCCTTCTCCCACGCCGGATCTCATCAGCGTTGCTCGTCCTTTTTCTTTTCTCTGCCGCTACAGTACTGCTACAGTCGGCGCTACAGTATGGCGCTGCAGTATTATTGCTACGGTATCAGTGCTACTGCTACAGTATTTGCGTGTCTAAGGTTTGTGCATATGGTTCCTCTTTTTATCCTTATGTGACATACCTAGGGTTGTTTATTTGCCTCGCCGTGAGGTGTAGAGTGCAGCCCTGAGAGCTGCTTTGTGACTTGGTGTTGTTGTTCAAGACGCCATGTCTGAAACTAAGTCTGCTAGGAGTGAGCCCAAATCTATGATTGTCGATGTAATTCTGGTAATGACCAAAATCACAGAACACAAACTCAATGGCTCCAATTATCTGGAATGGGGCAAGACGGTTCGTGTTTATCTACGAAGCATTGATAAGGATGATCACCTAACTAGCGATCCACCGAACGATGATACAAAGCAAGCTTGGTTGAGGGAAGATGCTCGGTTGTTCTTACAACTTAGGAACTCCATTCGAAGTGAGGTAATTAGCCTAATTAATCATTGTGAGTTTGTGAAAGAATTGATGGATTATTTAGATTTTTTATACTCTGGCAAAGAAAACCTTTTCCGCATATATGATGTTTGTAAGGCATTTTACTGATCTGAGAAGCAGGATAGATCTCTGACAGCCTACTTTATGGATTTTAAACGTGTTTATGAAGAGCTTAATGTTTTGTTACCCTTTAGTCCTGATGTAAAAGTGCAGCAGGTTCAACGCGAGCAAATGGCGGTTATGAGTTTTCTTGCTGGTTTATCCCCAGAATTTGAGACAGCTAAATCTCAGATTCTTTCTAGCTCTGAGATTTTCTCTTTGCATGATACTTTCACCCGAGTGCTTCGTACAGAGAATCCTTAATTTTCTCAACCTACTAATAGCGCGCTTGTGAGTCGCAATGATAATGGACGGAACTATAGTAGAGGAGGCAATAGAGGGATTACTGCCAATAGAGATAATCACCGTCATGGAGAGACTGCCTCTAATCGAGATTTTGGAGTTGTTTGCTATTACTGCCATGAACCTGGTCATACAAAATGCATATGTTTGAAACTTCAAAAATAAGAACCAACAATCTCATATGGCCAATATGGCAGCCGCGGAGTATACAACCCCATCCTCAGAGAAAACTGTTTTGGTGTCTGCTAAAGAATTTGCACAGTTCCCCCAATATCAGGCATCCTTATAGTCCAACAATTCCTCTGAAACTGCACTCGCCGAGTCAGGTAAATCCACATCATGCCTTGTGTCTTCCTATTCCAAAGGGGTCATTGATTCTGGCGCTACAGACCATATGACAGGTAACTTTAGTCTTTTATCTGTCTTGCAGTCTCATATAACATCTTCTGCTATTACTTTAGCTGATGGATCTACCTCTTGTGTCATGAGTTCTAGCATTGCAAATTCAACGTCATCAATTTTTTTGTCATCTGTTTTATGTTTACCCTAGTTTTCTTTCAATTTACTATCTGTCAGTAAACTCACTCGAGCTTTAAATTGTTGTGTCTCATTTTTTTTCAATCATTGTTTGTTTCAGGATCTTAAGATGAAAGAGATTATTGGTAGAGGATGTGAGTCTGGAGGTCTATATATCCTTGACAACTAGGTGCCGAGGTCTCTTGCTTGCTCCAGTAATTTAACTCCTTTTGAAGTCCATTGTCAGTTGGGACATCCTTTGTTATCCACCTTGAAGAAATTATTTTCGCAGTTTCAGTCTTTGTTCAGTCTAGAGTGTGAGTCATGTTAGTTTGCTAAGCATCATCGTTTACCTTATGTGCCTAGAGTCAATAGACGAGCATCATCCCCTTTTGAGTTAGTTCATTTTGATGTTTGGGGTCCGTGTCCTATTATTTTCAAATTAGGATTTAAGTATTTCGCTACCTTTGTTGACGATTATTCTCGTTTTACTTGGTTATATTTAATGAAAAATCGTTCAGAACTATTCTCAATTTTTTGTGCATTTTGTACTGAAATCAAAACACAATTTAATATTTATGTCCGTATATTGCGAAGTGACAATGCCAAAAAATATTTTTCAGAAAATTTTCACAGTTATATGACATAGAATGGCATCCTTCATCAATCCTCATGTATTGATACTCCATCCCAAAATGGGGTTGCTGAAAGAAAAAATTGGCATCTCCTTGAGGTAGCTCGTGCCCTTGTCTTTCAAATGAAAGTTTCTAAACACTTTTTGGCTTATGCACTTTCCACAGCTTGTTTTCTGATTAATCGCATGCCTTCGTCTGTCTTGGATGGTGATATTCCTTATACTATTTTGTTTCCATCTAAATCTTTATTTCCTATTGAACCTCGTCTTTTTGTTAGTACGTGTTTTGTGCGAGATGTACGTCCACATGTAACTAAATTGGATCCAAAGTCCCTTAAGTGCGTCTTCCTTGGGTACTTTCATCTGCAAAAGGGGTATCGGTGCTTCTCTCCTACTCTCGAACGATATAGTGTCTGCAGATGTTACATTTTTTGAGTCTACTCCATTCTTTCCTCTCTCTCATCTATTTATGAAGGTCAGGGGGAGGAAGATGATCTCCTTGTTTACACTGTCAGACAAGTGTCCAGTCCTCAAATATCTATTCATGCTCCATCGGCAACTGTTCGACCCCCTATTGTTCATGTCTATTCTAGGAGATTGGCGACTCCTAACTCAGATCCACCACCAGCTTCTTCGTCAGAAGATCCAGTCACTACTATCATCGACCTTGCTTCTGACTCTGATCTTCCCATTGCTCTTCGCAAAGGCAAACATAAGTGTACTTACTCTATTTCATCGTTTGTTTCTTATGACCGTTTGTCATCCTCTTCTCATTGTTTCATTACCTCTCTGGAGTCAATTTCTGTTCCTAAATCTATTGTGGAAGCTTTGTCTCATCCTGGCTGGCGTGCTGCAATGGAAGAGGAAATGGTGGCTTTAGACGCTAATGGTACTTGGGAATTGGTACCCTTACCTACCAATAAGAGAGCTATTGGTTGCAAATGGGTATTCACTGTGAAAATGAATCCAGATGGTTCCGTAGCTCGCCTAAAAGCCCGCCTTGTTGCCAAAGGCTATGCTCAGACTTATGGGGTTGATTATTGCGACATTTTTTCTCCTGTGGCTAAACTTGCTTATATTCTCTTATTTATTTCGTTGGCGGCCACCTCTCATTGGGCTTTACACCAGCTGGACATTAAAAATACTTTTCTCCATGGTGATCTTCAAGAAGAGGTATATATGGAACAACCACCTGGTTTTGTTGCTCAGGGGGAGTTGGCTCGAGTTTGTAGACTTCGGAAGTTCTTATATAGCTTGAAGCAAAGTCCTCGAGCTTGGTTTGGCAAATTCAGTGAAGTAGTTCAGGAGTTGGTATGAAAAAGAGTAAGTGTGATCATTCTGTGTTTTATAGACATTCTGAGACTGGTCTTATTGTCACGCCCCGCCGGGCCTTTAACACCAAATAGGTGGAAAGGATAAACTGCACGGACGCATGACCCAGACCCGCCGAACGGACAGAGTTTCTCCTATCCGCCCAAGGCGTCACAACACCTGTATTCATGCATTATTCCAAACAAGAATAGAGTACAAGAGTGCACAAGGAAGCATCAACATAAGAAATTTCTACTTCTATTATAACATATTTGCACATTTATACATGCCAAATTTTTCCTTTCATTCACTTCTATTCCATACATCAAGTTTCAAAAATATGAAATTTACAAGTTCTTTGCATTTACATAACCCCTATGCATTAAATGTCCAAAATTTGGGGTATATCTAAGTACATAGCCAAAAAGGGAAAGAGCCGCTATCTACTATGCCAAACCCTTGTCTCGCTCCGCCACCTCACTCGCGGAAGGACCTGAAAAACGTGGGGTGAGAACTATAAACATAGTTCCCAGTGGGTAAGGCCACCCAAGAGAGAAGCTCGACCCACCAGGTCCAAAGAAACAACACAAGCATAGGTTAGATTACAATTAACTATGCATAGATATATTTACATGCTTGTAAATAGACATAATGGATGCAACCAAAATAAATGACAACTTTTATTTTCTCCTAGGTCCATCCCATACATTACATTACCCACGTTCATTCAAATTTTATTTTATCATTGGTGTAGGAATCGCCGCTCCACCAATATGATTTCTCACATATGCGGAGTCGCCGCCTTGCTATGGCATTGGTGCTGGAATCGCCACTCCACCAACCCACTTACCAAACTCTTGCGGAATCGCCACCTTGCTATGGCATTGGTGTTGGAATTGCCACTCCACCAACCCACTTAGCAAGCTCTTGCGGAATCGCCGCCTTGCTATGGCATTGGTGTTGGAATCGCCACTCCACCAACCCACTTAGCAAGTTCTTGCGGAATCGCCGCTTAGTATTGGGCACCGGGCAATGGAATCGCCATCCCCTTCATTGTCCCAACCACCAAAGAGTGGAATCGCCATCTCTTTGCTCAGGTATCGAAATCGCCGCATACCCATATTTGTTCACATTTCACACTTGTCAACCTAAGTTCAATGACCCTAGGTTCAAGTCATCATGTCTCACCCATGTTCAATGACACTAGGTTCACTTTACATTCACAACCTATGTTCCATGACACTAGGTTCCATTTACACATTTCAACCTATGTTCCATGACACTAGGTTTCATTTCATACATGCAAATACTTATCAAGTATAAGAAATAATAAAATACTTGAATTCACTAATCATGCAAGATGAGCCCATGGCTCAAATCACCATAATCATCATTTTTGCCAACATGTATACATGCATTCTAAGGTTTCATACTTCTACACTATTTTAATTTCAAATGGTTATTTATCCTAGACATGGAAGTGACCTAATCACTTCGGTAAACACAAACCCACCTCAAGAGCTTTCAAATTCTTTAATTCTTTGAGCTCCTAGATCTCCAATCCTTGAGTTCTTGCTTCAACCCAAGCTTCTACAAGAAAATGGTTCGTTAATCATTACGAACCCTAAAATCAATTCGTTTCTTGAAACCAAGTGTTCCCACATGATTTTCTATGCCTCAATTGTAATTTCCGAAGGTCTAAATATTTTTAGAACCTCACATGGCAAAAGCCCTCATTTTTACCTAGGGTTCACATGCATGCATGTAGAACTCTAAAATCATTACGAACCCTAAAATCAATTCGTTTCTTGAAACCAAGTGTTCCCACATGATTTTCTATGCCTCAATTGTAATTTCCGAAGGTCTAAATATTTTTAGAACCTCACATGGCAAAAGCCCTCATTTTTACCTAGGGTTCACATGCATGCATGTAGAACTCTACCATTTCTTGGTCAATCCCCACCTTTTGTGGTTTAGATTGCCTAGGGTTCCCAAAACTCTCAAAATAAAAGATCAATTCCAAGGTTTAAACCCAATTCATCAAGAACTCACCTTTGCCCCGAGTTCTACAAGCTTCTTTTTACACCAAGAAGCTTCTTCCCCACTTGGAAATCCTTTTTTCAAGCTTGAATCACCCTTTTCTCCAAGTTTTGGAGAGCTCTCTAGAGAGAAAAAGTGAGGGAGGAGGAGAGGAGAAGTAGAAGAAGAAGAAGATCAGAAAATGAAGGAGCCTCAGCCCTTCATACCCTTCTCTCCAAGTGAAAAGACCAAACTACCCCCCCCCCTCACATCACTATTCACAACCAGCCAAAGCTGGCATCTCGTAGCTCTGCATACCGGTATCAACCCTGGCATACCGGTATACGGGCGTTAATTCCGGTATCCACATGCAATTCCGTAAAACCCGAGAGTTGGATTTCCAGATTTCCCACTGCATTTCGGTATCTCACAAATCCATACCGGAACTAAACAAATCCATACCGGAACTAAACACTTGATTCCGCAGAACCCGAGAGCTGGATTTCCAGATTTCCCACTGCATTCCGGTATCTCACTAATCCATATCGGAACCAAGTCAGAATCTGCAAGTTTGGCAGACTTGAATTTTCGAAGTTCGTTTTCGCGCCCAATTTGTGCCGAAAAAACTCGAATAAGCCCCAAACCTGTCTGAAACCATTCACATAGCCTTTTTACGCTACTTTCCACGGAACTCCACAATTTGTAGAAGTTCGGTACAACACACTGAAATTCAGTGCACTACACTAATTCTATTAGTAGTGTATGTGGATGATATTGTCATCATTGGGAATGACACTGCATGAATCTCATCTATCAAGTTTTTTCTTCAAACCCAGTTTCAGACAAAGGACTTGGAGATGTTGAAGTATTTTTTGGGTGTTGAAGTTACAAGATGCAAAAATAGCATCTTCTTATCTCAAAAAAAAAATATGCTTGACTTACTAGCAGAAACAGAAAAATTAGGAGCTGAACCTTGCAGTGCACCAATGGCTCCTAATCTCCAACTTACAGCTAATGATGATGAATTGTTTGAAGATCCAGAGAGGTATAGAAGATTAGTTGGCAAATTGAACTATCTTACAGTGACTCGGCCTGATATTGCATACTCTGTCAATGTGTTAAGTCAGTTTATGTCTTATCCGACTGTTACTCATTAGGAAGCTTTTGGACAAATTTTGTGTTATCTGAAGGGAGATCTAGGGCGTGGTATCTTGTACAAGAACCATGGACATTCAAATATTAAATGCTTTTCAGATGCAGATTGGGCGGGTTCAAAAGTTGATAGGAGATCGACTACAGAGTATTGTGTTTTTGTTGGACTTGGTGTCGTGGAGAAGTAAGAAGTAGAGTGTTGTCTCCCGTTCTAGTGCTGAATCGGAATACTTATGGCACAATCTGTGTGTGAAGTAATGTGGATACAATAATTATTGGATGAGGTTGGTCTTAAGAATCCACAACCCATTAAATTATGGTGTGATAATCAAGTTGTTCTCCATATTGCCTCTAATCCTGTATTTCATGAGCGAATTAAACATATTGAGATTGATTGTCACTTTATTCGTAAAAAGATACAACAGAAGATCATTTTAACAAGGTATATCAAGAATGGAGACCAGTTGGGTGATATCTTCACAAAAGCTTTGAATGGAGCTCGGGTTGACTACATTTGTAACAAGTTGGGCATGATTAATATCTATGCTCCAACTTGATGGGGAGGGTTATGGAAAGTCAAAATTGTATATATTATGTTCCTATTTAGCTAGCATAGTTTTAGGCATCTTTTCTTAGGCATCTTTTCTTATTAGTTATCTTATTATAGAAATATTTATGTATACATATCTTTGTAATTCATCATGGAAAGAATAAGAAGAATTCATATTCTTTTCTTCACTTTGAATTTTCATAGGTTTCAATTTATAAATTTAATTTGAATTTTACATAGGTGCGACGGTCATGACTTGAATAGAAGGAATTTAGGTCGTGACAATAATTAATTTACATTTTATATTAAAAATCTAACTCAATCCTCCCATTTTAAGTTGCCATTTCATTCCAGTATGGGGTACAACATTGAGGGTGGTGAGATTCGGCTTAATGCAATGGGCTCATATTGGGAGAAGAGGTTCGGGACCGAAGAATTTTTCTCAACACACATGGCCAGATGAAGGAGGAAGGAAGGGGAAAAGAAATCATGATGGCAGCCGAACTCTAAATTCCAAAATTATTTCTCCGAAAATTATCTCTTTTTAAATTACAAGTCATAAGCTTACATAGCCTTCAAAACATAACTGTATATAAATCAAGTCCCAAGATTTGAGAGATCTTTCGTAATACGATTTTATCTAACAAAAATTTAAGTAAATCCATAATTTTTGGGTATTTATTTTATATATAAAATTTCTAAAAATATAAAAACACAAATAAATTAACAAAGAAAATAATTTTAAAAAATAAAAAAATAATTGTTAAATGTAAATTAATTTTCTAACCGCATCAATGTATAGTGGTCGTGCGTTACCAAGTGGCCGCCAAGATTAAGATAGGTATATCGTTGATAGGAATGGTACACAATATATTGATGGTTCTAAAAAAATTATAGCAGATCTCTAATTGATTTCGTGAACTGAAAAAAAAAAATAGTAGCTTATGTGTACCTTCGACAGTTATGCTCACTTCTCATATCTTCTCCACACAAAATTTATCATAATGATTTAATTTGAATTGATAATGTGTTGAATATATTCTACTCCATAGAAAAAGCTTCAATGACTCCAGAATACTACAATCTAAAGGTAGAGTTAGATATATTGGACCATATCTAGGCTAGTTAGGTTAGATTTGATTGGTTATACCAGCATTATCACCACATACAGCTGGATGCCCCACCCGCAGTGGTTATAGTTGTAGTCCATGCTTATATACTCTAGATTGTATGTAACTTTTTTTTCCAAACCGACTAAATAAAAAGCATCTTTGGGTTTCTTCTCCACACAAAATTTAACATAATGATTTGTTTCAAAATTGATAATATGTTAAATATATTCTACTCCATAAGAAAAGCTTCAATGACTCCAGAATACTACGGCCTAAAGGTGGAATTAGATATATTGGATCATATCTAGGCTAGTTAGATTAGATTTGATTGGTTATACCAATATTATCGCCACATACAGCTGGATGCCCCAACCGCAGTGGCAATAGTTGTAGTCTATACTTATATACTCCTCTATATTGTGTGTAACTTTTTTCCTAAGCCGACTAAATAAAAAGCATCTTTGGTGTATGCGGAGGTTTGGTGTGGAGTATAGCATCCTAGGCCTTTCATTATTGAGCATTAGAAGCACGTCGTTAAAAGGAAATGTTGAATGCAATTGCTTTAGGATATCTATTAACTATTATGAATTCCCAATACTTTTGCCACGTGGCATTTTCTCCTTCATCCTCACCCACTCTCTTTTAAACCGAACCGCCTCTTTTGAATTGAACCGCCTCAATGAACCGAACCGCTTCTCTCCACTCTCTCTCTTGCCTCTTTTTTTAACCGAACCGTACTTTTCTAACATCTGAACCGAATGCTCACTGCATTTCCCAACTTCTAAACCAAACCGAACCGATCCGCTCTCTCTCCCTTTTGGTTTTTGTACGGCACGGAGCGTTTCCTCTCCCCTCTTCCTCCGCGTCTGTCCTCCTCCCCCATCCGCTTGCAACGTTTCCTCTTTCCCCTCCGCTGTGTCTCCTCTTCCCCCTTTGATGCGTCGTTCCCTTTTCCTTCTACGTTTCTATTGGTATATAAGCCATTCCCTCTTCTCTCTTTACTTCGAAGGTTTCTCTCTGTGTCGATTTCTTCGGATATGTGGAAGAAGAAGGTAATCGAATGGCTTTTTTGGTAGAGGAAGCTATTTGGACAGCGATCATGATCATCTACAGATTGAGGGGTAAGTTTGGAATACCAAAAACCCTAACCCTAATTTTTCTTTTCTTTCTTTTAATCCCGAATTCTTACTATGTATGCATCTAAGATTTAATTTGTTTGCATTATTTTTGATGTGGTGGTTATATCCATCTAGGATTTGATGTGGTGGTTGTATCCATCTAGGATTTGATGTAATCCCTCTCCCCTTTTCGCTTCTAGGTTTCTCTCTGTGCCGATTTCTTCGGATTTGTGGAATCGAACGGCT
Organism: Puya raimondii; assembly: GCA_016920855.1. NCBI lineage: Eukaryota > Viridiplantae > Streptophyta > Magnoliopsida > Poales > Bromeliaceae > Puya > Puya raimondii. Next base: position 49,804,168 of record JABWPP010000049.1, read on the forward strand.
TTTTTGGTAGAGAAAGCTAATTGAACAGCGATCATGTATGGATCGAGGGGGTAAGTTTGGAAAACAGAAAACCCTAACCCTAATTTTTCTTTTCTTTCTTTTAATCACGAATTCTTACTATGTATCCATTTAGGATTTAATTTATTTGCATTATTTTGGATGCGGCGGTTGTATCCATCTAGAATTTAATTTATGTGCATTATTTTGATTAATTTAGAGGTCGCTTTTTTCGTCGTTTCTTTAATAATTCTTTTTTTTTCTTACATCAATACCTACTAGCCAATGCCTTACTTCGTTTTCAAAGAGTTCAACGTCGACTTAGCAAACTTGCATTGACGGTAACCTACAAATATTTTGTTTATGGCATAGAAGCTGCATATCTATTGTTTATGAGTTATACAAAGATTTTTGGTTTATGCAATTCGGGATCCTGAAAATATTAATGATCACTAATTTTATACATTATATTTTTAAAGTCACTTCATATATAATTTTTTTTTATCTTTAAACAATTTATAGCAATACGATGCTTCAAATATGTTCTGAAAAGTAAGAAGTGCTAGAATTCTGTTAGTTAAGATATCTTATATTTCTTATTATGTGGAATGATTTGATGAAATATCATTAAAGTTATTGATTCCTATAAGTTAGTAGTTATCAAGCTTATCTAAATTAGAGAATGACTAATTATTTGTCATGTGGGAGAAGGCTAGGATCAATGTGTCAGTCATTCTCGGCATCATATGCTCCCCTCCCTCAACTCTCGGGGCCACAACCCGACTCTAATTTTTGAGGTGCATATTTTTATTGAACAATAGTTAATTGTACACACCTTAATCTTTTGATGCATAGAAATTAGCTGTTGTTGTTTAATTGGCTTTTTATTCATGGGTAGTTTATTAAGAATTGGCTCATTTACATAGCACTCCAAAATTTGCATTAAGGCACTGTTGATTCTGTTTTATGACGGCTTTTTTTTGTTACTGTTGAATAATAGTTAATTATGCATATCCTGTTTTTTTAGCGCAGACAAGTTAGCTGTTATTGGTTGTTATTTAGTTGGCTTCTTAATCATGTGTGCTATAGAATTTGGTTCATTATTGGTACATGTATAGAGTATCTTAAATTTTACATGTATTGATAATTAAAAGAAGACTCACTCTTATGCTTTACATAATTTTTTTATTGCATTTTGAAAAAGCTTTATGATCATATTTTGTACTCCTTTTTCTTAATTGTTTACCTAGTTTTGAAGATAATTTGAGTATTTTTTTTCCTCTCATTTTAGGATGATTAATTTCTAATATTAGATTCATCTACAGTTGCATCGAGGTGGAGGTTCTGCTAAGTTCTTTCAGTAGGGCGAAGAAGGAAAGATATGTGACAGCAGGGGTTTCATCAGAGAGGTCTTCTACTCTCCAAATTCAAATATTTCTTTGGATTTAATAGCGTCATTAGATAGATTGTATGTTATTGAAGAAAGTAGAAAAATTGTGCAATGAAAGTTTATTACATGTTAGTTTTTTTATTATTATGATGATGAATGTTTTTATAGGTTAACAAATTTCTAGAAAAAAAAAGTTTGCAAAGTGGAAAACCTTTGGCGAGTTTCGTATTTAGAATCAGTCTATTGATGAAAAGTGATATATGTAATATTAGTTAATTGCCTTGCAAATTACTGCAAGAATTTTCTTTTAGTCGGATCAACTATGATTTTTATTTGATGATTATCTTATGGAGTGCAAATTGTGGTATTTTTCGCAATAGATCTGCAGTTGCTGTTGCTGCTTAATTTGCTCTATCCTTTTTTTCTTCAAGTTTTTTTATCCGGGTTTGGACTGGTTCATCAAAGGATCACCTTTTGAACAACCTAATCCCCTATTTTGTTTTTCTAGAAACATAAAAATCTAACTTCTTCTTTCAGTTTTATCACATTTGCATGAATGAGGTTTCAAAATCTGCTAAAATAGATAGTAATATCCTCATGCACGGTCAGTTTCAAAACTTGCGTCTTTCTACCCTTTTTGATACTTATTTGCTGTTTACACACAAAAAATTACTTTTTTTTTCAGGGTGCCTGAATTAATTAGCGATGATTTTAATTCAGTTATAGCTGTCAAAATCCTTTAGTATCTTTTTATTCTAAACTTGTAGGTATCAATTTGGATGCATATGCGTTAGCTATTCGTTTTGAAAATTTGAAAAAAAAAAAGAGTTTTTTTTTATTGCTCATAACTATTTCATAAATGTGTTTAGTACACATTAGATTTATTTCATTCTCTACAAAATTTTCCTTCAGCAGTATCTAACCGCTGCAACGCGCGGGTCTCTACACTAGTTATTATAATTATAATGTGTTATATTCTATTCATGATCCTTTAAACGTAGAAATGTTTAACTTTTTACAATTTAATTATAGATATGGGCTTGGGACCATAATTCATATTGGTCAAATTGCGAGTGTAGAGTAGAGCCTAATCTAGTTGATTGTTCTCTGAGTTACCGATAGTTTCTAGCTAGTTATTTAGATTGCTATTGTACTTTAATGCAACCAATACATGCATATTGTAGGTGGGCCGACATCGACAGATTGTGGTTCGGAGTCAAAATCAGGACTATTAACATTGAGTTCTATAGCATTGAGCTAGATTAGTAGAAAGAATCTCAAGCACGTGCTTGTATTTTCAAGTTTTCTACATTAAGTTTATTTTCTTTATGATTTGTTCAAAAATTATATAGAGACCCCACATATATGCCATTTTAGCTGGAGTATTAGAGGAGCCACAATTGTGACGGTCAATGACTGCTTTGATATGCTTCCATATTATTGAGCTACGCCTACTGGATCGAATCATCCACAAGTTCAACCTCCTCTAGTACATTATGAACCTAGTGGAGGCCATTTATCTCATCGCATCTCAAGATAGATCAAATGGGGATTAGATTGCTTTTCATGCTCAAAGATCCAACTATGGGCAAAAAAATTGAAGAGTAATGTAGATTAGCACCCGATTGCTAGTGATGATTCATTATGCTATTTATCTCTGTAGCATCCTAGTCTTGTGGGCAAATAAATAGAGCACCAATTATTGGATTATTTAAAACCATATTCCGAGTCGATATTACGGTGAAAAAGTCAAAGATTTGAGGTTTCTAGATATTAAGTACCGGAACTTGAAGTTTGAGTACCGGTACTGAAAAGTACCTCAGGAGTTCGCCAGGAGTTCTTCAAAACCCGAAGCTGTGAAAAACTATTTTTTGTATTGTGTACCGGTATGCGATTTTGAGTATCGGTACTGAAATTCTGGAAAAGTTGCAGTACCAATACTCCAAGCTGAGTACCGGTACTCAGCATGCGACGAGCTGGATACGTTGGATCTGACTCAAATTTGATTTACTCTTGTTCTTTAAGATTAGGGATGATCCAGTAATACTTTGGAGAGGATTTTTAAGAGAAGATGGATGGCTAGAAGTGAATCAGGGTTTCGGATGAATGACGGAGATCGTCTCCTACTAGAATTGGGGTTTCAGAGTCATATGCTCTTGTAATTCGTGTTTTAGAATTTAGAGAGCTTCATTATAGACTCCTTTGTTGAGAGAAAGACATGGAGAGCTCCTGATAGAGGGTATCTCGTAATCCAATCTACACCTTATATTTTTGTGCCGATGATTAATCGAAGAACGCATTGAGATGATCTTGCCTATGCACATAGGTCGACATATTGTTGGCTGAACCACATAAATCCTATGTTCTTCTGTTCTCTTGTTCGTTTTATTGCTTTTCTTTATCCTTGTACTTTTTCTATTGTCGTTCTCGTCTATTTTCATTTACGAAAGATTCTGTTTTTGTTGCGCTCATGTACCATGTGGGTTTGATGTGTGCTCAGTAACCTCTTGACCGGTCCCTTCACCGGTATCATAATGTTGTTTGTACTTCGAAATTCATTTTAATCTACTTGGAGAATAACAAGTTGATACTTACACTGCAGGTTGATACTTAAGAGGATATAGGTTCGGATAATTAATAGATGATCCTTCTAACTTATTCGCATTGCTAGATCCTATAACAGAATCTCGTCATATATTGAGATAGGTGCTAGAGCATTTAGCTACTCTACCTGTCGTCAAAGGTCGATAGAGCTTGAATCATACTCATGCGTCGACAGCAAATCACCAAGTACACCATATTTTGTCTCGGATTCATTCCCCTTTGTCCTCGTTTCTGCCATCCACGTTAGATACACAATCTATCTTGATTACATATTCTCATCATTGTCGCTCACAATTGTCACAACTCTTTATCAATATTTAAAGGATCCACATAAAAGGCGATCGAGTAGTGCCACAATCTATGTGTCACGGACACGGACACGGACACGAAACACGAGACACGGAACACGACTCGGACACGACGACTCGACAAAACTCAAAATATAAGGACACGGACACGACTCGGACACTGCTAATAACATATAATATTTTTCAGTATAATAATACATTTTCATTATAAATAATATACTAATTTTGTAAACAAAACTATATTTTAGAATGAAAATTAATATAATACTTTTAAAATTAAAATTTTCTATTAAATATAATTTATTTAGATCATCCAAAAAAAAGCCAAATGTTTACCATCAAACATTGCTTATGCCCAAAAACATAGGAAAATTAAAAATATATATAAACATTTAAAAAAAATAGTTAATCTTAATTTTAACACTAATGTAAAAAAAGAAATAAAGAGATACTATAACCCTAATTAAAAACAATTTTAATGTAAAAGTAAATTTTTATTTAAATTTTTTTTAATATTAATGCAAAAAAAAAGATAGAAAAAAAGAATACCTTTAATCTAGAGGCTTTGTTGAAGAAAAACTCGGCAGAGATAAAAGATGAGATCAATAAATTTATTTTTGTTAGGAGTCGAGTTAGATAATTTTTTTATTAGGAATATGACTATATAAATTTTTAATTATAATCTTTTCTAAAATTGTGCGATACTTTTTTTCAAATTATATATTTTTTTATTAATTTATTATGATGTGGCCATATTACTATCCTATATGATTAGGAATTAATTAACTTCCTACGCAAATTTTTCCGGATCACATGACGCGGCATGGATGCGCGTCCATGCCGCACGCGCATCCATGCTGGACGCGCATCCATGCCGCGTACACGTCCGACGCGAGTCGGACACGGACGCGCGGGGGTAAACCCCGCGTCCGTGATACATAGGCCACAAGAAACCCAGGAGTTCCCAAAGCATACCAAGGGCATCATCATCGAGGACGTCAATCAAATAGCAGACATTGAGCCACTTGATGGCATATTAGCTCATCAAATTGATCTTGACCGTGAACGTGGACGTGAGCATGGGCTTAGGCGAGTATGTTGACGAAGAAAAAGACTTCTGAAGAGGACTAAACACTTGTCTTCCATTATTATTATTATTTTCTCTACAATTGTACTATTTTGATACTGTAGAGCATTGTATTATATTTGTATTACGGAATAAGCATATACTACATGCGTTTGTCGCTCATTTTTCTTGGACTTATGCCGTGAATAACTTTGAATTAGCAGAAAAATTAAGTAGCTTACAAATAGTAGGAAGAAAAATAAATATCTAAAGACGGTAAATCATTTACCATCATCAGTAAATGATGAATAATTCACTATCTTTAGTAAGAGATGAATCACTCATCATTTTCATTCATCTTCTATATTTCAAAATCTCATGTGTTCTAAATATAGCCGTGAAGGCAGGAAAGAGTTAGCTCGAAAAAAGTAAATCATTCACATATACTAGCAATAGACGATCACCTCTTTTAATTTTTCCAACATAATATTAAAAATTAGAAAAAAAAATAGTGAATCGTATATCGATTTTCAGAAAGGTGGTGAATAATTTACCATCTTCATTATTTTTTGGGACCCGTGACACCTACACGGCATTAATGGGGTTACTTGTCCAAATAATTTTTGGGCAAGATTACTTGTCCAAATATAAAATTTGCATTAAAGTTACGTTTTAATTTTGGTCCTCAAACTTTTGATTTCGATAATTAACACCCTAAACTCTCAATAAGGTTATACTTTTAGTCTCTAAACTTTTATTTATATTTCATTTCCGTTCTTAACTTAGAATTAAAATTATTGCTTACACCAAGTTCATCTTTATATCTGCGTACACCTCGATTACATCAAACTTTTTATCCATCTTGTATTTTTCAATTAATAGTCCAATTTTTTATAGAGAAAGATTTGCAATTCAAGATTCGGTAAATTACAGTACATAGATGTACTAACGCACAGGGTGTCCGCGATAATTCATCTATTAATAAAAAGTAAAGACAAAGGCTAGAGTAGAACTGTTGTGAGAGTTAAGGCCTTCAGAGACCACTAATACCAAACATGAAAGTTTGAGGACCAAAATGAAACTTGACTAAAAGTTTGGAACTAGTAGTGTAATTTACCCTATATGGGCCAGGAACCACAAAAGCCGAACTAGAAAGTTTGAGGACTAAAATAAAACTGTCTAAAAGTTTGGGGACTAGTAATTACACTTTTCCAAAAAAGAATCCCTTGCCTACGGGCTCAAAATAATTAATTAAAGAAGCCCTGAAAAGAAGATTGGAAAAGCAAAACATATTTGGAGAAACTATAATAAGAGAAAGTGAAGTTGAGAGCCCTCTCCGAGAAAAAAGTCTACTACGTAGCAGTCACACTATATCATCTATATCCAGTCAATCACATATTTTCCTTTCAAAGAAAAGTACAATAAAAATATATTTCTAAAAATTATAATAGAATAAGTGAATTCTAAAATACAATTTGATTGATTAGAAACACCACGACAGCAATGTGACTGTCACATTCTAGACTTTTTCCTAGTTACTCAGATAAGGGCGTACCAGAAGACAAATCTTGAAAACAAACAAAAAAGTGCTTCCTGTTGCATGCGTATAGAGCTAAGTTACATAAAAGGGAAGACAGTGCAAGCTGAAGCAGACAGCTAGGAGGACGTGCAAGACTGTAACTTCCAGTCTCTTTCATCTTTGTTATCCATCCCTACAATAAAATTCAACCAAATACAACTTACATTCCAAACAAATGGATTCTTCAGACTGCCTACTAATCATGTTCTAGCTTAATTTGACACCCGGCGATTCCGGCGGTTTGTTGCAGGCAAGAACAGATACAATAAAGAAACAGAAAAATACGACACCCGGGAGCAATGAATACAATTAAAGAATTATTATATTACCACGATAACATTACTAGCTAGCATCCGTCCATGCCTAAGGAAACGAAATAAATCAATCAGAATAAATCATCACCCACATCGCGATTCTCCGCAGGCATTACTTACACTGGTGCCTACCTCATCCGAACTAAAATATAATCATGCAGCCTAGAAAACTTGGCAGCGCTAAAAATAAAAAAAAATAATTGAGCGAAAGGGAACTAGTGTGTGAGTGTAGAATTGGAGAGAGAGAGAGAGAGAAAGGGAGAGAGCTATAGCACTTTAACTCCGCTCGGACGTTTGCCTTCCATTGCGTCCTTCTTGTTGCGACAATCAGAACACAGGAAGGGGCCTTCCCATGGCTTTGCACTCGTGGAGAATATCGATCCTGCATGTACAGATATTCCTTCGCTGGGAGCAAGATCCACCTGGCAGATGGCACACGTGAACAAACCGGACGTCGTTTGCCCTGACGATGAGTCATTCCCCAGCCTGCGGTATTTGGCAAAATATAACCATGTCATCATTCGAAGTTGACCATTAAAAAAAAAAAAAAATGGCATTTAACCTTTCACAGGAAAAAAAACAAGCTCATTATCAACAAGTAGAACTCCTCAAATACGGAGGATGAGCAAAACAGAAAGGACCACAAGCCAAAGGGATTATCAATTTCAATTATAAACAATACAACCGAATCCGGAAAACGTGACTCAGTCTGAACCAGAAAGCAAGCTGAGTCTAATTAATTTCGCATGAAAATCGGTCACGAGAACCATTATATTCTTTTCCACATGCCTCGAGAATTCTTAAATTTACTTAAAGCTTGTCACATAAAGTATGTTTGGTTGAGCTTTAGTAATAAGATATATTTCGACTAAAGATGAAAACATAATAGCACAAATGACTTAGTGCTATTAATAGTATTCTAGCCTAGTTCTATATATATATATATATATATATATATATATATATATATATATATATATATATATATATATATATATCTGGAATACTATCGGTAGCAAACGGGCTTCGTTGCCATCCATTTGTTTTCGATGATGGAGCCTCCAAATCGATGATCGGCACCGTTAAACATGATCTATACCACTTGAAGTATCTAGAAACCAAATTTTAAATTTTTTCGACATCATTGACCTAATGATCAAAGGGTTTCAAAATTTGTGATTTTAATGGTCGATATGAGGCGTTTTCTAGTTTAACGGTGTAAAGATATCCAAATCAATTGAATTTTGGTTAGAAAAATTCTTTAAACTATTTAGAACAAGATCTATACTCTCGATCTTGATTACAAGATTCCTATCATCACTTTTTAAAGAATATTCATTCTCAGCCGTTCATTTTTGTGTCCACTTGATGGACAAGAGAATAATATCCAAAAAGCATGAAATTTAATTTTCTAGATGGTTCAAGTGGTATGGATCACGTTCAACGGTGCCGATCGTCGATTTGGAGGCTCCATCATCGAAAACAAATGGGTGGCAACGGAGCCCGTTTGCTACTGATAGCATTCCAGCTCAACTATATATATATATATATATATATATATATATATATATATATATTCCTTTAGATGCCCAAACTCCAATTTTCTACATAGAACTTGTACACTGCATGTGTACTTTGTGGTCCATGACCACTGCATATGCTTGTTGTGGAACATTTTATTGATCTTCTAGATACTAAAGTACCAGTCAGATAAAATTAGACAAGAGAGAGAACTGCACGAAACCTTACACAGACAAACAGATAGAGCTATCTACTTTAGGTTGGGGTGTGTTCGTTTCCATGTAAAAGTTGCCTGAAAATTTTTTTCCGCCTGAAAATAGTTTTTCTAGCGTTTGGTTTGACGAAAAATAATTTTTCACGGAAAATTATTTTACGGATTTAAAGGAAAAACGAACTTTTCATTTTTCGCTTCATCTCCGCGGAAAGCGAAAACTCTCCGAATTTTTTCATGCGGCTCACCGCGTTCATCACATCGCAGTCCACGAGCTTATGTGAGAGCTCGTGGACCGCCTGAGTGGTCCATGTTGGACCACTCATCCATTCTCTCTCTCTCTCTCTCTCTCTCTCTCTCTAGAGAGAGAGAGAGAAAATTTATTATATATATTATATATTTTTTATTTATAAATATATATATATATATATAAATATTATATAGTATTATTTATTATATATATATATTTTTTATTATATAGTATTATAGACATATTATTATATATATTGTATTATATGCTTATCAATTTATCATATAATATAATTTTGATATATTTAATTTACAAATATAAGTTATAATAATAATATATATAGCACGGTAATTATTAAATATAAATATATATAATATATAATAAAAGAATATATAATTTTTTCATTCATTTTTTTCCTTTCAACAACACAAGTATGGCTGAAAACTATTTTTCTTTTCCTACAAACTAAACACTAACAAACATAAAACTCTTTTTCCACCGAAAAATATTTTCCACCGAAAATTTCTTTTCACAGTTTTACGTAGAACTAGACAGCCCCTTAGTGTTTGAGATGCAATAATCCCAATATTACACATTTTCCGAAGTACAAAGATGATAGCTTTTCCTAAAACAGTCAAGTGGTCTTCATCCATGTGACAAGAAGTATGTCAAAGAGATGATGAAAGACTATAACAAGCAGCATCTAGTCGATAATTCGAGGAAGGGGTTGTTATAATATGGTCCAAACCATATTGTAACTCTTGATGTCGATCTAACTTTGGTAAACTAGGAAAGAATAAACAAGCCAGAGATTAATCTCTGGCACACCATTGGCATACTAGCATGCATAGACACAAATATTTTTTAATAAATTTTCATTAAAAAAAAGCTTTTTAGAGTGTTTTAATATCTCTAATAACTATAAAAATGGCTCATCTATTATATCCCGCACAATTTAGTAAGAATTAGAGTCATAAATATCATATATCTAGAAAAATTTATTTTCTAATATTATAAATGTTTATGCATTTAAAGAAAAGTAGAAAACTACAGTCATAATTGGGTAAAAAAATTTACAAGAAAACACAATCATGCGTAAATTCACTAGATCTAAACTGATAAGAGGAATTGGGGGAAATCTTCTTTGTATTTCTTCACTAAAAGTTGGTCTCGTTACATAATGGAACTCACTAATTGCTCCAAATATTAGTATATTTATGGGAGCTGCATATTTCAAGTATGGGAGAACTTTGTAAAACCATTACCTCGAAAAGAAAAAAAAAAAGAGCAAAAAGTCAAAAAAAAAATGTCAAACGGTGTCGGCACTACCCCATATCACATGCCAGCACGGCCTCGACACGGTACTGCACGAGCAGTACGAGCAAGCCTTTATGAATACAAAAGAAACTAAACATAGAAATACACAGTTATACATGTTTTACTTTTATGAAGTCTAAACATTAAGTTAGGAAACATAATAATAGTAGGTTTAGTACCCTCTTGGAACAAAGTTTTAGTGTCAATCTATGTCTTTATGAACTTCTTCTTTTTTCTCTTTTTGATATGACCAATGAGTGAATTCTTTAGTCTCCCAACTCCCAAGTACGTCCTTCTTTTGAAGTCAAAAAAATGCAACTGATATATGTGGAAAACCACATCAACGTTCAATAAGGCGCACACTTCTGTCCCTTTTTGCCTTGCTTGTGGTGCTCGACTAGGCGAAAAATGCGAGCGCCTGAATCAACAAGTCTCGCCTTATGGGTGCTAGGGCACTACCAGCTATTCTTGCCTTGCCCTAGCACCTAGGGAAGGCAGGCACTCACCTTTGACTACAACGATCTACATGTTCTTGTACATAATATTAGTTATTAGTGTCAGTGAAATTTCTTTGAATTGATGTACAGCATTTCATCATATTAAGCACTAAAGCAGGGATTTAAGTGCCCATCGGCACGGGCCGTATCTACCGTGCCGTATCGTGCCAATAAGATATCGGCACGATATAGACCCCGTGCCGATGGCACAGCTCAAAGCCCTCTATTCTTTAAATTAGTAAGTAATTTTCTCAATAAAGTTCAAAATATTTGATAAAAATACATAATAAACGGTTAGAATATTTTGTTGCTAAAGAAAATAAATATTTCATGCTATTATGTGTCGGCACACATGAATATTTTGTGACCAGCATGCGTCGGTACGGCCCGGCACGCACCGTGCCGTACCGTGCCGGCAAGTTTCCGGCACGACCTCATGCGACGACACTTAAATCCTCGCATTAAAGTTCACATAAATACAAAATTCCTAATTAACTCTCAATTTCAGTTAAATCTTTAATACAAATGAATTAATGATGCTTGCTGTGACGCCCAAACTTCCCAGGGGGTCACCCATCCTAGGACTACTCCCGTCCTAGCACGCTTAACTCTCTTAAGCTCTTGGGCCTTAGCCACCACCCAAAATGCTTAAGTCGAGTTAAGAGTTTAGCCCTATTATATCTTATATATAGGACTACCTGGGGTCTCACAATTTCCCCCACTTTAAGCCCTGACGTCCTCGTAAGGCTCAGACTCACAAGTACCAAGCGATGTGAGACTCATCTCGCTAGCCTAAACTGACCTTGTGGTGAGCCGCGCTCCACCCACAACAGTCAACAGCATGAGAGCCTCGCTCTTCCCGCTGTATAATATTGGCTCAGCCGAGACTCATCTCACACTTCCGGCTGGTAATTAGCTCTGATACCAACTGTGACGCCTCAACTTCCCAGGGGGTCACCCATCCTAGGACTACTCCCGTCCTAGCACGCTTAACTCTCTTAACCTCTTGGGCCATAGCCACCACCCAAAATGCTTAAGCCGGATTAAGAGTTTAGCCCTATTATATCTTATATATAGGACTACCTGGGGTCTCACAATCTGCCCTCCTTTAAGCCCTGACGTCCTCGTCAGGCTCAGACTCACAAGTACCAGGCGATGTGAGACTCATCTCGCTAGCCTAAACTGACCTTGTGGTGAGCCGCGCTCCACCCACAACAGTCAACAGCATGAGAGCCTCGCTCTTCCCGCTGTATAATCTTGGCTCAGCCGAGACTCATCTCACACTTCCGGCTGGTAATTGGCTCTGATACCAACTATGACGCCCCAGCTTCCCAGGGGGTCACCCATCCTAGGACTACTCCCTTCCTAGCACGCTTAACTCTCTTAACCTTTGGGCCTTGCCACCACCCAAAATGCTTAAGCCGGGTTAAGAGTTTAGCATTATTATATCTTATATATAGGACTACCTGGGGTCTCACAATCTCCCCCCCTTTAAGCCCTGACGTCCTCGTCAGGCTCAAACTCACAAGTACCAGGCGATGTGAGACTCGTCTCGCTAGCCTAAACTGACCTTGTGGTGAGCCGTGCTCCACCCACAACAGTCAACAGCATGAGAGCTTCGCTCCCCCCGCTGTATAATCTTGGCTCAGCCGAGACTCATCTCACACTTCCGGCTGGTAATTGGCTCTGATACCAACTGTGACGCCCCAACTTCCAAGGGGGTCACCCATCCTAGGACTACTCCCGTCCTAGCACGCTTAACTCTCTCAACCTCTTGGGCTTAGCCACCGCCCAAAATGCTTAAGCCGGGTTAAGACGTTTAGCCCTATTATATCTTATATATAGGACTACTTGGGGTCTCACAGTCTTCTTAATTGTCGATGCCTATTTTTAAGACTCACCTGTTTTTCTTAATTGAACTTAGATAAGCTGTTCTCTACCTACTACAATTTATACAACTATAAGAAAATTTGCTTTACTACTGATAGTTCCAATGAGCATATACCTGTCTAACACAGGCTATTAATGGAACGGACTCCATAAAAGGAATTAAAAAGAACTCTCATGTTCATATAGATATAGATATAGTTCTTCTAAACAGAAGAAGAGATGTTCCAATGCATGAAACCATAAAATCCTAAAACAAGATCAACCTTCAAGCTGTAGTTTATTTCATTGGTAGTTTCAAGGATTAAGATTCAGCTTAAGAAGAAGAAAAAAAGAAAAAGGAGAGGCATTGTAATTGAATTCAAAATCTGCAATATGAATCTAGGTATTACAAGAAAAGACCTAGTGCAACAAAAAGAACAGAAAAACTGACCTTTCTGCCAGCATTGCTGAACCTTCTTCGAACAACTCTTCTACAATACCAACAGCAGATAGCTTCTTTGCCAATTTATTAGCAGAATCCTTCGACCTTTTTCTCAAGATAAAAGATTTGAACTTATTCATCTTCTTTGGTGGGGATGGAGGAGGCACCGAATGATCAGGTGGAATTATGTCAACAACAATGCAGGTTGTATCATCTTTCAGTCCCCTTGTCCGCAGTGCTTCCTGAATGATTATCAACAAAATATGATTAAAACTCATTACAATACAACTACTCACGCTTAGTCGAAGTCAATAAGGACACAGTCTCAATTACTAATGAAGCATCATCAAATACGATGCTTAAACAGAATCAGAGGATCACCTTAACAACTTGCTTTGCAGCAAGCTCAGCGGGCAAACCACGGCAAGACTTTGCAGCCATCTCGGAGGATACGGCATCCCAAATGCCATCTGAAGCTATAATTAGTCTTCCTCCAGCATTAGATACCTGGTGTGACAATGCATGATTAAGCACATACGGAATTAATAAGAGACATACATTGAGAAATTTTCTTTTTCCATCAAGAGATGCTAAAAGAAGCAATTCTTTCGATCAAAACAAAATTATAAAGTAACTTTTTCTTGGATAGAAAAAAATCCAGCGAAGGAAGCACCTTGACTTGTTTAACATATGGTACTGGAACAATAAATTCTCCGACATCAACATCTCCAATAGACCGCGATAGGCATAAACCCCCTGGCCAACACCGAAGGGGGCCAATCTGAGAACAAAGCAAACAATAGAATGAGCATAATTCATCAGTTTCACAATTAAAAAGCTACTATACGCCTTTCTTCTTCATGATTATATCAATGAAAACCAATACACAGAATAAACTCACCTCAGCACCACCTACAATGCTGAGTCTTCCGACTTCACCTCCACTTGCGGTCACGCGTTCTCTCCTGCTCATGACATGTTATATAGCAGTTAGCGTAGGGAGAAAATTTAGGCTAAATTTGGTTTGGGAACAAAAGGTTGTAAAGAGAAACTATATCTACCCATCAGCGGGTTCTCTTATCCCATGATATAGGAGAAGTTCGGTATGGATGTTGCAGATGTAACGAAGCATAATGACTACAAGGATAATTGCAACCACTGCAGTTCCACTCACTTTTTCTGGACAAAGTAAGAGACAACTCATGGCAGTACATAGTACCACATTTTGGAGCAACTATCATCCTAAGATTTGATGAGCTATAATTTTTTTTTCTTATCCAACCTTTTGGCAGGACTGAAGTGATAAACCCGGCTATTTCACCTCAATTCGCCCACCAAACGCAGCCTCAATGAATAAAGTAATGGATATTGAAAAGATACATACTCTTCAACATTTTCTTCTAATCTATGGTCGACAGTCAATTCAGAAACAATCCCACCCGGAGCATCCAAAATGCATCGAGAATCCCCAACTGAGGCAACAGTGATAGTCCACCCATCAATTATCACAAATGTAGCTGTCGTGCCAGAAGTTTGTCCTGGTAGTTTAAATCAACCAGTAATCAACATCAGCTCATAAAATTTCAAGGACAAACATTAACAGGACAAGGTCAGAGGAAAGAAGCAGAACTTATAAAAAATGAAAAGAAAAAAAAAAACAAAAAAAAAAAACATGCCTCTGCTCTGAAATTCCTTGTCAGTTTTGACGAACCCAGCAACCAATGCTCGAGGTAGAGCTTGAATCCACTCTTCCTTCCCGAGCCCACGAGGGATCGCACCCACAACATGGTTCAACAAGTTATCCCTGGTATATATTGCTGCCGCATTGCCATTGTGCCCGTCAAGAACCTGTAAAAATTCAAGGCAGTTCACCATAAAATTGGTCGTATGCTTAATTACTTATAAAAGAGCAATTACAACTTTCTACACTATGACTTCTGAGACTACAAACATATCAACTCCGAAACGCCTAAGGGCCTGTTATGATGTTGGGACAAGTTATTCTGTGATAACTTGTGTCCTATAGAAAAATCTTTCGCGATTGCAACCTAAGACCTAGTCCATAAAAATGGCTTTGTAGTGATGACTTTTCAAGATATTGAATTCAACCTACAAGATAATTTATCATATTCAAAAAGAACGGCATAGAGCCCATATAAAACATGTGGTTGAGGTACACTAAAGAAGATGTTCTTGCATCCAAACAAACCCTAAGGAACAAAAAAAATGTAATTCGGTTCAGGAACAAGTTATATGAATACATAAGTCAGTTAAAAAACATAAATCCGTCAAATAAATTGCTCTCCAGTAGCAGCGGTCATAATCATGATAATCATGCTAGCAAAGATTGTATATCAAAACCAATAATACACTCTAACAGCATCAAGATCCATTGATATAAGTATATAACTAGTCAATTTAAAGACACAGTAATCGAAAAACTAGATCACACACACTGAAGGTCCGTTTGGCCTTAAGGGGGTAGTACTATCAAATGAGGCATTTCAACAAAATCCCTTCAACACACAAGAAGAACCAAATTTCGGGCCGCAAAATCTCGTTTCTGAATCTCGCTGCAACGGAAACACCAGACTTCTTTTTCTTTTTTTTTTGTCATGAAAAGAAGCTGAAAGCAGGGGCAAACAAGCAGTAAACCAGCAGATCAAACCCCCAAAACCCAAGAACCCAAGAAAAGAGGGATCAAATCGGCAGAAACATGGAGATTGAGGGATCGAGAGAGAGAGAGGAAGATCGAGAGAGAGAGAGATCAAGAGAGAAGGGGATTACGGCGAAGACGGAGAATGAGGTGGAAGGGTTGCCGGGGACGCGGAGGCAGTCGGTGCGCATGAGGAAGTAGTCCTCCCCTTTCTTGGACTGCGCGGCGCATCCGTACCGCACGCTCGGCCGCTCCATCCGCTCGCTCCGCAGCTCCTCCTTTATCAGCGCCGCCAGCGGCACCAGATCCCTCCCCTCCCCCTCCCTCTCCCTCTCCCCCTCCCCCTCCTTCCTCCGCGCCCTTCCTCCTCCCCTCTCCGCCGCCATTTCCTCCACCCCTTCCTCGAGATTCGTGCTCCGCTCTACCTCGGATCGCCCATGCCCAGAGCTCCTCCAGTACTGCTGCTGCTGTTAGATCTGGTGTGGACAGAGAGAGGCGACAGGAGAGAGAGAGAGAGAGAGCGGAAGAAGAAGGAGACGCGGAAAAGGGCGGAGGGGCGACGACGCGGTTTTGAGGCTTTTAGCTCATGGATGAATGAATGAGAGAGAGAGAGTCTATGGAATGGGTGTGCTTAGTGTGTTTGTTTTTGTTAATCTACTCTCCCCATCTCCACTAAAAAATTGGCACCGCTGTCTTACCTTCTCTTTGACTCTTTTTATTTTAAATTTAAATATTATTTTATCATTAATTCTATCTTAACTGACTTAAAATTATTTTTAAAAAAAAAATAGTTTTATCATGGTTTGGTGTTAATTAGTTTAATATTATTATTTTAAAAAAAAATAAGAATTGTTTAAACTTTGTATGATTTATGATTTATCATATTAATAATAATTCTGTTGTAATTCAAGTAAAGTTTTCCTTACCATCTTTGGTCAAATACATAATTAATTATTCAACAGATTATCTCGCTATGTATCAATGCTAGGTAATTAATAATTTTACAAGATTAGCTAGGTAATTAATTATTCTAGCAGATTATCTCGTTATGTATAAACGCACAATAATTTGTTAGGTTTAAAACACCAATCCAAAATACTAAAATTTTATAAATTCTATTTTCTATTTAATATGCAATTATTAGAAACACACCAATTTCACAAGCGAACTAATATTACTAGAGTAATCTATTAACTTATATGAATCTCCAATATTTTTTACCACGTGAAAAGTTCTTCTTCATCCTCACCAGTGTATGACCCTTCCTTTTTCCTCCATCAAACTTCTAATGCATCTAAACGGTCTCACTACCAAACTTTCAATTAATGCATCTAAATGGTCTCACTGTCATCTACAATCCTCATCTCTCAATCTCTAATTAATTCATCATGACCTTTTCCCTTCCCTTCATCAGACTTCCAATTAATGCATCCAAATGGTCTGCTGTCATCTACAATCCTCACTCTCCATCTCCAATTAATTCATCAATTCTCTCTTCCTCATCTTCTTCTGTACATTGTCGCCTCCCTCCCTCGCTCCCTCTCTCTCACTAATGTGCGCCCACCTCCCCCCTCCGCCACGGCCGAAGGGATCGTCGTCGTCGTCGTCACTATCGTCATCACCGGAGAAGGCGTCATCGGGGCCATCCCCGCCGTCAACAGTGAGGGATCTTTCACGGGTGTGGCAAGTGAGGTACACAAGGAAATGTTCGATATTTTCTTATTTTTAGTTACTCCTACAGTTTCTACCCACTGCGAAGCGCGGACCCCTTCACTAGTATTTACTATTGTGAGAGCAACAAAAGTACCTTGCTACCTTGCTACCGGACATCTACCAAACTCTAGCGACTAAGGAGGTTAGGGTCTCGCAATGCTGGAGCTTAAACGGCTGGAGATGGCGCTACATCTGTCGCGGCTCACTGATTTCTCAGTCTTTGGAGAGACGAAGACAGTGGACCTTGCTCAAAGACCTGCTCCGTCACAACAGGCCGGGGGACAGGCCCGATACCATTAAGTGGCGTTGGACTTCCAACCAATCTTTTTCTGTTAAATCACTCTACCGTTTCCTCACCGACGGCGGACAACGTGACCTATCAAACAGACACATCTGGAAGCTAAAAATGCCGCTCAAAATTAAAATATTCATTTGGTTACTGCTCCGGAACAGGCTCCCCACAGCCGACAGACTGCTGCATCGCGGTATGACGGTCGACCAACGATGCGTCTTCTGTACTGCACATCTGGAAAGCTGCAACCACCTATTCATCCATTGTGTTTTCACTAGGTTCCTTCTGGTGTGTGCGGATAATATCGATGCTTCAGATGCCACTAACGGAGGTCCCAGAGGGCTTTGGGAGACCGCTGCCGGCACTCCTTGCACTAAGGCGCGA
This sequence comes from Puya raimondii, assembly GCA_016920855.1. Classification (NCBI taxonomy): domain Eukaryota; kingdom Viridiplantae; phylum Streptophyta; class Magnoliopsida; order Poales; family Bromeliaceae; genus Puya; species Puya raimondii. The sequence continues at coordinate 49,822,578 of JABWPP010000049.1, forward strand.
TCTATAAGCCTAAGCACCTTAGCTGCAATCTGGTGGGTTGTTTGGACGGAACGAAACAATTTCATCTTTCGGGAGAACCACCCAGACGCATTGAAAGCTTTAAGTAGGGCTAACCTCCTAGCGACTTCTTTGATTGAGCTCCTTTAAGTGACTGTCTTTGTTTTTGTTTTCTTTTCCCCTCTCTTCCTTTTTCTCTTCCCCTTCCTCCCCCCTTCTGTTTCCTACCCTTCGGAGGCCGCAGCTGCTTCCACTTTGTACGCTTAGTTCATTTTACCTAATGAATGAAGCAGGTAGCTTGCTACCTTATTCTCAAAAAAAAAAAACTCTATAAAATTTTCTAACTAGCAAAATAATCCTCTAAAAAATTTATTTGGCCAAATAAGCCTCCTCTTGCCAACGCAACGTCTCAGTGGATAATTATGCTAAAAGCGGTAAATCGTTCATCGTCTTCAAGAAGGCAGTGAACGATTCACCATCTTTTAAATTTTCTATGAAAACTGTAAATCATTCACGATCTTCCTAAAGACGGTGAACGATTTACCGTTTTTAAGTGGATCTATCAATTCTAAAATTATTGGAATCATCACGCGTGAGTTAAAATTAAAATTAAAATTTTGAAGTAATAATTTGAAATTAGAATTTTGAATTTTAATTTGAAGATACAATTTTAAAACTGAATGAGAAATTTGTATTGAAATTCAAATTTTGAATTTTGATTTTGAAATTGAAATTGAATTTTGATTTTGATTTTTAAATTTGTATTCAAAATCTAAATTTAAATTTATAATTTATATTTAAGTTTGAATTATATTCAAAATTTGCATTCAAAATCAAAATTTAAATTTTAATTTGAACTTTTTGAATTCGAAATCTGAATTTCAATTTAAATCAAATTCAAAGATTTGAATTTAATTTTTAAATTTGAGTTCAAAATATAAATTTGAATATGATATTTGATTTCAAATCTAAAGTTAAATTTGAACTTCAAATTTTCCAAACGTAGAATTTAGAAGTGGTGAATCATTCACCACTTTAAGAAGACAGTGAACGATTCACCGCTTTTAGTATAATTATCTACTGTGGTGCTGAGTTAGCTAGAGAAGAATTATTTGGCCAAATAAATTTTTTAGAAGGTTATTTTGCTAATTAAAAAATTTTATAGGGTTATTTAGAAAAAAAAAGTTAGCAAAAAAAGTCAAAACATGGCTAGGCACAATGTAGGTACATAAACTTTCCATTCAATATTGTATTTTCATATATTACACTTTTCACAGGCCCTTTGGCACTTTCATATTTTTTTTTCTTTTACTTTTACACTTTCACATTTTACTCTTTTTACTTGCCCCTTTACACTATCCCATAAGCTCATGTCCACTAATCTCATGCCACTCTTTTATATATCACGACATAGTACATATCAAAGAAATGGAATATACATAGTAATGGCAATAGGTTTCCAATGGTATCAGTATGCTTCCTACCATGTCAGCATAGTACTAATCCAAATACTAAGCTCTCGAACCTGCTCCCTAGAGCAAAACAAGGTGAAGGACAACATGTGAATGGGTTCAACAGATTATTAGGATCAAATAATTTCAACTGGAACATATAGGTATAGATATAGTATCCATCGATTTCGGCAATAAATACTCGCCTGAGTGATTCCTCCAAGGTATAGTAATTTGAATTCAGCTCCCTTTTTAATCACCAAAAGCCTTAAACAAATATATTTCCACATATCAAACCTCTGCCAACTTCATCGCTGCAAGAGTATAGCAAATAACCAATTTAATATCATCAATAGTGTTATAGATTTTAGTGTTGGCATATTTTATGATGGGTCGAGTCGGAGTCTTGAAGAGTTCGAAACACGAAAAGTTCAAGTTGAAGACTCAAAGACTCAAAATATAAATTCACGGTGCTTGGTAAGTTTATACAGTGTTGATGGTGTTTAAATACATATTGATATCTTTCAAAGTGATTTGAATTGATTAAAGTTGGATAAAATCATAAAAATTATAAGCTGAAATCTGTCTATTGTCAAGAACCGAATCCTGAAGGAGGGTCCGGATCTTGAAGCTGTCAAGATCTGGATCATCAAGGAAGGTCTGGATTCTGAATCCCTTGTAATCAATGTTTATACTTGACAGTCCAAACCTTGGGCCTAAAGTCCAGATCATGAAGGTGGTTTCATGCGTTATGCAGAGGAAGGTCCAAAATCTTCCTCTACGATCCGAATCTTGACTCCAGGGTCCGGACCTCCAACTTGTATCGAGTTTTTCAAATTTCAAATTTTGAATTTTAACCCAACTTTAATTACTTCCAAAGCTATAAATATGTCATGGGGTTTCCTCTAAAACATGGATTGAAGGGATTTGATAGATTTACTCATTGAGAAACCCTAAAAACTTATTAGCTCCTACTTTTTATATATTCTTCAACAAGTTACTAACAGATTAGTTCTCGAAACCCTATTTTTTCATATAAAGAATTGATTCGACTATTGCTTAGAGTCATCTTTTATGGTTCTTTCATGATCCTTTAAGTAAGGAATCACTACCAACCTTCTTTTTTTTGCTCTGGACGGAGTGCGCTTGTGGATTCGAGTGGGCGTCATGGATTTGGCATGTTGAAGGCTTCGTGGATTCGAAGTGTAACTATTTCGTGGATTTGGGATGTGGCATTCATGGATTCAAACGTGAGCGTGGACCAGCCAGTGGAGTTCGCGAGATCCAGAGAATATAAAAGAGAGGTTTGAGTCTGTAGAGTCGGTAATCACCTTATAAATTTTTTTATTCATAGTGAATTGTTATCACGTTTTGGTTTCATGGGTTTTTACTCCTGTTGATGTAGACACTGTAAAAAAATTGAACTCTACAATAAATTGAGTTTATTTAAATTCAAATAATAAATTTGAATTTTATATCCAAAAATTGGGGAAAAGAGAGAAGGGTATTTTCGCAAATCGAAACCGTTTCCAACGAAATGATATCACCACTTTTACAATCTAGCAGTGCCGAAAGTCATGGTAACATTCATTTTTGGATTCTACTAGGTGAAAGTGTGGAATAACGCGAAAAAGGACAAACTAGCCAAAATAGAAAAAAGGGTACTTTTGTAAAAAGCGCGACATTTTATATATCGAATCGCGCGAAGTCGCAAGGGGAGGTACCTCCGCGCATATTACACGTGATGTGAGGGACTAGGAATTAAATATTGATGTATGAGGGGCTTTTGTGCAAGTTTTTAAAAACTATAAATATTCAAGAATTTTGGAACCCTAGACAGCCCTCCATCATCATCATTCTCAGCTCTAGCTGTCACAGCATCTCCCCTACCTCCGCCGCATCACCCCTGATTGTCGGTGACCATCCTCCGGCCGCCGGAGCTCCGGCCAAGCCTCCCAAATTTCCTTAACATCATCTCTCTCTTTTTTCCACAAAGCATCTTAACCCGAGATCCCCTCTCCCTCGGTCGCGCCGCCCTGAACCCACGCCGCCGACCTCCCACAACTCCAACAACACTACCCTGGTCGGCCCAGTGCCACCGTGGCCCCCTAACTTCAGCTGCAAGCCTTTTGAACCCGATTTGTTGGAGCTCGGGCCATAGCTCCAAGTCTGGTCGTAGCTCCAAGTCCGGCCGCTGTCGTCGCTCCTTGCCGTCGCCGCCGGCAACAGTGGACCCCAGAGCACCCTCTAGCGCTACCCCGACACCTCCCGACATCCCCTATTGCCGGGATTCATCTTTAAGCCCGAGGTGGCTTAGGGTTGGCCGCACCTTCAAGAGTGCAGCTGCCGCCACCTCCCGCCGCCGACTGCCATCACCTCCGACCTCTCCTCGTTGGGCACAACCCCCTCCAGCCGGCACGCGCCTCCCCCGACCGCCGGAACCCGAGGAGAGAGAGATGTTGCTCTGGGTTGCCTGAGCTAGGGCTTGATTTGGCCGACACTCCTATTTCGACCATCCCCGGCACTGGCGACCTCCCGAAAGGTGAGCACAGTCCTCTTGAGGTCCTATGGACATCCATGCTCACCTTCGTTGCAGTCTGAGGGGTGCCGGATTGCGGATCTCACTGCGGCACTCTCGGGAGCTTTGGAAATTGAAGTTCAAGTAGCCCCGGCACACTCCTCAGCCACCGTTTGCGCTCCGGATAGTGAGCGTGGGTTTCGAAACATCAATATATAATGAATGCTTAGGGGTTTAAATGACCATATGGACTGCCTCAGGCAGTGTGAACCCACTGGGTGTGACCTCTGGACTAATTGTCCTAGGTCCGATGGCCTTTGTGAAGCGCAATTATAGTTTCGGTGTGATTATCGACAAAATTGCCGATCGATCGCGGGTTTCGAATCGGGATTCGCGTTCAATCAACGTGAAGGCCCAGTATTCATTGTCGAGCCTTGTTGGCTAGCTGCCCTCACTGCCTTGTGAGTCCAGAGACAGTGGGAGGGTGGCAGAGGGTTCTGGAGCCGAGATCGGTATTTTCGAGAACCCGATATGACATAGTTGTCGTTAAACGTACTTATTAGCGTTGTTTTTGTATGTTGCTATTCGGACACCCAAATCAGGGTGTTCGGGGTAGATGGTGGTTTAAGGTGAGGGTTGGTACTCTCCGGGGCACTTCGTGGGTTTCAGAAGTGTTCCGCTGAGTTTCAAAAAATTCCGGCGGGTTTTGGGAATCGGTAAAAGGAACCGATTGCCCAATGGATTTCGTGTTGTGAGATTTGTGACTTTGAGTCACTTAGGTTCGTCTTGTTTAGTAGAGTAGTTTGTGACTCCGTGGATCTTTCATAGGTTCGGCCGACGTTTAGGAGCACCTTAGGAGTTGGGTGCCTCGTCAGATTCAGGTGGGTGCTCGATCCGAAGTCGATATAGTGGTACCAGCTCAACGACATTCTTTTCCCTTTTCTCCTTCTACTTGATCACATATTACATGTTGAGCACTTGATCACCACTTGACTTTACATTTTGTTTGCTCAACTTTTATTCTTACATACGTTCATCATGACTTAGTGGTAGAGAGGTACTTTGTTGGATGTCATTACATGACTAGTTACTTGATTGACCTGATTGATTGATGTTATGTGAGATCTATAAGATTGGATGACCTGATTGGTCGGTGATTTCCTTGTGGATTCTGTGTCGGCTACTTGCCAATGGTTGGCTATTGATCATATTGCATCGATCGTCACAGTTTGTGTACATTTCACGTACATCAACAGTTTGGCCATCGCAACGGTGTTCTTTTTCGAAAAAGTGGTCGTGCTTTCGACCAGTGAGCCCGATGCGATCTATTGCTAGGGCCATATGCCAGTTAGAGCAGGATGTGGCATTGCCTGAGGTCATTAGACCAACATGGCCGTTGATTGGGTACATTTGGACTAATCTTCCGGTTCATGCATACTCTTTTTGATTACAGTAGCGGATAAAGGTTTACATATTGTTTATTTTCTTTTAGTTCATATTTTCTACTGTACTCATTATAGTTTTCATACCATGCTATACTATCTCTCTTTTGCCGGTAAGTACAGCTTGCCTTCATCGACTTGCGGTACCCACACTCATGTTGGTTTCTCTTCCCCTGTTTTTACAGGTGACGCGAGAGGTGAGGGTCGAGACGGTACGTGAGATTTCAGCGTAGCTAGTGATGCCTTAGTGGGCCCATTCTTTATCATTAAACCGACTACGGTTACTTTTCGTCTTACCCTTTATTTTTATAACTTAAAATCTGTGGTGGTTCAATTAAGTTGAATGCTTGTATTGGTTTAAATAAATTGTGGATTTATATTTATAAACTATGGCATTGATTATGGTTTATAGTAAAAAGAAAATTTTACCCCTCGTGGTAATCAGTTTTTCAAAATGCTACCTTTCCATGTGGAAAATAGTTTTCAAAATAGTTTTTGGCTTTATCATAACTCTAGATTTTAAAAATAAAGTCTCCAGGTTGAAAACACTTTCAAATGAATAGATGGATTTTCATGATTGGTGTATTGTGCATTGGCATCATCTTCACTAAGGATTGTTTAGGTGTATGAATGCATGCATCATCCTCGCAAAGGGCTGCTTAGCTGTATGAGCATTCTGCACGATATTGACTGTTGGTTGTATGAGTGGAATTGGAATAAGGTAATGGAGGTGTTGTGACATCTTAGGATTTGGAATAATCCTATATATAAGTTATAATATGGCCAAACCTCTAAAAACCCAGCTATAACATTTTCGATGGTAGCTAGGCCCAAGAGGTTAAAAGGATTAAGCATGCTAGGACTAAAGTAGCTCTAGGATGGATGACCCCCTAGGAAAGCGAGTCGTCATATTTGGTATCAGAGCCACTCACCAGCTGGAAGTGTGCGATAAGTTTCGGCTGAGCCAAGGCGTGAATAACAGGCTAAGCTATGGTTTTGGAATGACAGATTAAACCGGGGTTTGAACGACAAGGCTAGTGAGACGAGTCTCGCATCGCCTGGTGCTTGTGAGTATGCTTGAGCCTGACGAGGATATCAGAGCTTAAAGGAGGGAGGATTGTGACATAACCCAGAATTTGGAATAGTCCTATATATAAGGTATAATCAGAATAAACCTCTTAACTCAGCTATAGTATTTTGAAGGGTGGCTAGGCCCAAGAGGTATTTTGAGAAAGCCGAATTTAGAATGAACTAGCTCTCGAAAGTGATGGTGTTTAACTATGATAATGAGTGTCAAAAGCATGAATAAATTTTCACAAGCTATACTATTACCTACACCATTGGTCCCAACCTCTATTTTTTATTTTTATTTTGGTCCCTAACTTTTTTTTTTGCAATCGAATCCTAACTTTTATATTCCTATCGTTAATAACTCTAATGAAAACGGCAAATGCAATAAGAATCAGTGCTGGTGTGTGTTGGTATTAATGTGACAGTTTTTGCTAGAATTAACGGTGTTTTTATCATAGAAATTTAAATTAAAACTAGCGAAGTGGACGTGCAATGCACGTCGCACATATCTGAAAAAGCACAATGACTTTTATAGATTTTCCGACTTTATTTATTTTCTTATTAACATCTTAATTTTAAATTTTTGTTATTTAAATTATAGGTAAATTATAATTTTAGACTTTATAGTTTGGAGCGAATACTAATTTGATTTATGTACTTTGTGTTTGGTGCATAAAATGTTCTAATACACTCGTGTTGACAATAATTTCTCCATAAAAAAGAAAATAAGAGTGAAATCTAGAGGAGAAAAGACAAATTATTGCTTACACCTAGTATACTTTTATAAATTATGCAGCAGTCTTAATATTTAATGATCAATATATTAAAATTAAAATTTATTTTGATAGATTGGATACAAACTATTTAAAGGATATGCGTCCAAAAAATTAATAATATAAAAATAATATTTAATTCATAAGAAACATGCTTCCAAAGTTTGCTCATCCAAATAACATAAAATAAATTAAAAGTAAAATTTCAATTTTAAGTCTTTACAGTAAGATTGTTAGTTATGATGCGTGGAGCACCAAATTCATGTAATAGAGAGGGGGGAGCATAAGGGAGGGGAGAGGAAGGGTCGAGGAGGGAGGGGGAGAGAGAGAGGATTGGTGCACAAATTTCACTGATGAGAGAAGGGAGTGTAAGATTTACTTCTAGGGGAAAAAAATATGTAGAGAATGAGATATTATTGCTATAATCGAGAAAAATTTATTTGCCAATAATATTTAAGTTTTCGGCAAATAATAAAACTTTGTGTGGATATTTTTGGATATTAATTGATAGATAGCAAAGTTGGAGATAACTAATTTGGATATAAATTGATAGATAGCTAATTTGGAGATTGTCTCTGCAATTTTTCAAACACAAAAAATATGTTACGTAGGTGAAAATAGAGCAATGCTAGGTGTACAACTAAAAAGAGGTTATAATCGTACAACTAGGTCATCCAAAGGCTAAGTTTTGTGCATTAGTCTTAGGCCTTTCTGCATAAAAAATCCATTGGTTTTGATTTTTTGCAAAACCGGGCTCTTTTTTTAGATTTTGTAGATTTGATACGGATTTTTAGAAATCCGACCAAAATATTCCTATTTTTATCTCTTTTTCCTCTCTCTTATCCCTCTCATCTCTTTTGATGTGACGTCGTCGTCGTCGACGCTATCATTGCCCCTTCCTCTATCGCCTTCCTCCCTTTTCCTCTCCTTTCTCCTCCTCCTCCTTCTCCTCCTCCTCTTCCTCCACCACCATCGCTGCGGATTCGGAATGCGGACTCAAGGGTGAGGATCTAGTCCCGTTCCCATCGCCTCCACACCAACTCCCCCGCCGTGTTTGCATCGTGATGCGTCGTCCTCTTCTGCCCCATTGCCACCTGCGCCACCCTCGCCCTCGAATAATGCACCGAACTTCTGCAAATTTTGTAGTTCTAGTGAGAAATAGTGATTCAAACTATTTCCTATAACCTCAAGGGTGTTTAAGAGTCACTTTATTATTTTCAATGCAAAAATGATGTGAAAACGGACTTTAAAGAGTCAAACTTGAAAAATTATAAATTTGTAGTGGGTACCGGTACTAGACTGGGGTACCGGTACTCAGTTGCGTGGGGGCTAGAGAAGCCTTCAAGTTTTGCGAAACTCACCCGAGTGCCGGTACTGATGTTTGTGAGTATTGGTATTGATGTTGCGAGTATCAGTACACAATAGAAACTACGAAAAATAGCATTCGGGTTCTGCGGAGCTGGGGTGAAGTACTGGTACACTTGAGCCACGTACCGGTATTGGAACCCAAGTACCATACTCAACTCTTTGAACGACAATTTTAGTAGGGTTGCATAAGTGAATGTTTGGGGTATAGATGTAATTATTACACGTCTATATAACACATTTCAACAGCCAAATCCTAAAAATCTTATTTCTCCTTCTCCCTCACTCTCCCCCTCCTCTTTCTCTCTTTAGAATTAAAGAGAGAACCCTAGATCCCATTGTTGGAACTTGAGATCCACCTCTTGGGAGGCTTTGGAAGATCAAGGGTGCTTGGAGAAAGCTCTAGGAGGAAGAAGACACAACACTCTCCGAGAACATTTTCCTTGCAAGGAGAAGGAGAGGTGAGTTGTAGTGTTTTTAGGTTTTATTTTGGAAATCTACCCAAATGAGGGACATCTTTGAAACGTCGTCCCCGACCCGCTTCCTTTTTTTAGTCCAAACTTGGTTAGAACCATTATTTACTGTTTTTCTTGTTGTTCTAGAAGATCAAGAGGCACCTTTCCTAGAATGATCAAGTAAAGACGGAGAATATCATTGAAAAGAGTTTGATCTCCCTTTTGTCTAAAGATTTTTTTTGATTTCATGCATGTTTAATATGTGATATACAAACTAGAGGTATTGTAGTTGCATGCTAGTGGAACTTGTAGGTTAAGATGGCATGTTAGCATTTGATCTAGGAAAATAGAGTTTTAACTCTTGTGTGTATAAAGAAAAATGGATAAAGGACATGCATGTAAGTAAATGAGAACCTAGAGATATAGATAAAACATGTGTGGTATCTAACTTAGGTCAAAGCCGAAAGCTGAATATAGTGATATATGAACTCTAGGTTAAATATGAACGACAGAACAAGTATGAGTGTAATGGATAACGTGATTAACCCTAGAAGTAATGAACTTAACCCTAGAAGTAATGAACTTAGGGTAAAACAGTAAAACATGTGTGACCTTTCGTAAGTGTCAATAAAATGGAGGAGCCCGAGAGATATCAACTCGCTATGAGGTATTTGGGGGAGCACGAGAGTAATTGATCCCATTTACCTACCGATTGAAGAGGAGTGCGAGAAAAATCGACTCTTTATGAGGTACAGTTAAGTAAGTGAAAACCAAACTAATGAGTTAGTTAAAGTTATGAGATGAGTTGTGGTGTGTAATGGAACCAATCAATGGATGATTAGAGATATGTGTTAAATTGGGTAAACAGATAAATAATGACATAGTGGCATCTTGTATATATCAGGGCATGTAGCTGTAGTTAAAGTTATTGTATTTCTTTAGTAGAAATATCTATTATTATTATTAAGGCTAAATTACAGAAAACCCCCCTGTCAATACCCGCTTTTTCACTTTCCCCCCCTGTCATTCAAAAATCTACACTCTGCCCCCTTAAAAAATGAAAAATGTTCACTTCGCCCCCCGCCGTCAGTATTCCGTTAGGGTTCCGTTTATATATTATTATTTATACCCAAAATACCCCTGAAACCCTCATCCATGCCCACACATATGCCCTCGGCCGCCGCCTCGCCCTCTGCCGCAGCCTCACCCTCCGCCGCCTCGCCCTCGCACGAAGTCGGAGTTGGGGTCAAGGGAGGCGCGGGCGAGGGTGCGGGATGCGGGATGAGCAAGATTGAGGAGGAGGAGATGAAGAAGATGAGGGCATTTTGGTTATTTTGTCACACCGTACCCTCCTGTGAATATTTTTTATTTTTTAAGGGGGCAAAATGTAGGTTTTTGAATGACAGAGGGGAAAAGTGAAAAAGCGGGTATTGACAGCGGGGTTTTATGTAATTTAGCCATATAATTATCTACTAATACCTCTTTTAGACCAAGTGAGTGCATAATGTCACTTTCGGCGGTTGCACCCACTGAGAACTAAATGTAGTTCTCACCCTTTTGTTCCTTACCTCTTTTCCAGAGCCTACGATCGCCGAGGAGGCGCTTGATCATGGCAAAAGTGTCGTGGAGTAGATAGACCAGGTGAGACATTTAGAAATAACAATTTTGTAAAATAATAAAAATTTTGTACTATTTTGTGATGGATTGAATGATATAAACTTTGTATTTTAAAATTTAAGTTGAAATGGTTTAAATGTTAGTAGTATAACTCGGTTGCTTCATGTATCCATTTCGTACATGTTTGTACAAGTTGGTATATATTTCTGCTTTGTTCGGTTAGGGTAAGTCTTGCTCATTCGGCGGGTCTGTTGCACATGCCCGAGCGGGTCCAATTGGCGATCTCGGTGTATGACATCGACCCCGCCTTCAAATCCTATCGCATCGCCGACCACTCTACTGACCAACAGTGCCACAAAGGGGGGATAAGTTGCCGGAGGTGGTGGTGGTGGTTAGAGAAAAAAGACTACAACAAGCTGAAAAATAAAACTTTTAAAAAAGTTTTCTTTTTTTTTATTCTTTCTCTATTAAAAGAATAAAAATAGTATACTATTTGACTATTTATTGTATTATTTAATAAGTAAATATATTATAAAATAGTGCAACATATAATCAAATAGTGTAACATATAGTCGAGCCCGGCGGAGAAGTAGTGCTTCTTGATGACAATAACGAGGGCAGCGTCACTTCCTTTGCCGCCGCAGTCGGAGAAATAGGACGAGGAGGACTCGGAGTGGGCACCGGTGGTAGATGAGGGCGAGGAGGGGGCGAAGGAGGGCACTACCTGTATATATTTAGGCACAAAGGTATTTTGGTCAATTTTCTAAAAAAATGGACTGGATCTGCAAAATCTAAAAAAAACGATCCACTTTTATAAAAATGCAAACATATGAATTTTTTATGCGAAAATGCCTTAGGGGTGTTTGGTTCGTCGAAAAAGCATGGAAAATTTTTTTTAGAGAAAAAAAACTTTTTCATGAAAAATCTCTATTTTAGTTTTGTTTTTCTGTTTGGTTCCAAGGAAACAAGCTTTTTTCAAAATTTGTTTTCCAAATTTCATGGAAAATTAATATTTTGTTTTCCTGATTTTTTTGTAGGAAAATAAAAATGCTAGTTTTTTTATAAAATTTAGAAAGAAGCTTTTCAGAAAAACTAGTTTTTATTGGAACCAAACGGACCGAAATTTTTTTATGCAAAAGAGATTTTCCATGGAAAAACTTTTTTTTGAAAAAAAAATTTCAATGCTTTTCCTAGGAACCCATTAGTCTTATCTACTTTTTTTCTTTTTATTATTTTTTTATATAATATCAAAACTCAAAAGGTGTTGACTCAATTATAGAATGAAGGGGTTGTAAAATGCCAACTCTTTTTGGATTTTAGACTTAGCATCCTCATGCAAATAATCAAAAATAAATTTAACAATTTTTTTAAAAATGTCTTATCAACCAAGTAATTGTCACGCCCCGGATTTCCACGTTTCTCCGGTCTCACCAACAGATCCGCCGTATGCATAGAAATTTCCCGTGTATACGAAGCGATAGCTGAACCTGCAAACATATAAGTACAACTATCAGAGAGTAACAGAGCTGCTAAAACTGAAATATATAAATATCTAAAGCCAACTGTACATACATGTCTCCAAAATACATCTCTGAATACAAAATATGAGGTACAACATTATCTCCATCCATACAAATAAATACAACTGTATATACATGGCTACTCCTAAAAGTAACTATCTCCAGAAGGGTACTCCTCTAGCATGGTGACCGGGGTAAACAGGGATCTAACTCGCGACTCCCTTACCTCGATTAGAAGCAGCAGCGGCAACTGGCGGCTCTGCAAGAAAAAGTGGCAATAGCGGGTGTGAGAACTACTGTAAAACAAAGTAGTTCTCAGTGGGTACCGTTACCGACCCCAACGGCCTACCCACTAAGCCTACGAGACTAACAGTATAGCTGGTAGGTAAAGAAACAGTAAAGTAAGTTGGAATAAAACTCTACAGCTACAATGCCACTACCCTACCACTATGCATGACAAGCTCTCAGTATACATATGCATCACCAGCTGTGAAATAGCCATCACTGACCCAATCCACAGAGACCACCACTGGCCAGTCCAGCCTGTACCCTAAGCTGCACCGTACATCACCCACAGGGGTAACCGGTGTAAGAGCAGCGCCCCGTCGGGTCTACTGCGATGCACAAAAGTCCAACTCCGGAGTGGCACCCGTGGGCGCGACCCAGCCGAGTGTAAATACGAATCTGACAGCACAATCAGGCAACTACATGCTATAATCGATACAAAAGGGTCAAACAGATCCAAAAATCAAGGCTCACGTGCTCGCAGCACAATCTAATGCAAAATAAGGATCCGGATCCACCGTTAATCCCGACGACACCCAACAGTATGGAACAGCCTAAACTCTACTGTAATAATCCACTCGGCATCCCAGCACGAGCGCAATCTCAACCTACACTAATCTAAGTATCCACAATGCACTAATAGCAGTGATAAAAAAGTGAAATCAGGTCCTGAAGCTAATTCTGTTAACTTTTCGAAAAGTGAGGTGTGTAGGTTTAGAGAGTTTTCTCCTAAGTCAAGTCTCAGTTCAGCATGTAAAATTTATCTAAAATTATTAGATTAAGTTCCAAATTCAGATTTCATGTAAAAGCATGCAAATCTATAAATTCGAGCTACTGAACATGATAATCAACACATTTTAATGCATGCTGAAATCTCTACAACTTAGGAGGGATTCCGAAGATTTCGGTAAACATCAACCCACCTTATTCGATAATCCAACCACTGGTTGACTTAGACTCCGCAAGCACCTTCCCCTAACTCCAAGTAAAAGGGAAGTGATGCCAACATCCAAAAATCCTGCTGAAGGTGATGAAATTAAAACTTGAATAGAGTTTTCAACAAAAGTCTACATTTCGAACGAATTCGATTTTAGAATGCAATTAGTTCAATTGAAAAATAATGTACCTTCAAATTTAGCTGGGAGCAGATTTTAATCAGCTAGAATTGATGCGTGGCTCTGCTATAATCCGCTATTAGAATCATACAAAGAAATTGAAGTTTCGGTTGACGAATAAAATTAATCCCCGAAAAATTTCAGTATAGCACAATAGATGTAATTCAGTAGTATTAACCTTGAATCCAACTCCAAATAGGATAAGTTGAGCCTTGACACCTTCCTCACCTGTGAAGGACCCTCGAATAGGAAATTGAAGTTTCGAGTAGCCACAAAACTGTCCCCCCTACTGGATTTCTGCTGCTATCTCAAAGCTGCTGCTGCTGCTGCTGCTGCCTTCTAAGCTGCCAGCAGTGAGTTGCACTTCAATCTTGTTCGACCAACCAACCAACAGCAAAATTGGGAATAGGGACTTGTCCACAAGTGATCTTAGGCCTCTTCACTATAAGAAAAACCTATATTTTCCCAAGAAATTCCATTACAAATGAAAGATAAAGGTCAAAATTTCAGCATCGACGAAAAACAGTTTTCTCGGTCTTCGACCTCAACAAAAAATGAATTTCTTATTCAGTTTACCTCCAAATTGGTCCAAACAAGATTCTACACAGTAGAGGATGAAGTTAAGATCACTCACAACCTTTTCAAAGCTCAGCTCCTATAAGAAACTCAAACAAATTGTATCAAAATCCGAAATCGAACCAGTTCAGCCCAAAAAATCAGCACGCGCACTATCTATGCTCAACTTTAAAATTAGAGCTATTTACCTGCAATTTCAGCTCAAGAAAGGCGTGGACAGCATCGTAACTTCCCCAGCTTTAGTCATGAATCATCAATTTCGAAATTGATCTACTCCAAGCCTCCAATTTTACTGCTAACAAGCCAAAGATGCCAGCTGAATTTCAAAAACACTACTAACAACTAACAAAACTGAAATTTCAGCTTATGCTTGCAAAAAGTACTCACCCACAAATGCTCTAACCTGCAATTCCAGCTGGTACTAAGTACAAGGTGAGCTCCCACACTCTTCCTTACTTTCCTACAGCACTAATCTCGAAGCTAGAGCACTTTCCCCAGCTACACTGGAGCTGAATGCTGCAGGCTACTGTTGTAGGCTGCTTCCTTCATCAAAGTGCTGCAGTCCACACTGCAGGTGTTGTTGCTAGGCTGCGCAGGGAGAGGGGACAGTGGGGAATTGGAGAGAAAAAGAAAAAGAGAATGGATGCAGGGAAGAAGAAGATAATGGATGGAATTAAAGAGGTCTTCTCAGCCAACAACTACAGTCCAAACTCCCCAATTTGGGTTAGTTGAGACTTAGATGTAGTGTACCCTAGGCACACTTTAATAAAACCACAATAGCTAAGATTCATTGGCATTTGGATTAAAATTTGATGTCAATTTCGCATCCAATGCCAATCCAACTCGCCCCGACACTTTCCAATGTATTGATTAAATCACGGACTGTAATCATTCCGGAAAAATAATATGTTAACATTTTTCCGGAACATTACGTCCTCCCCCTTTACAAAAAGTTTCGTCCTTGAAACTTAATCTCTTACCTCAAGAAGAAGGCTAAAAAAGAGAAGGGTAGATCTCCCGCATCATAATCTCTGACTCCCAAGTCGCCTCACGTTCCTCGTGATTGCTCCACTACACCTTCACGTACGGTATGACCTGGTTGCGCAATTCTTTTGTCTCGCGAGCAAGAATCCGCATTGGTCGCTCCTCGTATCTCAGGTCCTCGCCCAACTCAAGCGGAGTGAAGTCAATCACATGTGAGGGATCAAAGACATATCTCCTCAAAGCCGAGACATGGAAGACATCGTGGATCCCTGATAGTCACGGTGGAAGGGCAATCCTGTAAGCCACGGGCCCAACTCGCTCCAAAACTTCAAAGAGGCCAATGAATCGTGGACTGAGCTTTCCACGAACTTCAAATCTGCGTATCCCTTTGGACGGCGAGACTTTCAGGAATACATGGTCTCCAACCTGAAACTCCAAGTCTCGTCTCCTAGTACCAGAATAGCTCTTCTGTCGACTCTGGGCGGTCTCAAGACGTTGTCACACCATCTTGACCTTTTTCTCTGCCTCCAACAGAATGTCAGGGCCCAAAGTCTTTCTCTCACCCACATCACTCTAATGTAGGGGTGATCGATACTTGCATCCATACAACGCCTCAAACGGAGCCATCTGAATGCTCGCTTGATAACTGCTGTTGTACGTAAACTCAACCAGTCTCAAGTGTCGATGCCACCCTCCTCCAAAATTCAGGACACAAGCTCTCAACATGTCCTCCAGAGTCTAAATGGTCTACTCCGATTGACCATCTATCTGTGGGTGGAACGCTGTGCTAAAATGGAGCTGGGTACCCAAAGTTGTCTGTAGACTCCTCCAGAAATGCGAGAGGAACTGCGGGTCTCGATCTGATACGATCGAGGTAGGCACTCCATACAACCTCACTAGCTCGTCCAAATAAAGCTGAGCGAGTCAATATCTGGACCAAGAAGTCTGCACTAGTAGAAAGTGAGCAGACTTGGTCAGTCTGTCCACTATCACCCATATGGCATCAAATCCACCCTGCGTCTTCGGTAATCCCACAACGAAATCCATGGTGATCTGATCCCACTTCCACTAAGGGACTGGAAGGCTGTGAAGCTTGCCAGCAGGTACTCAGTGCTCAGCCTTCACCTGTTGACAAGTCAGACACTGAGCCACACATCTCCCAATGTCTCTCTTCATTTCATTCCACCAAAAGTGTGCCTTCAAATCCTTATACATTTTGGTTCCACCAGGATGAACCGTATAAGGTGAATAATGAGCCTCTCTCAAAATCTCCTCTCGGATCTCTGAATCCATAGGCACACACAGTCGGTCCCTGTATCGTCGTACTCCTGAACTGTCAACTCCAAAGTCCTCTATCTGACCGCTCTCAACCAGGTCTTAAATCCTCATCAAATGTGGGTCCACACTCTGTTTCTCCCTGATCCTGTCCAACAGAGTGGATTGCAAGACCATGGACATAAGTCTTTCAGTAGCCCCAGGGGACACCACCTCAAGTCCAAGTCGCCCCAACTCCTCAAGTAATGGCGCCTGCTGAGTGATCATCATACTAAGGCTCTTCACTGACTTCCTGCTCAACGCATCTGCCACCACGTTCGCTTTACCGGGATGATACTGGATGCTAATATCATAATCCTTCAACAATTCCAACCACCGGCGTTGCCTCATGTAAGGTACTGAGTTTTGAAACACTATACTAAACTTGGGCCAATTGGACAAAGTACAATTGAGAAGTAGTTTAAACATGCTTAAAAATGAGATTTGAGGGTTTTAGAATGATTAGAAGTGGATTGGAGCTTCAAGGAGCAAAAATGAGATTTTTCGAAAAATGCAGTTTTTTGAGCTCTGGACCTACGGGGTCCGGACCCTAGATCCCAAGGTCCGGACCCTGGCTGCGTTTCGCGAAAACGGGGTACGGGTTCCGGACCCTGGAAGCCAGGGTCCGGACCCTGCGCGTGCTGGCAGCCCAGAATGAGGGCATTTTGGTAATTTTCGGGATGAGGCTTATAAGGGAAGCCTCCCCTCTTCTCCCTCAGCCAAGAACACACACACACACGCATAGAGAGAGAGAGGGAAGCTCTCCCTCTCCCTCACAAGCTCCTCTCCCTCTCTCTAGTTCTCCCCAAACTTGGGGTTTTGGTGGAGATCGAGCTTAGGAACGCGTAGAGGACGTCGGATCGAGCTCTAGCGCGCGTGGCGGCTCGGGGAGCTCGCGACCCGAGGTGAGGTTTTTCGGATTAGGGTTTAGGATTTTGCTAAATCCTTCAAAATTGATATTTCTGGTACTCTAGATGATTCTATAGTAGTTTAATCAAGCTTCTCCATGAATTTTGGGAGAAATTTGGAGAAATGTAAACCTAGGGTTAAGAATTGGGTATTTTGGGATTTTGAGGTTTTGAACCAAATTGATCCTCTGGTTCTCTAATTGAAGGTTAGAGGAGAGCCCCAAACAACTTTAATTTGGAAATCGACGAGCTTTCGGTGATCAATTTCGAGCAACGAACCGAACGGGGCGACATTGGCCGTACGGGCTCGAAAGAGAGCGATTGGCCGCGAGAGTCCGATTGCAAGTGTCTACAAGCAATCGAAGGTATTGTGAGGTGGGTTTGTTCTTACCGAAGTGATTAGGTCACTTCCAAGCCAAAGAGTAAAGTATAACTTTATATTGATGCATGTAATGGTAGGTTATATGAATGTATAAATCATATGTTGCTAGGTGAGATTACCTACCATTGGATGATGACATAGGCATGTGGAAACATATAGGATATATATATGTATGCCCAGGTATGAACATTGAACATAGGTCGATGAACTCTAGGGTAAATAGAGGATTCGACAAATTGGAAACAAGGACTAGATGTCATAGAAACTGTGAATCCTAGGTGTGGACAACTAGGATTGGAAAGAACATAATTGTCATTAAGTGTCATCGAACCTAGTGTCATTAACCTAGAGTCGTGGAACCTAGGTTGGGTAACATAGTGGTAGTAGAGAGAGACCACTTGGATTGGAATGTGTATGAACCTAGTGTCGTCGAACCTAGGTTGGGAAACATAGTGATAGGAAGATCACTTAAACAGAAAAATATTGAACCTAGTGTCATTGAACATAGGTTGAAAAATGTAGTGGTAGGAACACCACTTGGATTGGAATGTCATTAAACCTAGAGTCGAGCGAATCTAGGTGGGAAAGACATAGGACCTAGCGTTGTTGAACCTAGGTTGTGAAACATAGTGGTAGGATGACCACTTGGACATGTGACTATGAACCTAGAAAGGTCGACTTGGAAATGGAGAGATGTGCACATCTAGTGATCTTGGTGATCTTGGTATCAGAGCTCAGGCGTGTGCGACGATTTCGCCGCCGTAGGCTTGATACCTAGGGCGTGTGCGACGATTTCGCCGCCCGGTGACTTGAGCCATTGTTCGGCGTGTGCGACGATTTCGCCGCCAGGTGGCTAAGTCAGGTGAGGGCGGTAGCCCGCTGATGATTGACTCAAAAGTGAGTCGGGTTTGACCTTGGCTAAGGTGAGTAAACCTTAGGAGAGAATTGGATAAGAAATGGATAGTGAAATAGAAGGTAGAAGAGTAATACCTATTTGCATGGATTTCATTATCGTATTTGCATGAAGCATAAGCATGTTTACTATTTTTGCATATAGTAGGGTTATATGCTTACAAGTTATATGTATATTGGACTAACCCATGCTTATATGCTTCCTTTGGACCTGGTGGGTCGAGCTTCTCTCTTGGGTGGCCTTACCCACTGGGAACTATTTTATATAGTTCTCATCCCACTATTTTTCAGGTCCACACGCGAGCGGCGCGACGGCGCGAGGAAAGGGCGTAGTTTAGTAGATAGCGCCCTACCACCTGTGACCAGATAGAAGTACCCTCTACTATGTGTTTTATGGGTATTACAATGAAAAGAATGAAATGTACCGTGTATATGATTGTATTGGAAAGAATGTAATATGTAATGTGAATATGAAGAATGCTTGTAATAGCGTAGCGGTTATGTTTATGATGCCTTCCTTATGCAATCTGTGTATGAATTCTGTTTGGAACCTCGTGAATTGTATTGATTGCGATGCCTTGGACGTACAGGGGAAACTCTGTCCGTTCGGCGGTCTGTTGGCGCGCCCGAATCCGACCAAATCGGCGGTCCCGGGGCGTGACAGATAAAGTGGTATCAGAGCGTAGAATTTGTTTAGGCGGACCTAGGAGACCCTAGGAGGATAAACCATAAGGACTTAAGCTCGTGAGAGACGAGAACTTGTGAATTGTGGCGAAAGATGAATAGATTAGGTCATGTATTGGTTATGCCTCTAATAGGATGTTAGAGGTAGATTTAAGGCGTGGTTTATTCTCAGCTAAGTGTGTTCATGTTGGCGCGCGACAACATGAACCCAAGGGATGAGAATAGGCGCCCTTATGTAACTTTCGCCTAATTTGTGTTCGTAATTTGAATCATGTTTGTACTTGGCCTAGAAGGTCGAGGGATCGATCGAATTATCGTGTTTCAGGATACGATGGCGTCACGTAGGCGATCTGCAGTGAGATCGACACGGGGTGGGCCTAGTGAGGCCCCCGAGCCATCCGGGGCGAGTGGAGACCCGGAGCTCCGTGAACAGTTGGCCACACTCGTTGGAGTGGTGCAACAGCAAGCTGAGTTGGTGCAGCATCAGCAGGAGGCTGCCCCGCGCCAAGAGGAGCGAATTAGGAGACTCCATGAGACCGTGGAGCAATTGGCACGCCGCATACCGTCAGGAGCCATGATGGGTACCTCGCAAGTGGATGCAGGTACCTTGGCCCCTGGTTATATGGATATGGAGGCAGAGAGAGAGCGAGCGAGCTCTAACAGCCCTCATGACCTTTAAGGGATTCAATCCGCCTACCTTCGACGGAGAGACGGTGGATCCGTGGGTCGTGGAAACATGGATTGATTCCATGGAGACCCTGTTTGAGGATTTGTACACCCTGGAGCGGGACAAGGTGCACCTAGCCGCACATTGCTTGGAAAAGTCGGCGAAGGTGTGGTGGAAAGGGGTCAAGCGAGACCGATCTTCCAGTCTCCCTCCGGTGACTTGGGAAGAGTTTCGGGGATTGGTATTTTCTGCCTATTTCCCCGATAGTGAAAAGAGAAAGCTTCAATAAAGGTTCAGGAAGCTGAAGCAAGGTGACCGCTCGGTGAGGGAATATGAACGGGAATTCTCTCGCATTGTGAATTGTATCCCATACGTGGTGCGGGATGACAAAGACAAGGCCGATTGCTTCGAGCGGGGACTTCGGCCAGAAATCTTTTTGGTGGTCCACTCATTTAAACTGCAGACTTTTGCCGAGGTGTTGGACCGGGCCTTATGGGTGGAGCAAGGCAATGCATTCGCGTGGGAGGAGCGTGAGTCCTATGGCGAGGAAAAGGAGGAAAGACGACCATCGAGTGGATCTGGTGGTCAATCAAGTTCTAGACAAGCTACAACGCGTTCGCGCTCGCGATCCCGTGCCCCAGGGACCTACCGTACTCGGTCCTCGGCGAGCTGTGTTATTTGTGGAGGCCCTCATCACCCACAACAGTGTGAACTGCGAGAGGGCAAGTGTTTCAGGTGTGGGCAACCGGGCCATACACGGGATGAGTGCCCACAGGTGGATAGCCGGGCCTTAACACTTGCGACGGCCTTTTTCGCTCCGAGACGGCTCGCGGGTGTGCCACCTGCGGCAAGGTCTAGGGAGCGTGCACCGGTGTCGGGACAACCTGAGGGTTCGCGTCGAGCACCGAGTGGCCATGGATAGGCGATCTAGGCTGAGGAGCCTACGCTGCCGACGACATTGCGGCAGGTATGATTTAATTGTGCAATTATGCGCAAGGTATATTTGACCCTAAAGCATGGCATGCATTATCATGTGGTCAATTGCCGCTATATGGGCATGCGAATGTCATAGAAGCGCTATCCGCCTGCTGGAGCAGGTAGGGTGAAAATGGTGAATTGACTCTCGAAATTGAGGCAATGTGAATAGCCACTTGCGAGAGCCGAGTCATGGCATTTGAGGATCCGCGAGTAGTTCGCGAACTCTGGACATTGTTCCGGTGGATCGATGGCAGTAGTGGAACCACGGTTGTGAAATTAGTAAGGTAATCGCCAAGATCAGGCGAGTAGGCTTTGTAGTACCTCAAATTGAGGTGGGTTGTGGTACTTGCGTAGTGAGCGAGCATAAGGAAGGTAGCTTAGTGCATGCGGTTAGCACGGAAAAGCATAGAACCGTAGAACGCTCTGGTTATCATATTAGTAGAGTGCAGGTTTCGTTCAGCCGAGAGGGTTTGTTGGCAGTAGCACTTGAGCGTTGGCTAAGTGTGAAGCGGGCCATGGACCGCTCGCAGGGCTGGTGGCTCGCACTAGGTGCTTAGGAGCCGATAGAGGTTTGAGTTGCTCAGTAGAGCATTTTAGTCGTGTGTAGCGACGGTATTGGCTATTGCTTGGGGACAATCCGTGCCCGGACCATGTGTGGATTGTGGAGCCTGGGGCCATATGGACAGGTGCAGTCAGCTGTGTGAGACAGCGGCCCGAGACCTACGGGTGGGGCAGAGAGAGTTGTGGTCGGGACGGTAGTCCGAGCTATGACCCGAGGATGTGGAATACCACATGTGTGATTGTGACCCAATTCTAGGATTGTAGAGGTTTGGGGTCTTGGTTACTCCTGGTTGGAGTATGTGTGCGAGTTCTTGAGTGAGGACTCCACCGAGTGACGATTAGGTCTGCGCTTGCGAGAGAGAGACGTTACGCGATTTTAAGACGCGAGCTAGGCGGTAGGCCTAAGTAGGAATTTTGGTCTATGGACCATTCGTGATAAACCGAAATGAGCGGTTTAGTTGGAAGCTCTTGCGGTGAGAGCATCGCTTGTGTTTAGAGCATCGAGGGTAGTGACTTAAGGAGCGAAGGCTCGATCATACTATTCGTCTTGATGCTAAGTCACCAACTGCTGAGTCTAGCAGTATGGTGAGATGGAATCTAGTTCACGAACGAGGTGTTCGTGTGAGCTCGTCGTGAGAATGACGTGTGTTGACCGGTGGTAGATGAAAGCAAGGCGACATGCTTCTTATGAGGAGTTGGAAAAGTAGAAGCCACGTGGGGAGTTGAGGATTATGCTCCTAAGTGAGCTGGAGTTGAGGATGTGCCAAGTGTGCCATTTTGAGTTGTGGCTAGGAATTCACAAGTGATAAGGCCACTTGTGTTTGGTCGATGAATCAATGATATTGCTTTTAGGCAATGACGGTGATCGAACCAATATGAGTTCCACAATGGAACTATGAACTTGGAGGAGAGTCGCTTGTGACGACATAGACTCTAGAATGGCCAAGGTGTTGGGCCAGTTATGTGAATGGGTGTAGATAGCACCAAAATCTGGTCGTTGACAGAATAAGTTTGTCGTCTATTGATGACAGTTGACGATGACGCAGGCCCGATGAGAAAAAGCTTTCGGGCGATCGTCGGTTGAATGGGAATGTATGCGGTAGATGACCGCAGTCCCTTGGAAGTGTCACCCGAGCAGAGGGTGAAGTTGGAGTGAAGTTCGAGGCAAGATAAGTCTTCGATATACCGGACTGTGGGAGGTGTTGGAGCATGTAAGGTCGTTACGTATCGACTTGTGCTGCCACCGACTTGCGGGAATTCATAACGTAATACATGTATCGTATTCCGCAAGCATGTTCGTGGTTGGACCTATGTTCTTCATTATGAGCCGCTTGAGCAATCACGAAGAGCGTGAGGCTGCTAAGGAGTGGAAGAACTTGATGATACTCTCACCTTCTCGATAAGTTGAACTCAGGTGTGATCTGAGTTTCGCGGACGAAACTCTTTTAAGGGGGGGAGAATGTAAGGTACCGAGTTTTGAAACACTATACTAAACTTGGGCCAATTGGACAAAGTACAATTGAGAAGTAGTTTAAACATGCTTAAAAATGAGATTTGAGGGTTTTAGAATGATTAGAAGTGGATTGGAGCTTCAAGGAGCAAAAATGAGATTTTTTGGAAAATGCAGTTTTTTGAGCTCTGGACCTACGGGGTCCGGACCCTAGATCCCAAGGTCCGGACCCTGGCTGCGTTTCGCGAAAACGGGGTACGGGTTCCGGACCCTGGAAGCCAGGGTCCGGACCCTGCGCGTGCTGGCAGCCCAGAATGAGGGCATTTTGGTAATTTTCGGGAGGAGGCTTATAAGGGAAGCCTTCCCTCTTCTCCCTCAGCCAAGAACACACACACACACGCATAGAGAGAGAGAGGGAAGCTCTCCCTCTCCCTCACAAGCTCCTCTCCCTCTCTCTAGTTCTCCCCAAACTTGGGGTTTTGGTGGAGATCGAGCTTAGGAACGCGTAGAGGACGTCGGATCGAGCTCTAGCGCGCGTGGCGGCTCGGGGAGCTCGCGACCCGAGGTGAGGTTTTTCGGATTAGGGTTTAGGATTTTGCTAAATCCTTCAAAATTGATATTTCTGGTACTCTAGATGATTCTATAGTAGTTTAATCAAGCTTCTCCATGAATTTTGGGAGAAATTTGGAGAAATGTAAACCTAGGGTTAAGAATTGGGGATTTTGGGATTTTGAGGTTTTGAACCAAATTGATCCTTTGGTTCTCTAATTGAAGGTTAGAGGAGAGCCCCAGACAACTTTAATTTGGAAATCGACGAGCTTTCGGTGATCAATTTCGAGCAACGAACCGAACGGGGCGACATTGGCCGTACGGGCTCGAAAGAGAGCGATTGGCCGCGAGAGTCCGATTGCAAGTGTCTACAAGCAATCGGAGGTATTGTGAGGTGGGTTTGTGCTTACCGAAGTGATTAGGTCACTTCCATGCCAAAGAGTAAAGTATAACTTTATATTGATGCATGTAATGGTAGGTTATATGAATGTATAAATCATATGTTGCTAGGTGAGATTACCTACCATTGGATGATGACATAGGCATGTGGAAACATATAAGATATATATATGTATGCCCAGGTATGAACATTGAACATAGGTCGATGAACTCTAGGGTAAATAGAGGATTCGACAAATTGGAAACAAGGACTAGATGTCATAGAAACTGTGAATCCTAGGTGTGGACAACTAGGATTGGAAAGAACATAATTGTCATTAAGTGTCATCGAACCTAGTGTCATTAACCTAGAGTCGTGGAACCTAGGTTGGGTAACATAGTGGTAGAAGAGAGAGACCACTCGGATTGGAATGTGTATGAACCTAGTGTCGTCGAACCTAGGTTGGGAAACATAGTGATAGGAAGATCACTTAAACAGAAAAATATTGAACCTAGTGTCATTGAACATAGGTTGGAAAATGTAGTGGTAGGAACACCACTTGGATTGGAATGTCATTAAACCTAGAGTCGAGCGAACCTAGGTGGGAAAGACATAGGACCTAGCGTTGTTGAACCTAGGTTGTGAAACATAGTGGTAGGATGACCACTTGGACATGTGACTATGAACCTAGAAAGGTCGACTTGGAAATGGAGAGATGTGCACATCTAGTGATCTTGGTGATCTTGGTATCAGAGCTCAGGCGTGTGCGACGATTTCGCCGCCGTAGGCTTGATACCTAGGGCGTGTGCGACGATTTCGCCGCCCGGTGACTTGAGCCATTGTTCGGCGTGTGCGACGATTTCGCCGCCAGGTGGCTAAGTCAGGTGAGGGCGGTAGCCCGCTGATGATTGACTCAAAAGTGAGTCGGGTTTGACCTTGGCTAAGGTGAGTAAACCTTAGGAGAGAATTGGATAAGAAATGGATAGTAAAATAGAAGGTAGAAGAGTAATACCTATTTGCATGGATTTCATTATCGTATTTGCATGAAGCATAAGCATGTTTACTATTTTTGCATATAGTAGGGTTATATGCTTACAAGTTATATGTATATTGGACTAACCCATGCTTATATGCTTCCTTTGGACCTGGTGGGTCGAGCTTCTCTCTTGGGTGGCCTTACCCACTGGGAACTATTTTATATAGTTCTCATCCTACTGTTTTTCAGGTCCACACGCGAGCGGCGCGACGGCGCGAGGAAAGGGCGTAGTTTAGTAGATAGCGCCCTACCACCTGTGACCAGATAGAAGTACCCTCTACTATGTGTTTTATGGGTATTACAATGAAAAGAATGAAATGTATCGTGTATATGATTGTATTGGAAAGAATGTAATATGTAATGTGAATGTGAAGAATGCTTGTAATAGCGTAGCGGTTATGTTTATGATGCCTTCCTTATGCAATCTGTGTATGAATTCTGTTTGGAACCTCGTGAATTGTATTGATTGCGACGCCTTGGACGTACAGGGGAAACTCTGTTCGTTCGGCGGTCTGTTGGCGCGCCCGAATCCGACCAAATCGGCGGTCCCGGGGCGTGACACCTCAGGTTCAATTCCTTCTGGTGAACAGATACTTGAGGCTTTTGTGATCAGTGAAGATCTCACAGTGCTCCCCATATAAGTAGTGTCGCCACAACTTCAATACGAATACGACAGCGACAAGCTCTAAATCATGCGTAGGGTAATTCTTCTCATAATCCTTCAACTGCCGTGAAGCATAAGTAATTACCCTACCATACTGCATCAACACACAATCCAAACTGCTGTATGACGCATCACTATAAATCACAAATCCTTCCCCCATAACTAGAAGGGCAAGGATAGGAGCTGACATCAATCTTTTCTTCAACTCCTCGAAGCTCCTCTGGCAGTCCTCACTCCAGATAAACTTAATTCCCTTTCGAGTCAATCGAGTGAGGGGTGTGGAAAGCTTCGCATAGCCTTCCACAAACCGACGGTAATACCCTGCCAATCCAAGGAAACTTCTCACCTCGATAATCGTCGTCGGTCTGGGCCAATCCCGAATCGCATCAATCTTTTTCGGATCAACTGCCACTCAAGCGGCTGAAATCACGTGGCCTAAGAAAGCTACCTCTCGAAGCCAAAACTCACACTTTTTTAATTTGACATACAACTTCTTCTCCCTCAGAAGTTGTAGCACTATCCTCAAGTGCTCCTCATACTCCGCATCACTCCGGGAGTAAATCAAGATATCATCAATAAACACTACTACAAATCTATCCAAGAACGGCTTAAATACCCGATTCATCATATCCATAAAAGCGACAGAGACATTAGTTAATCCAAAAAGCATCACTGTAAACTCATAATGCCCGTACCGTGTTCTTAAAGCCGTCTTGGGAATGTCCTCGGTCCTCACCTTCAACTGGTGGTAACCCGACTGTAAGTCAATCTTCGAAAAGACACAAGATCCTTGCAGCTGATCAAATATATCATCGATGCGCGGCAAAGGATACTTGTTCTTGATGGTCACTTTATTCAACTCTCGATAATCCACACAAAGTCTAAATGAACCATCCTTCTTCTACACGAATAACACCGGTGCTCCCCAAGACGATATACTGGGTCTTATAAACCCTTTATCCATCAGATCCTGAAGCTGCGTTTAAGCTTTCTCAGCTCAGCCGGTGCCATTCTGTAGGGTGCCTTTGAGATTGGCGTGGTTTCAGGGACCACGTCAATCACAAACTCAATCTCCCTGTACGGCGGCATAGTTGTCAGCTCAGAGGGAAAGACATCCGGGAACTCATGGACTAAAGGAATATCCTCGAGTCCCAGCGCCGCCGTGGGCACTTCCACAACAGTCGCTAGGAACACAACACATCCCCGACTCATCATCTGTCTCGCCCTCGCTGAAGAAATCCAAGTGGCGAACAGCATGCTCCGGCAGCCCCTAAAAACAAACTCCTCCTGGCCTGGCTCGCGAAACGTCACTGTTCTAGCTCCACAGTCGATTGTCGCGAAATAGCACGCTAGCCAATCCATGCCGAGTACTACATCAAAATACTGCAACTGCCTTAAGACCAACAGGTCTGCGGGCATAATCCAAGGTCCTAACTACACTGGACAAACCCGACAATACTCGGCCACAAGCAAAACATGATAAAAAATCTACACCTCTCGTGCATGTAGTAATGGCCCTATCTCTAGTCCATACAGTAATGCAAATGCTCGATTAATAAAAAAATGTGATGCACCGGTATCAAATAATGTACGAGCCCTAATGCCAGAAATTAAAATGATACCTGCTACCACACGATCTGCTACTGTGGAGTCCTCAACCTGAGCTGCATAGACTCTGCCGCTCCGCGACTGTTGTCGCCGCTCAGCCTGACGCGGCACTGAAGCCCTGTCTGTCTGGCTGTAGGTCGGTGAAGCTCCTAACATCTGCTGAGATACAGGAGGTGCCGATGCCGTCAAAGGTGCTGGCGACGCTGCTCAGGGACAAGCTAATCGCAGATGTCCTGGTTGACCACATGTAAAATATTGGCCCTCTCTCTGCTCACACTGTCGAGGCCAATGTGGTCCTCCACAAATGACACACCTCTGCGACCTTTCCTGCTGCTGTCTCTGCTGACAGGATCCACCAGACCGCTGTCGCCCCGAGGACCCATGACCCTGAGAATGCGATCATGGAGGCCTCGGTGGACGTCTACCACTGGTCAGTCCCCCGTCGTCAGGGGCCGAGCGCTTCCTATCCTGACTCTGTCCTGACGCTGATGCCTGCTCCCTGACTACTGTCGCTCCTCGCTCGACCCAAAGTGCCTACTCGATCGACGCATCCAAGGTCTGCAACCTCTGCGCCTGCACTAAAGTGAAGATCTCCTGCCTCAATCCTCGCTCATACAGGTAAACCTCATGAGCCTCATCCCTCATCGCGAAGGGCACACAGTTCAGAAGTTTAGTAAACTCTCAGGTGTACTCCAAAACTGATCGATCTCCCTGCTGCAGATTTTTCAAATCCTCCTCGAGTTTCTGCTTTACACTGCTTGGAAAATAGGACCCATACAACATCCCTCGAAACTTACTCCATTTCATCTGCAGCGGATCCAAAGACCTATCTTGCCGTACCCTCCTCCACCATGCATGCGCGTCACCTGCCAAACAAAGCACCGCTAGGTGGACCTGCTCGCGCTCCGATACAAAAAGATCCTCGAATAGCTTCTCCATCGCACACACCTATGCCTCCACAATCCAGGGCTCAGTGCGACTGCCGTCGAAGTGGGGCTAATCAAATCTGCAAAAACGGGCTAACCTCTATGTGATCCGCTCCTGCTCGGCCTCTAACATCTGCCCACCTGACCGTGAAGTATCTCCACTAGGCGCGGCCGGTGCTGTCGCCGATGGAGGTGTAACTACGGCTGGATCACCCGCTGGGGTAATCGAAGGTGGCGCCTGCGACTCCGATGCTCTAGGTGCTGCACTCGACTGCTAACCGTGTCGTACATCCTCTACAATAGTGCACCCTGCTGCCTAATCACCTCTGCCAAGACAGCTAACTGCTCCCTCAAATCTGGGGGTGCACTAGGTCCCGCCTGCTCCAGCACCTCAGATGGCGCAGGATTAGCCCGCGTCGGTGGTCGATCTTAGCGCCGGAGAGGCATTTTGGCCACCTGTAACAAAGCACATATCAGCTACAACACACAAAACAACTCTGACCCAATCAAGCGAAAGTCTAGAAGGTCGTCTCTTTTTCTCCACTATATTATGTCGTCTGCAGCCGACATAAGTTTACTGGCAGGAAAAGACGCACTCCTTCAATCACTCCCTCCACTCTTGGAGGAGTCTCAACAATTCAATTATCGACTTTCGCAACAAATCACGTCTCTCACGTCTTGCATTCCTAGGGTCTGCCAAAGTCTAGGGTTTTCTAAGTCCCAACGATCTATTTCTAAGCTCTGATACCAACTTAATCTGTCACGCCCCGGATTTCCACGTTTCCCTGGGCTCGCCAACAGATCCACCGTATGTATAGGGATTTTCCATGTATACGAAGCGATAGCTGAACCTGCAAACAGATAAGTACAACTACCAGGGAGTTACAGAGTTGCTAAAACTGAAATATATAAATATCTGAAGCCAGCTGTACATACATGTCTCCAAAATACATCTCTGAATACAAAATATGAGGTACAACATCATCTCCATCCATACAAATAAATACAACCGTATGTACATTGCTACTCCTAAAAGTAGGGGTGGAAACGAGCCGAGCTCGAGCGAGCTTACCTCAGCTCAAGCTTGACTTGAAATTAATTTCGAGCCTAAATTTAGGCTCAAGCTCGGCTTGAAATCAATTCGAGCCGAGCTCGAGCGAGCCTAACTTCGAGTCGAGCAAGCTCGAGCCCTAAACGAGCCGCTTGAAATTCTTAACATCGTGTAATCTATAGTCTAATTTTTATAAAACATTATCTAAAATTTGATGTAAAAAATGTCTAATAGTTCAACATACAAAATGGATGCATGAAATACGATATTATAATCTTTAAAAAAATTAGGTAAAGCAATTCTGCGAGAAAGTGAAAAAGAGAGAGAGAGAGCAATTAGAGTAGGATTGTGCTGGTTTGATTTTGTGGGCCCAATAATCCAAACTCTATATACATATGATTAAAATACAAAATATATATTATATATAATTATATATATAGAGTTCGACTACTATACTCTTATATATATATTTCGAGCTTTTCGAGCCTAATTCGAGCGAGCCCAGTAATACTCAAGCTTGGCTTGAAATTAATTTCGAGCCTAAATTTAGGCTCAATCTTGTTTGAAATTAATTCGAGCCGAGCTCGAGCGAGCCGAATATCGAGCCGAACGCGAGTCGAACACGAGACGGCTCGCTCATTTGCCAGCCTTACCTAAAAGTAACTATTTCCAGAAGGGTACTCCTCTAGCATGGTGACCGGGGTAAACAGGGATCTAGCTCGCGACTCCCTTACCTCGATTAGAAGCAGCAGCGGCAACTGGCCGCTCTGCAAAAAAAAGTGGCAACAGCGGGTGTGAGAACTACTGTAAAACAAAGTAGTCCTCAGTGGTTACCGTTACCGACCCCAACGGCCTACCCACTAAGCCTACGAGACTAACAGTATAGCTGGTAGGTAAAGAAACAATAAAATAAGCTGGAATAAAACTCTACAGCTACAATGCCACTACCCTACCACTATGCATGACAAGCTCTCAGTATACATATGCATCACTAGCTGTGAAATAGCCATCACTGACCCAATCCACAGAGACCACCACTGGCCAGTCCAGCCTGTACCCTAAGCTGCACCGTACATCACCCACAGGGGTAACCGGTGTAAGAGCAGCGTCCCGTCGGGTCTACTGCGATGCACAAAAGTCCAACTCCGGAGTGGCACCCGTGGGCGCGACCCAACCGAGTGTAAATGCGAATCTGACAGCTCAATCAGGCAACGACAGGCTATAATCGATACAAAAGGGTCAAACATATTCAAAAATCAAAGCTCACGTGCTCGCAGCACAATCTGATGCAAAATAAGGATCCGGGTCCACCGTCAATTTCGATGGCACCCAATAGTATGGAACAGCCTAAACTCTACTGTAATAATCTACTCGGCATCCCAGCACGAGCGTAATCTCAACCTACACTAATCTAAGTATCCACAACACACTAATAGCAGTGATACAAAAGTGAAATCAGCTCCTGAAGCTAATTATGTTAACTTTTCGAAAAGTGAGGTGTGTAGATTTAGAGAGTTTTCTCCTAAGTCAAGTCCCAATTCAGCATGTAAAATTTATCTAAAATTATTAGATTAAGCTCCAAATTCAGATTTCATGTAAAAGCATGCAAATCTATAAATCCGAGCTACTAAATATGATAATCAACACCGACCGTCCCTAGTGCAAGTGGCAAAGGGCATGGTGGTTGGTACCCGAGGTCCCAAGTTCGAATCCTAGTTGATTCATATTTGCAGCTAAGTTTATTTCTAAAAGAAATAAACGAGGCGGGTAGCATGCTACCTTTCTCTCAAAAATAATATGATAATCAACACATTTTAATGCATGCTGAAATCTCTACAACTTAGGAGGGATTCCGAAGATTTCGGTAAACATCAACCCACCTTATTCGATAATCCAACCACTAGTTGACTTAGACTCTGCAAGCACCTTTCCCTAACTCCAAGTAAAAGGGAAGTGATGCCAACATCCAAAAATCCTGCTGAAGGTGATGAAATTAAAACTTGAATAGAGTTTTCAACAAAAGTCTACATTTCGAACGAATTCGATTTTAGAATCCAATTAGTTCAATTGAAAAATAATGTACCTTCAAATTTAGCTGGGAGCAGATTTTAATCAGCTAGAATTGATGTGTGGCTCTGCTATAATCCGCTATTAGAATCATACAAAGAAATTGAAGTTTTGGTTGACGAATAAAATCAATCCCCGAAAAATTTCAGTATAGCACAATAGATGTAATTCAGTAGTATTAACCTTGAATCCAACTCCAAATAGGATAAGTTGAGCCTTGACACCTTCCTCACCTGTGAAGGACCCTCGAATAGGAAATTGAAGTTTCGAGTAGCCACAAAACTGTCCCCCCTACTGGATTTCTGCTGCTATCTCAAAGCTGCTGCTGCTGCTGCTGCTGCCTTCTAAGCTGCCAGCAGTGAGTTGCACTTCAATCTTGTTCGACCAACCAACCAACCAACAGCAAAATTGGGAATAGGGACTTGTCCACAAGTGATCTTAGGCCTCTTCACTATAAGAAAAACCTATATTTTCCCAAGAAATTCCATTACAAATGAAAGATAAAGGTCAAAATTTCAGCATCGACGAAAAACAGTTTTTTTCTCGGTCTTCGACCTCAACAAAAAATGAATTTCTTATTCAGTTTACCTCCAAATTGGTCCAAACAAGATTCTACACAGTAGAGGATGAAGTTAAGATCACTCACAACCTTTTCAAAGCTCAGCTCCTATAAGAAACTCAAACAAATTGTATCAAAATCCGAAATCGAACCAGTTCAGCCCAAAAAATCAGCACGCGCACTATCTATGCTCAACTTTAAAATTAGAGCTATTTACCTGCAATTTCAGCTCAAGAAAGGCGTGGACAGCATCGTAACTTCCCCAGCTTTAGTCATGAATCATCAATTTCGAAATTGATCTACTCCAAGCCTCCAATTTTACTGCTAACAAGCCAAAGATGCCAGCTGAATTTCAAAAACACTACTAACAACTAACAAACTGAAATTTCAGCTTATGCTTGCAAAAAGTACTCACCCACAAATGCTCTAACCTGCAATTCCAGCTGGTACTAAGTACAAGGTGAGCTCCCACACTCTTCCTTACTTTCCTACAGCACTAATCTCGAAGCTAGAGCACTTTCCCCAGCTACACTGGAGCTGAATGCTGCAGGCTACTGTTGTAGGCTGCTTCCTTCATCAAAGTGCTGCAGTCCATACTGCAGGTGTTGTTGCTGGGCTGCGCAGGGAGAGGGGACAGTGGGGAATTGGAGAGAAAAAGAAAAAGAGAATGGATGCAGGGAAGAAGAAGATAATGGATGGAATTAAGGAGGTCTTCTCAGCCAACAACTACAGTCCAAACTCCCCAATTTGGGTTAGTTGAGACTTAGATGTAGTATACCCTAGGCACACTTTAATAAAACCACACTAGCTAAGATTCATTGGCATTTGGATTAAAATTTGGTGTCAATTTCGCATCCAATGCCAATCCAACTCGCCCCGACACTTTCCAATGTGTCGATTAAATCACGGACCGTAATCATTCTGGTAAAATAATATGTTAACATTTTTCCGGAACATTACAGTAATTTTCTGTTTACCTATCATATTTCTATGACCAAAATCCGTTGAAGATCTAGGTCTATGTGTGATAAGCTATTGGACTTTTTTTTTTTTTACACTAACCTTAAAAAATTTCTAATTTGTAAAATGAACCTTTCAAAATTTTATTTGGCCAATTAACTTTTTTTACCACCTCAACGTTATGATGGACAAAAATGAGGAATACAGTAAATCATTCACCGCCTTTAAAACGCGATGAATCAATCACCGTTTTCAGATTGTTATCCTTTTTTTTTTGGTAAAGATTGTGAGGATTCTTGTAAGCTTGTAAGGAGTGTATATAGATTATTAGAATTTTTGTTTGATTGCTAAATTTATATGGGTAGGTTAGAACTTTTTAGGTTGTTAGGATTGTAAGCGATTTGTTAAAATATTTATGTGGTTGGTAGGATTACATATGAAAAAAAAAAAAAAAAAGACAAATTAAGAAAAAAAAGTGTAAATGATTCACCTTATCGTCTTCTAAATTTTTTTAAAAATAGTAAATCATTCACCGTCTTCCAATTATTCTTCCACCTTACCGATAAATTGAACGAAAAGGGTTATTTGGTCAAAAAAAAATTTTACTTGATTATTTCACAAATTATAAATTTTTAAAAGGTTAAATTAAAAAAATTCCTAAGCTATTGCTTTATCTACCGTGATCTAAAGTCAAAGTGAACCTAGATTAGAGCTGTAAACGAGCGGAACACCAGTAGATTGGAGCCACCCAATTAAGTTGATAAAATATTAATACTTACTATTACTTATATTGTAATTTGTATTATAATTTGTACTGATTATTATAATTATAAATTTAGTACAGCTCGTTCTTAGTATTACTAATTTGTATTAAATGTTAAAGTCATGCAAACAAAGAATTTAAACTTAAAAATAATATTTAAATTTTGGTAAAAATGTATAGAACTTATCTGAACTATGAATCATTTTCAGTTGGCTATCCAACCTTTCAAAATTTTACTTTTACTACTCAGTCTTTAAATTTATTTGATTTTAGACAGTCAACGGTACTTTGAGTTCAAAATTTAAATCCGTTGTTTATCTTT
This sequence comes from Puya raimondii, assembly GCA_016920855.1. Taxonomy (NCBI): domain Eukaryota; kingdom Viridiplantae; phylum Streptophyta; class Magnoliopsida; order Poales; family Bromeliaceae; genus Puya; species Puya raimondii. The sequence goes on from JABWPP010000049.1 coordinate 49,856,487, forward strand.
AAAGGTTTAATTAGAGCGTACTTCGTGCAATTCCCGTAAGATTTACTTTGTGTACTTCATGCAATTTTCGCAGCTACAAATTCATTAAAATAAGTAATTAGCTTACATTTTAGCGTCAAAGTACCGTTGACCAGATCAAATCAAACAAATTAAAGGTTGAATAGTAAAATCAAATTTTTAAAAGGTCAAGTATTCGACTCAAAATGATCCATAGTTCAGATAAGTTCTATATATTTTTACCTTAATTTTTCTATGTATTAAGAAAAAAAAATTACATTTTATTTATTTATATTTAAACTATATCGAGCTGAATACAAGCGAATCAGAATTAACTGGTGTTTGGCTCGTTTATCTTTCGATCGGAAAAAGTGCTCCTGATAAATCCAGTCTCACCTAACATTTATTTAGGAATTAAAATAAATTGAATCTAGAATTTGGGTTCGAGTATGGCTCTGCTGACAAAAAACCTTATTAAACCACTAGCATCTCTTTGTACTATAATCAAAAGCACTGCTGAAGAGTACAAAAAACCTTAGGGCATGCTTGTTTCGTCGAAATTAGACTTTGAGTTGAAGTGAACTTTGGATTGAAATGGAATTTGGTAAAAACTACTTTTTTTCCGCTATTTGTTTCGTAGTTATGAAAATAAAGTCTCATTAGTTCTGTTGTTTGTTTGGTAGGAAAGTGTATAATATAAAACTATAATTTATGTATAAATAATAAATAATTTAATAAATAAAATAATATTTTTATATTTTTATATAATTAAAATTTAATTATATAATATTATTTTTATTTATATAATTATATTTTTATATAATATTTTAATTATATAATTAAAATTTAATTATATAATATTTTAAATATATAATTAAAAATAATATAATTATATAATTATATTTTTATATAATTAAAAATAATATTTTTTCTTTAGCGTTTCGGGTTAACTCGAGTTTCGACTGTAATTTTTTTACTGCGAACCAAACAACAGAAGTGATCGTTTTTTACGAAAACAACTTTTTCCCTCTCCACTTCCACCCACCCAACTTCCACTCAAACAAACATGCCCTAAATTGAAACTCACAATTTTAGCACTCAAAAGCATTTTGCAGATGATCGCAGTTAAAAGTACAAACAAAGGCTCGACTTTTGCCCATTTTCCCATATCCATGCCCGATACGATGATACCTCGGCCACCGAAAGACATTATGCATGATCTTTTCACGATACCACTGTTTTAATTTATCAACTATAATCACACTCTACAGCACGACAAATAAGATTAATGCATTTATGAAGAGAAGGTATTCAACTACTAAAGTAAAGAATTGGAATCATGGCCTTGCGGAACGTTCTCTCGCTTGGAGAAAATACTGAGGAGCTGTACTTGCACCCCTATTAAATTGTGCGCCCCACATGTCATCCTCACAACATTGAGATAACACCATTGCATTTAATAATCCAGATATTAGCCCTTTTCTAAGACGTTCAGATGGCCTAACCAATATAAGTCAGTTCCATCGCCCTATTTGGAGGAAAGAAATTTAAATAAAATAAGAGGACTAGTTGATGAACAAAAATCTACACACAGTTGGGCCCAGACTCAAACACGCTATGCAACTAACTTCACGAACTTTTACCAAGGTTTCAATTTGGTCCCCAATCTTTCAATCTTTGCAATATGGTCCCCAAAGGCCCTTACTTGTTTTTCAGTCCCTTTCATCAACGAATCTATAAACTCGGACGGGAATTACCACGGAGCACAAATAGATCTCCAGAATGTGACAACTTCCATCATAGTCAACGGACTTTTCAACAGAGGAGACCTGATTGCAGCAGCTAACAGCGGTTACAGAACTGATTATTAAGAAAAAAAAAAAAAGGTTAGAAGTTCGGGGAGGAAACTGCAAACTTCGGTAAAAACGGGATATGAATGGTGCAACCGGTCGGATACGAAACCGCGCAATTTACCCTTCAACAAGCACACCCTCTCTAGGATTGAGAGTTTAGTTCTTCAACATTTGCCTCCCTTATTGCAAGCACCTTGCTCTTGAATTCATTTCGTCTACCATACGGGTCAGATTCAGAATTTTCCGCCTCATGTAGGAAGGACTTGGTGTAAGAATCTCTTAATCATCTCATAGCTGGTGAAAGTTATAACAGCAGTCGGGGTAGTTCTCAGTAAGTTTGTGGCGTAGCCGCGGTAGAAGCCGGCGATGCCTTCATTCTTGAAGATTTTCTTTACACAATCAACCACACCCGTGTACCGGTCTGTGGTGTTACGTGCATGGCCTTGTTCTTGTAGCCTCGACCGTATAACCTGGCAAGCTTATGGGGACATCATTATCTCCGAGTTTAAGAGCATATTTCAATAGATTATAGGATATGAGATATAATAATGGTAACAACATACGGCGGGTACCTAAACCATGGGCCATTTGGAAACGGGTATCTGAACTTAGAAAAGCTCGCCTTTGATTTTGGTATCTCAGCGTTAGAAAACCTACTGTAGAAACTATTTCCGACACCTAGTGCATCTGTATATCTGTGCAACACACTGCCATATCCCTCCGTCCCATTTCATATTTCCAGTGAACTACCTAACATTTAAATAGTCAAACAATTACAATGCACTAGGTGGAAAGGATTGAAGTATGGGATAAAACAGAGTGCAGATATCAGAGCGATGTAAGGATTTATGGATGCATTGGGTGGAGGGTGAACAAATAGCGTGCTGGGCCAGGTAAGATTTGAGCCTAGTTTGGGACCGAATTAAATTTGCTCAGCCTCGGCCCAGCGTAGTCCATATTTAGACCCGCGCCAAGTGCCACATGATCCGGCTGGGCCAGGTGAAATGAACACTTGTTGGGTTGGGCCAAGTCAGAAAAAGAAACTAAGATCTGGGCCCAACCAGGATTTATCAGGTCTCTCTCTCTACAACCAGGATTTATCGGCTCTCTAATTTTTAGAGGGCCTCTTATTTATCCACCCGGTTCACTAGGTGGTGCTGGGCACGACGTGGTAAAAAGGGGCCGAGTGGACATTTTGGGACGTGAAGGGCCAGATTTACTCAGGTCCAACCCAATGTAGGCAACAATTTCTTGAGCTATTGGGAGATCGAAGTGACGCCATGAGAACTTCAGAGAGATCAAGAACTAAAATGTGAACTTTTGAAGTAAAGACACTTGTTTACAAATAGCCACAGGCGGCCACCAACAAAAAAATTAGTATGGAAGGCATACCTCATGAGGATATGTCGCTGTTGAGGCTATTATTTTAGATAGTGAAGAAGCCACAGCTACATGGCCGGGACTTAGCTTGTCAACCGTGGTGTTATCTGACAAAAATATTTGGAAGATCGAAGGCCACAAACATAAAGTTAAAACTAAGAGAGAGAAAAAGGTTACAAACTCCCGTCCTCTGACAAAATGAAATAATTCATTACCTCTTTTGGCCAAGTGATATTTGAGCTTTTCATATGCTGGAAATTGGATAGCGACATGGCTAACCCCAGCTAAAGAAGGAAGAAGGCCACTGTTCACAAGAGAAACATAGCATGTAACTATGAGGCTAGATCTTTAAACATCGAGTTGGAAGAACGTTTTAAGTAAATGGTTAAAATGTAACCGACCTGTAAAGCCCTCGAATGCCCTCTTCTTGTGCAATCCTTCTTAAAGCAGATAACATGCTTCTATAGGGCACTACATCATGCCTCATTCCTTGTGTCTATCGCCAAAAAACAAGAAAATTAGTCAATTAGGCATAGCAACCCTTTCTACCCTATTACCAGATACCAAGAAGAATGATGATAAGGTTTTGGAAAAAGTAGTGCAGATCACTGACTTTGTTATGCATGCAAGAAAAATCCATTTTCACGCTAAGGATTGTTGGGTTCCTCGAAAAAACTCTAGAAAACTGTTTTTCGAAAGAAAAAAAAGTTTCCCATGGAAAACACCATTTTTGAGAGTTTTCGCTTATCGGATAAAAAGTTCGGAAAACGAAAACACTAGTTTTTCATGAAATCTGGAAAAATGTTTTCCAAAAAAAAATTACCTGAAAACCAAACAAACGAAGAGTGTTGTCCAGTCAGAAAACTATTTTTTAGGATATTTTCCGGGAAAGCACCCCCCTAAGAGACGGTGCTCGTCAAGCTTCTTGCACTAGCAAAAAAGAACCATATTTTTACCAGAACTATTTTTGTCTCATCCCTAATAATTATATACTATTTTTCACACCACACGACATTACAAACAGTAACCCAACTCATCAACCAACTCTCCATCATCTTCTCAACATATAACAACGGTACTAATAATGCCCCAACTGCATAGCTCAATCGAATGGACAGCAGGGACTTCCATTTTTCCTAACAATCATCAGAAGAAAAAGAATGGAAATTGATTATAATACGGGCTGAATTTAATATTTGATAGATTACTTCTGGAAATTTCAGAATAATGTTAGACTGCACCCTCTAGCCCTCAGCTATTGGACAATGCATATCCTATACTATGCTGCTTATGCCATGAGTTGTCATGAGATTTTAGCATACTACACTACGAGTCTAAAACCAGTGTATAGCCTGCTCATTAAGCATGAAAAATGAAGTAAAAAACAGTATCCAGTTGTGATATCTGATATTAAAGAAGTGTTGCATCCAACATTCTCAAAAGCATTGTCGACTCAACATGCCTAGTCAGTCAACGTAGGCAGTTTTATCGAGCCACGTTCGCTATTGCGATATAGAATGACGTGATTCATTATATTATCACAGTGCAAGTAGTAAAAAAAAGGGGGGGTGATTTCAACGGATACCTTTAAAGGGATGAAAAAATATGGTGGACTGAGAAAGTCCAAGGAGCAATGTGATAGAAGGGACAATTCAAATGGTGACATAATTGAAGATGACTAAAAGGAACAGAGATGAAGAAGGTAAAGAATAGCAAACAAATTACTTCCACAAATTATTTGATGGAAGCTGTGAAGATGGTTAGCAGAATTAAATACTTAGCTGCAGAAAAAGGACTGGAGTTCTCCAAGGTGCACTATGAATTCTATGAATTCTCAGTTATAGGACGTGATTGGAAAGATGGAAATGATGGCCCCATCGAGATAGACGGGAATTCCTATTGAGGTTTAGAAATACTTAGTGGAAGTAAATATTGATACATAGCTAACTTGGTTAACCAACTTGTTTAACCAAATTCTCGGGAAACATGCAGAGTGTTAGGATTGACTAGATTTCCAAAAGTTGATACATAGCTCTACTATCCCACTGTCAATCTGAAAAGGCAAGGATTGTATAAAGAAGATGCACTTATTATTAGGGGATAAATCTCATGAAACATGTAATAAAATCTCAAGAGAGAGCGATAAAAAAAAGAAGTTACGCTAGTTATGCAGTGTCGAAAACCAACTTTGTTTCATTTAAAAAGTTATAACATGCAAATGGGCAAGGGAAAAGGGTGAAAAGGCAGGGGAAAGGATATATTGTATCATTAATCTGTTAGTTTTTGCATTGTTTCACTTTACTCCAATCTAAAGATTGAAGCATTTCACACTGTGAACATGCAAAAGTGTGACGCCCCGAACTTCCCAGGGGGTCACCCATCCTAGGACTACTCCCGTCCTAGCACGCTTAACTCTTTCAACCTCTTGGGCCTTGCCACCACCCAAAATGCTTCAGCCGGGTTGAGAGTTTAGCCCTAATATATCTTTTATATAGGACTTCCTGGGGTGTCACAATCTTCCCCCCTTTAAGTCCTGACGTCCTCGTCAGGCTCAGACTCACAAGTACCAGGCGGTGTGAGACTCATCTCGCTAGCCTAAACCGGGGGAGCCGCGCTCAACCCATAACTACACCTGGCTCAGCCGAGACTCATCTCACACTTCCAGCTGATAAATGGCTCTGATACCAACTGTGACGCCCCGGACTTCCCAGGGGGTCACCCATCCTAGGACTACTCCCGTCCTAGCACGCTCAACTCTCTCAACCTCTTGGGTCTAGCCACCATCCAAAATCTTAAGCCAGGTTGAGAGGGTAGCCCTATTATATCTTTTATATAGGACTAGCTGGGGTGTCACAATAAAAATTTGGACCATTTCTCGATTTGTGCGTGTCATCCTTGCGCAGGGGCCATGCTAATCTTCTCTGTATCGTTCCAATTTTATCGGATGTCGCTCAACTCTCTCAACCTCTTGGGCCTAGCCACCACCCAAAATGCTTAAGCCGGGTTGAGAGGTTAGCCCTATTATATCTTTTATATAGGACTAGCTGGGGTGTCACAAAAAGTGTCCACTGTCAATCATCTCTATCTACTCCTGTTAATGGGGCTGGTGGCAGTGCCCAACATGGCAGGATAAGTCCCTCTAACAGCAACTACCCAGCATGGCAATCACAAATGGCAAAAAAACTTTGAGTTTCCATCAGTTCGAAAAGTTTGAGAAATAAAGAAAACTCTCAAAATAAAGAAAACTCACCAGACAAGGATTTACAGTGGAATTTAGTATAAAAAATATTCATATGGTTTTCATTGATTTGAAGCATGATGACACATTTTGAAACTTGAAGTATGATAGCCTTTTAGGGAAGTCACGGTGTGAGACAGTGTTTAAAAAAGTCCAAGGCGCACCTAGGCGCAAAAGGCTGTTAGAGCCTAGGCGCAAGGCGCAGGCGTGCGCTGCGCCTTGCACCCGAGAGAGGTAAGGCGCACACTTTCATAGAATTTTGAAATAACCAAGAAGTTCTTTACTATACTTTCTAATAATTGTTAAGTAGCACTAAATACTCTTTAAAATCATATTATCGCAATAAACATTCTATAACTAACCAAATAATCACGTTTTCGGAAGAAAAAAAATGAAGAAAAGAAGCCAAGTAATATATATGATAATTTTAAAAAACAAAATAACACAGATAAAAGTAAAGAACAAAAGACTTTTGTCTCCAAAAAAAGGCCGGCATTAACTAGTAATTCGCAAACATATAGGAAACTTTGATGTGAAAAATATATAATTATAAACACAGGATCATAAAAAGTAACATGCATAAAAGTTTAAAGTTTCAAGCCAAAGATCATTAAACGGCCATCATATGAAAGCTAAGTGTTCAAGGCTCCAAGCCAAAATACGTCACACTAGAAATGTTAATTAGTCCTCATTCATCAATCATCATCTTCATCATTTGATGAAGAATCCTCCTCTCCTTCGTCATATTTGTCATCTCCAATGTCTTCTTCTTCTTTATCTTTTGTGTCGAGTGTTTCATCAAAATCAGGCTCTTCATCATTTATAAAGTTACTAATATCCCGAGATCGAGAAGATGAAGCTTTTTCCTTTCCTGTACCACTGCACTAGGTGGAACTACGTGATCTAGTATGATGGGTGGGCTCATCCGCCCCTACTGCTTTAGCCACCATACTCCATGTCAATGCATCATCTTCCCAAACATTACCCTCATCTTCTCTTTCATCATCGTTGTCTTCATCCATTCTTCCAATCAACCATTCATTACTGTCATCAATTTCACTCATTGAGATGGGATCGATGGTGTCACGCGACTTATATCGCCGCCTCAATGCTCTATTGTACCTTACGTACACCAAATCATTTTAAACATTTTTGCGTAAGCGTATTTCTTTTCTTACTATGAAGTTGCAAAAGAAACAAACAACTTTGTGATAATAAAGATAATATGAAATATTAAGTATTAAATTAAGAACTCAAAACTATCAGATACTGAAATATTATAGTAGTATAAGATGATTTAACATAGATAACTTACATGTTCAAATACACTTCAATTTCGCTCACAACTGGAAGCACTACAAGTGAGGGTAAGAACCCTAATCGCAAATTTCTGCAAGTCTGGTGTTGATGATCCAAACAGTTTCCACCACTCAGCTGTTCGTATAAATGTTATATTAATAATAAGTTAATAATATATGTAGATGATTGCCCTTTTTTTTCTTATCTAATCTCCTATAAATAAGTAAAAACTATTAAAATACGTCATAGATTTATAGTAGTATTATACTACTAGTAAGTAGTAGAGAACTAACATACCTGGTAACTTTGTTTTTCTTTGTTGAATTGCCATATTAGTTCCAATAAGGCCATGTGCTTCACGATATACACTTAGTTGATCACATATTTTATCTTATTCTTGGGCACTTGGAACCAATCTTTGTACAGCGTGATATATACTCCTTGCACCCGGTGTATCAAAACTCCGATGCACTACACAATATATATCAAGCTTTACAAAGATTGGTTCCAAGTGCTGAAGAACAAGATAAAATATGTGATCAACTAAGTGTATATCGTGAAGCAGAACTAATATGGCAATTCGACAAAGAAAAACAAAGTCAACAGGTATGTTAGTTCTATACTAGTTACTAGTATAGTACTACTATAAATCTATGCCGTATACATTTTAATAGTTTTTACTTATTTGTAGTAAGATTAGATGAGAAAAAAAAAATACAGTCATTTACATACATTATTAATTTATTCTTAATATAACATTTATACGAACAGCTGAGTGGTGGAAATTGTTTGGATCATCAACACCAGACTTGCAGAAATTTGCGATTAGGGTTCTTACCCTCACTTGTAGTGCTTCCGGTTGTGAGCGAAATTGGAGTGTATTTGAACATGTAAGTTATCTATGTTAAATCATCTTATACTACTATAGTATTTCAGTATTTGATAGTTTTGAGTTCTTAATTTAATACTTAATATTTCATATTATCTTTATTATAATAAAGTTGTTTGTTTCTTTCGCAACTTCATAGTAAGAAAAGAAACAGGCTCACACAAACACGCTTAAATGATTTGGTGTTCGTAAGGTACAATAGAGCATTGAGGCGGCGATATAAATTGCGTGATACTATCGATCCTCTTTCAATGAGTGAAATTGATGACAGTAATGAATGATTGATTGGAAGAATGGATGAAGACAACGATGATGAAAGAGAAGATGAGGATAATGTTTGGGAAGATGATGCATTGACATGGAGTATGGTGGCTAAAGCAGCAGGGGCGAATGAGCCTACCCATCATATAGGATCACGTAGTTAAGTTCCACCAAATGTAGTGGTAAAGGAAAGGCAAAAGCTTCATTTTCTCGATCTCGGAATATTAGTAACTTTACAAATGATGAAGAGCTTGATTTTGATGAAACTCTCGACACAAAAGACGAAGAAGAAAACATTAGAGATGATAAATCTAACGAAGGAGAGGACGATTCTTCATCAAGTGATGAAGATGATGATTGATGAATGAGGACTGATTAACATTTCTAGTGTGACGTATTTGTCTTGGAGCCTTGAACACTTAGGGCCCGTTTGGATTGGTGTAAGTGGGAGAGTGGAACTCAAGTTCCATCACTTTCGATGTTTGTTTTGATGTAAGTCAAAAAAATAGTGTAACTCAAGTTACGTTAGACCTCCACTTCATCTACTCTCGACTTCCCCCTCTAGAATGCCGAACTCGACTTCCACCACACTGAACCTTCTCTAAAAAATTTATTAAATAGTATAACCTAAACTCTACTTCCTTTACAATGAGTTAAAATTACCTTATTCATAATAAATTAGCATTATCTTTAAAAAGAAATAATTTTTTTAATAATTTAGTAGGTTGAATTTTATAGAATAAGTTTACTACTATATTCAGGAGATAACGGGATCCACTTGCTTACATCAAAACAAACAATGAAACTCAAAAAATTAATTTCACCAGCATCAAGTTACTCCAAAACAAACAGAAGAAGTGACTGAATTTAACTTCCAGACTATACAAGTTACGTCAAAACAAACAACAGAAAAATAATCACACTTCAGGAAAACTCAAACACCTCCGCACTCGAGTTACGTTGGATCTAGAAATTCGTCAATCCAAACGCCCCCTTAGCTTTCATATAATGTCCGTTTAATGATCTTTGGCTTGAAACTTTAAATTTTTACGCATGTTACTTTTTTATGATCCTATGCTGATAATTATATGCTTTTCACATCAAAGTGTCTTATATGTTTGTGAATTACTAGTTACCTTTATGCTGGCCTTTATTTGGAGACAAGAAGGTAACTTGTTCTTCACTTTTATCTATTTTATTTTGTTTTTTAAAATTATCATATATGTTGCTTGGCTTCTTTTCTTTTCTTCATTTTTTTTTCTTCCGAGACATGATTATTTGGTTAGTTATAGAATATTTATTGTGATAATATGATTTTAAAGAGTATTTAGTGCTACTTAACAATTATTAGAAAGTATAGTAAAGAACTTCTTGGTTATTTCAAAATTCTTTGATAGTGTGCGCCTAACCTCTCTCGGGCGCGCGCCCGCACCTTGCGCCTAGGCCTAACAGCCCTTTTTTAAACACTGTAAGTTCGTGTATGCTCGCACGTGCATTATGGGTCCAGACGGACGAATAGTGCAATCACTGCACTATTTGCTTTACAAAGGAGTGCAAGCACATCAGCTTCTAGTGAAGTTGCTTCAGATTTTTTATTATGTTGCATCCAAATGCAATGACGGAACTATTTGCTTGATGGAGTGGGGAACAGGACTCCAATCAGCTTTTACTGAAGTTGCTTCAATTTTTTTTTTTTTTTAATTCAATCCAACTATCGAACTATCAAGATTAGCCTGGCATTGCATAACTTATATCGGCATTTTCAGAACCAAATACAGTGAGCTGAAGACAAACACCTTCTTAATTTTCGGCCAGTTCATTCTATTTGAATTAGAATTATGGACTGACATGCATAGCAGAAAGAAACCAAAAAAAGGCCTGATAATATATATAATAACCAATTGAAAAAGCTTGGTTTTAAGGTTGCTAGAATTCAAGCTTTTCGTAAAAGTGGATTGACTACTACATATGCAGGACCCGCATTAAAGGCATTTGAAAAGAAGCAATAGAATGACTTGCCACTTCATAGATACAGTAAAAACATACTTGCAGTCTGGTTTTAACAACCCATAGTGGATTAGTTGTACATGCTGTTGCAGCCCCAGCACCTACTGCAGCCATAATATTAGCACCAAGTGAGAGTTGATCATTTCCTTCATCTGCATATGAACAAAGTAAGAAGAGTTGGTGCTAACGCCACTTTGCTAAATCTTCATCCGAACAAATATTAGTTATTATTATTTTTCCTGAAAAATCTGCGATATGCAAACTTTTTGGACCATTCTTTGTGCAATCCCTATAGTTTGATCTATGAAACTGTTACCTTTATTATCACTCTACAAATCGTCATCCACTCCAAACAATCTACTCATTTTAAAGAAAACCTACCCCATGCCTGTCATTTCTGTGTTAAAATAACAATATCAGGGGTATTTGGCTGAACAAATAAAACAAGTCAAAATTGTTTTCAACAAAATAGTAATTTTCATGGGGGAAAATATTGCATTTATTAGCATTGAATTTTCATAAATTGGAATTACTTTTCAGCAACACGTGTTTGGGTCGAAGGATAAGAAATTAAAAAGAGCAAAACAGAATGAGGGAAAAGAGGTGTTTTCAGTTTTTAGTTTGCCCTTTTGCCCGAAAAAATCCAGAGAATGAAAACAAGTGTTTTTTCTAAAATATCTAAAACTATTTTTCACACTGAAAAGTATTTTATGTAGGACCAAACAGTTGGAAAACTTCTTTTTCGCTTGGAAACTGTTTTCGGCTTCGAATCTGTTTTTGGGCCTTTGCATTACCAATAAATCAGTCCCAAGATATTGCTATTTTCAAAGCTTTACATGTGTAAAATATTATTTGAAAGAAACTTTTTTATTGCAGTGCAAAATCATAACATCATCAATGACATAAGATTATTAATCAGTAATTTAACAAATATAACAAGGTTACCTATTAATTAAACCAAATTTGAACTTTTGAAAACATCTTCTTGATCAAGAGTAATCGATAACCGATCAGAGAATATGTAAATAGGAAAGAAATATAAATAATTGCTGTTCTTAAAAAGGGATACTATTCAAACTTTAATCCAGGTTTCAATCATTATAAACACTAATTCCTTCTACTCCATTTTACATATGCTAAGAGCTAGAGGAATTCATTAAATTATACAAATACCAAAACCCGTAATAATACAAATTACATTACATAATGGCTAAAGGAAACAAACCAGGTGAACGAAGAAAGCTTTTCAGCTGATTATACACAGTAAAGTACACCTGCAATTGATGGAATGCAATTAAGTGAAAGTTACTCAATAAAATGACTTGATACAACAACAGAAGCTAAAGATATGTAGGTCCTCATAGAATTGCCTATGTTTGAGCTTATTTTTATATAAGATATGTTGGTTATCAACTAGTAATCTTGCACGATATCAGCCTTTATTCGTTTACAGTAACTCTAGCACCAAACGTTAGCTTACCTGGGCAATTTCTTTATTAGCAGTTATAAGCGAAAGTGACAGCCTACAAGATTAACAATATGACTGCTATGCAGATCATTGTTTTCCCGGCACAAAATATATAAATATGCTTACACCTCTTTCCTATAAGCAAAAGTGACAGCCTACAAGATTAACAATATGACTGCTTATGCAGATCATTGTTTTCCCGGCACAAAATATGCTTACACCTCTTTCTTATAAGCATTTCCGCTTCTTCAATTCGAGTTTACTTGTAACCATTAAACTAATGTTAATATATACTCCTAGGCCTATTTCCTACTAGATCGATCTTTTCGGTAACATAGTATCAGAGCTAATTCTAAACCCCTTCGTTATGTAAGGTCGTGGGTTCAATCCCCACCTTTGACATTTAACACGTTAAATTTTCACATTATCTAATGTCTTCATGCCTCACCTATCAATTCCATGTGTATTTCATATCAATCATGCACGTGAGTGGGAGTATTAATGTATATCCCTAGGCTCATTTCCTACTAGAACGATCTTTTGTGTAAAAACTAATCTAGCAAAATTTGTGTATTTTATGGTTACTGTTAAAACTGTGATAAATGGTACATTTTAAGAACGGTCCTTTTGGGAAAAAAATATATATATATCTTCTTTAAAGCTTCTTTCAAAAATAGAAACTTCTGACCCATGATGATCTAATTACAGCTAATCTTCATATTAGATTCTACCCCAAGTCCACTATTCTATTATGTCCTCCACTTCGGCCTATCCCCCTCCATGGACCACCCCCAAGTCCACTGTTCTGTTATGTCTTCTACTTCAATGACCTTATAGGCAATCCAATCGAACCACCATTGACTCCCCAATCATCACCAAGAAGGTGGATTGTCTTCTCCTCTCTCTTTCTTCCTCAGAAGTTCTCCTATATTTCTCTTCACCATAGCCATGAGTCAGACCTTTCTAGAGTCATTAAAATGTCATAATAAATAACTACTGCCGTTGTACTCTTTCTTAATTTGTACCACTCTTCAACCCAAAACTATGTATCCATCCTGCTGATGGATGTTGATACTATTGCGTGTGAACTAATGCTTTGGCTCCAAGCACACAAAACTCTAACAATATCTTAACTTCATAAATTCTTCATAGGATTATTTTACGGTGAACTTCTGATCCAATTGGTTTAAGCTTAATTAATTAACGATTTTATGGATCTGAATGTAGTTTTCTATAGTACTTTAACCTATGTACATCTATGTCGTGCAATAGCTATTTGATTAGATCGAATTGGAATTCTGTGAAGTGATCTCATTTAAATAAGTTGATTGGACCTATTATTCTAGTTTGATTCTATCCAACAAGAAATGAATCAGTTTGAATTAATGATTCTTGTGAAGCACTGAATTTTCCATTTAGAGCCCAAACTATTATTTCGGAACTAGTAAGCCTTTTATAATCCAAATTTTCGTGACTCGGGATATGTGATTGTATGAATGTTGATATTATGATTTTTTTTAAAAAAAATTTAGGTTCTAGTGACTGAGCAGATATTTCAATTTTTTAACTATCTAATCAATTTAGTATCATCCAGAGGTAAGTGCTTGGATATCCTATAGTTATTTTCCACATATGATACTATCAATGCAGAGAAACCTGGCAGAGCCATGATAAATCACCTATGTCTCACGGACACTTCTATAAGCCTCTGTGTCGGACATGTGCGTGTCCGTGTCGGACTCATGTCCGAATGCGGACACACCATAAGCGCGCGTCCGACGCCGGTCTATGATGCATTCCAATAATATATATATATATATATATAGAGTCTGGCTACTATACTCTTATGAGTATAGGCCCCTTTGTACTCATAAGTTTTCGGCCGTTAGATCTACTCCTTTGACCATTTTCATCCGTTAGATCATACTATTCAACCAACCAACCACTCAACCCTAGGGGGCCACTATCATCCTAACCGGGGACCACGATCATCCCACCGCACATCCTTTCATCCAACGGCCGAAAACTTATGAGTACAAAGGGGTCTATACTCATAAAAGTATAGTAGCTCTAGCCTATATATATATATATATATATATATATATATATATATATATATATATATATATATATATATATATATATATATATATATATATATATATATATATATATATATATATATATATATATATATATATATATATATATATATATATATATATATATAACTAAGCTACTATACTATTAATAGCATTAAGTCATTGGTGCTATTAGGTTTTCGGCCCTTGGATGAAGGGATGTGCGGTTAGGATGATAGTGGTCCCCCAGGGTTGAGTGGGTGGTTGGTTGAATAGTATGATTTAATAGGAAAAAATGGTCAACGGGGTAGTTCTAACGGTGGAAAACTTGGTAGCATCAACTGCTTGGTGCTATTGATAGCATAGTAGCCCGACTCTATATATATAAATATATATATATATATAGAGCTAGGCTGGTATACTATCGGTAGCACGGAGGCCTCCGTGCTACCAAGTTGTTTTCGATGTTGCGGCTTTCAAATCGACGATCGGCTCCGCTAGACTTGATCTACACTATTAAAAGTGTTTGGAAACTAAATTTCATAATTTTTCGACATTATTTGGCTAGTGATCAAAGGATCTCAAAATTGACAATTTCAATGGTAGATGAGATGCGTTTGTAAGTTTAACGGTGTAAAACAATCCAAATCTGATAAAATTTTTATAGAAAATTCTTTGAACTATTTAGAGTAAGATCAGTATCTCTGATCTTAAATTTAAGCCTTTTATCATCATTTTTTATGAAATTTTTATTTTCAGCCATTCATTTTTCGACTACTCGTTTGATAGGTAAATGATATCGAAAAATTATGAAATTTAGTTTCCAAACACTTTCAATAGTGTAGATCAAGTCTAGCGGAGCCGATCGTCGATTTGGAAGCCGCATCATCGAAAACAACTTGGTAGCACGGAGGCCTCCGTGCTACCGATAGTATACCAGCCGGACTCTATATATATATATATATATATATATATATATATATATATATATATATCTTTCTTCTATACATATATAATGTAAGATAATAAATATTTTGGCATTTTGATGAATGCATACAAATTTATTTTGGACAATATAAATAAATTATGTATGGTGGAGAATTTCTTTCCTAAAAATATATGACTATTGATAAGAATTTTATTAACTTTCATTCGGATGAGAAATTAACAAACTTTTAGCAAAATTATTATTTTATATATAATAAATATAAATTATTATATTAATAATATTTATTGGCGGTGCCCATGCCGTGCCCGTGTCCTAATTTTTTAGAAGTTGCCGAGTCGCTATGTCCGGGTCATGTCGTGTCCCATGTCCTTGTCCATGACGCCTAGTAAATCACTGTAGGAAACAATTTACTCCACTGATTGCTCTTGAAACTAACATGCCATGGTAGAACTTAGGTTGTTTGACGATTAAGTGATATAGCAAAAGAAAGCTTCAAGCAAGTTCAAGAGATTGAAAAGCAAGGCAAATAATTAAGCTTCCAGCATGTTCAGGAGATCAAAAGTCAAAGAAATGAATATTCTACAACAATTTTTTCACAAAAGAGGAATTATTCAGTAAACGAGCTATAGTAGTCTTACAAATATTCAACAAATTTGACATTCTTCAAACTTTTCAGGTTCATCACTAGCGAAATGGCAATTTGATATCGTTACACTTAAAATTTTAAATCTGACACCTGATTGATCTTTAATGATTCAACAAATCTTAATGCAAACTTGACAAGATGAGTACATAAAACATAAGAAATCTATTAAACACACCACAAATATGCTGACAATATCCACAATTTATACAAGAAAATTGTGAAAAATAAACATAGGAGAACGTCATGTATTTCCATAGCAGAACAAACAATTATTCCAACAAATCACAAAGCACATTCTTGATCTAAATAAACTTCAATAGAAACGTAGTAACGGACTTCAATAACACAAATCACCCGTATATCACATTAAAGGTGAAGCAGTTATGCTGCATATGGCGTTTGCTCAATTAAGCAATAAATGCTGCAAAATGTAGCATTTCAATCAACTAAAGGGCCTTCTCAGTTAACAATCACAAGAAATACATAAGTCTCTAATTGCTAAAAGGATAACGCAATCCAACTGATACCGTAGCATATAGGAAACTTATTCAAATTGAATCAGCTTAAGATCAAAAATTCCATCCAATACACACATCATCATACAAAAAAGAGTAAAGAAGAGATAAAAAAAGAACGACCTATTCCGATCACTGCGAAGGGAAACTCTATGAGAGTGATCCTATAAGAAGCTAATAAATGAGTCAAACAAACCCTAAAATCCAACATTCATATAAAAAATTTGGTTAAATTAAATGAACCAATTAGTTATTAGTCATTACTTGTTTCAGTTTTATTTAATAAAATTTTGATAAAATTGTTGAACCTGATAAGAGTCATTCAAAAATTTGACAAAATGTTCAGTTTAATAAAGTAAAATAACTTATTCTAAAAATTCAAAAGTTAAGAAGTGTCAATCAAAAGAAATAAAGTTGAAGGGGTCACTGCAATGGTCTATAGTTGAGGGGGTCTCCATTCAATTTTATTATACAAGTATAAAGAATTCTCACTTTCCTTCAGGGCATGTTTGGTTGGCCAAAAGTGAAGCACGAAAAGTAGCATTTTCAGAAAGTGACGTCTTCTCGATTATCTGGTTTACGAAAATGAATATGAAAGTTAATTTACAAAAGTGAGTTGGTAAAGTGAGTTATAACTAAATCTCAATTTTTTGACTTCGGCTCAAAAAATTCCGAAGTCACCAAAAATGAAGAGCTTATCTAAAAGATTATATTTGGTCTTAACTTTAATTTTTGAATTTATTTTTTTAAGTTGAATTTCAACTTACAATTGAATCGAAATCATGAATTTAATCATCTTGTCACTTGGTGAGATACGGCTATTAGGGAACGTACAACAATCCCTCAACTTCTATAGGAGAATGGCAATATCCACTGCAATACAGAAGCGTTTGTTCCACCTTGCTTGTGTGGATTAGATCTATATGAGCTTGAGGATTTTAATTGCATGAGCAATCATAGATTGAAGGCCAGTAGTCAGATAAAGATAAAATACAAAAGAAACAGATCAGTAAGCTAGAAAAAAAAAACAAAAACTGATGTATTTAAGGACAGTTTCTAAATAAAAGGGTAAAGGATACTCACTGTCCAATTTGGAAGTAGTGCTATGATAGTTGGAGTAAGGCCACGATACAGTCCTCGAAAGCCTTCCGTTTTAATTATTTGATCCAAGCTCGAAATAATGACACTACCTAATTCGTCAAGTAAAGCGAATTATCAAATACTCTTCGGGAAAGAATAAGGAGGAGAGGGATCAATATATGTTAGGCACTTGTATGAATACCACTGTTAATGCACATAAACATTCAAAGCCGTAAAGGAAGTTAGTTGAATAAGTTCTTACTATTTTCCACTATTTCTTTCAGTATAGGTCAGTTTCCTGTAAAGTCTTTAGTCTGTGTGTGCGCGTGTGCAATGAAGAAGGATGAGTTGGAACTGAAAACCAAGATAAGTAGATTTTTCACATTTAACAAGGATACCATCGGAGAGCAATTTATAGGGGAAAATCATCATGAGTAGGTTAGAAAGGGATTAGTAAGTTATTTTATTCTGTGGTCAAAGTTTTCAGCTTTCGCAGGATAAAGAGGGAAGAACAACAGTGAGAAGAGTTGTATATCTCAGGAAGACCAACAGACATGATGCTATTTAGGGTCCGAAGGAAGACTTACAAAATTCTAAAGCTCTTCTGATCAGCCAATAACAGGAAAGAAATGTTGCAGATTTTACAGTAGCGAAAACAGGATGAGAAGGACCGAGCTTTGGATCTGCTAAGGCTGTCAGGAGTCTTTAATAACAGGGTTAACTTTAGAACATACCACAACAAGCTTACAAAGCGACAAAAATACACAGATTATATAACTTCCATCTTACATTATACTTGATTCCTTCGATTGACGACAACATGATAGGTAACTACAACTTTCCTAAAAGAAGCATAAAGCGAGACATTTGTACATCAAACTGTCGTGAAAATGAGTTCTATTATGATTATACCAATTCTCCATATTTACTTTGATCCTTCTGGAACTTTCAACCAAACTCTAAACATTAAACTTCCAAATTCTCGAAATCACTGAAACTTTCAAAACTAAAATACCAATAGCATGGACCGAAACTCAAATCAAAACCTACATGTTGAATTTCGGCTTGCTTCTATAGAAATTTAAATAATGCTACTAAAGGAAGGGAAGGATATTTCAAAATGAGAAAACTAAAGTTGCTACTAAGTTCCAATGGAATTGTACTGAACTCAACTAAAGCTAACCTAACATGGCATGTCAGATAAAACGGTATCAACAATTCAAGAAACAGTGAAAAGCTTCATCACCTCGTAATCTTAATTGGTTCTAATTGCATGCCATGAATAACTCAATTGATTTGGCTTTTGTAACTTAATTCTTTCCAACAATTGGATAACTCTGTTTGGTGCGTAATCATTGAATTTTCCTCTGAATCAAAAATCCAAAAAATAAAAAAAGGAGAAATTTACCAAGAAACTTTAAGGATTCAAAATCACTTCCTACTAAGTACTAAGCACAAAAATATTACTGCATATTCCTCCCAATCGGCAACAATGATAAATTGAAAGAAGAATTAAAGAGCCATGAAAAAGGAAGAACCCTACCTCGGCGGTGGGAAGGATGTATCCGGGGCAGGCCGTGAACCTGAAGCCTCGTCTTGATCACATCAAGAGGGCAGACAAAAGTGGCCGCTATGGCCCCTGCGCCATCATCAAATCAATTCAACTCAGCTATGAGCCTGAACTCTTGATCTACAGAAGAAGTGGAAAAAAAAAAAAAAAAAGGAGGAGAGGAATAAGCAATGGGAGTACCAGCGGAGGCGCCCGCGAGCGCATCGCAGAGGATATCTCGCGGAGACGAGCGATGGGATCCTCTGGACATCCCGCGTAATTAGATCACAATCATAGCACGAAAGAAAGAAGAGGAGAATTAAAAGGAGAAAAAGAAAAAAAGAATAGTGGAAATAGACGCAAAGGAATTAATTAATGGAATAGGGAATCTGCCGCTTTACTCTCTTTGTCCCTTCTTTTTAAATTTTTTTTTTTTAATTTTCTCTCTCTTCACACCTCCGATCATCTTCTGGTCCCACACACCGAAGCACGACGTGTGCATCGCGCCGTGGATGATAGTGGTGCGCCGGATACCACCTGCAGTACAGACAGCGTGGTAATCGTACACGGCAAGACCTAGCTATAATTTACCGAACAATACTATACATACACTCCAAAAAAATATATATAATATTAAAAATTTAAGCGCCCATCGACATGAATCATATCTACCGTGTCGTATCGTGCCAACAAGATATCGGCATAATACAGCTCCAGTATCAATGGTGCAGCTCAAAATTCTCTATTCTTTAAATTAGTAAGTAATTTTCTCAATAAAGTTTAAAAAATTTGATAAAAATACATAATAAATAGTTAAAATATTTTGTTGCTAAAGAAAATAAATATTTCATGCTATTATGTGTCGGCACACATAAATTTTTTGTTACTGGTACGCATCAGCACAGCCCGGCATGCACCGTGTCATACCGTGCCGGTAAGTTTCCAGCACGACCATGTGCGACGTCACTTAAATTCTTGTATGATATACATCTTATTCATCTAATGGGTGGAATTTTTTTGCTAGTTACATCAAGTGATTAGTGAGCGACACCCTACTCATTAGATGGGTGGAATGTAAGATGTACATTCTTTTGGAGTGTGCGAGTAGCATTTTTTTAATTTACGAGCTTTTTTTGTCAATAGCCCTTCTGAAAAATTTAATTTTATAATTGATCCTTATGATATTATAAATGCAATATGGACCATTTGTCTATTGATGTGGGTGTCACTATTTTAGGCAGGGTATTTGGTTTTACCATCTTCTATATACGGTCAATAATTATCGTGTTTGTAACATGTTATTGTTCGTCATCATTTTTATTAATCGTTATACAAAATTTTAAATATTTAATACAGTAATCGATTTTCTATGTTTGTCACACAAGTAGACCTGACAATACCAATCCGTACCCGCCGGTAACCACGGTTTACCCACAAATTTATAGGTATGGATACTAATTTTTTTATCCAAAAAATTATAGATAAAATGGGCGGGCATTCGTTAAATTATAAGTATTTTGGGCAACCCGTGGGTACCCACAGGTACCCTGCATATATAATTTAAAAAAATAGAAAAAAATAAAAAAAAGTGAATACTCTTTTTTTTTTACCCTTTCCTAGAACCCTAACACTAATTTCTTCTATTGTTATTTTCTTGTTTTATTATTTGTTGTATGTTATAATATTTTAAATAATAAGTTAAGTTTTAATCTTTTAAACATAATGTATATGTTATTTATTTTTGGAAAGTATAAGAACACCTTGTGGGTAACTCGTATAACCGCTCGCCCATCAGAGGGCGGGTATGGGTAAGGACGATGTCTACCCAAAAAAATTGCTGGTAAATTCTACCCACGCTCGCATAACCCGCGGGAACAATGACCTGCACACGGATTGCCCAACCCGCCTGTTTGCCAGGTCTAAATATAGGAGATCAATTATTGTGTTTTCATGGTACAAATCCTCAAGGTTTCTCCCTCTCTCTTACTCCTATTGTGCTCTTTCTCTCTCTCTTCCCCCTCCTCTTTTACTCCCTTGGACAAATGTTTGCCTTGGCTCCTTGTTCTCGACATCGACCTCGAATTGTCCCTTTCTTATTCATTGGATGCAAGCCACTATCGCTCCTCACTCTCCTCTTCGTCCTCTGAGCTTGACACTTCCCCACTCACTCTTCTTTATTGAGACCACCCACCGACAACGTCTCCAATCCCCACTCACTCTTCTTTATTGAGACCACCCACCGACAACGTCTCCAATCACCGTCTGCACGCCCAGATTTTTCATTACTTCTCCCTCCTCCCTCCCCCGTCTCTTAGTTGTTGGTCATTTTAAAGTGCGCCCCTATCATCTATGTCATTGCGTGTAGAGAGAGAAGCCCTCAATTATAGGTCATTCTACAATAACCTACTCGAACACCTTCACCTCGTCCCTTAGTTGTTGGTCATTCTAAAGTGCGCTCCTATTATCTCTATCATTGCGTGTAGAGAGACAAGCCTCGACTATAGGTCAATTACTGTGTTTTCATAGTACAAATCCTCAAGATTTCTCCCTCTCTCTTACTCCTATTGTGCTCTCTCTTTATCTCTCTCTCTTTCTCTCTCTTTCTCTCTCTTCCTCCCTCTTTTACTTCCTCAGACAAATGTCTGCCCTAGCTCTTCGTTCTCGACATCGACCTCGAATTTTTCCTTTCCTATTCGTTGGATGCAAGCCACTACCACTCCTCACTCTCCTCTTCGTCCTCTGAGCTCGACACTTTTGCACTCACTCTTCTCTATTGAGACCACTCACCGACAACATCTCCAATCACCGTTTGCACGCCCAGATTTTTCATTACTTCTCCCTCCTCCTTCCCCCGTCCCTTAGTTGTTGGTCATTCTAAAGTGCGTCCCTATTATCTCTGTCATTGCGTGTAGAGAGAGAAGCCCTCAACTGTAGGTCATTCTACAATGACCTACTCGAACCCCTTCGCCCCGTCCCTTAGTTGTTGGTCATTTTAAAGTGTGCCCCTATCATCTCTATCATTGTGTGTAGAGAGAGAAGCCCTCAACTATAGGTCATTCTACAATGACCTACCAGAACCCCTTCGCCCAGCCCACCCACCGCATTGCCTGTAGAGACTCCCCCAGTTATAAGTCATTCTAAAATACCATCCTGAACCCTACATTGCTAGTAGAGACTCCCTTAATTATAAGTCATTCTAATATACCATTCGAACCCCCCCTCCTCCCCTCGCCCTCCCTCGCCCCTCTCCTCTCTCCCCTCTCGCATTGTGTCATTGCATGAATGTCACACCCAAGCATGGAAGCCCAATCAAGCGCGCAACCAGATTCGCCACAGACACAGGGGCCGCAATCCCTATGCCTCAGTGGCGTCAGTACAAAGTGCTTGGAAGTAATATAAGAAAATCTAAACCCAAAATTATAAAGTGCTTGGAAGTAATATAAGAAAATCTAAACCCAAAATTACAATTTATAAAATGACATTTAATTGTTTATATAATGTGTCCTGAATTTCAAATACAACAAAAAAATAACTATTATAAATTTTGTTGTTATTTTCTTTCCCAAAGGTAATTCATAATGTATATATATAAGGTAGGACTAGCTAGACCTCACTCTAAGTCATGCTCCACCCCACCCAATTTACCAAAAGGATGAGAAATTATAAAGTTTCTCAGTAAGGACAGCATGTAGTTACTAGACCTTGGCAAGTAGGAAGCGTTGCAGTGTAAGATGATAGTTAATATGTCTGGGGAGTGCTGGACTGAGTTGGAGCTATTTTAGCGCAAAATGAACCTGTAGCGGAGTTCCGAGCGCCCGGATTTCCCGGTAGTAGCCCGAAGAGTAGGTGAGGTTGATGTGACAACGGCGATGCACACGTGATTATCTAAGTGACTCAGCAGGGAATTCGAGCGCGGGGTTCGAGCGCCCAAATGTTTCCTGGTGTTACTACGATGGCTCCGGATGAAGGTCCAAGCACCCGAATTGGTTTCGGGCATAGTTACGATAGAAATCCGGCAATCAAGTGGAAGAGGGCATGTCCGAAATGCCTTGAATGTGAGGTTTCGGGCTCCAGAAAGATGGTTTCAGGAGCCTGAAACATCGGAATTTGGCTGAGAATAGGATTTTTCTATTGTTTGGACTTTGGTGCAATTGTTACATTATATATAAGCTGAGGGGGCTGATTGTTGGGTTTCTTCTCCTTCTTTTTCTTCTGCACATACCAGAGAGAGAGAGCGAAAGGGAGATTGAAAAGAGGGAGAAGAAAAAAGAAGAGAGCTTGAGGCGAGTTCATGATCTAGGAACTGTTCAGGAGCATGATTTTGGAGGTAGGTGAAAATACATATTTTGGAATTACTTGAATTTTTTATATTCCGGTAGATGATTTTTGTATGTGGTATTTTTAGGAGTAGAATTTTGCTGATATTTCGAGTAATACTGGTGCTGAGCATTCCTTCCCCTCGATTTTCTTTTGGGACATCTTTTCAGTGGGTTCCGCGTTGCCAAAAACGGCGTATTACCTTTTATGTCTATTTTCCGCATTTTGTTTTGTTGATGTGTATGCTTGGCTGGTTGGGACAGTAGTAGCAGGAGGGCATATGGTTTTGTATGATCCTATGTTACTGTACCTTTCCAGTATATGGGTCACTAGTGGATAGTTGATATTTTTTCTCGGGAGCTATGTTGTATGTTGACCATTGTTTAGTCCATGCTGTGGGAAATGTATAGACGTCGCGAGACTTTGCGGGAGTATTGGACTGTGAGATTGACAGGATTATGCTTGGGGCACCAATATAATATATTGCGATTTTTTATCATTATATTGACTATAACCTGCTAGCCATATTGAGCTTGACAGTATAATGTATTATGATACGCGAGCGGGGTCGCGCCCTCCGAGTGCCCCTCCGGAGGTGTGGCGATTGGCATGGTCTAGACAGACAGATGGTTAGTAGCCTACGTGCAGCAGACCACTATATAGGTAGGTGCTAGACATGAGGCAGCGTAGGCTTGATCGGACTATCGAGTCAGTCATTATACGATTAGGTTATTGAGCTTTATTTGGTTGCTTTAGTATATATTAGCCATTTACAGCTTCGTTTCCTTATCTGTTTTAGAAGTATGATAATTTAGTGGTTATTAAGTTCAGTACCTCATATTACTGGTGTTCAGTTTATTCGCTATTCTTGCCTTTAGTAGACCTAGTAGGTAGGCCGTTGTTGTCGTCGACCATATCCACTGAGGACTACTGTTTAGTAGTTCTCACGCCCTCTGATGGTTTGCTTTTAAGAGCCCCCAATGCCGGCATCTGATCGAGATAAGAGGATCGTGTAGTAGATAGCACCTTCTACCCGAGTGGTGAGCGATTGTGGAGGACCACCAGCTCTTTTAGCTTTTGGATATAGTATTGTACATTAGGACTGGCGAGGCCAGGGCCTTTTACTTGTAGTTATGTTTTGAGAGTTGTGGTTATATGAGTGCATGTATAGCGATAGTTGATTACTTTAGTTTTATATTCTGCTCTGATACATGTTTAGTTGTGGATTCCTAGGAATTGCTAGTTGTAGATTCCTAGGAATTGCTAGTTGTAGATTCCTAGGATTGGTTGTTTGCTACATGTTTTATTTGGACGCTTCGCGTGCGTAGGGTGCATCCTCGCACATACGACAGAGGACTTTTTTACAGAATAACCCTCTAAAATTTTGAAATTTGCGAAATAACCCTCCCAAAATTATATTTGGAAAACTAACCCTCCTTTCGCCACGTAGGCGTCAGGGTGGAGTTTTCCTCTGAAGGCAGTGAATCGTTCACCGCCTTCAGTTTGGCGGTGAACGATTCACCGCCTTTCTAATATAACTACTGAAGGCGGTGAATGGTTCACCGCCTTCACTAAGGCGGTGAACCATTCACCGTCATTAGTGCAACTCTACCCCCCCTCCTGAATTTTTCTAAGTCCTGAGGTCAGATTTTCTCTAAGTCCTCGCTAGGTTGGAATATAGATAAGACAGTGAACCATTCAACGACTTTCTGATATAACTAATGAATACGGAGAATGGTTCACCGTCTTCACTAAGGCAAACGGGCAATGTGCAACCCCAACCTCCGAAAGTTTCGTAGTCCTGAGAGGAAAACGAGGAATGTGCCTTGAGAAGGCAGTGAACGGTTCACCGCTTTGGATGACGGCGACCGATGACCGGCTGGGGTGACGGGGCAGGGGCGGCGACAACCAGCGAGCGCTCTGGGAGAGAGAGAGAGAGAGAGAGAGAGAGAGAGAGCCAAAGCGCGAGAGAGAAGGAGAGGCGTCGGGACAAGGTATACCTAATGAAGGCGGTGAACGGTTCACCGCCTTCATAAAGCGGTGAACTGTTCACCGCTTCAATAACGCAGTGAACAGTTCACCGCTTTCAGAAAACAGTGAACCGTTCACCGCTTTCAGAAAGCGGTGAACCGTTCATTGTTTTCTGAAAGCGGTGAACTGTTCACTGCGTTATTGAAGCGGTGAACAGTTCACCGCTTTATGAAGGCGGTGAACCGTTCACCGCCTTCATTAGGTATACCTTGTCCCGACGCCTCTCCTTCTCTCTCGCGCTTTGGCTCTCTCTCTCTCTCTCTCTCTCTCCCAGAGCGCTCGCTGGTTGTCGCCGCCCCTGCCCCGTCACCCCAGCCGGTCATCGGTCGCCGTCATCCCCGCAGCCTCCCTCAGAAACCCACATTGCAGGTAGCTCCTGGACTGTGACTGTGTTTTTTGTCGTCGACATGCGCCGACTGTAAGTTATTATACCCCAAGGATCTAATAGGTAAACACACACCTAGAGGGGGGTGAATAGGTGTATACAATAAAACAACCAACTCGATGCAATAAAAATATAAGTGCGAAAAATTAAAGCAACACACCGAAAAATTTACGTGGGAAAACTTCAAAAGGAGTAAAAAACCCACGGGACCGATCACACGAAAAAAATCCACTAAGTTAAATAGAGTATAAGGTGATTTACCGAATCCATGACTCAACCTTTACCCTAGACTTGAAGTAGATTCCCTTCGTTGGTCCCCGATCAATTAAACTCCTCCGATCGATCACACCGCAACTCCTCGCAGCAGCAACGCTCCGTCTCCACGAGCGTCCACCGAATCCTCGGCCTCACGCGAAGCCCTCCCGCAATCGCTCCGTCCGGAGCCCCGAAAACAATAGTTGATGGTGATTTCAACGTTTAGAGAAGCAAAGAATATGAGAGGAAAACTTTCTAAGCGACCATCAACTTGATTCTAAGATGAAGATCAGAATTTAAGCCCTAAGAATCAAATCGACACAAGAGAGGAAGAAACTTGTCATCGAAAGATGAACGAACGGCTCCGAGACAAGTTTCTAGGGTTTCAAAAGGTAAATCTCTCTTAGGCACGTTTTAGAGAAGCCCACATATCATATTTATAGGTTTAGACACTACAACAAAATAGCTTTTTAGCGGCAATTTAGTAGCGGCAATTATTGAACGGCCGTTATTATTCATTATTGACTTATATTTAGCGGCAATTATTTTAAACTATAATTTTTTTACCGAATAATAATTTATATCAAGTATATCTATTTTGAGTCCAATACAATTCTAATCCTAACTCTAACTCTAACCCAAACCCAAACCCAAACCCACTCCGTTCAAAACCCTCGATCGACCTGTTCTCCCCCTCTCCTCTCCCCAATCCGAGCTCGAGCTTTCCCCCTCTCCTCACGAGCTCGAGCCCTCGGCCTCCTCCTCCACGAGCACGGCGGCGGCAGCGGCGGCGGCGGCGGGGAGGAGCGGCGGCGGCGGCGGCGGCGGCGGAGGTCCTCTGCTGCTTCTTCTTCGTTCCCGTCGCATTCGCCTCGCGATTTCCTCTTCTTCTTCGTTGTCTCAATCCATTCGATCCGATTTGGAGCTACAGCGAGTAATTCTCCCACTTCTTCTTCCGTTTCCGGAATTTTTGCGAATTTTTTTGAGTTTTTTTGATCCACTTTTGGGAATCTCATGTTTGAGGTCTCAGTTGTTGTTGATTTGAAATTTTTAGGTTGAAATGTGCTCTGTTACCTCTCAACTATGCGCGATTTGGGAATTAGGGTTATTGGATGAAGTATTATGCTTGTTGATAACTCTGGTTTAATTTGTCTCTTAAATATCTATTGATGATTTACTGAACTGCTAATGAATGGTCAAAAGAAATGTAGTCTTATGGTTCATAATCATGATCTGTTCTGGTTCCTTAATTTGATTATTTGGTCTACCAACTCAGCATCTCTACGAATTTGTTTTTCTTATTCAAGCACTAGTTAATCTATTAAGTTTTTCATGCAGTTCAAAACACATCTATTAAGTTTCTTCCTCTTGCGGCTGATACAGGGAGTGTCACTTAAGTGTACAAGGTTTCTTTTCCTTTTCTTCCTTTTGTTTAATCTATTCCTTGAGGCTTTTAAGCTTATATTTATAACTTGTTCTCGATGTTCTTTTTGTTGCAGTTGAAGGAACTAGGATTCCCTTGAAGTTTGCAAAGTTTTTCGTAATCGTAAGTTACGTGCAACTCCTGTTTCTTTACTCGTCCTTGATCATATATGGCTCACAACTGTTCTTAAGCTGTTCATTCTCTGAACTATGAAGTCAGTCCGTTCTGCACTCATCTGCTATACATATCTAATGATTTATCCAGTAAATAGACAATTTCTAGTATATCACAGCAAATTGAGTCTGGTGACAAGTAGTTTTAGTGATGTACATGAGTAGTAGTTGTATTTTTGCTTTTTGAGAGAGAAAGCCGGGAAACTATCCGCTTATTTATTTTGTTTAGAAATGTGAAGCAATTAGGTTTTAAACTTTGGACCTCGAATACCAACCAGCAAGTCCTTTAGCCGACTGTGCTTGGTACGGTCGGCGTGTTTTTTGTTTATCAATCTCATGGGCCATCCTTTTGTCGCAATTTGGCGCCAACATTTTCCAAATATACCATTATGTAGAACAAAACAGGGCACTGCCATATTTTGTTCACCTTATTTTGCCCTAAAGTATGAAAATATTAGTCATGATCCTGTAGTGATTTCGCTTAATTTAGCTAAATACACAAAGCTATGGCTTCAAGCAGTAGTGATTGGATGAATAACACTCTCTGATCTTCCTGAACTAGACATTACTTTCTCACTAGATATTTAATAACAATATCAACACGTTTCATTGATAATTGGAGTTGTGCTAATTTATTTATGGTAATTGGAGTTGATCTTTCTCTGTTGGTAATTGCTGAGGGCGGTAAAGGAACATTATGATTGTTTAGATTGAATAAAAGCCTGATATGAAAATATGACAGAATGTAAGGTGATTTGTAATTAGCCAATAATGCTTTCCAATGAATAAATTTGACAAATCTTTTATGTTTTGCTTTTAAAAGAAAATATTTTTTTACTCTGATATAGCATATGTGCATTAGTGCTATAGAAGAAGGTTATATACTAGTGTGAGAATTTCTATTGGATAATGTATCATCTTGGTATCCTTGTCCCTTTTTTGTGCTGCTCCTTTATAGCAACTTGATATTGATATGGATTGGTTCTCATGACATGTGGAAAGTAGATGTTTTGTTAAATGTTTCTGAAATATATGACTCTTTATGTTGAGCTGCATATGATTTGGAGTTGAAATTTAACTTTACAATCCATGAAATTTTATTTTCGCATATTTGTTTCTATTTTAAGACAATAAATGACAATGTTATGTCGACCCAGCTTTTGTATCTTGCAGTACTTTTTGTAAGCACTTCGGGATTAACTTCTTTTGTAAATCAAAAAAAGGATTAAGAGCTCACATTTACTCGCGAGTGAATCAGCCCTAACACTAGTTCTACTTAAAGCATGGCATTTTAGTGATATTTAAGTTTATTTTCTTTACACTTATATTGCTTATTTGTACTAATTGCAAAAATTTTATTTTGGAAGCAGATTCTTTGGGGCGTCATCGATCTAGACGAACTTTCGAAATGGAACAACAAGTTTTAAGCATTTATAATTTGGGATTTTTTTGATATTATAGGTGTTTAGTGTCATTTAGAATTTGTTATTTTCTAGTTAAATTTTGAACTAGTATTTTGTTGTTAGAACTCATGTCCGAAATTTTCAGCAAGAAAATGATGATCTTACTTGGGTCAAAAAGGATGTTGACGGGATATTAATTAACCTTTAGCTAAATTGGATGTCCATATTAGTTAAACTCTGCTTGATTGTGATGTGTTTCTTTACTTTGGCTTTTTTTAGCTTTGAATAGAGCTTAGATCCTAAGGCTCTCTTTGTTTTACTTTGTTTTCTAAATTTCCAATGGAGCACCTTATTTGGTTCTCATTCCTGAAGATGTGTATTAAGTTTGAAGTGTGCAGTAGTTCCCATGTTCATGTTTAATCATATTTGTATGTGAAACTGTGACATTAGTGAAATCACATCCTTAGATATAGTTGTTTGGTTTGCACATTTTTCTACTTCTTTTCCCATGATTTCGGATGCCTCAGCTACTTCTTATACTTCATTTCTACTACGAACTTATTAAGGACTCTATATTTGCTAATCACAGGTCTACAAGAGCAGCAATGACATTTGGTTCTTAAACTTATTTTCTTGCTATGTTGCCAACAGGTAGCAGGAAACTGAGTTCAGTGGAAAACAACTTGCTGTTGTTGCTGTGAGTATACTATGTTGCCTTGCATCTTGAATGTAACTCCTTTTTCTTATCTTAATCATGATAGATCAAGTAAAATGGGAAGAAACGTATGGACACCCCTGCTGAAACTACTATGTTTCCAAAATAGATCAATCAATTTTACTGTCTTATTGCATTCCTCAACTTTGATTTAAATTTATTTCCCTCAGTTGAATTTCAGATTCAAGTTAAGCTTAAAATTCTAGACCTGAATTTTAACCTGAGTTTCAATTTGTCGTTAGATTGTCAACTGTAGCAATTATCTTCCAGTAGTTTGACCTTGGTTTCAATTTCCTTCCTAAATGTCATTTCAATTTGCAAGTGATTATCCTGCATATATTGTATGCAAACAGATAGTTGTCTTTTTGATTGATAGTATATTTTCGCTTCAACCAGATTGTTTTCTCTCTGGTAAACTAATTCCTTAATTCTGAATTTGGAGACTTCTGGCAAGAACTTTTATTGTAACATATGCTGCACGCTAGTACATAAACGTGGTTCTTAGGTAAGTTAAAAAATAAAATCACAATCTACAGAGTCGAGAAAATGAATTTATTTAATTGCTGTAGAATTTCAACTGGCTATGATGCTGTACACTGGTGTATGTTTCATTTAGATTCTCAATGCTTATCATGACTGTGTCACTTCTACTCTTATTATTTTCATGTATATGCTGCCACATTGTCTGGGTGGTCCTGCATCTAGAATGACATTAAAGTGCTCATTGCGCTTTCCATCTGATAACTCTTTATGCCTTAATCTGATTATCTTAGAAATGGAATTTATTGGTTCTTGTGGCTAGAGAGTTGAAAATGTTACTATCAGGAACCGCAATGCAGATTAAAAATATACAGGAACTAGTTTTCTTTGGTGATTAGCATACTAGAGTTTACGTCTATTTAACGATAATTGCTTGCCCAACCATTGAAAAAGTAATAAGTTGTTTTGTAATTTATTATAATCAGATAAGTACATAATTTTTAGGTAAGCACATATTTTACGGCTAACATCCCTGAAGTGATTGATAGTTACCTTCCTCGAAGACTCAGCGAGCATTTTTTTTCCCTATAAAAAGTCGTACAATTTGTACTTGTTTGTCATATAGATTTTGAGTTTTTGTTCTTTTGCTCCCGATTTTTGATAATTGCTGTGTTCATTTGAACATATAACTTATTTGAGTATGCTGTCTGAAA
Source organism: Puya raimondii (assembly GCA_016920855.1). Taxonomy (NCBI): domain Eukaryota; kingdom Viridiplantae; phylum Streptophyta; class Magnoliopsida; order Poales; family Bromeliaceae; genus Puya; species Puya raimondii. The sequence continues at coordinate 49,887,594 of JABWPP010000049.1, forward strand.
CTTTTGATGCGTGATAAAAGTAATGTCGAACTGCTTGTGTGCTGTTCTTGAATCTATGTGCTAGGTGGGACCGGTTAGCTAATTTCATACTAGAACTTCATTAAATGCATTCCCTTCTTTTGCTTGAACTCGAATAAAAAGCTCTTTGATATCCGATCCATATTAATTTGCTTGCTAAGTGGTCATACCCTTCAGTTCTTGTAAATCTTGGATATCATGTAGACGCTTGCAAACTGCTAGAAAGTCCTTGACAAATGATATTGTTTCTCACCAACCATCTTTTGTGTCTTGTCGAATAGACCGGGCAACTCATCATAGTTTTTCTAGATACTACAGCCTTTTCTTAATGCAAGTAATTTTCTTTTTAATTTGTGCTTAACCTGTAATTTAGTCACTGATCATTACAAACTCTCTTATATTTTTTTCCTTGTATCATCTTTCTTCATACTAAAATGATGTCTAATTCTGCTTTACGATGAAACTACTCTTTATGTCAACGAGTTTTTGACAATTCTATAATTTTTCCGGCTGCCACTTTAGTTTTGCTGCTTCTAATAGAAGAATAGAAAGGAAAAGAAAAAAGAAAAACTGCATTTCCTCAGTTGTTCAGTTCTCCAAGTGAGAATTGAAACTTGCAGTCAAAATGTAACACATACATTGCTATCTATATCTATTTAAAAATTTGATGCTTTTGATGAGGATTTACTTATATTGCTTATTTGTACCACTAATTGCAAAAATATTACTTTTGAAACAGGTTCTTTTGGAGCTTTTCATCGACCTGAGCAAGCTTTCGAAGTGGAGCAATGAGTTTTAAGGATTTATTATTTGGGATTTCTCCGAGATAATAGGTGTTTTGTGTCATTTAGAATTTGTTATTTTTTGGCTAAATTTTGAACAAGTATTTTGTTGTTAGAACTCATGTCCGAAATTTAATTTGGATGTTGAGATTGTAATTTGAGAGTAAAGACTATTTGTTATACAAATTATTAATGTTCTTTGATTATTACTATTTTTTAATATTTCAATCATTGGAGTATTTAGTTGCGGATCAAGTATTTTAATATTAATTGTAATTGCCGCTATAAGTTTATTTTAGCAATCATTTAGTATGTTTTTTTGTGGCAATTATAATTAATTATAGCGGCATTTATAATAGTTGCTATTAGATAGTATTTAGTGGCATTTATTTAGACTTTTACCAACCGCCGGACCAAATGCCACAATAACTTTTACCGACCCTACCAATAGCGGCAATTGTCATAATTGCCATGAAACTATTTAGCGGCAATTATAATTGCCGGAAATTTAAAAAATAATCGCCACTAAAACTCAAATTTGTTGTAGTGAGAAGACATAAAATCAGAGTAGGATTGAAAAAACGAAGTTTCGAAAAATCGCAACGGGTCGGGATCCGAACCGTGGATGCCGGGTCCGGACTCTGAAACATTCCAGCGTTTCATTGTCCGGACCGCAGCCATCAGGGTCCGGACCCTCTCTGCGAAACAGCCTGACAGGCTTACGGGTTCCGGACTGCATCCCTTAGGGTCTGGACCCCGTAGCATAACTTTTTCCTATTTATTTAAAAATTAACAAAAACATATTCTAATGTCTCCAAACACTTAAATTAAATATGTAAATCACCATTAACTATATTAAACATACCTGGAAGTCAGTGAGCTTCATAGATGAGTCTTCGAGCCTTTGAACTTGACGTCGTCTTCTTCGACCCTTCAAGACTCCACACGACTCCACGAAATCCGCCAACAAAAATGCCGTAACAATCTCCCCCTTTGGCGATTTCGTGACAAAACAAAAATTACATACCCGAAGCTCATTTAGCTACAAAACAAAAAACAAAACAGAGTTTGTCGCAATCACCAAACAACAAACTCCTCGCATGACCGATCCAATAAATTCAAAAATACACCCAAGTCAACTCCTAATACAAACTCTATGACTTAGACACGACTAGGAGTCTTGATGTCTTCTGCTTTCTGCAAAAAACAAGTACTAAACAAAATATAGCGTTAATACCATGAATGCAATAATACCACAGGAGGTACTGAAAATACAGTCACTAAATGGCCATATGTAACTACACCAGCATAAGCAAAGATGAAAGCATAAGCAAAGATACATCCTAGCCATATGTAACTACACCAGCATAAGCAAAGATGAAAGCATAAGCAAAGATACATCCTAAGTCACTCCTAAGCCTAAGTCAGATCTCCCCATTTTTGTCAGAAAACGCCAAAACACAAAAAGAGAGAAAAACATGCTAAAACAAAAGTAAATATGGTCAAAGGAAATGCACGAAGTCCTCAACCATGATCAGCTAATCCGAGTCATCATCGTGCGGAGGGATATCTGCACTGCAACAACCAAGCTTGTCGAAGATTGCCTTCATAATCCGCTGAAGCTTACTAAACTTCTTAGTGATCTTGGTCTGCTCAGAACCAAGACACTCATGCTTTGAGGAGAGACGATAAAGCTCGGTAGAAATGCGTTCTTGCTCAGAAGAAAGTCGCTGCTGCTCCCGATAGATAGATGTCACCGAGACATCCTCCTCAGAGACATGCTCAGGTGGCTGAGAAGAACTCGGACGCGGACGAGAGGAACTGGTAGGTCCGACAATTGGGGAAGGACGTCCAGTAGGTTTCGATTTATTGAGCGTCGTTTCATTGATTTTACCAAGACTATGCTCATACGAGGCACAATGAACATCGAACCCTTTTTGTTGCAAAATCCGCATAATGACCAGTGGAGAAGAAAGACGATTGACCTGATTTGAAGTCTTGATCTCCTTCGCCATGCGATGCCAGATGAGGAATGGTATGTTCAGATTAAGGCCCCGTGCCTCGGCCTCGGCGGGATGTCCAACGTAGTACATGTATAACAACCGTTCCCAACGGACCACCTTTGTGTTCATAGTAGGAAGAATGTTGTTGACAACTATGAAGTTCAAAAATTGATACTCTGGTCGTAGCTCCTTGGACATAACAAAATTTTCCGCCGACTGCGTGTCAGGAAGGCACACACCATTAACGACCTTTCGTCAGTCGCGAAGTGACTCAATACCGCCCTTCAGATAATTAACACCGTCGGTGCGAGCCTCCATATCAAGAGCCATAGCTATCGTCTCTGGAGTGACATCCAAAGTGACCCCTCGCACGGTAGTCAGGAACACATAAGGACCACCTTCAGCGTCTTGAAGATAGCCGGCGCGCATGTAGAATTCCCAAATCAGCTCTAAACAGTAACCCGTCTGCTCAGGAAAGGAACAAATGGCGGCAAGGTTGCCATTTTCATACAACTGAGCAAAAGGAGGAGCTTCCTCAATAAGTTTCCGAACGGCGACGTCACGCTCTCCAATACACACCTTAGAAGAATACATGGAGACGCGCTTGGAGGAAACAGGCTCGTCGTGCTGCGTACGGCGTCGTGGTGGCTCAGAAGCCGGTTCACAAATATCGATACCACCCGTGCGCCTAGTGCTCCTTTTCGGAACCAACTTTTCCTTTTCTTTCCCTTTCGCAACTGCTGGTTCCTTCCCTTTCCTCCTAGGGAGTACCTCCGGCGAACATGGGTCAAATTCAGTTTCAGACCCCTCGGAGGCTTGATACTCGCTACCCTCATCATCGGAGGAGCGAGCGCGTTTATGCGCCATGGTCTTTCTACGCCGCCCGCCCCGACCAACACCACTCATAAGCACAACCAGCACCAAGAGCCAAGAGAAAGGCATGGTGAAAAATCTCTGTTGATTATTCAACAAAATAGCGCATAAAAATTATAAATTTAGAAAATTAGAAAAATCACAGCTAGAGGTTCCTAGGGCCATAAGAAGTCATGAGAAACTCATTTGCAAGAAGCAATGTGAATCAAAATGCATAAATATGAAGTTTCAGAAAAACACCAAAAACAGTTCGAAAATCACAGTCGACGCAGATCTGAGCAAATGGGACGTTCGAAATCATGCAAAACAACATAGAAATGTTAAGAATGACAATTAGAACAAAAAATAAAGCAGAAATTGCAGGTTAAAATAAGTAATTTCGGAGAAATCTCAAGAACAGCAACAAAAAAAATAGATATTACAGGGTTACACAGTAAGAATATGAAATAAATCTGAAATACTCACACGAGGTTGGACGAATCCGTGCAAAAGATGATGGGAATCCTCCTTTCTAGAGAGAAAAACTCAGAAGAAAAGATAGAAATCCAAAACACAAAGAAACAAATACAAAAATTGATGCCCTATATGTGCTGGTTCGAGTGCGGGGTCCGGACCCTGGCTAGCACGGTCCGGACCCCGTACAAAATTGCGATTTTTTTAATTTTAATTCAAAATTTGTAAATTAAAAATATGTCAGCAAAGAAACACCATAACAAAAAGAAATATTTCATGATACCCAAATTTTATGTAGTACATTGAATTTCAGTGCATCGTACTGAACTTCTACAAATTGTAGAGTTCTAGTGAGAAAATGGCATAAGAGGCTATGTGTGAGGCTTCGACCAAGTTTAGGACTTATGCGAAGTGTTTTCGGCGCAAAAGAGGCGTGAAAACGGACCTCGATAAGTTAAAACTGCAGAATTGGTAAAGTCTGCACTGGATTCCGGTATGTGAACTCCAATACCGGAATTGGAGCTTGGTATACCGGTATGTGAGGAGGGTATACCGGAATGCCAGGAGAAACCGAGAAAACCCAACTCTCGGGTTTGCGGGATTCCTTGAGGGTATACCGGTATGCGAAAATGGGATACCGGTATGTGATGTTCGAAACAGTGAGCCTTGCTCTCGGGTTTTGCGGAATCCCTGAGGTATACCGGAATGTGTACCCGTATACCGGTATGCAAAATGCACATACCGGTATACAGTGCCCAGAGTGGGCTGGGTGTTGTGTTTTGATTGGAGAAGGGCATTTAGGTCTTTTCACATGCCATGGGGTATTTGAAAGACAGGGAACACTCCCCCTTTCACAGGACCTTCTTCTCCACACTCCCCTCCCTCTCCTCTCACTTTCTCTCTCTAGAGATCTCTCCAAAGCTTGGAGAAGTGGTGGATTGATCTTGGAAAAGGCTTCCAAAGGAGAAAAGAAGCTTCTTGGTGCAAGAAGGAGCTTGGGGATTTCGTGATTAAGGTTAGTACCTCACGTTTTGGGTTCAAACCTTGGATTTAATCCTTTGAAATGAGGTTTTTGGGAACCCTTGGCAACCTAAACCACAAATGGTGGTTGTTTGGCCACGAAATCTAGGGTTTGGCTTGCATGCATGCAAACCCTAGGTAGAATGAGGGCTTTTGCAATGAAGGGTTCTAAAAATATTTGGACCTTCGATAATTGCAATTGAGACATAGGAAATCATGTTAGAACACTTGATTTCGTATTTTGAGATGGATTTAGGGTTCGTAATGAGTAACGAACCTTTTTCTTGTTGAAGCTTGGGTTGAAGCAAGAACTCCAAGCTTGGACACTTAGGAGCTTGAAGAACACAAGAATTGGAAGCTCTTAAGGTGGGTTTTATGGTTACCGAAGTGATTAGGTCACTTCCATGTCTAGGGTAATTATCCATTTAAGAACAAAATGGTATATGTATGTGAACCCTAGGACTTGCATGTTGGCAATGGTAGAAATCATGATGGGTAGAACAATGAACTCCTATTGCATGATATGAATATTCAAGTATAATTCAATTATCTATACTTGTTTTATGGTTGCATGTGAGAATCTAACCTAGTGTTGTTGAACATAGGTTGGAATATGTGAGATGTAAACCTAGTGTCATTGAACATAGGTTGGAACAAGTGACATTTAACCTAGTGTCATTGAACATAGGTTGGAATGTGTGAGAACTTAACCTAATGTTATTGAATATAGGTTGGAACATGTGAGATGTAAACCTAGTGTCATTGAACATAGGTTGGACATGTGATTGGAACCTAGAGTCATGGAACCTAGGTTGGTAAATGAGAAAGTAAGCCTAGTGTTATCAAACATAGGCGAGGCTTAGTGACTTGAACCTAAGATCATGAGATTTAGGTTGGCAAGTGAGAAATGTGAACGACGGGATGTGTGACGATTTTGCTATCCCGGGTAGGCGACGATTTCGCTACCATGCCATGAGTTGGCCATATTGAGACGGGATGTGTGACGATTTTGCTATCCCGGGTATGCGACGATTTCGCTACCATACCACGAGTTGGCGGTGCCGACATGGATGTGCGACGATTTTGCTATCCCGGGTGTGCGACGATTTCGCTACCGCGCCATGGATTGGCGGTGTCGAAGGGGGTATGCGACGATTTCGCTATCCCGAGTATGCGACGATTTCGCTACTCGAATAGGAGGTGACGATTTCACTCCTCGAATGTTGAAACAACTATGGTGCGACGGCCATTCCGCAACCATAAGTAAATGACAAGTAAAAGAACTTAGTCAATGTGGAATATAGGATGAACCTAGGAGAGAATGATAAATTATGTTTCATTTTGGTTGCATCCTTTATGTTTATTTACTAAGCATGTAAATATTGTTGCATAGTTATATATATGATCTAACTTATGCATGTGGTATTTCTTTGGACCTGGTGGGTCGAGCTCTTCCCTTGGGTGGCCTTACCCACTGGGAACTATGTTATAGTTCTCACCCCCCATTTTCCCAGGTCTTTCCGCGAGTGAGGCGGCGGAGCGAGGCAAGGGTTTGGCTTTGTAGATAGCGACCCTTCCATTTTGGTGATACATAGAGTTGTACCCCGAGCTTTGGACTATGATAGCATAGGGGATTTGTATTACATGTATAAACTTTGTATATTCCATATTTTGGAACATGTTGTATGGAATGAAAAGAAAAAGTTAGCATGTATAATTGTGGAATGTGATGTAATAGAAGTAGAGCTTTTATGGTTGATGCTTTCCTTGTGCAACTCTTGTACTCCGTTCCTAGTTGGAACATTGTGGATAAGCTTGTGTTGTGACGCCTTGGGCGGGTAGAAAGGACTCTATCCGTTCGGCGGGTCTGGGGCATGCGCCCGTGCGGTTATCCTTTCCACCTAGTTGGTGTTAAAGGGCCGGCGGGGCGTGACAGATTGAGGTGGTATCAGAGCATAGAAACGGTCTAGGTTGACCTAAGAAACCCTAGGATGGAAATGACCTAGGAGTGTAGGCTCGTGAGTGACGAGATCTTTGATGTGGCGAAAGATAAGTGATTGGGTTATGTCCTTATGCCTCTAATTGGAAATAGAGGTAGATTCGAGGTGTGTCTTATTCTTCACCAAGTGTGTTCATGTTGGCGGCCGACAACATGAAAACCAAGTGAGGGGAATAAGGACCCTTGTGTGACTTTCGCCTAGATTGGGTTCACGTTTATTTTCGTGAAATGTTATATCGCGAATGACCTTGAATGTCATGAAATGACCAAAGTCCTTGTGTTTTCAGGATAATGGTACGTGGACGGCCTCCTAAGAGTGCTGGGCCCGGAGGATCGGGCGCGGCTCCCGAACAACTCGGGGAGGGCGAGAACTCGGCTCTTCGTAATGAGTTGACCGAGTTGATGGGCGTGGTTCGGCAACAGGCCGAAGCCATGCAACGACAGGAGGAGCAAATTAAAAGGCTCCAAGACGAGATGGCGCGGCAGACGGCTGCGACTAGGGAGGAGAGAACGGGAGTACCCCCGGCCTCTGCTTCGGCACCGGCCGAGGAGGTGACACCGGCGCCAGCCGTGGTGCCACCTGCGCCACCGGTTGTAGCCGAGGGGTCGGGTGCCCCTATACCCGATTCCGACATGGAGGATACGGAGCGAGAGCGCGCGCTTGCGGCTCTAATGAGGTTCAAAAAGTTCAACCCGCCTATCTTTAGCGGGGAGAACGTAGATCCGTGGGACGTAGAAACATGGATCGACGCTATCGAGACGCTCTTCGAGGACCTTTATACCTTGGAGAGGGACAAGGTGCACCTCGCCGTTCATTGTCTAGAGCGGTCGGCGAAGGTGTGGTGGAAAGGGGTTCGGCGTGATCGACTCCCTAGCCTTCCACCACCGTCGTGGGAGAATTTCGGGGCATGGTGTTCGCCACCTACTTCCCCGATAGTGAGAAAAGAAAGCTACAGGAGAGATTCCGCAAGTTAAAACAGGGGAACCGCTCGGTACGCGAGTACGAGAGGGAGTTCTCGTACATCATTAATTGCGTGCCGCACGTTGTTCGCGGGGAGCTAGACAAGGTTGATTGCTTCGTGCGCGGACTTCGACCGGATATCTTTCGGGCGGTGCACGCCCTTAAGTTGCGGACCTTCGCGGAGGTCTTGGACCGTGCTCTTTGGGTGGAGCACGGGAATGCTTGTGCGCGCGAGGAGCGCGATTCTTGGGAGAAAGAGAAAGAAAAAGGGAAGAAGCGACCGGCGGGTGGCTCGGGTGGGCAATCTAGCTCTAAGCGGCCCCCGAAGCACTCGCAATCCCAAAATCAGCCTCGAGGGTCCCGACGGAACCGACCCCCGACCCCGTGCCCGATTTGTAGCGGCCCCCACGCCCCTCAGCAATGTGAACATCGTGAGGGCCGGTGCTACAAGTGCGGACAGCAAGGGCACCTGCGGTACAACTGTCCGATGGATGATGGCCGAGCACCGTCATCGGCATCGGCATTTGCGCCACCGAGGCAGCTTGCGGGCATCCCACCCGCGGCGATGTCGGCAGGCCGTGCACAGCCGCCGAGACCAGTAGAGGGCCAGCGGCCGGCACCTAGTGGACGGGTTTTCGCCTCGCAGGTGGAGGAGCCTGCTACTCAGGAGGACGTCGTGGCAGGTATCGTATTAATTAAAGGCATTCGATGTAGAGCTTTGTTTGATACTGATGCATCGCATTCATTCATTGCTCGATCATTTGCTATAGCACATGGAATAGAAATCATAGATGCCACACATGCAAAAACGGTGCAAGTGCCTGAACACACTTTTTGTATACATCATGTGTGTATGGATTGCCCCGTGAGGATAGAAAATTGGATCATGCCAGCTGACTTGCTGGTATTAAATCGAATGAATGAATATGATTTGATCCTAGGAATGGATTGGCTCTCTAAGTCCCACGCTACTATAGATTGTGAGAGTCGGATAGTGAAGTTTAAAGAGCCCGGACACAAAGAGTTTGTGTACCGTCGGTGTAGGAGCTCACTCTTTGCTTCAATGGTGTCCACGTCGCAAGCAAGAAAGCTCATTGCTAGTGGTTGCATTGCCTACTTGGCGACGGTAGTGGATGACCGAAAGGAAGTGTTGGGACTTGAGGACGTTCCTATAGTCCAAGAGTTTCCGGATGTGTTTCCGACGGAGTTGCCCGGAATGCCACCGGATCGGGAAATAGAATTTGTGGTAGATTTGCTCCCGGGTACGGCGCCGATCTCTAAGGCCCCGTACAGGATGGCACCCGCGGAGTTAAAGGAATTAAAAGCACAATTGCAAGATTTGATGGACAAGGGTTTCGTGAAACCAAGTGTGTCACCTTGGGGAGCCCCTGTTCTATTTGTGCGGAAAAAGGACGGTTCGCTGCGGTTATGTGTGGATTACTGCGAGTTGAACAAAGTGACCGTCAAGAATAAGTACCCGTTACCTCGAATTGATGACTTGTTCGATCAGTTGCAAGGGTCTCGGGTGTATTCAAAGATTGATTTGCAATCCGGTTATCACCAATTGAAGATCAAACCGGAGGATGTGCATAAGACCGCGTTTAGGACGCGGTATGGACATTATGAATTCACGGTTATGCCTTTTGGGCTTACCAATGCCCCGGCAGCGTTCATGGATTTAATGAACCGTGTGTTCAAACCACTATTGGATCAATTTGTGGTTGTGTTCATAGATGATATTCTTGTCTACTCTCGGAGTGAAGAGGAACATAAAGAGCACTTGAGGATTGTGCTTCAAGTCCTTCGAGAGAACAAGTTGTTCGCCAAATTGAAAAAGTGCGAATTTTGGATCCGTGAGGTCGCTTTCTTGGGTCACGTAATTTCCGCAGGAGGAGTAGCTGTGGACCCTATGAAAGTAGAGGCAGTCAAGGATTGGCCTCGCCCGACCAATGTCACGGAAGTACAAAGCTTTTTGGGTCTTGCGGGGTACTATCGGCGGTTCGTGGAGGGATTTTCAAAAATCTCCGGTCCACTAACGCGTCTTACCCGCAAGGGAGCCAAATATATTTGGAGCGAGCAATGCGACCAAAGCTTTAAGGAGCTAAAGGAAAGGTTGACTTCGGCTCCGGTCCTCGCCTTGCCGATTGCGGGGGAGGGTTTTGTGGTGTATAGCGATGCATCACGGCGTGGTCTTGGGTGTGTGCTTATGCAAAGAGGACAAGTTATAGCATACGCCTCTCGACAACTAAAGGATTATGAGCAAAACTACCCCACCCACGATTTAGAGCTTGCGGCGGTAGTCTTCGCACTTAAGTTGTGGAGACACTATTTATACGGTGAGCATTGTGAGGTCTACATGGATCACAAAAGTTTAAAATATTTGTTCACTCAAAAGGAGTTGAACTTGAGGCAGCGGAGGTGGTTGGAGTTGATAAAAGACTACGACTTAACCATCTTGTACCACCCCGGTAGAGCCAATGTGGTGGCCGATGCGCTCAGTAGAAAATCCGTGGAGAACTTCGCGATTGAGATGACGGGACAAATGCCGTTAATCAAGGAAATGGGCCGGTTTGACTTGGAAGTCGTGGCCTCGGGCGTCCCCGCTAAACTTATGAGTCTCGAGGTGTGGCCGACCTTGTTGGAGCAAATAAAGGAAAAGCAATCCGGTGATCCGGAGCTCCAAAAGGTGCGGGGTACTATCGAGAGCGGGCATGCCGGTGATTATCATGTAGATTCGATGGGCGCGATTCGATTTCGAAATCGATTGTGCGTGCCGAAGGTTGAGGACATTCGTAGGGAGATCTTGAAAGAAGCTCACACTTCTCCCTATGCGATTCACCCGGGCGGCACCAAAATGTATAAGGATCTCAAATTACATTATTGGTGGCCGGGGATGAAACTTGATGTTGGACGCTTCGTGGCACAATGCTAGTATGCCAACAAGTAAAGGCCGAGCGTCGCTTTCCGGCGGGAAAATTGCAAGGATTGCCCATTCCAGTTTGGAAATGGGAAAATATCGCGATGGACTTTGTCGTGGGCTTACCTCGATCGCTAGGTGGCCACGATGCGATATGGGTGGTGGTGGATCGTTTGTCAAAGTCGGCACACTTTTTGCCAATCCACACCACTTGGTCGGGAGACAAGTTAGCCCAAGTCTACCTCGATGAGATTGTGCGGTTGCACGGGGTTCCGACCTCGATAGTTTCAGATCGAGACCCCCGTTTTACATCGCACTTTTGGAAAAGCTTGCAAGAAGCTTTGGGTACACGGCTCGATTTCAGTTCAGCATTTCATCCTCAAACCGACGGTCAATCGGAAAGGACAATTCAGATTTTGGAGGATATGCTACGAGCGTGTGTGTTGGACTTCAAAGGTGCGTGGCCTACTCATTTGCCGATGGCTGAATTTGCTTACAATAATAGCTATCAAGCTAGCATCGGTATGGCACCTTTTGAGGTTTTGTATGGAAGAAAATGCCGCTCTCCTATTCATTGGAGTGAAGTCGGCGAGAGGAGGGTCTTAGGACCGGACGTGTTGCGTGAAGCGGAGGAAAAGGTCCGCTTGGCACGCGAACGCTTGTCGACGGCGCAATCTAGACAAAAGAGTTATGCCGATCGACGTCGACGAGATTTGGAGTTCGCGGTAGGAGACCGTGTCTTCTTGAAAGTGTCACCCATGAGAGGGGTGAAGCGATTTGGTGTTCGGGGTAAGTTGAGTCCCCGTTATATCGGACCTTATGAGGTTTTGGAGCGTGTGGGATCTGTGGCATATCGGCTAGCTTTGCCGCCAAAACTTGTGGGGGTACACAACGTGTTCCATGTATCGACCCTCCGCAAGTATGTGTATGATCCGGCGCACGTCCTCGAGTATGTACCTATGGAACTTCATGAGGATATGACTTATGAGGAGTTCCCCTTGTGCATCGTGGATCACGAGGTGAAAAGTTTGTGGAACCGTGAAATTCCTTATGTAAAAGTACAATGGACAAATCACGGTGAGCGCGAAGCTACATGGGAATTGGAAAGCTCAATGAAAGAGCGGTTTCCTTACCTCTTCGCTGAATCCAGCTGAGGTATGATTTTAGTTTCGCGGCCGAAACTCTCTTTAAGGGGGGTGGAATGTAGTACACTGAATTTCAGTGCATCGTACTGAACTTCTACAAATTGTAGAGTTCTAGTGAGAAAATGGCATAAGAGGCTATGTGTGAGGCTTCGACCAAGTTTAGGACTTATGCGAAGTGTTTTCGGCGCAAAAGAGGCGTGAAAACGGACCTCGATAAGTTAAAACTGCAGAATTGGTAAAGTCTGCACTGGATTCCGGTATGTGAACTCCAATACCGGAATTGGAGCTTGGTATACCGGTATGTGAGGAGGGTATACCGGAATGCCAGGAGAAACCGAGAAAACCCAACTCTCGGGTTTGCGGGATTCCTTGAGGGTATACCGGTATGCGAAAATGGGATACCGGTATGTGATGTTCGAAACAGTGAGCCTTGCTCTCGGGTTTTGCGGAATCCCTGAGGTATACCGGAATGTGTACCCGTATACCGGTATGCAAAATGCACATACCGGTATACAGTGCCCAGAGTGGGCTGGGTGTTGTGTTTTGATTGGAGAAGGGCATTTAGGTCTTTTCACATGCCATGGGGTATTTGAAAGACAGGGAACACTCCCCCTTTCACAGGACCTTCTTCTCCACACTCCCCTCCCTCTCCTCTCACTTTCTCTCTCTAGAGATCTCTCCAAAAGCTTGGAGAAGTGGTGGATTGATCTTGGAAAAGGCTTCCAAAGGAGAAAAGAAGCTTCTTGGTGCAAGAAGGAGCTTGGGGATTTCGTGATTAAGGTTAGTACCTCACGTTTTGGGTTCAAACCTTGGATTTAATCCTTTGAAATGAGGTTTTTGGGAACCCTTGGCAACCTAAACCACAAATGGTGGTTGTTTGGGCCACGAAATCTAGGGTTTGGCTTGCATGCATGCAAACCCTAGGTAGAATGAGGGCTTTTGCAATGAAGGGTTCTAAAAATATTTGGACCTTCGATAATTGCAATTGAGACATAGGAAATCATGTTAGAACACTTGATTTCGTATTTTGAGATGGATTTAGGGTTCGTAATGAGTAACGAACCTTTTTCTTGTTGAAGCTTGAGTTGAAGCAAGAACTCCAAGCTTGGACACTTAGGAGCTTGAAGAACACAAGAATTGGAAGCTCTTAAGGTGGGTTTTATGGTTACTGAAGTGATTAGGTCACTTCCATGTCTAGGGTAATTATCCATTTAAGAACAAAATGGTATATGTATGTGAACCCTAGGACTTGCATGTTGGCAATGGTAGAAATCATGATGGGTAGAACAATGAACTCCTATTGCATGATATGAATATTCAAGTATAATTCAATTATCTATACTTGTTTTATGGTTGCATGTGAGAATCTAACCTAGTGTTGTTGAACATAGGTTGGAATATGTGAGATGTAAACCTAGTGTCATTGAACATAGGTTGGAACAAGTGACATTTAACCTAGTGTCATTGAACATAGGTTGGAATGTGTGAGAACTTAACCTAATGTTATTGAATATAGGTTGGAACATGTGAGATGTAAACCTAGTGTCATTGAACATAGGTTGGACATGTGATTGGAACCTAGAGTCATGGAACCTAGGTTGGTAAATGAGAAAGTAAGCCTAGTGTTATCAAACATAGGCGAGGCTTAGTGACTTGAACCTAAGATCATGAGATTTAGGTTGGCAAGTGAGAAATGTGAACGACGGGATGTGTGACGATTTTGCTATCCCGGGTAGGCGACGATTTCGCTACCATGCCATGAGTTGGCCATATTGAGACGGGATGTGTGACGATTTTGCTATCCCGGGTATGCGACGATTTCGCTACCATGCCACGAGTTGGCGGTGCCGATATGGATGTGCGACGATTTTGCTATCCCGGGTGTGCGACGATTTCGCTACCGCGCCATGGATTGGCGGTGTCGAAGGGGGTATGCGACGATTTCGCTATCCCGAGTATGCGACGATTTCGCTACTCGAATAGGAGGTGACGATTTCACTCCTCGAATGTTGAAACAACTATGGTGCGACGGCCATTCCGCAACCATAAGTAAATGACAAGTAAAAGAACTTAGTCAATGTGGAATATAGGATGAACCTAGGAGAGAATGATAAATTATGTTTCATTTTGGTTGCATCCTTTATGTTTATTTACTAAGCATGTAAATATTGTTGCATAGTTATATATATGATCTAACTTATGCATGTGGTATTTCTTTGGACCTGGTGGGTCGAGCTCTTCCCTTGGGTGGCCTTACCCACTGGGAACTATGTTATAGTTCTCACCCCCCATTTTCCCAGGTCTTTCCGCGAGTGAGGCGGCGGAGCGAGGCAAGGGTTTGGCTTTGTAGATAGCGACCCTTCCATTTTGGTGATACATAGAGTTGTACCCCGAGCTTTGGACTATGATAGCATAGGGGATTTGTATTACATGTATAAACTTTGTATATTCCATATTTTGGAACATGTTGTATGGAATGAAAAGAAAAAGTTAGCATGTATAATTATGGAATGTGATGTAATAGAAGTAGAGCTTTTATGGTTGATGCTTTCCTTGTGCAACTCTTGTACTCCGTTCCTAGTTGGAACATTGTGGATAAGCTTGTGTTGTGACGCCTTGGGCGGGTAGAAAGGACTCTATCCGTTCGGCGGGTCTGGGGCATGCGCCCGTGCGGTTATCCTTTCCACCTAGTTGGTGTTAAAGGGCCGGCGGGGCGTGACATTTTACAAAATTTCTATTGATATATCGAAAATCGTTATAGCACCTTTTGAGAGAAAAATCGAAACAAATTCTAGAAACTTAGATTCGTTAATTTTTAACATATCAAACAAGATTTAAAGCATACGAAAACTATCAAAACAGCATGTTTCAGAGGAATATTGAATAGAAAAGTCATAAAGATGAGAAGACTCAAGATAATACATCCAAAAGAAATTATGCTCCAATAAATTTCGGGGAGTGGCTCTTTGAGTATCTTTTTATCTAACCACCTTATTCCTTCGGGAGAGTGGCTCTATGAGCATCTTTCATCTATAATTACTCTCATTATATATGGTAATATCTTTATCAAGCAAAACTCTCCTTTTATTTTTAACGATTCGCATTAATCACATAAATATGTGGTAGCTGCACACACTTTCCGGACGACCGGGGTGGTAGCTCTTTCCTCCATGTGATGGTAGTTTTCACACTCCCTTAATGGGATGTAACTCTTTCCACATCTTAAATAGCATTAAAATAATATAGAAAACTCCCCCTAAAAATGTGCAACCTTTAATTCGAAAGATTATCGAGTAACTAATCAATAATGAAATCGCTATTCACATTTTCTTCAACATCCTAATAAGATAGTAATGGTATCTAAAGTTCAAATGAGATGTGTCAAAATTAACTAAGATAAGTAGCAGAATTTGAAAAGAGAGTTATCTCAAAGGGCATAACATATAGTGATAGACAAATAGTAATCAAATAAAATAAGCATATCATGAAGCTATTAAAGTTATGCCAAGTGTTTTGCTTGCATTGCAATGATGTACGGGAAAAACAAAAACAACATTTTAAAAAGAACGACACGTCATGCAAAAAATTTGATAGATATGCAATGAATAATCAAAAACATGCATGACTATGGCCCAAAAAACACATCTAGATAGAAGGATTCATTCCAATTGCCTTTCTTAAATGTAGAAAATATTTTTGATCCAAAGGCTTAGTCAAAATATCAGCTAGTTGATCATCGGTTGAAATATAAGTGAGTTGAAGAGTATTTGATTCAACTAGTTCACGCAAAAAGTGATATCGAAGTTCAATATGTTTTGTTCGAGAATGTAGAACAGGATTTTTTAAAATATTTATGGCGCTGGTGTTATCACAAAGAATGGTGACGGTACTGGAGGGGATTCGATAGTCGCTCAATAAGCTTTTCATCCAAAGTAATTGAGTTTAGCAACTTCCGGCGGCAATGTATTCCGCATCAGCAGTGGACAAGGCAATGCAATTCTGCTTCTTACTATGCCATGCAACAAGACAGTGACCTAGATAGAAACAACCGCCACTAGTACTCTTCCGGTCATCCACAGAACCAGCCCAATCAGCATCTAAATACCCAATCAAATCAAGAGATGTTCCTATGGGATACTAGATACCATGATTCACCGTACCCTTCACATGCCGGATAATGCGCTTGACAGCTTTCAGATGAATCTCTTTGGGATTTGTTTGATAGCGAGCACAAACTCCCACACTAAATGTAATGTCCGGTCGACTAGCAGTCAAGTAGAGCAAACTCCCAATCATACTCCTATAAAGCTTTTCATCAACACTTTTTCCATGGGCATCCAATCCAAGACCCTTATTACTCATGCCCATCGGAGTAGGGAAGTCCGTTGCATTCTCCAAACCAAATGTCTTCACTAATTCTTTTGCATACTTGGATTGACAGAGATGAATCCCTTCACCAGTTTGTTTTATTTGTAATCTCAGAAAGTATATAAGTTCACCTATCATGGACATCTCAAATTCACTTGTCACGACCTCGGCGAACTTTGCGGCATCTTTATCTTTAGTTGCACCAAAAATAATATCATCAACGTAAATTTGTGTCACAATAAAATCATCTTTCAAATGTTTCACAAATAGAGTTCTATCAGCTCCCCCTCGGTTATAGCCTTTATCAAGTAAATGTTTAGTCAAACGTTCGTACCATACTCGCGGAGCTTGTTTGAGTCCATAAAGAGTATTTTTCAAACGATAAACATGATTAGGATGATTTGAGTCAATAAAACCTTTTGATTGTTCAACATAAACTTCTTCATTTAAAAAATCATTTAAAAAAGCACTTTGCACATCCATTTGAAATAATTTGATTTTGTAATGACAAGCCATCGCAAACAAAATACGAATAGATTCAAGACGGGCAACCGGGGCAAACGTTTCATCAAAATCAATCCCCTCTATTTGTGAATAGCCCTGCGCAACAAGTTGTGCCTTATTTCGGATTATAGTACCTTCCTTATTTTTCTTATTTTTAAAAATTCATTTGGTACCAATAATATTTTGTTGCGTTGTAGTACCCCTGGGGCCTAACTGACGGAATGACTGCAGTATCTAAGACTGTTCGACGCTTCTGGAGAAGGTCGAGACAAGTCAGAGTCGTTTCGGCGCTGAATAGACGCGAAAACGGACTCGGAGCACCGAAGTAAGCCAAAACTGGAGTTTTGGGCTTTTGAACTTTAGGGCGCCCGGAAGTCTTGTTTTGGGCGCCCAGATGTTGAGTGCTCGTTTTCTAAAATTGCTAGTCATTTCGGATCCAGGTTGTGGGCGCCCGGAAAGTGGATCCGGAAATGTACCTCGTGAGTATCGATCCGCTTGACACGTGTCGATTGGTTGGTGAAATCCACCGGACCAGGTTAGGGCGCACCGGATCGCGGCGGAGAGTCCGATGCTCCAGCTTTGTGCAAGGCTGAAGAACCGGGCGCCCACTTCTTGGGTTTCGGGCGCCCGATTGTGAGGTTTTCCTGCTGAGAAACAGGTTAGGGCATTTATGTTCTTGAGGCTTATTGCACCGAGATCCTTTGTCTATAAGAGAAGTGGACGACCTCCCCTGAGGCTTTTTCTCCCCTCTTCATGGTGAACCCAGGATTTTGCAAGGAAACCCTCTCTTCTCTCCCAAATTTCATCTTCCTCTATTGAAGACCTTGGATTCCTGCTGGAACTGCATCGTCGACCCGTGGTGTTCTGGCTCGTGTGCAGTGTGGGAGTGTCCAAATCCTTTGAAACTTGGTTTGTTGGATAGAAGATTCGTAGAGGAAGACGTGGAACCCTTCCAATCGCGATTTGGACAGGTATGTAATCTACAGTTGATATTTCACTGGACCCCTTATGTTCTTGAGCTGAAACTTGGGTTTTTCCTTTGATCTTTTGGATCCAATCTCTTGAGAGCTGGAATTACGAAGTAAAGATTGGTCCTTCCTCTTTCCTTGCTGGGTTGGAGGTTCTTCCCACCTGAATTGAGGATTCAAAGGTGAGTTCTAGCTCAGATTTTGAGTAATTGCTTAAGTGCTGAATTTTTGGGTCATTGATGGAATTTCTTGGATTTTTAGATCCAGATCCTTGTGAGAATCTTTGGAGAGGTTTTGGATTGTTCCATCACTGTATTTGGGAGGTTTGTGACCCTTTTCCATGAGCTAGATTCGTTGGAATCCCTGAATTCTTGCTGTTTTTGAGATTTGCTTAAGTGCTGGAACTTCTGGATCCATGTGCAGGAGGGTCCAGAAGTGAATCCGGTTCAGTGTGTGGACCTTTTGGACATCGAGTCGAACTCCGTTTTGGCTGAAATTTGGAGGGTGTGTTCTTGAGCCCCTACTGGTGAGTTGAGCCAAATTTCACTACATTTGGACTTAGAATTTGGATTATATCGCATGTTGAATCCATGTGGGTTGTGCTGCCAGGCTGCAGTTCTGGGCTGATGTTCTGGGCGCCCAGAATGTTGAGCAGGTGGGTCCGAATCTCGAGGTTTCAGATTTGAGCTCGATTTCAGCCGGTGTTGTTTGGAGGCCTTCCACTCGACTCCTAGCCGTTGTTGGATAGCTTTTGAGGTGGGTTAATGTTACCGAAATCGCCGGATTTCCTCCTAAGTTGTAGAGAGTGCAGCATGCTGTTTTATCATCTGTTAAATCATGTTAGTAGCTCGAATTCATGAATTTGCATGTATTATTATGAAATCTGAATTTGGAGCATAAATTGATAATTTATAGACATGACTTCACATGCTGAACTGGGAATTGACTTAGGAGAAAACTCGCGAACATACAACCGTCACTTTTCGAACTATTATCAGATTTAGCTCTAGGAGCCGTTTTTGTTCTTGTATCACCGCTGTTAGTGCGAGGTGGATACTTAGTTCGTTGTAGGACGAGTTTACGCTTGTGCTGGGATGCCGAGCTTGTATTTACAGCAGGGTTAGGCTGTTTTGTGTTTTCGGGTGCCGTCGGGGTTGACGGTGGACCCAGACTCTTGTTTTAGCTTCTGTTTGTGCTGAGGGCACGTGAGCTTGGAGTCTTGACCCGTTTTGACCCCTTTCCATTTGATTATAGCCTGCCGGAGCCTGTTTGTGTTCGACAGAGATACGCTTTTAACTCGGTTGGGTAGCTCCCCCGAGTGCCGCTCCGGAGTGAGGCCTCTTTTGCGTTGATGTCGCTACAGATTAGTTAGATCTGGTATTTGGACCGGCTACCCCTTTTGGTAGTGTGCGGTGTGGCTAGGCAGTTGGCTGGACGAGCCCGTTTGGGCGGTTCCGTTAGATTGGGTCAGGGGTGACCTTTCACTTTGGTGATGCTTACTTGAGAGTGTGACTTGGATAGTGGTAGGGTAGTGGCATTACGGCTGTAGAGTTTATTCCAGCTTACTTTGTTGTTGTTTACCTACCAGCTATACTGTTAGTCTCGTAGACTTAGTGGGTGGACCGTTGAGGTCGGTATTGGTACCCACTGAGGACTACTTCTTTTGATAGTAGTTCTCACACCCTTTGTTGCCACTTTTTCTTGCAGAGCCTTCTTCTGTTGCGGCTGCTGCGCCTGTTTCTGCGGATCGAGGTAAGGGAGTCGCGAGCTAGATCCCTACCTGTCCCTGTTGTTCCTAGAGGAGGACCCTACTGGAGATAGTTTATTTTTGAGTTGAGCCATGTACATATACTGTGAACTTGTTCCTATTTTGGTTCTGGATGGACTGTTGTATCTTGGATCCTATATGTACATGTGACTTTTGTTATTAGTATGTTTTATTGCAGCTCTATATATCTCTTGTAGTGGCTTGTATGTTTGTTTACAGGTTAGCTATCGCTTCGTATACATAAAAAAATCTATGTATACGGCGGATCTGTTGGCGAGCCCGGAGAAACGAGTAATCCGGGGCGTGACAGATTAAGTTGGTATCAGAGCTTAGGAATAGGTCGTTGGGACTTAGTAAACCCTAGGCTTTGGCAGACCCTAGGAATGCAAGACGTGAGAGACGTGACTTACCACGAAAGTCATCGATTTGACTGTTGAACTCATCCTTAAGTGGAGGGAGTGATCGAAGGCGTGTGTCCTTTCCTGTCGCGAACTTGCGTTGGCTGCAGACGACGTCAAGTAGCGAGGGAAAAGAGACGACCTTCTGGACTTTCGCTTGATTGGGTCTTGAGTTGTTTGTGTGTTGACTGATCTGTGTGTTGCGCAGGTGAGCATGACGCCTCCCCGACACCGAGGTCGACCCCCGACGCGGGCTACCCCCGCGCCTTCTGTGGTGCCTGAGCAGGCGGGACCTAGTGCACCCCCTGATGTGTGTGAGCAGTTGACTGCGCTAGCCAAGTCAGCTAGGCAGCAGAGTGCACTTTTGCGGAGGATGTGTGATACCATTACTCACACGTGGAGTGCAGCACCTAGAGCGACGGAGTCGCAGGAGCCACCTCCTGCTATTCCAGCTGACGTTCCAGCTGCAGCCGTGCCCCCAGCAGCGACAGTTCCGGCCGCACCGGTTGGCGACACTTCCCGGTCAGGTGGACAGATGTCGGAGGCTGAGCAGGAGCGGATGACCGAGAGACTGGCTCGTTTTTGCCGATTTGATCCACCCCGTTTTGATGGTAGCCACGCCGAGCCATGGGTGGTGGAGGCCTGGGTAGGCGAGATGGAGAAATTATTCGAGGATCTCTTCGTGCCAGAGCGGGAGCGGGTTCACTTGGCAGTTCACTGCTTGACGGGTGATGCACGCGTCTGGTGGACGAGGACGAGATCGAGCAGGTCGCTGGATGCGCTGCGATTGAGTTGGGCCGAGTTCTGCGGGATGTTGTATGGGTCCTATTTCCCTAACAGCGTGAAGCAGAAACTCGAGGAGGATCTGAAGAAGTTACTGCAGGGAGATCGCACAGTGCAGGAGTATACCCTGGAGTTTACCAGACTCCTGAACTGTGTTCCTTTTGCTGCGAGAGATGAGGCTCACAGAGTTTATTTGTTCGAGCGAGGATTGAGACATGAGATATTTGTCTTAGTTCAGGCGCAGAGGTTACAGACCTTGGACGCGTCGATCGAGCAGGCGCTATGGGTGGAGCGTGGAGCCTTGACGGCGAGTGAGCGGGCGGCCACTCTGAGTCAGGGTTTGGATAGGAAGCGCCCGATTTCAGACGACGGAGGACAGACCAGCGGCAGACGCCCGCCGAGACCTCCACGATCACGTTCTCAGGGTCGTGGGTTTTCGGGGCGACAGAGGTCTGGTGGATCCCGTCAGCAGGGACGGCAGCAGAGGGGAGCACCGAGATGTGTCATATGCGGAGGACCACATTGGCCTAGGCAGTGCGAGCAGCGAGAGGGCCGGTGTTTTGGGTGTGGTCAGTCCGGACATCTGCGGGCAGCTTGTCCCCGAGCAGCGTCGCCTGTACCATCGACCGCATCGGCACCCCCTGTTCATCAGCAGACGTATGGAGCTTCACCGACTTATAGCCAGATGGATCGGGCTTCTATACCCCGTCCAGGTGAACGGCGACAGCAGGCGCAGAGCGGCAGAGTCTTTACGGCTCAATTGGAGGACTCCACGGCGGCTGATCGTGTGGTGGCAGGTATCATTTTAATTTCTGGCATTAGAGCTCGTGCATTATTTGATACCGGCGCATCACATTCTTTTGTTAGTCGAGCATTTGCATCTTTGCATGGGCTAGTGTTAGGGTCGTTACCCTGTGTACGAGAGGTACAGATTCTCGAGCACGTTTTGCTTGTGGAGGAGTGTTGTCAGGCTTGCCCTGTGCAGCTTGGACCTTGGGTGATGCCCGCAGACCTGTTGGTCTTGGGGCGATTGCAGGATTTTGATGTGGTGCTCGGCATGGATTGGCTGGCACGCTACTTCGCGACGATCGACTGCGGCGAGAGGACCGTAACGTTTCGCGAGCCAGGTGATGCAATGGATTCATGAGATGCAGTAGAGTCATGTGATGCAACAGTTTGATCAATAGAATCATCATCATGAGTATTTATTGTAAAAGGAGATTCAACATCATCATTCAAATGCAAATTAGACATGAATTTATTCAAAGAAGTAGCAACGGAGAAAGCTTCATCTACTTTTACATTAACCGACTTTATCACTATCTTGGAGCGCAAATTGTACACACGATAGGCTCGGCTAGTAGTAGAATAGTCTAGAAAAATTCATTCGTCACTTCGAGAATCGAATTTGCCAAGATTTTCACGATCTCTAAGAATATAACACCGACTCCCGAAGACACGAAAGTATTTGATATTTGGCTTTCTACTATACCACAGTTCATATGGAGTGTTCAAAGTACCCGGACGTAAGTTGATTTTATTAATTATATAGATAGCCGTGCTAACTGCTTCAGCCCAGAAGTGTAGTGCAACTTTCTTGCTATGAAGCATAACACGAGCCATCTCTTGCACAACCCGGTTCTTACGCTCAACCACTCCATTTTGTTGTGGTGTATAAAGAGCAGAGAATTCATGTTTTATACCTTTAGAAACACAGAAGTCAATGAATTTAGAATTTATGAATTCTCCCCCATGATCGCTTCGAATGCATACAATTTTCTCATTACGTTCAATCAAAAGACGGTGACAAATTTTAGAAAATGAATCAAAAGTATTGGCTTTCTCACGTAGAAAAGCAGTCCAAACAAAGCGAGTAAAATCATCAACCATAAGAAAGATGTATCGTTTTCCACCCAAGCTTTGTACTCTAGTTGGCCCCATCAAGTCCAAGTGAAGTAATTCTAGAGGTTTTGTTGTCCCTAAGTGATTCAAATTCTTATGTGCAGTTCTAGTTTGTTTTCCCAATTGACAACCCCCACACACAGTGTTCTCTTTAAAACTGATCTTAGGAACTCCTCTAACTACTTTCTTCTGTGTAATTCTAGATAGCTCCTTAAAATTGATGTGACCTAGCCTTTCATGTCATAGGGTTTCAGTGTCTAATGTCGCTAGGTTACAATGTTCAGTTGAAATACAAGGAACTATGTAGCAATTATTCTGTGACCTAATATCTTTTAAGAAGAAAGCATTATCACAACCAGTCACAGTGCACTCTTTAGCGGAGAATTGCACAGAGTATCCATTGTCACACAGTTGACTAATACTTATGAGATTTGTCTTAAGCTCTTCAACATAAAGAACATCATTCAAAGTAGGGCCATCCGGAATAGTGATTGTTCCCTTTCCAACAACTTTAGATGACCGTCCTACGAAAACAACTAGACCTCCGGAGATCTTGTTTAAAAAAGTAAAATAATGTTTATCTCTGGTCATGTGTCGGGAATATCCACTATCTAGATACCAAGACGAATTATCATAAGCATGTAGTGAAGTGTGTATGACAAGGCAAGAAAAGAGTTCACATTTGCGCACCCAAACCTTACGTGTTTTGGATTGCGTCGGCCTATTGGAACTTGACAATTGTTGAATTGAGGCCTTTATGAGATCATGCTTCTTCGGAACGTGCTCTTTCGGTGTCCATGCTTGCTTCCTTGGTTCAACCCTTGATCTTTGCTGCGGGTTCACGTGTCGTTGCTCTCGGTTTGGTTGAGGAAAATTCTTCTTCAGTTTTTGAGGTTGTCGCGGCGGAGTTTTAGCATTTGGAATTAGTCGTTTCGGTATTGCGGGTTGCTTCATCCCTTGTTTGCAATTTCTTTTGATGTGACCTACAACACCACACCGATGACAAGCTTTGTTAGCAAATTTATTCTTTTGTGTAGAAGGCATACCTTGGTTTGTTGCAGAAGATTGTGTCAAGTCCTTTGGAGCTGATTTCGAGACTTGTTCAACATAAATCCGTTCATATCCAAGTCCGAATCTGTTAGTTTGACCAAGTCCCAACATTTTATCTAGTTTAGAAGTGCTAGATGAAAACTTATTGAGATAATTTTTGAGTTGAAAAATTGTCTTAGTCAATTCCAAGTTGGATTCTCTAGACTCAGTGTACTGCTTGGAAAGGAAATTTATTTTATCTAAATGAGATTCATTTTCCTTTTCAAGTAGTTTACACTTATCTAGTAAGGAATTATTTGACTTGATCAAACTTTCTCGCTCTTCCTCAAGTGACTTAGAGACGGTAGCAAAGTTCTTATTTTCTTCCTCGAGTTCAAGCAGTCTTCTCCTCAATTTCTTGCTGTGTTTCGCCATATTCTTGGATTCCATCAATAGTTGATGATAGGTAGCTGCAATATCGTCTTCTCCTGACTCCTCATCGCTTGTGTCGATCTCCGACGCAGATTTTTCATGCAAAAGAGATAAGGAAGAAAAGTCAGTGGAAGTAGAGGCTAAACACATAAAAGGAGAGTTAGTTGCAAGTAAAGCAGTAGCATTAATGTCCTCATCACTAGAGGTGGACTCATCAGATGATGAATCATCCCATGTAATTGCTTGCATAGCTTTCTTTTTCGAAAACTTTTTATTTGGACAATCTGTGGCGATGTGGCCAAATCCCCTGCACTTGTAGCATTGGATTTGTCCTTCGGAGCTCTTCTTCTCCTTGGAGGAACTCTCGGATTTCCTAGATTTGGAGAAATTACTCCTTTTATTCTTTGATTGCTTTGAGGAAGAAGTCATTTTGTTCGCTTGTTTCTTTCTAAAGTTTCGTCGGAACTTTTTCGTTAGGAGCGCCAATTGTTTTTCAAAATCCTCCAAAGTAGTGTCCGAATCCGAATCTGAGAAAGACGTGTTCGAGTCTTCTTCCTTCGTGGATCTTAGAGCCATCCATGTACCCTTGGAAGAAGACTTGGTAGAAGATGAATTAGTAGGAAAAGTCATCTCATAAGTTTGTAATGCGCCAACTAATTCTTCTACTTTTAATTCATCAGGATATTTCATTGTTTCAATGGCTGCAACCTTTGGACGAAACCTCTCTGGAAGGGTTCTTAATATTTTATGAACAACTTTGGATTCAGCAATTTTCTCTCCCAAGTTAGCACAAGTATTAACAATATCTTGTAAATGAGTATAGTACTGCGTAAAGGTTTCATCAGGGGCGGAGCTATGTGGAGACCCAAAGGGGCCATGGCCCCCCTCAACTTTTCAATATTTACATTATAGTCATTTAATGGCTTATACATTTTTTATAATTTTTTATAATATATGGGTCTATCTTATAAATTTTTTTTAGTACTAGTATAGACTTCTCTTTCTTCTTGTGTGTTTATAGGTAAAAATATACTAAGAACCTCTTAATTATAGTGTATTTTGAAATAAGTCCTTTCAACTTTAAATATTTTATTTTATACATTCTTAACTTTCTAATTATTTTTGATGAGTTAATTTATTTAAATAAAAATAAAATAGTATGCTAAATTTAATAACTCTGTTAGATATTAATCATTGGTTGTTACTATTTAACTAATAAAAATTTAAAAAAATTAAATTCTAACTAAATTACTATTAGATTTAGTAAAATTAATTCTTAAGTCATTTGAATGGAATAATGCAAAAAAAATAATTAGAAATCAAGCAAGCAAGTGTAAATTAAAGAAATAAATTTAATATTTTTTAACATTAATTATCTACTCACTAAATTTTTTTATTAAAAGTCTGAGTAGTTAAAATTTTATTTATCTGCTAAAACTTTTATTTGTATATATTTTGGCCCCCCTCGTGATTAAATCATGGCTTCGTCCCTGGGTTTCATGTTCCTCCATACGAATAGAGTCGAATCTGCTTGTTAGCATTTGGAGTTTTTGAACCTTTACTAAACTAGTACTCTCATGCGTCACTTGGAGAGTATCCCAAAATTCCTTCACCGTTTCACACGCCGAAACGCGTGAGAACTCGGTTTGCGTTAACGCATTAAATAAAGCATTAATACCCTTTTCGTTATATGACGATTGATCAATTTCGTCTTTCGTCCATTTATTTCTAGGTTTCGGGACACTAACATTCTCGACTACATGAATTGGGTGTGTCCATCCAAATTCAATAGATTGCCATACACGCTCGTCGATGGCTATTAGAAAAGCTCTCATACGAACCTTCCAATAAGCATAATTTGTCACGCCCCGCCGTGCCTTATCACCAACTAGGTGAGAGGACAACCCGCACGAGCGCGTGCATCAGATCCGCCGAACGGACATGATCTTTCCTATCCGCCCAAGGCGTCACAACACATGCAATCACAAAACGTTCCAAACAGGAACCGAGTACAAAGTTGCGCAAGGAAAGCATCGGTGAAAGAAGATTCTACTTCTATTACATCACATAATCTCACTTACATGCCAACTTTTTCTTTTCTTTACAAACATTCCATACAATAAGTTTCAAAATATGGAATTTATATTTAACATGCTTTACATAACCCCTATACTGTATTGTCCAAAAGTTAGGGTACATCTATACATGAGACCAAAAGGGAAGGGCCGCTATCTATTTACGCCAAACACTTGCCTCGCTCCACCGTCTCGCTCGCGGAAGGACCTGAAAATGGTGGGGTGAGAACTATAAACATAGTTTTCAGTGGGTAAGGCCACCCAAGAGAGAAGCTCGACCCACCAGGTCCAAAGAAACAACTCAAGTATCGGTTAGTAAATACAAATAACCATGCATAATAAGTCTACAAACTTGGAAATAAACATGAACAGATGCAACCTACTAAATGACATCTATCATTTTTCCTAGGTCCATCCCATAGTATGTAATTCATTTACATTTGTAATTTTTCATAGGCATTGGTGTCGAAATCGCCGCCCCACCAACCCAGTTTATCTTTTGTACGGTGTTACCGCCTTGCTATGGCGTTGGGGTTGGCACCGCCACACCACCAACCCATCTTTGATTACCTTGGCATTGGTTTCGGAATCGCCACTTCACCAACCCATTTTATTTATTTTGGCATTGGTTTCGGAATCGCCACTTCACCAACCCATTTTGTTTATTTTGGCATTGGTTTCGAAATCGCCACTTCACCAACCCATTTTGTTTATTTTGGCATTGGTTTTGGAATCGCCACTTCACCAACCCATTTTGTTTATTTTGGCATTGGTTTCGGAATCGCCACTTCACTAACCCATTTCGTTTACATTTAATGTATCTAACCTATACCCAATGACACTAGGTTCACGTCAAGTTCCAACCTATATTCAACAACACTAGGTTCATGTCAAGATCCAACCTATGTTCAACAATACTAGGTTCATGTCAAGATCCAACCTATGTTCAACAATACTAGGTTCATGTCAAGTTCCAACCTATGTTCAACAACACTAGGTTCATGTCACAATTGCACTATTACGCATATTTCATGCATGCACGTGTTTATAACCTTTCTATCACTTAGAAACACAAGTTATACATACATGCAAATATTCTTTCATAGTATTTAACATGTTACATATGATTCTACTCACATGCAAGGTGAGCTCATTGCTCATTTCACTTTACAAAGCACTTTAGCCAACATGCATAATTTCATTCTAGGGTTTCTTACACATGCACTATTTGAAATTCTTAATGGTTATTTACCCTAGACATGGAAGTGACCTAATCACTTCAGTGCAACACAAACCCACCTCAAGAGCTTCCAAATCTTTGTGTTCTTTGAGCTCCTAGGTCACCAAGCCTTGAGTTCTTGCTTCAACCCAAGCTTTTGCCCTAAATAAGCAAAAATAGTTTGTTACCCATTACGAACCCTTAAATCTAATCGTTCATAGAAATCAAGTGTGTTCCCACATGATTCTCTAGGCCTCAATTGCAATTCCCGAAGGTCTAAATATTTTTAGCACCTCCCAATTGCAAATCTCCAATTTTACCCTAGGTTTTGCATGCATGTAGCAAAATCCTAGTTTTCATGGCCAATCTCCCACCATTTGTGGTCTAGATTGCCAAAGGTTTTAAAAAACTTCAAAATCCAAGATCAAATCCAAGGTTAAGGCCTAGAATCATAAGAACTCACCTCAACACCCAAGCTCCCTAGCTTCTTCTTGCACCAAGAAGCTCCTTTGCACCTTGGAAGTCCTTTTCCAAACTCCAATCCACCACTTCTCCAAGCTTGGAGAGATCTCTAGAGAGAGAAAGTGAGGGAAAAGGAGAGGGAGTGAGGATGGTGGAGAAAGAATGAGGGGAGAAGATCTCAGCCCCTATACATAACCCCCACCCCATGAAATTACCAAACTGCCCCTTCACTGGGCATTCTGCATCAGCCGGGTCCGGACCTTGCAAAATGGGGTCCAGACCCCGTACGCATATCTTGCTCTCTGCGCAGGTCGGGTCCGGACCCCACAGCCGGGTCCGAAACCCGTACGCGCATCTCCGCTCGAAAACAGGTCGGGTCCGGACCCTAGCTGCTCCACGGACTTCATTGTCCGGACCCCAGATCCCGGGTCCGGACCTCGTGAGCAATTTAGCTCCAGTTCGGTCCTTTTCCAAAATTCAAAATTTTGATTTCTGGGTTCCAACTCGCACCCAAACGTTCCGAAATCCTCGGAACCCAATTCCACACCAGCCATTATTGGCCTTCTCCGAACTTCAACCAATTTGGTAAAGTTCGATACAGCGCACCGAATTTTAGAGTACTACATTTCTTCCCCCATAAAAGGAGTTTCGGTCGCGAAACTAAACCATACCTTAGCTGAACTCAGCGAAGAGGTAAGGGAAACGCTCCCTCATCGAGGTTTCCAGCTCCCAAGTGGCTTCACGCTCCTCGTGATTTGTCCATTGCATTTTCACATAAGGAATTTCACGGTTCCTCAATTTCTTCACCTCGCGATCCATGATACACAAGGGGAACTCCTCGTAAGTCATGTCCTCTTGAAGTTCAATTGGCACATACTCGAGGATGTGTGCGGGGTCTTGCACGTACTTGCGGAGTGCCGATACATGAAACACATTATGTATCCCCGCAAGTTTCGGCGGTAAGGCTAGCCGGTACGCCAAAGTCCCCACGCGTTCCAAAACTTCGTATGGTCCAATATATCGGGGAGTCAACTTACCCCGAATACCGAAGCGCTTCACCCCTTTCATGGGCGAAACCTTCAAAAAGACGCGGTCTCCTTTCGCAAATTCTAAGTCTCGCCGGCGCTTATCCGCATAACTCTTTTGTCTAGATTGCGCCGTTGCCAATCGTTTACGTGCTAAGCGGACTTTCTCCTCTGCTTCACGTAGTATATCCGGTCCTAAGACCCTATTCTCACCGACTTCACTCCAATGAATCGGTGACCGACACTTCCGTCCATACAAGACCTCAAAGGGTGCCATACCGATGCTAGCTTGATAACTATTGTTGTAAGCAAATTCCGCCATCGGTAGGAAAGTGGGCCAAGCACCCCTATAATCCAATGCACACGCTCGCAACATGTCCTCAAGAGTTTGAATTATTCTCTCGGATTGTCCGTCCGTTTGAGGATGAAATGCGGTGCTAAAATCGAGCCGTGTGCCTAAAGCTTTATGTAAGCTTTTCCAAAAGTGTGACGTAAAACGGGGATCTCGATCCAAAATTATGGATGTCGGAACCCCGTGCAATCGCACAATCTCATCAAGATAGACTTGTGCAAGCTTATCTCCCGACCAAGTGGTGTGGATCGGCAAGAAATGAGCCGACTTTGTCAAACGGTCCACCACCACCCATACCGCGTCGTGGCCACCTTGTGACCGAGGTAGACCAATAATGAAGTCCATCGCTATGTTCTCCCACTTCCACATTGGAATGGGCAGACCTTGTAATTTCCCCGCCGGGAAGCGACGCTCGGCTTTCACTTGTTGGCACACTAAATATTGCGCCACAAAGTATCCAACATCACGCTTCATCCCCGGCCACCAATAATGGATTTTAAGATCTTTATACATTTTGGTGCCGCCCGGGTGAATTGTATAGGGAGATGTGTGAGCTTCTTTCAAGATCTCCTTGCGAATTCCGTCATTCCTAGGCACATACAAAAGATTCCGAAATCGGATTGTGCCCTCTGAATCCAAATGGAAGTCTTCGGCACGCCCGCTCTCAATATTTTTCCGCACCCTTTGGAGTTCCGGGTCTCCGGATTATTTTTCTTTAATTTGCTCCAACAAGGTCGGCCGAATCTCAAGATTCATAAGTGTAGTGGGAACGTCCGATGCTACGACCTCCAAGTTGAACCGGTACATTTCCTTGATCAAAGGTATTTGTGCCGTCATCATCATTGCGAGGTTCTCCATAGATTTTTGACTGAGCGCATCGGCCACCACATTGGATCTACCCGGGTGGTACAAGATGGTGAGATCATAATCTTTGAGTAACTCCAACCATCTCCGCTGCCTCAAATTCAACTCATTCTGAGTGAATAGGTATTTCAAACTTTTATGATCCGTGTACATCTCACAATGTTCTCCATATAAATAATGCCTCCATAATTTGAGTGCGAAGACCACCGCCGCAAGTTCCAAATCATGGGTGGGATAATTTTGCTCATAGCTCTTCAACTGACGAGAGGCATAAGCAATCACTCCTCCACGTTGCATGAGTACGCACCCAAGACCCTTGCAATTGATCAAATAAATCATCGATTCGGGGTAACGGGTACTTATTCTTGACGGTCACTTTATTTAGCTCACGGTAGTCTACACATAACCGCAGCGAACCGTCCTTCTTACGTACAAATAGCACCGGGGCTCCCCAAGGGGACACACTTGGCTTAATAAAGCCCTTATCCAACAGATCTTGCAACTGAGCTTTTAGCTCTTTCAACTCAGCCGGCACCATTCTATACGGAGCGTTAGAGATCGGTGCCATTTCCGGAAGTAGATCTATCACAAACTCTATCTCCCGATCTGGTGGCATTCCGGGTAACTCCACCGAAAATACATCTGGGAACTCTCGGACCACAGGGATGTCCTCGAGCCCCGAAACCTCCTTTTGGTACTCCACTACCGTCGCCAAGTAAGCAACGCATCCGCTAGCAATGAGTTTCCTTGCTTGCGACGTGGATACCATTGTGGCAAAGAGCGAACTCTTACACCCACGATACACAAGTTCTTTCTGTCCTGGTTCTCGGAATTTCACAATTCGGCTCTCACAATCAATAGTAGCATAATACTTAGAGAGCCAATTCATCCCCAGGATTAGGTCATACTCGACCATCCGGTTCAATACCAACAAATCTGTTGGCATAAACCAATCCCCAATTCTCACTGGGCAATTTAGACGCGCCTGATGCACACAAAAGACATGTTCTGGCACAAGCACTGTTCTTGCATGCGTGGCCTCTACAATTTTTATTCCATGTGCAGTGGCAAAGAATCTACTAATGAATGAATGCGATGCCCCAGTGTCAAACAATGCTCTACATCGAATATCATTTACTAGGACAATACCTGCCACGACGTCCTCCTGAGCAGTGGGCTCCTCCACCTGCGAGGCGAACACGCGGCCGCTCAGTGCCGGTCGCTGTCCCTCGGCCTGCCTCGGCGGTGGTGCACGTCCTGTAGACATCGCCGCGGGTGGGATGCCCGCAAGCTGTCTCGGCGACGAAAACGTCGATGCCATCGACGGCGCCCGGTCCTCTCCCAAAGGACAATCCGCTCTCATGTGTCCCGGCTGTCCGCACCTATAGCATCAGCCCTCCCTGTACTCACACTGGTTGGGTTTGTGAGGGCCGCTACAAATCGGACACCGGCCCAAGGGTCGGTTCGGCTGGGACCCTCGGGAACGGGCTTGCGACTGCGGGTGCTTCGGGGGTCGTTTAGAACTCGATTGACCACCCGAGCCACCCGAAGGGTGCTTCTTTCCTTTGTCCTTCTCTTTCTTCTTCTCGAATAACTCGCGCTCCTCGCGAGCCACGACATTACCGTGTTCAACCCATAGGGCCCGGTCCAAAACCTCCGCAAAGGTTTGTAATTTGAACGCGTGAACCGCCCTAAAAATCTCCGGTCGAAGCCCCCGCACGAAGCAATCGACCTTGTCCAACTCCCCACGAACAACGTGAGGCACACAGTTAATAATGTACGAGAACTCCCTCTCGTACTCCCGCACGGTGCGGCTTCCTTATTTTAGCTTCCGGAACCTCTCCTGAAGCTTCCTTTTCTCACTGTCGGAAAAGTAGGCAGAAAACACCAACCCCCGAAACTCATTCCACACTGGGGGTGGAAGGTTAAAGGGCCGGTCCCGTCTGACCCCTTTCCACCACACCTTTGCCGATCGTTCCAAACAATGAGTGGCAAGGTGTACCTTGTTCCTCTCCAAGGTATACAAATCCTCGAAGAGTGTCTCCATCGAGTCGATCCATGTCTCCACGACCCACGGATCCCCGTTCTCCCCGTCGAAGGTAGGCGGGTTGAACTTTTTGAACATCATGAGGGCCGCGAGTGCGCGCTCCCTCTCCGCATCCACCGCAGCGGGATCGGGCATAACAGCATCCGACTCCGCCACCACAGTCGGTGGTGTGGCTTGCACCGTAGCTGGTGCCGCTGCCACCCCCTCCGCCGCACCCGAAACGGGAGCCGGGGGTGTCCGCTGTTGTTCCTGACTAACCGCAGCCGCCTGCTGCGCCACTATTTCCTGGAGCGCTTTGATCTGTTCCTCTTGTCGTTGCATGGATTCGGCCTGTCGCCGAACCACGCTCATCAACTCGGTCAACTGTTCGCGAAGACCTGAGGTCTCACCCTCCTCGAGTTGTTCGGGGGCCGCGCTCGATTCTCCGAGCCCAGCCCTCGTAGGAGGTCGTCCACGTATCATTATCTCCTGAAAATACAACGACTTTGGTCATTTCATGACATTCAAAGTCATTTACGACATAACATTTCACGAAAATACACGTGAACCCAATCTAGGCGAAAGTCACACAAGGGCTCTTATTCCCCTCAGTCGGTTTCATGTTGTCGGTCGCCAACATGAACACTCTTGACGAAGAATAAGACACACCTCGAATCTACCTCTACTTCCAACTAGAGGCATGGATAACTTGACCCGATCAATTCAACTTTCGCCACAACATAAGGCCTCATCACTCACGAGTCTACACTCCTAGGGTCTTTTCCATCCTAGAGTTTCTTAGGTCCACCTAGACCGTTTCTACGCTCTGATACCACCTCAATCTGTCACGCCCCGCTGTGCCTTATCACCAACTAGGTGAGAGGACAACCCGCACGAGCGCGTGCATCAGATCCGCCGAACGGACATGATCTTTCCTATCCGCCCAAGGCGTCACAACACATGCGGTCACAAAACGTTCCAAACAGGAACCGAGTACAAAGTTGCGCAAGGAAAGCATCGGTGAAAGAAGATTCTACTTCTATTACATCACATAATCTCACTTACATGCCAACTTTTTCTTTTCTTTACAAACATTTCATACAATAAGTTCTAAAATATGGAATTTATATTTAACATGCTTTACATAACCCCTATATTGTATTGTCCAAAAGTTGGGGTACATCTATACATGAGACCAAAAAGGAAGGGCCGCTATCTATTTACGCCAAACCCTTACCTCGTTCCGCCGCCTCGCTCGCGGAAGGACCTGAAAATGGTGGGATGAGAACTATAAACATAGTTCTCAGTGGGTAAGGCCACCCAAGAGAGAAGCTCGACCCACCAGGTCCAAAGAAACAACTCAATCATCAGTTAGTAAATACAAATAACCATGCATAATAAGTCTACAAACTTGGAAATAAACATGAACAGATGCAACCTACTAAATGACATCTATCATTTTCCCTAGGTCCATCCCATAGTATGTAATTCATTTACATTTGTAATTTTTCATAGGTATTGGTGTCGGAATCGCCGCCCCACCAACCCAGTTTATCTTTTGTGCGGTGTTACCGCCTTGCTATGGTGTTGGGGGTGGCACCGCCACACCACCAACCCATCTTTGATTACCTTGGCATTGGTTTCGGAATCGCCACTTCACCAACTCATTTTATTTATTTTGGCATTGGTTTCGGAATCGCCACTTCACCAACCCATTTTGTTTATTTTGGCATTGGTTTCGGAATCGCCACTTCACCAACCCATTTTGTTTATTTTGGCATTGGTTTCGGAATCGCCACTTCACCAACCTATTTTCTTTATTTTGGCATTGGTTTCGGAATCGCCACTTCACCAACCCATTTCGTTTACATTTAATGTATCTAACCTATGCCCAATGACACTAGGTTCACGTCAAGTTCCAATCTATGTTCAACAACACTAGGTTCATGTCAAGATCCAACTTATGTTCAACAACACTAGGTTCATGTCAAGTTCCAACATATGTTCAACAACACTAGGTTCATGTCAAGTTCCAACCTATGTTCAACAACACTAGGTTCATGTCATAATTGCACTATTACGCATATTTCATGCATGCACGTGTCTATAACCTTTCTATCACTTAGAAATACAAGTTATACATACATGCAAATGTTCTTTCATGGTATTTAACATGTTACATATGATTCTACTCACATGCAAGGTGAGCTCATTGCTCATTTCACTTAACAAAGCACTTTAGCCAACATGCACAATTTCATTCTAGGGTTTCTTACACATGCACTATTTTAAATTCTTAATGGTTATTTACCCTAGACATGGAAGTGACCTAATCACTTCGGTGCAACACAAACCCACCTCAAGAGCTTCCAAATCTTTGTGTTCTTTGAGCTCCTAGGTCACCAAGCCTTGAGTTCTTGCTTCAACCCAAGCTTTTGCCCTAAATAAGTAAAAATGGTTCGTTACCCATTACGTACCCTTAAATCTAATCGTTCATAGAAATCAAGTGTTCCCACATGATTCTCTAGGCCTCAATTGCAATTTCCGAAGGTCTAAATATTTTTAGCACCTCCCAATTGCAAATCCCCAATTTTACCCTAGATTTTGCATGCATGTAGTAAAATCCTAGTTTTTATGGCCAATCTCCCACCATTTGTGGTCTAGATTGCCAAAGGTTTTCAAAAACCTCAAAATCTAAGATCAAATCCAAGGTTAAGGCCTAGAATTATAAGAACTCATCTCAACACCCAAGCTCCCTAGCTTCTTCTTGCACCAAGAAGCTCCTTTGCACCTTGGAAGTCCTTTTCCAAGCTCCAATCCACCACTTCTCCAAGCTTGGAGAGATCTCTAGAGAGAGAAAGTGAGGGAAAATGAGAGGGAGTGAGGATGGTGGAGAAAGAATGAGGGGAGAAGATCTCAGCCCCTATATATAACCCCCACCCCTTGAAATTACCAAACTGCCCCTTCACTGGGCATTCTGCATCAGCCGGGTCCGGACCTTGCAAAATCGGGTCCGGACCCCGTACGCATATCCTGCTCTCTGCGCAGGTCGGGTCCGGACCCCACAGCCGGATCCGGAACCCGTACGCGCATCTCCGCTCGGAAACAGGTCGGATCCGGACCTTAGCGTCCGGGTCCGGACCCTAGCTGCTCCACGGACTTCATTGTCCGGACCCCAGATCCCGAGTCCGGACCCCGTGAGCAATTTAGCTCCAGTTCGGTCCTTTTCCAAAATTCAAAATTTTGATTTCTGGGTTCCAACTCGCACCCAAACGTTTCGAAATCCTCGGAACCCAATTCCACACCAGCCATTATTGGCCTTCTCCGAACTTCAACCAATTTGGTAAAGTTCGATACAGCGCACCTGTAGTACACTGAATTTCAGTGCATCGTACCGAACTTCTACAAATTGTGGAGTTCCGATAGAAAAATAGCATGTGAAGCTATGTGTGAGGCTTCGGCCCTGTTTGAGACTTGTGCGAAGTGTTTTCGGCGCAAAAGAGGCGTGAAAACGGACTTCGATAAGTTAAAAGTACTGCAGATGTTGTAAATTCTGCATTTGGATTCCGGTATGTGAAGCTCATACCGGTATTGAAGTTATTAGTACCAGTATGTGATGAGTATACCGGAATGCCATGTTGAAACCGAAAACCCAGCTCTCGGGTTTTGCGAAATTTTTCGGAGTATACCGGTATGTGAAGAGGGATACCGGTATGTGATGGTCGAAACAGTAAATCCAGCTCTCGGGTTCTGCGGAATCTCCGAGGTATACCGGAACCAACACTCGTATACCGGTATGCATATGCACATACCGGTATACAGTGCCCAGTTTGGGCTGGTTGAGAGTGTTAAGTGTGGAGAGGGGCAATTTGGTCTTTTCACTTGAATGGGGGGTGTAAGAAGGGCTGAGACCCTCTCCTTTCTCATTGTCTTCTTCTCCACTTCTCTTCTCTTCATCTTCTCCACTTTCTCTCTCTAGAGATCTCTCCAAAGTTTGGAGAAGTGGTGGATTGGAGCTTGGAAAAGACTTCCAAAGGAGAAAAGAAGCTTCTTGGTGCAAGAAGGAACTTGGGGATTTCGTGATTAAAATTAGTACCTCACGTTTTGGGTTCAAACCTTGGATTTAATCCTTTGTTATGAGGTTTCTGGGAACCCTTGGCAATCTAAACCACAAATGGTGAGAGATTGGCCATGAAATCTAGGGTTTGGCTTGCATGCATGCAAACCCTAGGTAGAATGAGGATTTTTGCAATGTGAGGTTCTAAAAATATTTGGACCTTCGATAATTGCAATTGAGGCATAGGAAATCATGTTGGAACACTTGATTTCACACATTGAGTTGATTTAAGGCTTCGTAACGAGTAACGAACCGTTTTCTTGTAGAAGCTTGGGTTGAAACAAGAACTCAAGGCTTGGACACTTAGGAGCTTGAAGAATACAAGGATTTGAAAGCTCTTGAGGTGGGTTTGTGTTTACCGAAGTGATTAGGTCACTTCCATGTCTAGGGTAAATATCCATTTAAAGATAAAATGGTATGTGTTGTGAACCCTAGAATTTGCATGTTGGCAAGGGTAAAAATCATGATAGGTAGAGAAATGAGCTCCTATTGCATGATATAGAATTCAAGTATAATTCAATTATCTATAATTGTTGCATGGTTGCATGTGTGAATAAAACCTAGTGTCATTGAACATCGGTTGGAACATGTGTGAATAAAACCTAGTGTCATTGAACATAGGTTGGAACATGTGAGCTTGAAACCTAGTGTCATTGAATATAGGTTGGACATGAGGTTGGAACCTAGAGTCATGGAACCTAGGTTGAGAAAGAGAAAGTAAGCCTAGTGTTATTGAACATAGGCGAGACTTAGTGACTTGAACCTAAGGTCATGAGACTTAGGTTGGCAAGTGAAAAATGTGAACAACGGGATGTGCGACGATTTTGCTATCCCGGGTAGGCGATGATTTCGCTACCATGCCACGAGTTGGCGGTGTCGACACGGGATGTGCGACGATTTTGCTATCCCGGGTATGTGACGATTTCGCTACCACGCCATGAGTTGGCGGTGTCGAGATGGGATGTGCGATGAGGTTGCTATCCCGGATATGCGACGAGTTCGCTATCCATGCCATGTGATGGCGGTGTTGAGACGGGGTATGCGACGATTTTGCTATCCCGAGTATGCGACGAGTTCGCTACTCGAACTAGGAGGTGACGAGTTCACTCCTCGAATGTTGGGATAATTATGGTGAGACGGCGATTCCGAAACCATAAGTAAATGACTAGTAATTGAACTTAGTCAATGTGGAATATAGGATGAACCTAGGAGAGAATGATAAATTATATTTCATTTGGTTGCATCCTTTATGTTTATTTACAAGTATGTAAATAATTATTGCATAGTTATATGTGATCTAACTTATGCATATGGTGTTTCTTTGGACCTGGTGGGTCGAGCTTCTCTCTTGGGTGGCCTTACCCACTGGGAACTATGTTTATAGTTCTCATGTCACGCCCCGGGTTACCTCTTCCCAGGCGCATGACCAGATCCGCCGCATACACAGTATCTCTACCATGTATACGTAGCGAAACAACATCCACAACAAACACACAGAGCTAAAGGTATCAACAGAGCTGCTATATAATATATCAAAAGATCACTGTACATACATCATCCACAACTCTCACATATAACTCTCATATACAACACTGATATCACAATCACACTGTATGTACAGACTCAACCATCTATCCAAAAATGGGTATACCTCTAGCCAAGTATCCGGGGAATAGCTCTACCCGACGGTCTCCTTTCCGCGCTCAGTATGCACAACTGGGGAAGAAGACTCTGCAAAAAGATGTCACCAATGGGTGTGAGAACCTCTGTTAGTTAATTCGCGAATAATTCGCGAATTATTCGCGAATTTTTGAAAAACCGAATAAAACGCCCGTATCCGTATTTTTTCCAAAAATTCGGAAAAAAAAAAAAAAAAAAAAAAAAAAAAAAAAAAAAAAAACGCGATTTTTTGGTCAAAAATAATTATTCGCGAATAATTCGGGATTGCCGAATCATTCGCCCAAAAAATCGGCGCTCGCGGCTGGTGGGCCGCTGCTCGTGGGCCGCGGGCCGCGAATTGCCCAAAACAGAAAAAAAAAAAAAAAACCAAAACCCATTTCTCACGTTGGCGTTAGCCTCACCCACAACAGAAAAAAAAAAAAAACGTTCCGATTTCCCAAACTTTCGCCCCCACATCCCAAAAAAAAAAAATCACTGGATCAAAAAGGTTTTATTCGTTTTTTCAAAAATATGCATTGCTATTTTTTGTATTTAATTAGCTTAATTTTGTAGCTCTTTATTCTTATATTCTTAAGAATTATGAATATTTATGCTAATAGCATAAATTTTGAGAGAAATGAATTTAATTTAATAGCCGAATTTTTGATCCCGAATTTTTAATTGGTGAACGTATAATATCCGTATAAATCACGTATCCGAATAATTGACAAATCCGTTTTTTAGCCGTATTTTTCAACGAATTTAAAAATTAGAAAACGAATTTTATCCGAATTATATCCGAACCGTATTTTTGCCGAATCCGAATTAACTAACTATGGTGAGAACTACTATCAATCAAGTAGTCCTCAGTGGGTACCGCCACCAGCCTCAGCGGTCTGCCCACTAAGTCCTCAATCTCAAGAGATATGTATAGAGCAATAAAAGAGTAGGAGATATACTACCACTACTATGCACAAAGCTCAACTGTCAGTATGAATGCCAATGAACTGAATATACCAAATGAGGACTATCATACACAATACAATACCTGCGAACCAGCTAGTACAGGAACCCCATCTGTACCTAGCTCTCGCCATACAATACCTCTCAATACAATACCATACCTGCGGCCTGATCCCGCTCAACACAATAGGGAGCTGCTCAACACAATAGGGAGCCCAACTAGGACAGGAACACCATCTGTCACTAGTTCCTCGTACAATCCTCTGTACGGAACATGCCAACTCTAGAGTGGTACTCGTGGGAGCGACCCAACCGAGCAAAGTACAACCATAGTATCCGCCAAGCACCCGCAGGTATATGATCGACACGACTGGATCAACAAAGGATCATGTGCCCTTGGCACCTCAAAGGATAGTCAACAAGTAAGACCCAATCCACTGTGCCCTTGGCACCACAAAGGATAATCAACAAGTATGACCCAATCCATGCTCTCACATGGAACCACGTGCCCTCGGCACAATCAATGCTCCAGTGCTCACAATCAATCTCAACTCTACCACAAAGAGGAGATACAATAACATAACACGAGCCACAACATGATCACCTACACTACATGTACAACAACTGGTACAAAGGATATCAACATAATAGGTGTAGGTCCAAATCATGCAACAGGGATACAAGGAAATCATGCATGCTCACATACATATCATTAGCACATCTAAGATCATAACATGCCCATGCAGTCTATAGATCAGTCTCAACCTAACATGGCATCTCTAACATAATCTTAGCATGGCATACTAACATAATCCCAATATCATAATCCAATATCCACATATCATAATCCAATCATGCTAACATAATCCAAACAACATCATATCATATTATGCTAACATGAGATAAAAAACGTAGGAGGAAGTCCACTGAATCTGGCAAACATCAACCCACCTCACAAGCTAATCCAACCACGGTGGGGAAATGACAGTATCCTCAGATCCAACCCTCCAGATAACGCACTCCGGCAGCACCCCGATCTGTCAAAACCTCCAAGGAAACTGCTATCTCCAGCAGAATAACAGCTCAGCACCAGATCAGATCAGCAGAGTAGAGAAGAGCAAGCAGGGTTACAAACTATGCCAACACATGGCCCTAAACCCACTTTCTCTCTCTAGAATATAGGATCACGAAGTGGAATTGCACCAAAAACCATCAGGGACTCGCCTATTTATAGGCTCCCAAAATCCCACTTTCGGGCGCCCACTTCCCAACTTCCGGGCGTCCGGAAATCCTGCCGTACAGGTGTCGTCGTGTGCTCAAGCGGTCGGTCGGCGGTCAGCAGGCGGTGGGGCGGCGTGTCTCCGGCGATCGACACGTGTCCTGTGTCGCGACACGTGGCTCTCCACGTCACAACTCAAACCGGATCCTCCATCCGGGCGTCCGGTTCATGCATCCAGATCCGATCTCCGTCGGCCACAACCGGATCGTCCACAAAGTGCAACAGGGTCCACTTCTTTCGGGCGTCCACTTCACCACTTCCGGGCGCCCGAATCCCGCCAAGTCC
Organism: Puya raimondii; assembly: GCA_016920855.1. Lineage (NCBI taxonomy): Eukaryota > Viridiplantae > Streptophyta > Magnoliopsida > Poales > Bromeliaceae > Puya > Puya raimondii. The sequence goes on from JABWPP010000049.1 coordinate 49,928,243, forward strand.
AGAAACCCTAATTCATGAAAATTCCCGAGTACTACATTCTCCCCTCCTTAAAATAGTTTCGTCCTCGAAACTAAAGCACTCACCTCAAGATGTAAACAGGTGGGGATAAGATCTCAGCATAACAGTCTCCAACTCCCATGTCGCCTCTCTATCATCATGAAAATCCCACTGTACCTTAACATAAGGTATGACCCGATTACGCAATTCCCTCGTCTCACGAGCAAGAATTCGTATCGGTCGCTCCTCGTACTGCAAATCCTCAGTAAGTTCCAGTGGAGAAAAATCAATCACATGGGAAGGATCATGCATGTATCTCCTCAGAACAGATACATGAAAGACATCGTGCACTCCTGCAAGTCGAGGCGGAAGGGCTAACCGATAAGCCACGGGTCCAACTCTCTCTAAGATCTCAAAAGGACCAATAAATCGCGGACTAAGTTTTCCGCGAATCCCAAATCTCCGTATGCCCTTCGATGGTGAGACCTTCAAGAAAACATGATCACCAACATGAAACTCTAGATCTCGCCTCCGAGTATCAGAATAACTCTTTTGCCTACTCTGAGCCGTCTCAATATGCCGTCGTATCAACTTAACTTTCTCTTCGGCTTCAAGCAAAAGGTCTGGTCCCAACGTCTTCCTTTCACCAATATCATCCCAATACAGAGGTGATCGACATTTGCGCCCATACAATGCTTCAAATGGAGCCATCTTAATGCTCGCTTGATAGCTATTGTTGTACGCAAACTCTACCAATCTCAGATGTCGATCCCAACCTCCACCAAAATCCAAGACACAAGCTCTCAACATATCCTCGAGTGTCTGTATAGTGCGCTCGGACTGACCATCAGTCTGAGGATGAAACGCAGTGCTAAACCGAAGCTGAGTCCCCAAAGCTGTTTGTAAACTCTTCCAAAAATGAGAAACAAACCTTGGGTCTCTATCAGATACTATTGAGATTGGCACTCCATGCAATCTCAATATCTCATCCATATACAGCTGCGCAAGTCGCTCACGTGACCAAGTAATCTGCATAGGCAGAAAATGAGCAGACTTCGTCAGCCTATCGACAATCACCCAAATAGAATCACAACCGCTCGAAGTCCTTGGCAATCCTACGATGAAATCCATCGTAATATGATCCCACTTCCATTCAGGTATTGGGAGACTCTGTAGCTTACCAGCTGGTACTCGATGTTCAGCCTTAACTTGCTGACATGTCAAACATTGAGCTACAGCTCTACCAATATCCCGCTTCATACCATTCCACCAGAAGTGAGTCTTCAGATCCCGGTACATCTTTGTCCCTCCAGGATGTACAGAATAAGGAGAATAATGTGCTTCCTTTAGTATCTCCTCTCGAATCTCCTGATCTGCAGGTACACATAATCGTCCTCTATAGCGAAGAGTCTCAGCATCATCACAAGAAAACCCTTCGAGATCTCCACTCCTCAATTGATCTCGAACTTTCACCAAGTAAGGATCCACACTCTGTTTCTCTCGAATCCTATCTAACAGAGTGGGCTGTATGATCAGAGTCATCAATCTCGCTGTCATCCCAGAAGTAACCACTTCAAGGGACAACCTCCGCATCTCTTCCACTAGGACAGGCTGTTGAGTAATACACAAACTCAAAGTTGCCACAGCCTTCCTACTCAAAGCATCGGCAACAACGTTCGCCTTACCGGGATGGTATAATATAGAAATGTCATAATCCTTCAATAATTCTAACCATCTCCGTTGCCGTAGATTCAACTCTTTCTGTGTAAACAGATACTTAAGGCTCTTGTGATCTGTATACACTTCACAATGCTCTCCATAAAGATAGTGGCGCCATAGCTTCAGAGCAAAGACTACCGCTGCCAACTCCAGATCATGAGTGGGGTAGTTCTTCTCATATTCCTTTAGTTGTCTTGAAGCATATGCAATCACTTTGCCATGTTGCATCAGTACGCAACCCAAGCCACTATGCGAAGCATCACTATAGATGACAAATCCTTCGCCCATTACAGGTAGTGCAAGAATAGGGGCTGTCATCAATCTTTGCTTAAGCTCATCAAAGCATGCTTGGCACTCATCACTCCAAACATACTTAACTCCTTTCCTGGTTAACCGAGTAAGTGGTGTAGAGAGTTTCGCAAAGCTCTCCACAAATCGTCGATAATACCCGGCTAGACCAAGAAAACTTCGCACTTCAGAAATGGTCGTCGGTCTAGGCCAATCACGAATTGCCTCAATCTTCTTAGGATCAACAGCTACTCCCGAAGCTGAAATCACATGGCCTAAAAAGGCAACCTCTCTCAACCAAAACTCACACTTCTTGAGCTTTGCATACAACTTCTTCTCTCGCAAGAGTTGTAGCACTAATCTCAGATGCTCCTCATGCTCCGCATCATCACGGGAGTAAATCAAAATGTCATCAATAAAAACTACTACGAACTTGTCCAAGAAGGACTTAAAGACTCGGTTCATCATATCCATAAATGCAGCAGGGGCATTAGTCAACCCAAACGGCATGACTGTGAACTCATAATGCCCATACCGAGTTCTAAAAGCAGTCTTAGAAATATCCTCGGCCTTCACCTTCAACTGGTGGTAACCGGACTGAAGATCAATCTTAGAAAAGACACACGCTCCCTGCAATTGATCGAACAGATCATCGATACGTGGAGAGGGTATCTATTCTTGATGGTTACTTTATTCAATTCTCTATAATCCACACACAACCTAAGTGAACCATCTTTCTTCTTTACAAACAACACATGCGCTCCCCAGGGCGACACACTAGGTCTGATAAATCCTTTATCCATAAGATCCTGCAGTTGCGCCTTCAATTCTCTCAACTCCGCTGGTGCCATTCTATAGGGTGTCTTCGAGATTGGCACAGTTCCTGGTACCACATCAATCACGAATTCAATCTCCCTATCAGGAGGCATCGAGGATAACTCAGAAGGAAATACGTCCGGAAATTCACGGACAATAGGAATATCCTCGAGTCCTGGTACAATAGTGGGCACCTCAGTCACCGTTGCTAAGTAGGCCATACATCCACTATTTAACATCTGTCTGGCCTTAGCAGAAGAAATCGTCACTGCGAACAGTGAACTCTTACAACCTTCATAAACATACTCCTCATGCCCAGGCTCACGAAAAATTATCGTCTTAGATTCACAATCGATCGTAGCAAAGTATCGAGATAACCAATCCATGCCTAGGATTACATCAAAATCCTGCAACTGTCTCAATACTAATAAATCAACAGGCATGATCCAAGGTCCTACTTGCACAGGACATCCTACACAACCCTCAATCACCTGCAAATTATGGTCAGGTACCCGCACCTCCTGTGCCTGGGGTAACAATCCTATCTCTAGACCATGATGCAATGCAAATGTCCTACTAACAAAGGAATGTGATGCACCAGTATCGAATAAAGTACGCGATCTAATGCCACAAATCAAAACTATACCTGCCACCACTCGATTAGCTATCGCAGGATCCTCAATCTGAGCGGCATAAACTCGCCCGCTCGCCGGTGGCTGGCGTCGATCCTGCTGTCGTGGCATAGAAGATCGCTCCTGAGAAAATACCGGGGAAGCTCCAGAATACTGCGGTGGAGTAAAAGGTACGGATGCCATAGAAGGAGTCGCTACAAGTCTGGGACAAGCCCTCCTGATGTGTCCCCGCTGTCCACATTCAAAACATCGGCCCTCTGGTCGATCACAAAGATAAGCAAAATGAGGTCCTCCACAAATCACACATCGGGGAGGTCCCCTCGACTGCTGCTGCTGCTGTCGCTGCTGGCGATATCCTCCAGACTGCTGGCGAAATCCTCCAGACTGCTGGCGACTAAAAGATCCACGTCTCTGGAAACGCGATTGCTGAGGAGGTTTAGGTGGCCGTCTGCTACTTGATTGTCCTCCATCATCAGGCGCCGGGCGCTTCCTTTCCTGACCTTGAGCCGGGTCCACATACTGTCCTCTCGTCACAAATGCCCCTCGCTCTACCCACAGAGACTGCTCAATAGTAGCATCCAAAGTCTGAAGTCTCTGCGAGTGGACAAATGGAAAGATCTCGGGTCTCAAACCCTTCTCATACAGATAAACCTTCTGTATCTCATCTCTCGCTGTTGAGGGAACACAATTAAGCAACCTAGTAAATTCCCTCGCATACTCCTGCACCGAGCGATTCCCTTGCTTCAGGTTCTTCAAGTCTTCCTCTATCTTCATTTTCACGCTACTAGGAAAATATGCCCCATACATAATCCCTCGAAACTCGCTCCAAGACATATGTAGAGGATTCAAGGACCTATGATCACGGGTCCTCCTCCACCAGACATGTGCATCACCAGATAAACAATGCACTGCCATATGCACCTGCTCCCGTGCTGGCACAAAGAGATCCTCGAACAACTTCTCCATCTCACAAATCCAGGCTTCTACCACCCACGGTTCTATGCTACTTCCATTGAATCGCGGTGGATCAAACCTACAGAAGCGAGCCAATCTATCCGCCATCCGCTCCTGCTCCTCTTCAGAAAGCACTTGACTAGGCTGAGTACTTCCTTCTCCAGGTTGAGATGTAGTTGGAGTTGTCGCCGCCTGAGGTTCCATAGCTCGAGGCGTAGAGAAAGCATCACACATCTTCTGTAATAAGGCACTCTGCTGCCTTCCAACTGCAGCTATGTCTGCTAGCTGCTCCTGCAAAGCGGGCCGTTCACTAGGTCCCGTCTGCTCAGGCATATCCGAAGGCGTCGGATGCGCTCGCGTCGACGGTCGTCGAGGAGGCATAGTAATAATCCTACAACAGAATACCCGATTAGGACCACAAACAACTCACGACCAAATCTAGCGAAAGTCCAGAAGGACACTTCTTTTCTTCTCAGATTATTATGTCGTCTGCAGCCAACATAATTCATCCGATAAGAAAAGGTATATTCCCTCAATCACTCTTCCTACACAAGGAAGGATTCAACAACCCAATCTTTGACTTTCGCGATCAATCACGTCTCTCTCGTCATTCTTAGGTCTGTTTATCTTAGGTTTCCTAGGCCCTCATGACCTATTCCTAAGCTCTGATACCAACTTAATCTGTCACGCCCCGGGTTACCTCTTCCCAGGCGCATGACCAGATCCGCCGCATACACAGTATCTCTACCATGTATACGAAGCGAAACAACATCCACAACAAACACACAGAGCTAAAGGTATCAACAGAGCTGCTATATAATATATCAAAAGATCACTGTACATACATCATCCACAACTCTCACATATAACTCTCATATACAACACTGATATCACAATCACACTGTATGTACAGACTCAACCATCTATCCAAAAATGGGTATACCTCTAGCCAAGTATCCGGGGAATAGCTCTACCCGACGGTCTCCTTTCCGCGCTCAGTATGCACAACTGGGGAAGAAGACTCTGCAAAAAGATGTCACCAATGGGTGTGAGAACTACTATCAATCAAGTAGTCCTCAGTGGGTACCGCCACCAGCCTCAGCGGTCTGCCCACTAAGTCCTCAATCTCAAGAGATATGTATAGAGCAATAAAAGAGTAGGAGATATACTACCACTACTATGCACAAAGCTCAACTGTCAGTATGAATGCCAATGAACTGAATATACCAAATGAGGACTATCATACACAATACAATACCTGCGAACCAGCTAGTACAGGAACCCCATCTGTACCTAGCTCTCGCCATACAATACCTCTCAATACAATACCATACCTGCGGCCTGATCCCGCTCAACACAATAGGGAGCTGCTCAACACAATAGGGAGCCCAACTAGGACAGGAACACCATCTATCACTAGTTCCTCGTACAATCCTCTGTACGGAACATGCCAACTCTAGAGTGGTACTCGTGGGAGCGACCCAACCGAGCAAAGTACAACCATAGTATCCGCCAAGCACCCGCAGGTATATGATCGACACGACTGGATCAACAAAGGATCATGTGCCCTTGGCACCTCAAAGGATAGTCAACAAGTAAGACCCAATCCACTGTGCCCTTGGCACCACAAAGGATAATCAACAAGTATGACCCAATCCATGCTCTCACATGGAACCACGTGCCCTCGGCACAATCAATGCTCCAGTGCTCACAATCAATCTCAACTCTACCACAAAGAGGAGATACAATAACATAACACGAGCCACAACATGATCACCTACACTACATGTACAACAACTGGTACAAAGGATATCAACAGAATAGGTGTAGGTCCAAATCATGCAACAGGGATACAAGGAAATCATGCATGCTCACATACATATCATTAGCACATCTAAGATCATAACATGCCCATGCAGTCTATAGATCAGTCTCAAGCAGGGTTACAAACTATGCCAACACATGGCCCTAAACCCACTTTCTCTCTCTAGAATATAGGATCACGAAGTGGAATTGCACCAAAAACCATCAGGGACTCGCCTATTTATAGGCTCCCAAAATCCCACTTTCGGGCGCCCACTTCCCAACTTCCGGGCGTCCGGAAATCCTGCCGTACAGGTGTCGTCGTGTGCTCAAGCGGTCGGTCGGCGGTCAGCAGGCGGTGGGGCGGCGTGTCTCCGGCGATCGACACGTGTCCTGTGTCGCGACACGTGGCTCTCCACGTCACAACTCAAACCGGATCCTCCATCCGGGCGTCCGGTTCATGCATCCAGATCCGATCTCCGTCGGCCACAACCGGATCGTCCACAAAGTGCAACAGGGTCCACTTCTTTCGGGGGTCCACCTCACCACTTCCGGGCGCCCGAATCCCGCCAAGTCCAGAAACCCTAATTCATGAAAATTTCCGAGTACTACATCTCACCCCACGTTTTTCAGGTCCTTCCGCGAGTGAGGCGGCGGAGCGAGGCAAGGGTTTAGCTCTCTAGATAGCGGCCCTTCCATTTTGGTGATACTTAGAGTGTATCCCTGGTTTTGGATTATGATGGCATAGGGGGATTTTCATTTTATGTATGAAAATTGTATATTCCATCGTTTTGGAACATAGTGTATGGAATGAAAAAGAAAGAAAATAAAAATTTGGACATGTATATTGTGCCATGTGATGTAATAGAAGTAGAACTTCTTTATGTTAATGCTTTCCTTGTGCAACTCTTGTGCTCCGTTCCTAGTTGGAACATTGTGGATAAGCTTGTGTTGTGACGCCTTGGACGGGTAGAAAAGACTCTATCCGTTCGGCGGGTCTGGGGCATGCGCCCGTGCGGTTATCCTTTCCACCTAGTCAGTGTTAAAGGGCCGGCGGGGCGTGACAGCACCGAATTTCAGAGTACTACATAATTAGTGCCATCGAAAAGCGGAGGTCGATTAATGTTACCGCCCTCGGCCATGATATACTACCTATTCCCGCTCTGATACCACTTGTAAGTTATTATACCCCAAGGATCTAATAGGTAAACACACACCTAGAGGGGGGTGAATAGGTGTATACAATAAAACAACCAACTCGATGCAATAAAAATATAAAAACGAAAAATTAAAGCAACACACCGAGAAATTTACGTGGAAAAACTCCAAAAGGAGTAAAAACCACGGGACCGATCACACGAAAAAATCCACTAAGTTAAATAGAGTACAAGGTGATTTACCGAATCCACGACTTAACCTTTACCCTAGACTTGAAGTAGATTTCCTTCGTTGGTCCCCGATCAATCAAACTCCTCCGATCGATCACATCGCGACTCCTCGTAGCAGCAACGCTCCGTCTCCACGAGCGTCCACCGAATCCTCGGCCTCACGCGAAGCCCTCGCGTAATCGCTCCGTCCGGAGCCCCGAAAACAATAGTTGATGGTGATTTCAACGCTTAGAGAAGCAAGAATATGAGAGGAAAACTTTCTAAGCGACCATCGACTTGATTCTAAGATGAAGATCAGAATTTAAGCCCTAAGAATCAAGTCGACACAAGAGAGGAAGAAACTTGTCATCGAAAGATGAACGAACGGCTCCGAGACAAATTTCTAGGGTTTCAAAAGGTAAATCTCTCTTTGGCACGTTTTAGAGAAGCCCACATATCATATTTATAGGTTTAGAAGACATAGAATCAGAGTAGGATTGAAAAAACGAAGTTTCAAAAAATTGCGACGGGTCAGGGTCCGGACCGTGGATGTCGGGTCCGGACTCTGAAACATTCCAGCATTTCATTGTCCGGACCGCAGCCATCAGGGTCTGGACCCTCTCTGCGAAACAACCTGACAGGCTTACGGGTTCCGGACCGCATCCCTCAGGGTCCGGACCCTGTAGCATAAATTTTTTCGATTTATTTAAAAATTATCAAAAACCTATTCTAATGTCTCCAAATACTTAAATTAAATATGTAAATCACTATTAACTATATTAAACATACTTGGAGGGCAGTGAGCTTCATAGATGAGTCTTCGAGCCTTTGAACTTGACGTCGTCTTCTTCGACCCTTCAAGACTCCACACGACTCCACGAAATCCGCCAATAAAAATGCCGTAACACCGACCTCACCCTCGCCGACCTCGCCTTCGCTGACGTGCAGGTAGCTCCTGAACTCTTCTTCTATTTCGTTTGCTGTTTGTTGGCAATGTTGGCATTGTGGACACACCACTGTTGGCATTGTTGGCATTGTGGCAACATGTTAAATTTGTAAAAACTAGGTTTAAAATTGGGACCTCGGATACCAACTGTTAAGCCATTAGCCATCGAGTACGAGTTGAGCACATTGGAAGGGTTTAGTTGGAAAATAGATAAGACCTAGATAAGCTGATATTTTATCCTGATAATGACGATTCAAATCATAGTAAAAGACTTGAGATTTTGCTTCATGTTTAATCAGACATTATGATAAGACGATACCAAGCGAGGCCGTAATTTCTTGTTCCTTTTTCCTAAAGGAAGCGTTTAGATGCAACTTTTTGGTAAATATGAGATCTTCCCTGTTAAAACTCTCAATGAATTGAAACTTAAAATGTTAAAAAGTTTCTCCCGTTCAGCAATCAATTGGCTAAGAACCCAACAAACTTTCTCAATAATCTTTGTTGGATTTTTGTGTTGGGTAGGGGAGCCTCCATGTGGTACCTTTCCTTTTTCCTTTATTATTTTTTATATTATATTCACTAAATATTTTGAGAGGAGATTTGAAAGTTTTTTTCTATGTAGTTAAAATGGCTAGTCGTCGGATGTCTCTAAGTGTTCATTGGGATGGACAGTTAGTTACGGATGGAAATGGTCCCCAATATGTTGGCGGTCGAAAGAAATTGATCGCGATTCGTTCAGATACGACATTTACTAATTTTGAGACGAGAATGTATCATTTAGCAAATTGTAGTAGAGAAGAATTCGTCTCAAATTCACAATTCGATGCCCTACGGGAGCGAATGAATATATAACTCACGAAATAGTAGATGATGAATCATTGGAGGGAATGATTGGATTGTTTGAACATTATGGATGTGTGTCGGTATACATCGAGAAAGATTTATATCCGTCGGAGACACAATATCAATCGCAAGGCTATTACACAAGACTGCTTCATAATGATATCGATGTGGGTTTTTCGGATAATCCAATTGGTGACGAAGTTGTTAACGAAACTGGCGTCAGAATGACAAGATAAGTAAAATCTCTAGATTTTGGTGAATATTTCTTTAATTATTAAATATTTTGATAATACTAAATTATAAATACTGCAGACAAAGTCAGTCTCCACGTGCGCAACCCTCGACCTCACGTTCGTAACCCTCGACGTCACGTGCGGAACGCTCGACGTCACGTGCGCAACCCTCGACCTCACGTGTGCAACCCACGATATTCCATGCACTACCGATGACCTCCTGTGCAGAACCTACCATGTCTCATGTACAATTGGAACCTTATGATTAGCGGTAAATAAAAATCTGATTTTTCTTTATTAATAGTATGTTAAAATGTACCTAATATAGTAAAGTTTCGGGACCCATTGCAGGCTATCTACGTCCTATGAACATTGGAATAAAGTTCCTACTAATATTGTCGATGAAGGAGGTGATAATGACAGTAATCAGGAAGATGCACCCATTCATAATGATGTTCATTATAGCAGTGAGGATGACAATTGGAATGATCTAGCTGCAGACATTGATGATGATCACGATGGTGGGTTAAATTGTCTTGCGAATGCCATTTACAGTGAAAACGACGACCCTCATGTAAATAACGAATATGTCGACAATCCTGATGAGGAACTTGATTTTATTGACCATATGGAGCGCTTTTCTGCAGATAACAATTGGATAAATCAGTATGTTGTGGATTCGACTGAGTTCGATGTTAGACGGACCAATACCGGTCTACCTAGTATTGACGAGACTTGACTTCGTCGAATCTTTTATGATAAGGCATATTTAGTGGACGCTCTAGATCGATGGCACATTGCTTATAATGTTCAGATGAAGGTTTTGAAATCCACGAAAATGACTTATACAGTAAAATGCACGGTTGAGGGATGTCCTTGGAGATTACACGCTTTGGTTCCTAAAGATGCAACATATTTCAGAGTTAAGACATATGTAGGTCAACACACTTGTGTAATTCTAATGCTAAATGCATTGCACTGTAATTGTACTTCAAGTCTCATATGTCAGGAGATTCTCCCGTTAATGAAGGCAAGACTTAATATGACGCCAAAAAAAATACAGAAAATGGTACGATCCACTTTACATGTTGACATAAACTATTGGAAGGCATGGCTAGTAAGGAGCAAAGCATTACAGATTATTTATAGGAGCTGGGAGCAGTCATACACAGAATTGCCTCGTTGTCTTACTATGGTGAAGAGAAGTAATCCTGATACTTTATGGCGCCTTGATCATAGATGGCCATCAGACGGAATATGTCGGTTTGGTCGTATTTTTTTTGGTCATTTGGTCCTTCTATTCGTGGATTCGCACACTGTCGGCCGGTAGTGAGCATTGATGGCACTCACTTGTATGGCAAATACAAAGGCCATGCATTGATAGCGACGGCTGTAGATGCAAATAATTGTAGTACCCCTGGGGCCTAACTGGCGAAATGATTGCAGTATCAGAGACTGCCCGACACTTCTATAGAGTGTTGGGACTAGTCAGAGTCGTTTTGGCGCGAAATGAACGCGAAAACGGACTCGGAGCACCAAAATAAGCCAAAACTAAAGTTCGGACAGCTTAGGGCGCCCAGAAGTGGTTTAGGGCACCCAAAAATAAGTACTATTTTGTGTTGGATATTGAAGTCATTTCGAACGCAGTTTAGGGCGCCGGAAAGTTGAGCCAGAAAGTGCACCTCGTGAATATCGATCTTGTTGACACGTGTGTGGTGGTAGGTGAGATCTGCCGGAACTGGATAGCAGAGTAGTGGACCACCGGACGGAGAACCCGAAGTGCTGTCCTGTACAGGTTGGAGGAAGTGGGCGCCCACTTCTGGGTTCTGGGCGCCCGAATCTTGAGTTTTCAACAGCAGTACAGGTTAGCAATCTTTGCTCTTAAGGCTTATTGTACCTAACCTACACATCTATAAAAATAGAAGAATGTCCCCTGAGAGATTTTTTCTCCTCTTCTTCACAGGGAGCTTGAAATTTTGCATTTAACCCCCTCCAATCCCTCTAATTCCCATATTTTGGCATTGAAGGCTTAGATTTCAGCAGGATTCCAGCAGCAACCTTGGAAGATCTTGCTCGTGTGAACTGTGGGTGCATTCGGTTGCTGCGAGGAGTTATTTCCTGGTTTGTAGACTCAAAGGGGGAGTGCGTGGAACCAATTTAACAGCAATTAATTGAGATTAGTAGCAGTGAATTGCTGAAATTCTTGAAGTTTGTTATTTCGAGCTGATTTTGAGCTTTTCTTTGGTTTTATGAATCCAAATCTTATTGGAGCTGAAATGTTGAAGTGAGATTTGGTTTTCTAGTACCCTCTACTAGTTTAGAAGCTCTCCCCACCTGAATTCGTGAAGTTTGAGGTGAGTTTAGCTCAGATTTTTGGATAATTGAGCTTATATGCTGATTTTTGAGGTTTTGATGAAAAATCTTGGATTTTTTGAACCTAGATTTTGATGGGGAGCCTATTGCTGATTATGGAGTGATTCCTCACTCATCCATAGAGGTTTTGGACCCTCCTTTACAGAAATTATAAGTGAGAATTCTCAGATTTTAGCTATGTGCATTGGAATGCTTAATGCTGCAGTTCTGGATGCAGATTCTGGGCATCCGGAAGTTGGGTCCGAGTTCTTTGGAGGCTCATTTGTTGACTATGTGAAGCTCGAATTTGGTGCGGAAGCTAAGGATTAATACTTTAACCTCCAGATTTGAGTTTGGTGAAGCTTTACTGAGTTTAAATATGGAATTAAAGCTCGATTCTAAGTTGACCTCCTGCTGGTTGTGACTAACAGCCCGCTGTTCTGGGCTCGGGTACTGGGCACCCAAAAATAGCCGCAGGAGGATCCAGAACTGGACTGCAACCTGATTTTGCTTGTATTGAGGCTAATCTTGTGCAAGGACCCCGCCATCGAATTTGTACCTTTGTTGGAGTCACGTTTGAGGTGGGTTAATGTTGACGGAGTACTTCAGAATTCCTCTTAAGTTGAAGAGAATTGCAGCATGTTATTTATATACCTTGTCTTCATGTTAGAAACTCAAATTCATGAATTTGCATGTTTATATATGAAATATGAATTTGGAGCATAATCCAATGATTTTAGCTTAACATTGCATGCTGAACTGGGATTTGACTTAGGAGAAACCCCCCTCCCCCCCTAAACCTACACCTGTCACTTTTCGAAAAGTTAACAAATTTTGCTTCAGAAGTTGTTTTTCTTTCTGTATCACTGCTGTTAGTGCGATGTGGATACTCAGTTTAGTGTAGGTTTAGATTACGCTCGTGCTGGGATGCCGAGCCCACTTTTACAGCAGGTTTAGGCTGTTTTGTACTGTCGGGTGCCGTCGGGGTTGACAGTGGACCCAGATTCTTATTTCTTGTATCAGATTGTGCCGAGAGCACGTGGGCATCGAGTCTTTGACCCGTTTGACCCGTTTACTTAGATTATGGCCTGCCAGAGCCTGATTGAGCTCGACAGAGACACGCTTGCATGCTCGGCTGGGTAGCTCCCCTGAGTGCCGCTCCGGAGTGAGGCTTTTTTTGCGTTGATGTCGCTGCAGTACTTTTGGATGAGATCCTTTCACCGGCTACCCTCGGGGTGGTGTACGGTTTGGCTAGGCATAGGCTGGATTGGGCCAGTTAGCTGCCCCTTTTTGGATCGGGTCGGGAGTGACTATCTTTTACTAGTGATGCATTTATGTCGAATATATGACTTGGTTAGTGGTAGGGTAATGGCATTTTAGCTGTAGAGTTCCTTCCAGCATATCTTACTATTTCTTTACCTACCAGCTATACTGTTAGTCTCGTAGACTTAGTGGGCAGTCCGTTGGGATCGGTGACGGTACCCACTGAGGACTACTTTGTTTTACAGTAGTTCTCACACCCATTGTTGCCACTTTTTCCTGCAAAGCCGTCGGGTGCTGCTGCTGCATCGTCTAATCGAGGTAAGAGAGTCGCGAGCTAGATCCCTACCTACCATGGTTGTTGAGCTAGAGGAGTATCATTTTGGAGCTAGTTCTTTTTGGAGAGTTGCTATGTACATACAGTGATATTTACTTTTTAGCCTATGATGTCGATGTTGTAGTATCTGGTGTGGTGTTTATACAGAGATGTATTTTGGGGATCTTGTATGTACAGATGGCTCTATTTATGTATTTACGTTTCTGTTTTATCAGCTCTGTATATCTTGTGGTTGCTTGAATGTATTTTACAGGTTCAGCTATCGCTTCATATATACGAAAAATTTCTATGTATACGGCGGGTCTGTTGGCGAGCTCGGGGGAAACATGTAATCCGGGGCGTGACAGTATGATTTTTTTTTTATTTCTTTTTATTTTATTTTTTTTGTGGAAAAGACAATCTAAATGTGTACTAAACTAAACTACTTTTACTGTTTCATCGATACCTATATTTTTCCTATTCGCGCAGACCTATCCTAGCTCTTTATAGTACAATTTACTCTCGCCTTACAATAGTTTTTTTCCACTATGTTGCTTGTCTATTACTGCTGGTTTTTCTCTCTTCTAAGTAATAGCTTCTTACCGATTATGTTTGCCCAGCATGGTAGTAATTGGGGGCATATCTTCAGTTACTGTTTGATATTGTGTATGTTCACTACAAGAAATTAGAGCAGTGCCGACGCTTTTTTTGGGACGCTTTGCCGATGCGTCGGGAAGTTCCGATTTAACTCATAAATTATCGACACCTAACTAAAGCGTCGGCAAAATTTGGGCGCTGAAATAATTTCGCGCGAACCCATTTTTCACATAGCGCCAAAAGATGGGAATAAAAAATGCCCTAATTAAAACTGTTTCTAATTATATTTCCTCTTTGGCCTTTTTCCTCTGAGCCCTATTTCCATTCACAGCTTGCTTCACAAGTGAAGAAGATGGCGCATGCTCTCCCGCCTCCACTTTGCCGCGGCCTCTCCCGCCTCCGCCGCAGCCTCTCCCGCCTCCGCCGCCGCTCCTACTCCTCCGCCTAGCCCTACCTCCACTTCCTCCACGGGCCCAACTTCTCACCTGCGTCTGCTCCTCCTCCACCTTTGCCTCTGCCCTCGCCTGCTTCCCCATCGCTGAGGACGACCACGCCATTGCCCGAGATGTCGCTGCGCACATCCTGAAGGCCCTCGCCCTCGATCTCCTCGACCACTACCTCCCCGCTCTCCGATCCCGCGACACCATCCTCTACCCCGTGCAAGCGCTGCCGCCATCGCCTCGACGCCGACCTCACCAACCTCATCAACGCTGTGCACTGCAGCCCCGACAACGCCAAGCCCTTCGCCCTCCTCGGCAAGTGCTACGAGCATAAGGACATATTTTACTTCCCCTGTTGCTCTCCCTGTTTCTTATTTCCATTCCATTTTGCATATAGTTTGCAATAACTTAGACTCTGCTTAATTCTCTGTATAATTAGTCTTTCATTCACCAAAGATTACTTCTACCTATTGTATTGTACTAATTAATTAGTAACAAGTGAGTCTCTTGCTCTCAATAATATTAAATTAGATGACTAGTGATTGGAATGTTTTAATTGAATGACTAGTGATTGAAATATTTTAAACATTCCCATTGTGTAGACCTTGTATAACTGCTGCTTTATGTAAAATTGCATTAGTAATTGAGGGCTTGTACTCTATGTGCACATGAAAAAAAAAAAAATCTAATTTTTTTTAGTTTATAGTGTCTTAATATAGTGAGCTCTTTTGATCAAAAAAATTTGCTTTGATATATCTTATAAAATATATTCGTCATCTAAGAAAAGTTCTTACTTGGTACTTTTACTAAAACAAGATATCTTAGCATCTTTTTTATTTACTATTTTTCTAAAAATCGTAGATTGCCTCATGTTTTTGTTTGATACATGAAGCTAGCCATACACTTAGTGTTTAGTTCTATATAAGCTCTATTATGTCAATCTGCTAATTTTCATGTAGTATTAGACTGCTAAATAATGGTTTTAAATTTTTCAGGAATACATTCATTCCTTATCAACACTATCAGTATTGTTACCGGCTCGACAAGTTCATTAGTAATAGTTAGTCGAAGCGAAATTTTTGGATAAGAAGCTTGTGAAATTCTACAGCGCAAAGAGCAAGATCTTCTTGGTATGGTAAAAGTTGTTATTTTGCATATTTTCCTACATTTTCTTCAATTCTGTTATGTTGTTATCCTCTTTATTGACATAGGAAGTCATAACATTTCTTAGTTTTAATTTGCAAATAAACTATGATCTTTTTTTCTTATTAATTCTTTTCTTGTATTGATTGTAGATGAAGTCTTTCATAATTGTGAGAATCATCATTTATTATTATGGTTTCTAACTGATTTGTTATTTTTAAACTAATTTGCATATTTTTGGAAGTAAATATGTTAATTAAAATGCTAAGTTTTTTAATAGTAAGAAGTATTAGTGTCTACTCTAACTAAAAATGAAGTTTAGAACAGTCTATTTTTTATGGTTTTTGTAGTTGGGGCTCAATTTCATAATGTTTAACGTTTACCTTAATCTTTATAGTTGAGGCTAAAGTTTTTGTTCCTTACTTTATCTTTTTTTAACATATGGGTCATAATTATACAGTTTGTGATACAATGGACAAAAATTGGAAATCATTTGATGATCATTATCTTGATTTTTCTTCCGTTCCTCGTAGTGTTAGACTTGGTCTTGCTAGTGACGGATTCAATCCTTTTCGAACAATGAGTACCACTTAATCTTCTTCGACATAATTTAGATGTCATGCATATACAGAAGAATGTTTGTGACAACTTTGTTGGAACCTTTTTGAATGTGCATGGTAGGACTAAAGACAATTTGAATGCACGATTGGACCTAATGGATATGGGCATACGACATGATCTACATCCCAAGTTGCAAGCGAACAACAAAACTTACATACCTCATGCAATCTACACTATGTCTTCACAAGACAAAGTAAATTTTCTGACAGTCTTAAAAAATATTAAAGTTCCGGATGGGTATGCGTCGAATATCGCAAGATGCGTGAATCTAAAAGAACGGACACTTTCAAACCTCAAGAGTCATGATGGGCATATTTTACTGGATATGGAAAGGACCAAATTCCCGGTACGTAGTAATTTACTCTCTGTATTGATTCAACTCAACTATAGTCTAATGACTTTATTTACTATTTCATAACTTGAGAATTTGTTATTCTTATAAATTCATTTGTTATTCTTATAAAGCACATGCACACTTGTGAGATAGGTAAAGCACATGCACACTTGTTATTCTTATAAATGACTTTAACATTCTATAGTAATATTTCAATTGACACATTAATTGATCATATAATTATCGTATTCAATAGGTATTGAAAATATGGCTAGATCAAAGAGGTTGAGAGAATGTCAGATTGTAGTACACCGAACTTTTACAAATTATGGAGTTTCGGTAGAAAAATAGCATGAGAGGCTATACGTTAGGCTCCGACCACGTTTAGAACGTATGCGAGTGTTTTCGGCGCAAATGAGGCGCGAAAACGGACTCTGGAAAGTTAGAACTGCTGAAATTGTGAAATCTGCAGTGGTATACCGGTATGTGAAATAGTATACCGGTATGTGATGCGCGAAACAGGAAACCCAGCTCTCGGGTTTGCGGAAATCTTCGGAGTATACCGGTATGCGAATAGGGATACCGGTATGCGATGTTTGAAGCAGTGAAATCAGCTCTCGGGTTCTGCGGAATTCCGCAGGGTATACCGGTATGCCAACCCGTATACCGGTATGCTAACCCGTTATACCGGAATGCAATGTGCAGAATGCTGATTTCGAAGGGTAAATTGGTAATTTCACAAGGGGAGGCTTACATATAGGGGAATCCTTTCCCTTTCTCCTCTGAAAATACAGCAACACACATAGAGAGAGAGGCTCTTCTCCCTCTCTTCTCTTCTTCATTTTCTTCTCCTCCAAAGTGAAGATCTTGGTGGAGATCAAGCTTGGGAAGCTTGGAGGAGTGAAGATCGAGCTCGTGCATGCATGGTGGCTTGTTGAGCTCGCGGATCCGAGGTAAGTCCTTGGATTTGGTTGTTAGGGTTTCGGATTTGAGGCTTGGAAATGAGTTTTTGGAGACCCTTGGCTAATCTAGGCTACAAATTGTAGAGATTAGCAAGAGATATCGGGTTTTGCCATGAGTTTTGGAAAACCCTAGGTTGAAAGAGGGATTTTCTTGTGGAGGGTTTTAAAAATGTTTTAACCCTCTAGAACCCTAGTTTGGGGTTAGTAGAACATGTGGGACAACTCCATTTCGAATGAGTTGGAGAGATGAGATCGTTATGAGTTCGACTCGGATTAACGAATCCTTCACATGTGTTAGGGCTAGGAGCTTGAAGACCAAGCTTGAGGCCAAGAGGAAAAGAGCCCGATTGCAAGTGTCTACAAGCAATCGGAAGAGTGTGAGGTGGGTTTGTGTTTACCGAAGTGATTAGGTCACTTCCATGTTGAAAGAGTAAAGTATAATTATTTTACTTGATGCATGTAATGGTAGGTTAATTGGCAAGTGGTATATATATATGAATGAGTAGATCATATGATGTTAATACCATACCTACCACGGATTGGAATTGTAGGCATGTGGAACACATTGTTACAAATGGACATGTGTATGCCTAGATGTGAACATAGCGGGGAGCTAGTTTCTCTACATGTTAGAGAATTTGACATGGTCCAAAATGGGCTAGAGGTCATGTGAATGGAAAATCCTAGATATGGACAACTAGGATAAGAACGAACCCTAATGTGCATGTTGGCATAGATTTATATATTAAATGATATGAGCCATGGGCTCACCTTGCATGAAAAGATTCTAAGTATTTCATGATAATATACATACTTGAGAGATGATGCATGCATGTTAAACCTAGTGTTATTGAACATAGGTTGGAATGTGATAGTACATAACCTAGTGTTATTAAACATAGGTTGGAATGTATGTTAAACCTAGAGTATTGAACCTAGGTGGAGATAATATAGTGATAGGAAGATCACTTGAACAGGACATCGAACCTAGTGTTATTGAACATAGGTTGAATGTGTAATGAACCTAGTGTCATTGAACATAGGTTGAACGGTAATGAACCTAGTGTTATTGAACATAGGTTGAATGTGTAATGAACCTAGTGTCATTGAACATAGGTTGAACGGTAATGAACCTAGTGTCATTGAACATAGGTTGAACGGTAATGAACCTAGTGTCATTGAACATAGGTTGGAATGTATGCGAACCTAGAGCTATTGAACCTAGGTTGAGGCACATAGTGATAGGAAGATCACTTAAACGAGACTATTGAACCTAGTGTTATTGAACATAGGTTGGAAAATATAGTGGTAGGTTGACCACTTGGACACAGGTATGTGAACCCCGAAGAGGGTTGTGTCGTAGGGTAATGATGAACCCTTGAGATGTAAAAGTGGATTCCGGAATCCCTAGGATGATACTTGCAGGTATGTGTGGTTATCCTCGCCTGGCAAGTGATTGTGGCTGCGAGTATGTGTGGTTCTCCTCGCTCGGCAGCAGGTTATACTTGCGGGTATGTGTGGTTTTCCTCGCCCGGCAAGTGACTCATAACTGCGAGTATGTGTGGTTCTCCTCGCTCGGCAGTGATTTGAGTAGCGGAGGTGTTTGTGGTATATCCCTCACCTGCCGAGTGGATTGTAGGCTGAGGTGTATGTGGCATGTTCATCTCCTCAGGCCTGGACATAGGCGGTAATCCGCAGATATTTAACTCAAAAGTGAGTTGGTGAAGGTTTGACTAAATAAGTAAACCTTAGTTGGGTGGTGACCCAAGGATGTTGACTCTAGAGTGAGTCGGTTAAGGTTTATCTAAAGTAAGTAAACCTTAGGAGGGTGGTAACCCGTTAATATTGAACTCGAGGGCAAGTCGAGTACGGCTTGGCTAAGGTAAATGAACCTTAGGAGCAGATTGGTTATGAAATGGATAGTGGAATAGCAGTTAAAATTATATTGCATGGATTTCATTATCGCATTTGTTGAAGCATAGCATGTTTACTTTCATATATTGTAAAGTTATATGCCTAATGGTTATGTATATGTACTAACCCATGCTCGTATGCTTCCTTTGGACCTGGTGGTTTGAGCTCCTCTCTTGGGTGGCCTTACCCACTGGGAACTATTTTAGATAGTTCTCATCCCACTATTTTTCAGGTCCTCACGTGAGCGGCGCGGCGGCGCGAGGGAAGGGCGTAACCCAGTAGTTAGCGTCCTACCACTGTGACCAGATTAGAAGTACCCTCTACTGCGCAGATTTAGGGGTATTCGAACGAAAAGAAAATGTAATAATAATATGATTGTATTTGGGAACAATGAACAAAGACAGAAAAATGTAGTATGCGGTTGTATTGCGAATGCTTGTAATAGCATAGTAGTTTGTGATGCTTTCCTTATGCAATCTTTGTATGAATTCTGTTCCTGTTTGGAACTCCTTGAATTATACTGGTTGTGACGCCTTGGGCGTACAGGGGAAACTCTGTCCGTTCGGCGGATCTGAGTCATGCGCCCGTGCGTTTGTCTTTCCACCTACTTGGTGCTAAGGCACGGCGGGGCGTGACACAGATCACAACAGAGGATGAAGTTCAATTGAATAGTAATGAACCATCACCTGTCTCACAAACACAGCATACCTCAGAACATGATGCAGATGCAAGTTCAAATAGTGATTCTGATTCTGCCTCTGAAAATGAACCTCTAGTCCAAGAACAAGCCGATCATGAATATAGTGACATGTTAGAGATAGAATGTAACTTTCATTTATATATTTGATTATAAACTTGTTTATCTTTTGATATGTCTAATTGTTATGTATTTCTGAATTTGTATATAGATGACCAAGGACACAGAACGAAAAAACGAGGAATGACACGTGCGAAGGATGTGTGGAACTTGCCTAATGGACACAGAATTATAATGAAATGTAACAAATTTGGGCAACCAGTGAAGAAAGGGGGTGGCATTCTTGGAGGTTGGCTTAGGAGTCTTTCACGAAAAGGAAGTTTTTGTTCTCTTAGCTACAACAGTTGGAAGAAAGTGCCCAATACAGTGAAAACAGAACTTATTCAATTAACTCGGGTAAAAACCATTTGTACTTATCTTTTAGTAGCATAAAAATTCTTATATACTCAATAATTACAGTTGGTTTATTTATTTATTTATTTATTTATGATTAGTAGTAGTCTCAATCCTGTCTTGTTAAACTTATCGTATGATTATTATTAGCAATGGTCATTGTTGAAGTGTTACTAGATCATTTTGCAGGTGGAACCACTTATGAAGAAACAAGTGTGCAATTTTTTTAAAAGCGGCAAACTTCATTCAGTTATAAAGTTCTTAGCATTATAGATGTAGTTTGCAACTCTATGATAATTTTCAGTTAGTATTTAAAATCTTTATTTTCTTTGAAATTTTTTATGTCTATAGCTTAAAAATATCTCGACAAGCGTATAAAACATGATATTCTTGAGTAAAAGATTAAAAGTAGTTCAATATTAATTCGTAATGAGTTTCAGTATTTAAATTTTGACTATATTTTTTTGTCTTGTAGATTAAATTTAAACTGCCAATGGACAATAATGTCAATGCATGGATATTAAAATCAGTTAGTCGAAAATGGAAGGATTACAAATGTGAACTAAAAGCAAAATACATGATAGAGGACTATACAGAGCAACAGATAGTGAATGTTGTTCCCAAGGAAATTGTGCCTCAACAGTGGGTGGACCTTGTGCATTACTGGTTTTCGGAAAAAAGTCAGGTAGAGTGATTTTAATACGTTAAATGAATTTTCCTTGAAGTTACTAATTTTATGGTTCTAAGCACAATTTTTTTTGGATAGTTATACTCTCGGATAGGGCGGGCATCACGAGCAAAACATACAACTCCTCACACAACAGGCACTATGTCTTTTGCTAGAAAAAGACACGAATTTGTATGCAAATTTTACTATTACTTTAGTTTTTATGAAGCTTTCTACTTCCTTTTTAACCTTAATATATGTACTTGATTTCAGAGCAATAGAGCTTTATTTCATTACATTTTTTTTCTAAGTTGTTAAGAAGTTTCAACTTGTATATTTGAGACTAATTTATTCGCTGCAATTTATTACAGGAAAAGAAAAATCAAAGAGAACCTGGACGTATTGAATTTTTCGCAATTACTCACAAGTCAAAAGATGGGAGTTATATTAATACTGCAGCAAGTAACTTTGTAGTGCGTATTAAAAACACATTGCTATAAATACAAATATACAAATGCAATTTTTTATAGTTGAATGAACTTCTCTTTTATTTTCTCTATGCAGAATGATGCTATGGTGAAGGTGAATGCTAATATTGCTTCAGGATCTTCAATTTCAGCTGCTGATTTGGAGAATGATGCTTTCATTGGCATAAAAGGAAAAGATCGATATGGTCGAGTAAGAGGATATGGAATTGGTGTAGCACCAACACAAGTATATATTTGGGCCACAAGCATATATCGGAAGTATTCGATATGATGATAATACAGAAGAAGTACAAAGATTGAAATCAAAGATGCAACTTATGCAAGATACAAATGAGTCAAGATTGGTTGGAATGCAAGAAGAATATGAATCAAAATTAGCTAGGATACATCAAGATTATGAATCAAGAATGAGTGGAATGCAATCTCAGTTGAATGAACTTACCTCTATAATGGTTAACTTTGTCAGACCATCTGATATTTTAGATGCCGAGTCGAGGGGTCGTCCATCAACTTAGAGAATTTCGTTTACTTCCTCATTTTGAGCTTTACTTACCATTATAACTCAAATAGTTTAGCATATATATTTTGTTTTGTTGATCATTTTGAGCTTTATATTTGGTGAAATTGAAACAATTTTGTACGACCTTTTGTTTTAAATTTGAATTGTTCAATATTATCTAGTTGCCTTTTAGAATAATTTTTAATTTGTCATAAATTTGTTTGTGTATACTTTTTCTTCTGTGAATGTTTATTCTTTTTATTGTTGCATGCGTAGTAGATGTGCAATTTGTAGGATATATGATTTGAAAGTTTTGATAAAATGTCTGATGAGAAAAAAATAATCAATTTTTTCTAAAAATTTTAAAAAATTATTTTATGATAGTTTAAATGCTTGAAAATATATATATGTTGCTTAAGTCTGTACATGACGACGCTAGCAAGCATCGGCAACAGTGTGGATGCTATAGAGCGTCGTTAAAATTTTAAAAATTTTATAATAGCCAGGCAACTTGGGGACATGTTGAAGCGTCGGCAAAATTAAATTAACGACGCACGAGAGCGTCGGTAGCAATTAACCGACGCACGCGCGAAGCGTCGCCATTTTGCTGCCGACACTGCACTTACCGACGCTTCTGCCGACGCTTTTCTTTGCGTCGGTAGACATTTTCCCGACGCTTAATAGCGTCGTGAAGTTAAAAAAAAAGGGTAGCTAAAAACCCCTTTTGTTGTAGTGTACGTTCTATAATATGTTACACCGATTTTTAAAAAGTTGTTGTTTTCCTTTCTTTTCTACCTATCTTCTATCAGAATTGTTACCCCCTATTTTCATTTTTTTTGGAAAAAAAAAATCTTACTATATGGCTTTTAAGAAAGTTGTTAGTATATGGATGGTCATTGATGATGGATGTATAATTTTGTTGCTTCTTGGCTATTTGCCTTCTTTAACAAACTTTTACTTCTTGAGAGAGTATTTGCTATACAAATTATTTGATGGACCTTAATTAATATATATGTGTGGTTTTTATATACTCTTCCTGAAAGTGGGTCATATATGAATTTGTGAGAGTGTTCATTTATGGTTGGATATTGATAGTCCATATATGATTTCCTTCCTTTTTTCTATTTGCCTTTACGTATGGATGGTAGTTTACAATGGATGTGCATGGTTTAACTACTTCTTTTCTACTTACCTTCTATATAAATTTTTCTTACTAATCTAAAGCATTTTTATTTGCCTTTTACTTCCAATTTTTTTTTAGTTTACGAATAAATTGTCGGTATACTAATTTTGATACGTTGATAATATATTGATGGTGATATATTACAAGTATATGATTTATCTGCTTCAAATCTATTTATCTTTTTATACAGACTTTTCTACTAATTCGACGCATATTTACAATTTTTCTTTCCCTACATTTTGTACACGATGGATTTAGGAACTTGCTGTTTTTGCACCATTTTTCTTTCCTTCAAATTTTTTTCTTTGTGGGGAAATTTTTAAAATATTAATTTCGATAAGAGGTTTATATATGGCTAGTTATTTACTATAAATGTATAGTTTACATGCTTCTTTTCTACTTATCTTTTTATACAAACTTTCCTTACTACTACAAGACATATTTATAATTCTTTTTACTACTCTTTGTATTTTGTATATGGTGCACAATATGTTACCATGGATTTGAGAATTTGCTATTTCTGCCCTATCGTTTCCCTCCCTTCTTTTTTTGCAAATCTAAAATGGTTAACATATGGATCCGAATGCAGTAGGGAAAAAAAATGAAACCTAAGCTTAATATGTAAGATACTGAACTTTGGCTGAATTGACAAAGTGCGGTTTAAATCGTGCTAAACGGGATTAAAATGGTTTGGAGAAACCAAGATTGGGTTTGGATCGAATGAAAGAAATTTGGATCGAAACAAAGTTCCGAAACAAAGAAAATCTGAATTTCAGATTTTTTTTTTTGACGATCGAAACAAGGATTCGGGCGTCCTAAATGGTTTCGGACCGCCAGGTGCAACACCCGGAACAATCGAATGCTCTTTCGGGGAGGGTAGTTGATAGGCTAGAGTGGAGAGTCTAGCTTTCGGGCGCCTGGTTTGTCCGGTGGGCACCCGGATGTTGTTTCGGACTTCACTTGCGGGCGTCCAGATTGTTTCGGACTCCGAATCCGATAGCTCGGGTGTGCATAGGCAATAAACATTCAGGCATTATCCTGTGGGCACCCAAAAACTCTTTTGGACAATCCCTTGTGGGCATTCGGAAGAGCAAGTCGCGCGATTAATTAAATATTCAGACACTCGAAATCCCCTGTGGGCACCCGAATCGTGGACCGGGTGGACTGAGTGGGTGCCTGGAACCTCTTTCAGGCATAGCTATGTAAAAGTTACTTTAGCTACGATGCTTTCGGGCACCTAATAGTCCGACGGGCGCCCGAAACTTGGCGTACAGAGAGAGGTTTAAGTGTTTGCAAATAAAAGTTGTTAGGAGGTTTATGTGCTATTGTAGCACCCCTATACAACCCTTTTTCACAGCCTAACCTAGGGGTGTAAAACGGGCCGGGCGGCCCGTGGCCCGACTGGCCCGGCACGGTTGCGGGCCGGCCCGTGGCCCGGCACGGTTACTGTAGCATCAGTGCCGGGCCGGGCCGGCTCGACTCTCCGGGCCGTGCTGGGCCGAGGATCTGTGGCCCGCAGGCCCGGCACGGCACGGCCCGTGTCGGGCTTGGGCCGTGCCGGGCCGAAGCCTCGGCCCGCAGCCCGGCACGGCACGGCCCGAATGGGCCGTTCCTGCCGGGTCGGCACGGCCCATACCCCAAGCCCCAAGGCAATTTTGCCTTGGGGCTTGGGGCCTGAGCTCCTGGGGCCCTTCTCCCCAGGAGCTCCCCTCCCAAGGTCTGCAGTGGCAGACCTTGGGAGGGGGACTTTTGGTCCATCGGACCAAATTGTTTGGTCCGATGGACCAAAAGTCACCTAATTCATTTAAAAAAAAGTTAAAAAAAATTTATAAATATTTTAAAAAGTTAAAATATTTATAAATTTAAAAAATTTCAGTCAAAATATAGATTAAATTAAAAATATTTAATATATTATAATTTAAAATTTTATATTTTTTATAAAAAATAAAAAATAAAAATTTAAAAGGGCCGGCCCGAAGCCCGGCACGGCCCGGACCTTTTGGACCTGGGGGTCGTGCTCGGCCGGATGTTATTAAACATCCGGCCCGGCACGGCACGGCCCGGATGTGAATCCGCGCCGGGCCGGGCCGACCCGTGGCCCGTTTCGGCCCGGGTAATGTGGGTCGTGCCGGCCCGGCACGGCCCACATTACACCCCTAGCCTAACCCTAACCCACCCCATTTCTCTTACTCTCCACCTCTCTGCCTTCTCTTTCTCTCTCTAGGAGAAATGGGAAACCCATTTCCTCCATTGTTGGAGCTTAGGATTGATCTCCTTAGAAGCTTGGAGGATATCTAAAATTTCAAGAGGAAGCTTTAGGAGGGTGAGGGCAACCCCCGCAACCCATTTTTTTCCTTACTTGGAAGTAGAGAGATGAGTTGGCATTTTTAGAGTTTTTTATGAGTTTTTCCAAATGGATATTTTTGGCGTTCTAACGTTGTTAAAACAATATTTAGGATTTTCTTGGCGCTTTCAAGAGATCAGGAGGCATTTTCTTGAAGGATCAAGAAAAGGTGGGGAATATCATCGAAATGGATTTGATCTTCTCTTTGTCTAGAGTTTTTCTTAATTTCATGCATGTATTATATGTGATATGCAAGCTAGATGGTATTTTCGTTACATGCTGGTAGATCTTGGAGGTCAAGATGTCCTCTTAATATTTGACCTAGAATGGTTTCTAACCTTTTGAATGGTAAAAAGAGGAAATGTGTAACATACATGTTAGCAATATATGAATCTTGGGAACATAGGTAAACAAGAGTGGTATCTAACCTAGGTTGGAACCTAAGGTGGAAAAGCATAGTGACATGTCAAGTCTATATTAAATTTGAACTAGAGAACAAGTGTATGTATAATGAATATGGTGGATAACTCTGGAAATCATGAGAACTTATGATGTAATATTGACATAAGTCGCGACATTCTGGAATGGTCTTTGTGGAAGATGCCAATCATCCTCGACTCTCTATGCAGTGCTTGGAGATGTTGATCTCCCTTGACATCAAGTGCCTACTGACTGATTGGAGAGATGCCAATCCCCCTAGACTCTCCATGAGGTGTGTAGTGTGAAGTGAAACCAACCAAATGTACATGTAATCAATGACAAATAATTCATTGTGGCATATTGTTATATATATGAGGCATTGTGGTGTATCTAGAGTACTTGCATTTTTATTATAGAAATGGATGTTTTCAACTATGATAACTAACTACTAATGCCTCCTTTGGACCGAGTAAGTATAGAGCACCACTTTCGGCGGTTGCATCCACTGAAAACTTATCTAAAGTTCTCACCTTCTGTTGTTTACCTCTTTTGATATCCTATTACTACCGGTGAGGCGCAGGAATGCAGCAAGGGTGTCGCAGAGTAGTTAGACCAAGTGAGAGGTCCAGTGTGTACCTTTTGGATGAAGAAAAGAAAATTATAGTATTTTAGAAAAAAGAAAAATTATTGTAAACTTTAAAATTAAAGTTGCATGGTTTATATTTAGTAGTATTACTTTGATGCTCTATTATATCCATATCGTGCATGCGATTGTACATGTTGGTATATGTTGGGTATGGAGAATCTTACCCGTTTGGTTGATCTGTTGTATGTGCCCGAACAGGCCCAAATGGCGAGAATCGGGGTATGACATAATGAGATTCTTTTTTTCCTTCCATTCTCCCCTTTTTTTTACTAAAGTTTCATTCATATGATGCAGAGATACTTATTCTTTTTACATCACAATTGGTCTAATTTATGAAATGTTGTTTTTCCCTATACTAGATTACAAATTCCATTGTTTTAGTATTTTTTTGCTTTGTACTATGTTACAAATCTCAATGTTTTTAGTGTTGCTGCTGCTTCTCATATGATGAAATTGTTTTTTCTACCGATTTTTAACTGAGTTTTAAAAGTTTTATTCGTTCGAATATTTTTCCCTCTAATTTTCTCGCCTTACGCTTTCTTTTGTTATGTACATGTAATGCTAGCTATTCTATATATGTAGTAGTATAAAGATTTGTTCCTCTAAGTTCTCTCAGTTTTAAATAATTTTAGTAAGTTGGCGCTTTCTCTTCTTTAATCTAATTTTTCTTTCGGTTGCTATTTTTGGTTCACCCACTCCTGCTTTTTCTTATTTCCAACTTTTTTTTTCTTACCATTCCTTTGGTGCAATTATGACAAGTAGAAAAGAAGGGAGTTGGAGTGAGCAAAGGTACGGACGGCCTATTCATGGGCAACCACTTGCTATTGTTTGTTTGGTCGGTAGAGCCATATTCCAACGTATCTAAATCTCTTGTTATATGGATTTAGCTTCAATTTCTTATGCTTATAATGTCTCTTTCCGGCAATGCAATACTGCCGCTCCTTAACTCTTCACATGATGGAAATTACTTGCCTTGCCAAATGTTATCAAAGACTTACTATTTTATTCATATAAATTTGCTAACCTTTCTTTTTATTTTCATTATATCTTTTCATTTTTCTGCTTCCAGCATTGCACTTTTGCTGCTGGCAAAAGCTACCTACGGCTTACTATTTTCTCCATCACATTCAATGTTTTTTAAATTTAGAAACTCTATTTTCAAAATTACAAATTCTGTTTTTGAAATTTACAAATTGATAGTGGATATTGTAGAACTGCAGATTGTGGATATTGTAGAGCTACCACTGTTTTTCTCCCTTCCTTACATATTCTCTTCTTCTAGTTGAGATTGACTTTTTCCTCCACCATAATCAATATTTTTTTAATTTGGAGACCCAGTTTTTAAAATTACAAATTCTATTTTTTTAAATTACAAACCGGTTGTGGATATTGTAGAACTACAGATTGTGGATATTGCATTCTTTTCTTCTACCTGCTCCATTCTCTCCTCTTGTAGCAATTGCGACGCCAACTGTCTAACTTTCTTATATTAGATTACTGTGTGAAATATACAAACAGCTCCAAATGGAATTACCACAATGTGGACTAACAATGGATATGGAGGGAAATTTTTTGGCATATATAGATCTGCAAATTTGTTGCAAAAAACAGTACAAATTAAACACTGTCATTGGAGATGAAAGTGGTATGACTAATTTTACTATCTTGGGAAGGTTGGCACAAGATTTGATTCATATTTCAGCTCAAAATCTAGCCACTTCACTCAATTCGGATAAATTTACTCTCGACGATTCTTGTTCAGGAGCATATTTTTTAAGTTGTACCCGACACACAAAGGTTTAGAATAAGTGTTCCTTCTTTTAAAGTGATAAAAAAATTTAATCTATACTTTGATACAAAAGGAAAGACCCATGGAACGAAAATTTTATTTATCAAATGTGCAGGGCAGTTTCATTCTCCTGCTAGCGACAAATAAATCCACAAAGAATTATTTGAGGAGGCATCACTAGGCACAAGTATTTCCTCAAGGTAATACAAATATACGTATATTTTGTATATTTTATATTATATAATGTAAAATAATAATTAAACATGTGTATATTTGTTTTTTTTAGCTAAAAATTTATTATATGATTTTTAATGACAGCTTTACACAATCTGCTGATGACTTACATGAAATCCAACATGCCAAAAGATATCGACTTATGTAATATCTTATGCTGATTGATTTCTTTGCTTAAACATATCCTATTTATATATAAGATGATAAAATATTAAGCTGTTCAATTTAATTTGTAATTTTGATAAAGCCGCTCCACCAAATAACGATAATGAGTGAAGAATTGCATTTGATACTGCAAGCCGAATTTACATATATAATATATGTTTTATGTGAAACTTCATTAGTTAACTAGAATTATTTGACTCAAAAAGTTTGTTAACTCTTATATTACTTTCTGCTTAAATTTTCATTACATAAATTAATCATAATCTACTTAGCCGCAACGAAATGCGGGTCCTATACTAATTATAGATATTTGCCACACAAAGTCAATTCACGTATCGGAAACTATTTGTGCTGTGGCATGTGGAGAAGTCGGGCCAAATGGACCCTATACCAAGAAAATACTAGCGATTTCTACTAGTTTGGTTGGATAATGGGCCGCATGGAGGCATGCAAAACATTACTGGATACGAATTTCGATTTCTTTGGCCCTGTTATAGGGTATAGTGCTATTTTATAAAATATTTGTTGAGTCTCATCATTATGAGAATCATTATGTCACTCTAACATCTTCTCTCTATATCAAAATGGAAGCTCTAAATTAGACATTATATATACTTTTGTGACACAATCTCTGATCAATGACTTTCAAAGTAGAATCTTCAAATCTTTTGTTTGTCATTCTAGCCAAAACTAGAAGAAAGTATACCCAAATACGCATCAAGAATGATTTTACTAGGCTTAAGACTAGTTGCATTGAGAGTTGGCCCTGTTAAAACAATCTTGGGGAATGAAAAGCAGTTAAAATATTCAAAGGAAATGTGCTCAAATGCCGGAGGATAAATATAATTAATTATTAAGAAGAAAGAAAAGAAATGAAGACAAAAGAATATATATAAGAGTTAGAATGTTCCATTGCCATATGACTAGAATCTGTTGCTAATTTTACGTAGTAGTATACAAAGTGATGAACACCCCTTCTAAGATACTTTTATTTCAAACGCAACCCAATTATTATGCACATTCCCTCAACATAACTCAGGTAATTCATGAAACCTTTAAACCAAGACACTGTATATGTAAGATTAGCTAACAAGAACCGGACCTAACGTCGCACATTTTACTCACTAGTGTTTGGTGTAGTGGGCCTACTCACCCACTTGTGTGTTACAGAATCTGGTGAAAATGCTTGCGAGTTCTTGAGCAATCCGGCGTCATCCCCGGCGCCGACATTGCCTTCTTCGTCTTTCCCTTTCTCGCAAGAAATACAATCTTCTATCCCTCTCAACGCCTCAAGAACCTCCTTTATTGATGGCCTCATCTCCCTGTCACGTTGCAAACACCTAAAGGCGAGCTCCGCGACCGCGGTGATCATCTTCCTCATCGCCCAATCTGAGTCGTAACCAAGAGCTGGGTCCACCAACTGCGCCAACTCACGTCGTTGGATCCTGTCGATCGCCATGTTCGCGAGAATGATCTCGTCCCGACACCTGCTGAGATCCACCGCCAGCTTCGACGATATGAGCTCCACCAAAACTACCCCGAAGCTATAGACGTCGCTCTTGTCGGTGAGCCGGAAGCACGTATGGTACTCCGGGTCCACGTAGCCCGGCGTGCCCTGGGGCGCGGTCGAGACATGCGTGGCGTCCGTCGGGAACAGCCGCGACAGCCCAAAGTCGGCAACCTTCACATGGAAGTCGGCGTCGAGAAGGATGTTTTTGGTTTTGACGTCGCGGTGGACGACGGGCGGGTTAATAGAGTGGAGATAGGCGAGGGCGTCGGCGGTCTCGATGGCGATCCGCAATCGAATAGGCCACGTAAGTCGCTGCTCGCACGCTTGGGGCCCATGCAAGTGGTCGGCTACGGTGCCGTTGGGCATGAACTCGTAGACGAGGAGGAGCTGACGGCAATGGCGGGAGGTGCAGCCGTAGAGGCTGACGAGATTTTGGTGGCGGAGGTGGGAGAGGATGTCGATCTCGTTCATGAACTGCTCCGCTTGCCTGCAGTTGGTCTCGTACAAGCGCTTCACGGCGACAGTTCGACCATCTCTAAGCTGCCCTGCATATAGAGAGCATATATAACACAAATTAATTAACCTTGCAGTAAATAGTTGCTTGCTTAACTTGTCCTACGTTTTTATTATCTTATAAATAAGATTCTGTACTAAAGAGAAAAGGAGCTTCAGAACTTAAAATGCACAAAAATCTAATTTAAATCGTATGTTTGGTATATGATAAAAAGTTCATTGTTAGTGTGTTTTTGGTGTAGCGCACAACATATATAAAAGGCCCTAAATGAAAAAAATGATAAACTTGAAAATTGAAGTTAAGGAAAACTCGGAGTATAGAATAGATAGTCCTATCCAGGAATGTTCATACCGAGAATACTGTTGTAATCCAACTCAACCATCAATATTGTCAATTCGTTCAGCTCGAACCATTGGACGAAAATGATTAAGGGCCTGCTTGGCCATACAGTCACGTGCATGTTATGACACGCAGCCGCCAGAAAGGGGCTTTTGAGAAAGCTCTAAATTCGGAGCTTTCTCAAAAAGCCCTGCGGTGCGGCTTGCCAATGAGCGCACCACCGGACCAAACAGGCCCTAAGCCAAATTTACTAGTATTAATATGCTGGTCACATATATGCCCTACGAACTCTTCTACATGCATTTGAGTACGTGCGGACCTTTCATCGCAGGGGCTCCGAATTTACCTTTGTAGACGGTGCTGAAGCCGCCGGCACCGAGTTCTAGCGAGGAAGAGAAGCCGTCGGTGGCCCCGTGAAGCTCGGCGTAGGAGAAGACGTGGGTCTTGTAGTTGGTGCTGCACAGTTCAGGGTCGATGTAGTGTTGCGGCTCAAAGGGAGGGCTAGTGATGAGGCGATTCGAGGAGAGCGAACGCTGCTCACGACTACTACTCTTACGCCTGCAGTGCAAAATGAATGTGACGGATAGAAACAGTGCAGTAGCTGCGCCCACTGAAGCTCCTGTTTTGGTTGTGCAACACAATGTGAGTCTATAAACATGTTTCGAAAAATGAGAATATATAAACATATGCGTGAGGATTTTTCTCTTTTTATTTAATTATTTATTTATTTATTTATTTATTTTGGGGCGGTAATAAGATAAGGAATAAAGTAATATAGAAAGTTTCACAGACTCTTGGTTAGAGCACGCGCGTCTGGTTTCATATAAAACTACGATAAAAGTGTTTTGATGACAAATGATCGAGTTTAACCATTTCTAGCGTTTGGGTTAATATAGTAAACCAATCGTCCCTAGCGCAAATGGCAAAGGATTTGTTGGTTGGTATCCGAAGTCCCGAGTTCGAATCCTAGTTGATTCACATTTCCAGCTAAGTTTATTTCTAAAAAAAATAAACGAAGCAGGTAGCGTGCTATCTTTCTCTAAAAAAAAAAAGAAAAAAGATTAATATAGTGAAAAATAGGAGTCCGGCTACTATACTCTTATGAGTATAGAACTCTTTGTACTCATAAGTTGTTCGCCGTTAGATCTATCCTTTTATCATTTTCACCCGTTTGATTATATTATTCAACCAACCACCCATTCAACCTTAGGGGGCCCACTATCAACCTAACCGTAACCACTCTCATCCTAGCCGCACATCTTTTCGTCCGAACGCCCGAAAACTTATGAGTACAAAAGGCTTTATACTCATAAGAGTATAGTAGCCCCAGTCGAAAATAGTATTAATATAGTGAAAAATAGTTTTCGAATCGTGATTTTTTTGTTGGTTGAAAAGTTGGTGAAAAATTATTGTTTTTTATTTGATTTATTTATTTTTTGAATACAAGTTTCTACACAAAATATATTATAGTCAATATTTTTATATTATACGTTATATAAATATATATTTTTATTTTTATTTTTTTGAAAATTTTTCTATTAAATAGTATACATGTATATTGTATAAATGGGCTGGTTCAAAAAAAATAAAGCAGGGTGGTCTGGTTCAAAATAATAATAATAATAATAATAATAATAATAATAATAATAATAATAAAGCAAGTGGTCCACGATGCCTTCGTGGACCGCAATAGGAAAAGAGTCCGCAGTCGCGTGCGCCACGAGTTTTTGTTTTCCACGTGGCAGGGGCGGAAGAAGAAAACTCAGTTTTTTTACGAAATCTGTAAAATAATTTTATAAGAAATTTTTTTTATGGAAATCCAAACATGAAAAAAATAATTTTCCGAGCGGAAATCCATTTTTGGGTCATTTTACAGAGGTCCAAACAGCTCATTATTAATGTTTTCAGATATGTCCCTACCGTTAGAATTCGTTAGAAAAATTTAGTTAACCACAGGTTAAATATTTAATCCTGATTAATTTTTAATATTTTGATCCCTCTTATATTATACTGTTAAGACTTTTGGAGGGACATATTTGTGATGGTAAAATTGAAAATATAAACAGTTCTCTAATGGTTCTCTAACGGTAACAAACCAGAGGGATATATCTGAAAATATTAGGACTTTTGCAGGAATAACTTACGAAAGTTGAACTTTACAAAAATATATTTGTAATTCACTATATTTGCGGGGACCTGTATTCAATTAACTCTTATTTAAAATTAAAAACCTAGGAATCACGAACGCGGTGTTTCGCCCTATGCGTCCGTGACTGACTCGCGTCGGACACGTACGCCGCATGGACGTGCGTGTGACGTGCGTCCATGCCGCGTCATGCAATTCCGAAGATAATTTTTTAGGAAGTTAATTAATTTTCTAATTAGTTAAGATAATTATAATTATGTGATGTTGCCATGTCATAAATAAATTAATAAAAAATATATAGTTTGGAAAAAAGCATCGTATAATTTTAAAAAATTATATAATTAAAAAATTATATAGTCCAATTTCTAATAAAAAATTATCTAATCCTACTCCTAACAAAAAAAAATTATTTATCTCATATTTTTTTTATTTTACTTTTTTTGGGGGCATAAGCCATGTTTGATGGTAAACATTTTGACTTTTTTTTGAATGATCTAAATAAATCATATTTAGTAGAGAATTTTAATTTTAAATATATTATATTGACTTTCATTCTAAAATTTAGTTTTGTTTGCAAAATTAGTATATTATATATAATGAATATGTATTATTATACTGAAAAATACTATATTTTATTAGCCATGTCCGAGCCGTGTCCGTGTCCTTATATTTTAAACTTTGCCGAGTTGCCGTGTCCGAGTCGTGTTGTGTTCTGTGTCCCGTATCCGTGTCCCGTGTTCGTGTCCGTGACACATAGCTAAAAACCCACTAAGGGTTGTCTAAATCTTGTGTGGGTTTATGTAAAAAACTATTTTAATTTAAAAATTAAAAGTTTGAAAAATAATTTGGAATTAACTTCTGAAACTAAAAATTTATCAAAAAAATTATTTCTATTTTATTTTGTAATTTTATTAAAATATATTAGGTTATTTTAATTAACAGGTCCGAAAATTTTGACCTCTAAGCATTGAAGAGTCCGACGTCAATGCCTGTTCTTATTAAGTAAGACGGCTCGAGATATGAGATATGGAACCCATATGCGTCACGCGGTGATAGATCCCACAATCTCAAATGAGTTTATGGACAAAAATTGTTTGGGGGAATGGAATACCAAATTTTATATTTGAGACTAGAAGATTTGTCGCCACATGCGTCTGAAATTCCACATTTCAAGATAAAATCTAGTATGCATTAAAAAATTTAAAGTTAAAATATTCTTTAAATAAGTTTTTTAGTTTCTGAACTTAATGTTAAATTAATTTTCAAATTCTTCATTTTAATATTTTTTTTAGATTCCTAATTGTTTTATTTTAGATAAATTTATTTTTTAATAAAAAACCCACTAAGGATTGTCTAAACCTTTGGCAGGTTTATCTAAAAAACTATATTAGTTTAAAATTAAAAGTTCGAAAAATAATTTGAAATTAAGTTTAAAAACTAAAAATTTATCAAAAAAATTATTTTAATTAACATGCCTGAAAAGAATTCAGACCCACTAAGTGTTGAACTGAACCTGACGTCAATAACTGTTTTAATTAAGGAAGCACCTTTAGATGTGAGATCTGAAGCCCACATGGCGACAGATCCCACAGTCTCAAATGGACAATTTGGAATTCCATCCCCAAGCAATTTTTTGTCTCCTTATTCATCTAAACACTATTAGTATTTTCAACTCCTTTCTTAACAGGTTATCCTAAATTAATCCATCGAAACGGTGGAATAATAGTTCTAACCTTATAGCTAGATGGAATTACGATTTCTTTTTCTTATTCCCCAACTAAAATTTTATTTAATCTGTAAAATATTATAAAATATTGTTAATTAATATATCATATAATAGTTAATTTATTTATTAATTAGCTAACTAATTAATCACTTAACTTATTAATTTGATAAATATTTAATTAATTAGTTGGGCAATTAATTTTTTAACCATAATTAACTAGCTAATTAATTAATATATTAACTTACTTTTTATAGTTAATTAACTAATAATGTGATTCTCTATTATCTTATACAATATTCGTAATTGATTAATTAACTTACCAAATTATTATTTTATTAGTATATTTTAAAATTGTATTATTCTTATTTTCACGGTCCGAATCTAGTCATCTAAATTCTATTTTTCTTAATTCTGGAAATAATCAAGTTCACTTTTAAATACAAAATTAGTCCTGTTTTTGTGAATATTACTGAATATAATAGGATGATCAGATCAATTATAGAAAAGAAGATAGAGATGGAGAAATATACCTATTATAATCCATTTTTCCAGCTTCTTCTCACTCCCTGCAACCACATACAACAATATAATACCCATTAAATTATGCATAGAACATCATTTACTAACCACCTTCAGGATTTTAGTGCAATATTTCCAAACAATTAGCACTTTAAAAGGTGACAGAAAAACTTTGAAGATCAATCAAAGAACGTAAATAAAAAACCTTTTGCATGGCACTGCTTGGTGCATCCGCACGAGCGATTTGGATCGCGCGCATCCGCGCTTGTAGTAGTACAGCTACTATTAGCACTAACTTGGCAACTGAAGCAATCTGGGTGAAGATCCCAGTTGTAAGAGAAACCGCCCGATAGCACAGAGATGCGATCGCCACCAAATGACAAATTCCAGTTAAACCGACGATCCCAAGTGTACGGACAATATGCAGGAAGATGACTCTGGTGTTGATCTTCTGGCTTTTGGGAAAAGAAGAGGGTGTAATCCTTGCAAGAAAGAGGACCAAGGAAATTGCCAAAAATGTTCTGGTAATACTCATTCTCTAGCATACTGCAGTTGAATGACGAGAGGGTGGCATTTATATGCGAAGTAAGTTGGCTAAGATTACTAATAGGTCTGGGATTCTTGATACTGTAGAGGAAAATACAATTAGGATCCCAAGTGATAGAGTTCAGGTTGGGATCGTCGACTCGAATTGTCCTATCAAAATATGAAATATTTCTAACAATATAGAGGAATCCAGTGCCATAGAATTGGACCAGTGGTGTCTCATACCAACAATGGATGAGGTGAAGCTTCTGACACTGCTGTTCTGAAGTTGTGGTGTTTGTGAAGAAAGGATACCCAATAGTCGAATTGAAGTCTCCGCATGAGAATTGGGCTGTAGGGCATGGAGGAGAAGGATTGGCAGCAGGAAAGTTGAAGAAGAGGAAGAGGAGGAGGAAGTAGAATGGAGTAGACATGGAATTAATGGAAGCACACTGATCATAGCAATTTGTATTATTGTTTATAAATTAAGGAGGAAAGAGAAAATTTATTTATGCCCTGTGATGTGACAGTTTAACTTGCAAGACTTCTCAGTTGACCCTGACTAAAAAGGATTCTAAAGGCTTATGGAAAAAAGCAGGGCTTAGACCCACCAAAGTAATTCGCATGTTCTACTAAAGATAATGAAGGAGACTTCCACTTCCGCTTCCACTTAGACTTGTATACCTTGACTTGGAAGGAGTTGCTGGGATGATGCACAACAAGGCAAAAATTTGAGTCCTTATTCTTTTTTCTTTCTTTTTTTTTTTCTTTATTTCTTTTTTTCCTGACATTCCTATAATTTTCATTTATTTTGATTTGTGTTGTTTCATTCAATTAAACTGAAAATTTTATTGAATTAATTAGAGATTTTGACAAATTTTATGACTCTAATTATTATTATTTTTTTTTTTTGAAGAAGGTGTTTTACTTCAATTAAAAAAAAAAAAAAAATGCACTAGTAGTCCCCAAACATGTGATCGATTTTTCTTTCGGTCCTTAAACTTTTAAATTGACATTTAATGTTTCAAACTGTTGAAAGTGTTTCACTTTCGTAGGTACCATCATCAGCTACTAAAGAATAACTATTATTCAACCCCTGTTTACACGCGTGCACCACGTACTCATCATCTTTCAAACTCATTATCTCAATCTCTTTCATCTTTCAATCTCAATTATCTATAAGGTCATATTCTTTTTCTTGTGTAGAAATTACAGGCTTAGATTGAAAATATGAATAGACAGTGAGCCATTAGATTCGTTGGGCACAGATGTACGTGTAGATGCACTAGGCACAAGCAATAACTATTCCGATAATTAAAAGTGATCTCAAGAATCTAATATTTTTAAATTTTTTTTGGGGGACCGAGGAATTTAACCATTTGGATCAGAGAATGTGAAGCGAAGGCTCTGATACCATATTAAATAATACGAAACAACCGTTATTCTCTATTAAAAAGCTTAAGTTTTTAAAAAACGGTGTTTAAATATTTTTATGTGTAACAAGAACAAAGCAAAACTTTATTTGAAGTATCGGAATCGCTAGTGCAATTTAGCCCAAACAAAAAAAAAATTAAAGGCCTATTTCTGAACTCCCTATAGTTGAGAGGTTTCCTGTACATCTAAGCGCTCAACATAGAAAACTTTTCTCTCAACCTGTGCACACGTGCACAAGGTATGCTAATGACTTAGCGCCATGAAAGCCGCACACGTCCTCTTGCACCCATTTACAAGGTGTATCCAAAATCATGACCACCTTGGCCATTCCATATAAGTGTGGCTAAGCCATACCACCCCCAAAAAAAGAGAAATGATTCGGTACTTTATTTTATTAAAAATAAAAAAAATCTTAACTGTTGATTAATGAAGGATAAAAATAACTTTTCATTATGTAGTAGGTTAACCGATTACCTGATGTGAGGGTATTTTTGTAATTAGGCTAACCAAAATTTTAAGGAAGTTTTGATTAATATCTCAATTGATTGATAACGCAAATTTAGGCTTTAATTGCGCACTAATTTAGGCATTAATTTTAGAAAACTTAGAATTATTCTAATTTAGACTTTAATTTAAATTTTAGAAATTTTAGAAATAGTAATGTTTCTAAATATATTGAATTGAAATATTTAATATTTAAATTTAAAAATTTAAATTTAAATAAGAGGAACTTTGTATTACCATTTTAACAAATTTAATGTTGATAATAATAAATTCAACATATTTAATTTGTTTAGTAAACTGTTAAATTCCTCTACTTTAGACATTAATATTGTATCACAAATGTAAAAAAATTTAAATTTAGGTTAAAAAAATTTAAATTCAACATATTTAATATGTTGTAACGTTTTGTATCACTATTTAAATTCCATGCATTTAATGTTTTAATTTTAGAATTTTCTATTTTAGACATTAATTTTGTATCACTATTTAAAAGAACTTGTAATGTTGGTAAATGTTTAATTCAACTAGTTTAGACATTAATTTTCTATCACTAATTTAAATATATTTGAATGTGGGTAAATATTTAAACTCAACATATTTAATATGTTTTAAAAAAATTTAGATTTTATTTAATTTAGACATTAATTTTGTATTACTATCCAAAATCATGACCCCCGCGCCCGCGCCCCCGGGTGGGCGCAGGGGGCGCTCCCTGCGCCCCCCTGCGCGCCCCCGCGCCCCCGCCCCCCCGCCCGCGCCCCCTGCGCTCGCCGCGCCCCTTGCGCCCGCCCACCACCGCCCCGCGCGCCACCGCCGACGCCTCCCTCTCCCTCCTCCCCGTTTACCTCTTCGACCCCCGCGACTACGGCCGCTCCTCCTCCTCCGGCTTCGACCGCACCGGTTCAAAATTATTTTGGAGTGTGAGGAAAGAGAGAGAGAGAGGGGGATGAGGATGGAGAGTGGAGGAAGAAGGAAGAAGAAGAGGAAGAGAAAGAAATGGTGCAATATTATTCTAAATAGTGCAATTTGACCTTAAAAGTGTAATTTCATCTCAAAAGAGTGTAATTTCTCTTTTAAATAGTGCAACATTCATTAAAACAGTACAATTTTTTTTTAAAATAGTGTAAATTTTTTTTAACAGTGCAATTTCATCATCTTCTTCCTTTTTCTCTATTTTTTATTTTTTCGGTAGGAAAACAATATTTTTTATTTTTTATTTTTTCTCTAGAATTTTTTTTGTCACGACCCACCGCCTTCGTCGGAGTATAACTATATTTTTTTTCCTCCCTCGCCGGCGTGCTTCTCGGCCCCAAGAAGCACTTCTTTTTCGTCGCCGGCGGTGGCGGCGGGGACGGCGAGTGGAGGAAGGTCGGAGAGGGAAAAAAAAAAAGAGTCGCGGCACGGCGCGGCCTCGGCGGGGTCGGAGGCGAGGAGGGCGGGGTTGCGCGGGCGAGGGCGAGGGCGTGAGGGGCAGAGGCGAGGCGTTCCGCCTCCGCCTCCGCCCGCCTTCTTCAGAGAGAAAAAAAAAGAGCGAGAGAAAAAAAAACATTAGAGAGAGAAAAAAAAGAGGAGAGAGAAAAAATAAGAAGGGTATTTTGGTCAGTTTACTGAAAATCCGGACCGAATCTGCAAAATCGAAAATAGCGACCCAATTTTGCAAAAGCCCAAAACTAGTGAATTTTTTATGCAAAAAGGCCTAAAAAAATTTATAATTTTTCTACTTTAGACATTAATTTTGTATCATTATTTTAAAAAAATTGTAATATTGCTAAATATTTAAATTCAACATATATAATATGTTTAAGAAATTTTTGAATTCCTCTAGTTTAGGCATTATTTTTGTCTCACTAATTTAAAAAAAATTGAATGTGGGTAAATATTTAAATTCGGCATATTTAATATGTTTTTTCACTATTTAAAAAAAATTGAAAAGGGGTAATTGATTAAGAATATAGGGTATAATTCAAATTTATCTTAGAATAGAATTAGATGGGCTAAATTAATTCTAATTTCAAATTAATCTCTTAAAATAATTAGATCTGTATTATAATTTAAAATATAAGCTGAAATTAAATTTGAAGTTCAGAACCTAAAAACTATATAAAAACCTCCTATAAATCTAAATAGTATGTAAAATGTGAACTTCCTAATAAATAAATTTAGATTATATAATTTAAATTTTAAGCTTATACTAAATCTCCACCATAAAAGTTTTATTATAGTAAACAAAATTTGGAATGTAGATAAATTAAACAAATTTTTATATGAAATAAATCTAGACTATTTGTATATTTTATAAAATTGGTCAGTCTAATTGATTTGATTTATTAAGGTGATTTTGACAATTTTCACCCTTAAAATTTTTCAACTTTTAGTCGATTTTTAAAATTTTAGTCCCTTATCTTTTGATTTGCAATTAACTTACTAATTTTCATTATTTATTTTAAGTAAATTAGTATCAATGATTTAAAACCAAATTGAAACAATTGATTCGACTGATCAAATCATAATCTATTCTATCAAGTTTCTCAGTTCAACCCACTGAACTGAATAATAAGAATACTTTAGAACCATTATATATAATAGACGTTTTAAAAATTTTAACAGTTTTAGATAATAAAAATTTTACACAAAATTTTAAATGTAAAGATTAAAAAGATTAAGATTATTTGATTGTATCCAATCTGAACCCGAAACCAACTAGAATCTGAATTTATTTTACGTTATATATAATCTATATAAATGTTTGATTTTATATTTGAATATGTATTTTAAAAATTTAGATTTAATTTAATATATTTTGAAATACTGTAAAGATAAATAATTTTTCGGTTTGGGCTACTGTTTGGGTTTCAGATTTTTAGTTGAGTACGAGTGTGGATATGATTTTCTAAAATTCGTCGGATTTGTGTTTAGGTTCGATTTCGGTTTTGATAGTCGGGTTCGGGTTTAGATTTTTAAAAATCCGCCCCGAATTTAACCCCTTTACATCTCTACTGTGGCTGAACAGGA
Source organism: Puya raimondii (assembly GCA_016920855.1). Lineage (NCBI taxonomy): Eukaryota > Viridiplantae > Streptophyta > Magnoliopsida > Poales > Bromeliaceae > Puya > Puya raimondii. The sequence goes on from JABWPP010000049.1 coordinate 49,969,594, forward strand.
AAGATAAAGAGAGAAAAATGAAACAAAGAGAGAATTTTTTTTTAATAATATAGTAAAGATAAAATTACTAAATTACTCATGTATTAAAAGACCAAAATGTTCTTTTTTGGGGTACCCGGTAACCGGTACCTCTCTCAAAGTGACCTGCTATTGCAGGTCACAATTTTAAAAAAATTAAATCATAGCCGTTGAATAGAAATGAATGAATGGTGTTAAAAAATTACAAGTATAGAAGCACTACTTCCAAAAAAATAGCACATATACTATATTTATAACTTACATCAAAAGCTACATAAATTTTAGTCCAATTAGATTTCTAATCCAATTAAAATTTAAATCTTAATTAATTTATCTCCAACAGATTTAAATATTTATTCTAATTTAATAAGGATTCAACTACAAATCTGATCAAATCCTAACATGAAACATAATGAGGCACAATAAGCATATTTCACATTTAGAGCATCATTCGTAAACAACTATTCTTCTATTTTATTGAAGTAAATACATGTAGTTCATATGACTTTGCATGGTAAATGCATATGGTAATTAGTTACCTTGTAAACATAGTTAACAAAGGTTTAGTTATTAATATAACGTGCGCAACTCTGAGAGGTGAAGTCCTGCCCACTTGAAGTGCTAGATTATCTGAATATGTGTCCAAACCAAAACCGAAAAAGCGAAGATCAATAACAAGCCCTAAGGCTTCATTTGGTTCGGGATTAAATAAGAATTAGTTATTCCAGGAATAGAGTTAAATTAAGGGTTAAGCCTGGAATAGATCAATTTTGCGTTTGAATGAAAATTAAGTTGTTCCCTGGAATAAGGAAAATAACGTTTGGATAGATTGGATTTGAAGAAAAAAAGAAAAAATCTAATTCCAAATTAGAAATTTTTTAAATTTATTTAATTAAATAAAAATAAAATTTAATTAAATTATATGAACAGTAGCCAAATAAGGCTTAGCTGATCTTATAACTAAAGAGTCGACATTAACAATTAAAATTTGACCAGATTTTTTTACGTGTGGTTCGTATTTAAATAGACATACATTTTCACAAATAAATTGTCCAAGGCTAATTTTGGTCGATGTCTCTTCACAATAATCATGATGGAGAAAGCACCAATTCAAATGGAATGGGTTCAAAATGATGTTACTGCATGGATCGGGATTATAAATCGAAGTTAAGTAATACAAAATAGAATAATAATAAGTAATACAATTTCTTTAGATGAAATAAGAAGAATAGTGGGTAATTATAAATAGAAAATAATAATTTTGCCCTAATTATTATATTTGAATTTAAATTTTTTATTTTATATTTAAAATTTCAAATTTAAATAGATAACTTTTTTATAAAATTAAAAAAATTCAAGTATAAAATTTTAAATATAAAATGTCAAATTTAAAATTTAAATAATTAAAAATAAAATTTAAAATTTAAAATTTAAAATTTAAAATTTAAAAATATAAATATATATATTTTAAGATTACAAATTATAAATTTTTGAAATTTCAAATATAAAATGTTATATTTAAAATTTAAATAATTAAAAATAACAATTTAAAATTTTAAAATTTAAAATTAAATTTTAAATTTTAAAATTAAAATTTTAAAATTTAAAATTTTAAAATATTAATTTTAAGATTACAAATTATAAATTTTAAAAATTTAAAAATTAAAATTAAAATTTTAAATTTGTATTAAAAATTAAATTGGGATGTGATTAACTTTAATCCTACCCCAATTCTAGAGGGGGTGGGGTTCTGAATTAGATTACTACTGATGTTGCATTACTGTGTTTGGTTTAATGCAGTAATATGATGTTGGATTACAGTATATATAGGATTACTATGTTTGGTTCAATTTATAAATTCGGTAATTTTGACAATAAAGTATAGTCTATTCCAAAATTGCCCTCAGTTATATTTGACAAACCTTTTTTTTATTGTTTGCAAAAAATATTCTTTTACTAAATTTAAATTTAAATAATTTAATTTTTTTTAATTTTTTAAATTTATAATTTAAAATGTAAATATAAAATTTAAAATCTAAATTTAAAATTTAGAATTTAAAATATAAATTTAAAATTTGAAATTTAGAATTTAATTTAAAATTTCTAATTTAAAATTTTTGTGATTTAAAATTAAAATTTAAAAGTAAAAAATTTAAAAATTTAAAAATGTAAATTTAAATTTAATTTAAAATTTAAAATTTAAATGTAAAATTTAAAATTTAAAAATTTAAATTTAATTTAAAATTTTAAATTTTAAATTTAAATGTAAAATTTAAAATTTAAAATTTAAAGTTTTAAAATTTTAAAATTTAAAATTTAAAATTTAAAATTTACAAATTTTAAATTTTTTAAAATTTTAACTTAAAATTTTAAAATTAAAATTAAAATTAAATTTTAAAATTTAAAATTTAAAATTTAAAATTTAACGATTCAAAACTTTAAATTAAAATTTTTTAAAATGACGTATTAAAAGAGTTTCAGATGTTGGAGGGGTAAACTTGTAATTTTATACAAATGCAAGATTACTTGTCTTCAGTAATGCAAGATATACCCTTCCCCCCTCGGTAATATTTTGGTGTAATCTTGCACCTTTTGTAATGCTGCAATACCGAGCAAATTAATACCGGATGAACCAAACACGGTAATCCTGGCAGGATTGCCTGTAATCCTGCCAGGATAACCCGAACCAAACACCCCCTTGGGGTTATCCAGGATTAGGGTTAAATGGGGGGTTAACCCCCTTAACCTTAACCCCGAACCAAACGGTAGCTAAGGGTCCCTCTCAAAATCAAATAGAAAACACAGGGCTACTATCCTAATCAGTACAAAATTTCAACAGTTGAAGTTCTCTTTCAGGTTTCAACCTGTCAATTTATCAAAGGTCAGCTACAATTATAGACAGTCCAAGTTTCAAATCGTCAAAATTTTCGGCTAGTTGAAACTTCACAGTTAACCCTCTAGTTCACACACAAAAACACTCTTTGGACCTTCGAAGTCCTCAAATCTATCTAAATTGAGTCCACACCATAATAATTTTTAAACCAAATTTAAAATCCACTAAATGTGACCAAATTAAGACACTACTATAAGCGTTCAAAGGATTAATTATGACAAAATCTCAAAAAAAATTGATATAGAAACACCAACACATATATATATAACTATGAAGATAGAATAATTAAGATCTATTGGATGATGTTAGTGAAAAAAAAAAAAAAAAAACTCCAAATTACTCTTACTTTTAAGGCTTGTTTGTTCATAGAATTTAAGATTTAACTTTTCTGAAATTATTATCCTCGAATAGAATTGTGATATTGCTGGAATATTTTTATTTGGTTTATTATGTAGAATATAATATCTAGTATTATTTCATTCTCATTTGATTCAACTGAGAATATATAATTTGGTTATATCAATAAATTTGCTATTGTAACATTATTTATAGAGTATAATATTATATATCTTTTTACGCGAAACTGGGTAGTAAAAATCAAACTGGAAATAAATAGTTTAGTCCACGGAATCATAATTCATGAAAAAATAGAACTTTAATAAGATATCATGAGAATTTAAATTCTTTTATAATGAAACAAACCTGAGAAATGTCAGTTTCTAATCCAAGTTTCTGAAAATTTAAGTCCTAACGATTTAGATTTCTGAAAGGGTCGATCTTTTTTTTTACTTTTTCAAAAAAACAAAGTCTCTGACAGGACGGATCAAAATTTTTTATTATATCAAATTTTTTACTGATAGCTTGATTTAAGAATAGAATGGAATAGAACTGGAAATAATAATAATAATAATAATAATAATAAAATTAATCTTCTTCTATGATTCAGTGGTTAATATAGAAGAATAGTCATTTGTAATTTTTCTTTTGATTAATGAATCTTATTTCACCTGTATTTTCTGTTTGTTTTTTTTTTTTCCTTTTTTTTATGGTTGTGCTAGCAATAGTTTTTCTGTACTAGCAATATTTTTTTTGCTGAGGAAATGAGTTTATGGTAAAAATCTGATTTGACGCTTTCGTTGTGGAATCCCAACAATCAATACTGGAGTGAGTACCGGGGCAATAGCAATAGGTATTTGAGCGGGTTGCGGACTCCAAAAATCTGGTATCATAGCGAGTATCAGAATCTCAACAGTTGGTATCGAAGCTTAAGATTTTTTGATCTGCGAGAGAGATCAACATAAGAGCACAAGGTTACCGATCTCTAGAGAGATCGATGTCAAAGCACTGGATTGCTGATCCTTATAGAAGATCGACGTCAGAGCATGGTGTTACCGATCGTTCGAAGCGATCGATGTTAAAGAACAATTTGATCTCTTTGTGCGCATTGGACTTGAAAGGTTACGAATTTTTTAGCTTCTCGAGAACAAGATCAGGTCGTATGTGAGGCGAACAAGTGTGAGAACTTGTATGTTCTGAACGGAAATATAGTCAAAATGGAAGAGAAAACAATTTGGGTTCCAAAAATTCACAGAGGAACAGTCGCCCGAGATGGTGCGACAGATGCAACGACATGGAGCGGAAGGGACAAGCTAAACGTGGAGCTTGCATAGTGAGTTCCATGCAGCGGCTAAAGACAACAAATGAAACCAAGGTAGAGATTGTTAGGATTTGATTAGATTTATAGTTGAATTATAATTAAATTAGAATAAATATTTAAATTTATTTGGAGATAAATTAATTAAAATTTAAATATTAATTAGATTAGAAATCGAATTGGACTAAGGTTTGGATAGCTTTTGATGTAACCTATAAATATAGCACATGTGTTATCGTTTTCGGGTGGTGTTACGACTTAGTCACACCTATATGGCATAGCCAAGGTGGTCATGATTTTGGATACGCCTAGTGCATGGGTGCAAGAGTACGTGTGCAGCTTTCATGTCGGTGGGGCATTGGTATATATTGTGCATGGGTGCACAAAGATGTGAGAGAAGTCTTCTGGATTTATGGAATGCGAGAGAGAGGTGAGAGGGATTCAAGGCTCAAGTTGAAGCTACTCTGTGTAGAAGAAGAATTATGTGTAATCCTCATTTTGATTTTTCTTTTTTTGAGAGAAAAGTAGCATGCTACCCGCTTCGTTTATTTCTTTATAGAAAATAAACTTAGCTGGAAATGTGAAGCAACTATGCTTCGAACTTGGGATCTCGGTACCAACCACCAAACCCTTTGCCACTTACGCTAGGGACGGTCGGTATTAATTAATTTTATTTCACTCGTATTTTCTATTTGGTTTCTCTTTCTTGTGGTTGTGCCAGCAATAGTTTTTTTTGCGAGTAAACAAGTTTATGGTAAAATTTGATTTGACGTTTCTGTTGTGGAATCCTAACAACTGGTACTGGAGTGAGTACTCGGTCAATAGCAGTCAGTATCTGAGTGGGTTACGGACCCAAAAAACTCTGGTATCAGAGCGAGTACCAGAATTTCAACAGTTCATTCTTGTATATTTAGATTGAAAATCATATAGATATGAGTAGAGACATTCATAAGCTCTGCATATGTAAGACACAACAAATTGTATTCCAAAGTATGTTTACTGAGAACAATCTGTGATCCCAAGTATTGTTGTCCAGAGTATGCTCAAGTACAATCAAGATTTTCTTTGCAACTTACATTGTTCAGCTATCTGTTTCTAGTAGAGTCACCTAAATTGCGACTCAGGTTCTCGTTGTGATTAACCCTTTGCCTCCAAAAGCCTGAGTCACCCAGAGAACTGTATCTTTAAGTGACAGCATGGGGCAATGGAAGCCTTTGAGTGTGAAGGCAAGTAACTGAATGGGATGGCAAAGTTTTTGATAGAAAAGAAAGACCGCAAAATCTATTTCACCTTCCGTCAGAGGTGGTTCTTTTGTCACAAATGAAACAAGTCACTTAACTGACCCCGCAAAACGAAAAAGTTCATTGAAGTGTTAGAAAGCCAATTTCAAACTCTATTATTATGTGCATTCCCTCGATCAATAAAAGCTTTACATTGAACACAAATTAATTTACAACTAAGGCTATAAAAACAAGCTTTATACTAAGGCAGTAGCTTCTCCAGTGTGAAGCACTAAGATCTTAGAATCCTACTCACTAATGTTTGGCGTAGTGGACCTGCTCCCCCACGTGTGTGTAACAGAATTTGGCGAAAAAGCTGCTGAATTGCTTGGCATTCCGGCATCATCCCTTACACCAACATCGATTTCTTCATCCTTCCCCGCCTTGTTGGCCACACCTTCTATCGCTCTCAACACCTCAAGCACCTCCTTTATCGGTGGCCTCATGTCCCCGTCATGTTGCAAGCACCTAAAGGCAAGCTCCGCCACCATGGTGATCATCTTTCTTATTACCCAATCAGAATCATAACCAAGAGTGAGGTCTACTAGCTGGGCCAATTCGCTCCGTTGGATCTTATTGATCGCCATGTTAGCAAGATTGATCTCGTTCCGGCACCTGCTGAGGTCCACCGCCGGCTTCGACGATATCAGCTCTGCCAAGACTACACCGAAACTGTAAACGTCGCTCTTGTCGGTGAGTTGGAAGCATGTGTGGTACTCTGGGTCCACATACCCAGGAGTGCCCTGCGGTGCGGTCGACACGTGGGTGGCATTCATTGGGAACAAACGCGACAGCCCAAAGTCGGCGACCTTTACGTGGAAACCGGCGTCGAGAAGGATGTTGTTGGTTTTCACGTCACGGTGTATGATGGGCGGCTCAACGGCATGTAGGTAGCCAAGGGCTTCTGCGGTCTCGATAGCAATTTGCATTCGTATTGGCCACGTTAACAATTGCTCGCACGCACGAGGCCCGTGCAGGTGGTCGGCTACGGTCCCGTTGGGCACGAACTCGTAGACGAGGAGAAGCTCGCGGCAGTGGCGGGAGGTGCAGCCATAGAGGCTGACAAGGTTTTGGTGGCGGAGACGGGAGAGGATGTCGATCTCATTCATGAACTGCTCCACTCGCTTGTAGTTGTTCTCGTACAGGCGCTTTACGGCAACTATCCGACCGTCTGGTAGCTTTCCTGAATCAATAGAAAACTAATAGGTTTTTGTTTGGTCTGGCTTATGAAATAGCTTCTTTACTACAACAAGCAATTATCAAGTCTCTGACAAACAAAAGCTTCAGATTTCTTATAGTGACTACAGCTGAAAATGAAATTGCAAGTCTGAAAAGAAGCTTCAGTTGAAAGCTTAGCTACAGCGAAAAGTTGTAGTTGGCCTTAAATGAAATATATGTTAAAATATTTTCGAATAGCTCTAGTCATAGAGGAAGTTTAATAAGCTCTGGCCAGGAAAAAGGCCTTAAATGGATAGAAAAAATCAGAACTTGCAGTATAAGTTAAAGAAAGAATGCTATTTAGTCCTTTAATCCAAGTATTTAGCATATTTTCAAGTACCTTTATAGACAGTGCCAAAGCCGCCGTCGCCAAGTTCTTGGGAGGGAGAGAATCCATCGGTGGCCTCATCGAGCTCAGCATAGGAGAAGATGTGGGTCTTATAATCTGCACTACATAATTGAGTGTCAACATAGTGTGTCTCAAAGCGAGAGCCTCTGATGAGGTGATTGGAGGAGGGAGAGTGGTTTTTCGTTCTTCTTCGCTTGCGGAGCGAAATGCAAAGGATAGATATCAACAAGCCAGCTGCTGCACCCCCTGAAGCACCTATTTGATTAGGAAGCAGAATGTGAGTAGAAAACACGAAAAGATGAAATAAAAGTGTGAGTATTGGTTTAGAAGCTTTTCTATGTCTAATTTACTGATAAGTATTTGATATAAGCAGTTCTTGCTACTAGCAGGGTTTGATAAGCCATCTGAGGCTGAATTCTTTGCTTGTCTTGATTGATCTACTTGCATAATTGGAACAAACAAACTCTAGGAAGAAATAAATGAATAATAAAGGAAGTGAAATCCAAAGCATCTAGAAGCTACCATACTTGATTGATCTACTTCCATAATCTGCTATATTTACTGACATGAGCAAATAAACTCTTAAGAAAAAAATAAATAAACATGGGGGAAAATGTAGAAGGACAACCTAAACTATAGCACTTTTATAAACAGGCATCAAACTTTTCAATTTTGGTAATTAGACTTCCTAAGTTTTATCAAATAATCCCTCTCCTCAATTACAGTTACTAATTACAAAGTGATTTTAATCGCCTATGTGTACATACTTTTGAGACTTCAAAATAGAAAAGAAATTCTATTTTTTTGCTGACAAATTTAAAAATTAAGTATGAGAATTAAAGAATTGGGTGAGCCTATATTCGATTTTATTTTTAATGCAAGAATTTAAAAAATAAATTGTAAGATTACACATAACATGTACGATCAAAACAGCTGTATAATTAGTAATTTCAATCGAAGAGAGGAGCCTATTGAAGTATTTGATTGTCAAAATTAAAAGTTCAGGCCTATGTTAGCAAAAGAGCTAAAGTTCAAGAGGTCCCTATACATTTTTCCCACAAAAAAAAAAGAAAAAGAAAAAAGGAAAAAAAAAAAAACAGCAGATAGCAGAGTTGGGGAAAATATGTTACCTATTATAACCCATTTTTCCGACTTCTTCCTTCCTGCAACAACATATAACAAGACCAGTTAAGAATGCTTCAGTTGATGCTTATCACTTTCGTCAAGAACAGCTTAATAATTTGATTCATACCAAGCATATTAGTTTGATATGTGAAGAAAAAGCTTACAGTATCAGCAAAATAGGCAAAGAACTGAAAAGCAGAAATAAAGTCAGCAATTGTTAGTACTTTTTCCATCATCTTTGCACTGCTTAACGCATTGGCATGGGGAGTCCAAGTCTCCTGGATCGCCACTCGTAGTACAACTACTGCTAGCAGTTACGTTGCAACCGAAACAATCTGGATGAAGATCCCAGTTGTGAGAGAAACCGCCGGAGAGCAGAGAAATGTTGCCATCATTTCTACCTTCATTATCTCCGGCAAATGACAATTTCCAAGTAAACCAGAGGTCTCCCAAACTCGAACAATAAGTAGGAAGATCATTCTCATGATAGTTTTGTGAATTTTGTGGAAGGAAGAGAGTGTAATTCTTGCATGAAACATGACCCAAAGAGTCGCCGAAAATATTGTGATTGTACTCGCTCTCTATTTTATCGCAACTGAACGAAGTTAATGTCTTCTTTGTACTCAATGTAAGTTGGGTGAGATTAATAGCAGGGATCGGGTGCGTAAAATTGTAAAGGAAAGCACAATCAGATTCCCAAGAATAGGAGTTTAGGAAGAGATCATGAACTACAATTGTTCTATTTGGGAGCGAAATATCTCTAACAACATACGAAAATCCGGTGTTATAAAATTGGATCACAGGTGACTCGTTCTGACAATAGATGTGATGAACTTTGCGGCAATCTGGATTAGTACTGGCGGAGTTTGTGAAGAAAGGAAAGCTAACATTCCAGGTGTAATTTCCGCATGAGAATTGGGTTGGAGGGCACGATGAAGGATGAGCTGAGTTTTTAGGAAAGAAGCAGAAGAGGAGGAGAATGAGGAGCAAGTGTACTGTAGTACACATCGGAATGAATTGTAGTGGCCTCATGCACGTCACTGCCCCTTATAAGTTGCTCGAAAAGAAAAAGGAAGGAACGTATATTAATAATATATGCTGTAGGGAAATTGAAACGCTTTTGCTTGCAAGACTTAGTAATGGACCTTGACCAGGGGCGGAGCCATCTTAAGGCTGAGAGGGGCACCCCGGACTTTTCATAATTTGCATAATAGTTCTTTACATATAAAAAATTTAAAGAATATATTTTTATTTAATCTCAAAAATATATTAACTGACCTATTTTTTTTAAAAGTTTTTAGCGCTAACATAGTGCTCTCTCAACTCTGAATTTATTTTTATTTTTTTATTTAGTACCTTCATAACTTCTAATTATTTTAGATAATCTTTTTATTTAATTAAATTAAAAATTATATTAAAGTGAATAGCTCTGTCAACTAATAGTCATCAATTGTCACAATTGTATTTACTAAAAATTAAAAAATTAAATCATTGACTAAATTATTATTAGATTTAGTAAATTTTAAAATTATTCGAGTGAAATAATATAAATAAAATAATTAGAAGTTAAGTAAGTATAAATAAAAAAGGGGTAATGCTTTTTTACACTAATTATTTAGTCAATATATTTTCTCACCAAAAATTTGATTAGGTAAATTTTGTTTATTTATTAAAATTTTAATTTGTATGTATTTTGGCCCCCCATAATCGAGTTCTAATTTCCTCCCTGACCTTGACTAATTGAATTTCAGGGGCCTTTGGGATTGGGCCCACTCCCGCTCATCATGCTCCACCACTGAAAGGAAGTGGAATAGTTTGAATTGGAATGCTTGGAGAGGAGTGCCATCGTGAGAAGCAATTCAAGATCAACGGGGCAAAAGAAAAAAGTCTTCTGTGGCCAGTTGAATAAGTACGTTGAACTGAACGTATGAGTCCATCAAAATCCTCCACTCAGTGCCTCTTCCGATGTAGGAATATTTTGTTTAAGATTTTTCTTTTTCTTATTTAAGGAACATGGAGTGATCTGTAAATAAGGAGTGTAATTAGTGTTGGGAATCTGGTACTCACTCTGATATCAGATTTTGAAAATTCGCAACCCGCTTTGATACTGACTGCTGTTGATCCGGTATCAGTTGTTGGAATTCTGCAATGAAAGCGTCAAATCGAATTTTTACCATAAACACGTCTCCTCAGCAAAAGCTGATACAATCACAAAAGAAAGAAAACCAAATTGAAAATATACGGGTAAAATAAGATTCACTAAATAAGAGAAGATTACACCTAACTACTCTTCTGCAATAGAGTAATTTCAACTCGAGCTCTCTTTTTGAATCTCTCTCACCTTTCTCTCGTCTTCTATAAATTCAGAAGACCTCTCTCTCACCCTGTGCATCCATGCACAAAGTATACTAATGACCCACAGTCACGAAAACCGCACACATCCTCTTACACCTATGCACTAGGTGCGTCCAAAATCATAACCACGTTGGCCATGCCATATGGATGTGGCTAAGCATACCACCGCCATCAAAATAATAGCACATATGCTATATTTATAGCTTACATCAAAAGCTATGCAAATTCTAGTCCAATTAACTTTTTACTCTAATTAATATTTAAATTTTAATTTATTTCCAAAAAATTTAAATATTAATTCTAGTCCAACTAGAAATTCAACTACAAATCTAAACAAATTTTAACGATTAGATGTCTCTTTTAGACTATATTTGGATATATGAGTATCTTGCTCGATATATTCCCTTAGTTTGCTTTAAAAATTTTGCGCATTTAATTGATGGGCAGTGTGATTAACTATTTAGAATGAAATATCATATTTGGACTTTTGGTTATTTATTCAGAATAAAATAAATCATATCGTAAGTAAAATATACTATCTTACCAAATTATGAATGACAAGTGGCAAATTATGTTGATGCTTCTAGATTTTAATCATCTAATACAATTCTTAAAGCGCACAAATTCTCAGTGCTAACTTGTTCAGATAATATCGCAATAGAATTATGGGAATGATCAAAAGTGGAATGATTGGGAATATTAAGTTTTAAGAAAAACTTCAATTAGTCCTCCTATGGTTTTAGTGTATTTTCAGTTTGCCACTCTACAAATATAATAATTTTAATTTCACTTCTCTATTTGTAGTTTTCAATTTCTATCACATTAACTATTTGTCAGCATTTGGGATATTGAAGTCCTAAAATTTATGAAGCATAAGATATTAAAGTGATACATTTTATGAACCACAGGGTACAGAATCGTGATATTTATTGGTCTATTTTTTTCACATAGCCAATCCCAAAATATAATGCTTTAGCATTTTAATATACTATTTGATAGCAAGTTTTTACAATGAAATAAAGACTAAATCATAAAGTAACAAAATAAAATATTTCAAACCACAAAACAGCAAACTGAAAATATGTTAAACTAGAGAGAGGCTATTTAATGTTAACCTAAATTTTTTCTTATCCTTGGTCTATTTAGTTTCCATGCATCCATAAATTCATGTGGTATTTTAAATTTCAGGTGTGAACAGATTAAAATTTTTCTATATTATCTATGTTAATATATATTATTATACGTTAACAAGTCACAGGGACAGCGACAATCTTTCCAAAGTCAAGATGACTATGCAGCGCGTTGAATAGTTTCTGTACCAGATAAAACAAAGTAGGATGAATGAAATTAATGGTCCCGTTTGATAGCGATATTATATTAGAGTGTGTTTGTTTCACTGAAAATAAAAAGGACTGAAGTAAATTTTATCTGTAAATATTTATTTTTATTATTTAATTCATCGTAATTTTATCATCAGTCGAAATTCAAACTACTCAAAATATCATAATTGACTTCAACCTAAGGAAGAAAAGAAATAAGAAAAAAAATTTAAATTTTTTTTAATTCATATCTTAATTTTTCAGTTTTTGTGTTATTCACTTTCTGTCAAACAAATAGTAAAGCCGGAGGAACTTCCACTCCATAACTATACAAACAAATAGCAAGAATAAAAATTAATTTTTGCCTGAACGTTAATTCACTCAAAAGTCTACTTCAATTTATTGGGTAAATTGCACTGTTGCCCCCTGAAGTTTTGGCGGAGTTTCACTTTACCCCCCAAACTTCTAAAATAGATATTTAACACCCTAAACTCTAATATTTCATTCATAGTACTCCTTCCGTCAGTTTTTCATCAAGCTTCGTTAACCGAAAACTGACGGAAGGGGTAACATGAATGAAATATTAGAGTTTATGATATTAGATGTCCATTTTATGAGTTTGGGGGTAAAGTGAAACTCCATCAAAAGTTCAGGAGATAACAGTGCAATTTAGCCCCAAAATACATTATTTCATTAGAATAGGTTATTTATGGATTGACTACTGACACTCAAATTAGTGATCATGCGAAGTTTTGAATTTATATATATTTTTTATCCTAAAATAAATTATACCACAACTTACCCTACATTTTATCGTATAACAGCAAAAAAAAAAGAATTAAAGTGGCTTAAAGATAAGAAAATAGAGACACTAGCTAGCTAGCTATGATGCTCGAACACCCTACTCTCCTAGTGTACTCGCTAATGTGGTTAATTTATAATAAGTATTCTCACTCGGATATAGAGATTTTAATTCTCAGTTAATACTCCGTAGTACTCGTTTCTCACATTTATCTCTAGAAGCATTGTTCTAGAGAATGCACTTACTTCCTATAAAATTATGCAACGTAATTTAATTATAGTCTAAAATCAAAATTTTACACTTCTTTTAACCAATTAGAAATTTTGAATATTATAAAAATATAATATTATTTTATAATAAATTTTAAAAAAATAAAATAAATTAGTGATGTTAGATTAAGAGATACTAAATATCATCTCATTCTTCAGATATCAGCCGCACACCTGCGTAAGCGATCTAATCCATATACTTTTTTAATTTTTTTAATATTTTTCTTGAAACTATTCCTTTAACATAATTAAATATTTTTTTATATTTTTTTTTCCAACAACCAAATATTTCTGTTGCCTCTTAAATTTTTGATTGAGTTTTACTTTACCCCCCAAACTCATAAAATGGATATCTAATATCCTAAACTCTAATATTTCATTCATGTTACCCCTTCCGTCAGTTTTCGGTTAACGGAGCTTGACGAAAAACTGACGGAAGGGGTAACATGAATGAAATATTAGAGTTTAGGATGTTAGGCGACTATTTTAGGAGTTTAGGGGGTAAAGTGAAACTTCGTCAAAAGTTCAGGGGGCAACAGTGCAATTTACCCTCAATTTATTTATGATACGAGAGTCACAGACAAGTAAGGATGTCAATGGGTATGGATACCTGAAATTTTATCCGCATCCGAATCCGAATCCGAATAGAGCAGATTTATCTGATGCTAAACGGATATAGATACAGATACAGATGTAAAAAACGAAAACCCGATGGATTGAAATTTGGGTATGGATTTTGTCTGAACCCGACCCGAACCCGAATCCGACCCGAACCCGAATTGATTTTACATGATATATATATGTTGGATGCTATATTTTAATTTGTATTTTAGAAATTAATCTAGATTTAATGTAATATATATGTTGTGGTGAAATATGGTAAGAGAAATAATTGTTTCGGGTTCGGATTTTCGGATTCGGATTCAGGTTTGGACTTTGAATTTTTGGTCGGGTTCAGATTTAGATATGGATTTTGAAAATCCGTCGAATTCGGATTCGGATTCGAATTTCAGATTTGATAGTCGGGTACAGACTCGGGCTTTTAAAAATTCGGTCCGAATCCGGCCCGTTGACATCTCTATTTCAGATAATGCTCTATGCTGCAGCAAAGAACGCCGGACTGGCTAGCTCAATAATTCACAATTGGAAGTCAGTGCGTGACTTTGGACTATTAGTCGGAAGTCTTGCAGTCAGAGTCATTCCATTTGTCCATACCTGCCACTTTGAAGGTCAATTAATGAGTGGTGCAACAAATCTCACAGACTAAATCACTACTGGTTTAGTCGTTACGTACGCGCTTGTGAGTAGACATTTTCACATTGGGTTGAAAACGGATCGGATAAATATTCGGCCATATATCCGCATCCGTATTAATTCTATTTATATCCGAAAAAATTTATCCGAATTCGGTCCGATACGGATGGGGATATAGTTTCAAAGAGTTTGGGTGTGTTTGGTTTGCCCCTTTTTCACTCTGGAATTAGAATCGGAATGGACGAATCCGTTTGTCGATATTTGGTATGCGGGATTCTCATTCCGATTTCGATTTTCGGGTGAATGAGAATCCTTCCAATCATCCTTTTTTCTAATCCGGCTTAGGAGGCCGGATTGAAAATTAAATCCGGACGGAATGAATCTGTTCGGATTAAATTTAATTTTTTAAGCTTATTATTTAATTAAAACATAAGTTTAAGTTTAAAAGTTATATTTATAAATTTTAATTTTAATTTGAACTTAAATTAAAAATTAAAACTCAATCAAGCATTTCGAATCTAATTTATAAATTTAAATTTAATTTAAAATCTAAAATTTTATTCAAATTTTATTTAAATTTAAATTAAATTTATGGATTCAAATTGAAATTGAAATTATAATTTTAAGTTTGAATTTGAATCAATCGAAATTTAGTTTTATATTTTGAATTATCCATTTAATTTCAAATTTTAATTGTTTTAAAAAATATGTTTAAAATTTTGACATCATTTTGAAATTTTGACATAAATTTTTAATATTTAATTTTCAGTTTGAATTTAAACTAATATATTATAAAGATAAAATTGGTATATTAATTTGATTACGTTTCTGATATCTATCTGAACCAAACACCGACAATAAAAATGGTTCATTCCGATTCCGATTCAGGTGGTAAACCAAACAGAATGAGGTAATGAATCATTCTGATTTCGTTTCCAGCTTATTCTCATTCCGATTTCGATACCGATTCCGACTTCGAACCAAACGCACCCTAAAATTATTTGAATATCATTACTTGAATATCCGAAAATTCAGATATAGATCTAGATCCAGATATTTATAAATTAATATATATATTATTGATAAAATATTGTGGGAAGATAAATGACTACTCCGCTACGGCAGGAATGATAAAAGTAAAAAAGCTTGCCTTGCATAAAAAGAGGTGGTGAATTTCATTTTGGCGTAAACACTTTATTTTTAAAATTTAATGACAATAATTTAAATTTAATTATATATCTAACTTTAAATTTAGGTTAAATTACAATTCCAAACTCGAATTTGAAATATGGATTTGAAATTTAAATTTTAATATAACCTTGATATTTGAACTTGTATTTGAATTGTGAAATCATATCTAAATTTAAATTTGAAGTTCAAATTACCGGTCCAAATTTGGATTAAATTTTAAAATTAAAATGTGGATTCAAAATTTAAATTTAACTTTTTAAATTTAAATTAATATCTAAATTTAGATACAGTTTTAAGTTTTGACTTTGAACTTGAATTTTGAATAGTGAATTCATAATTAAATTTAAATTTTAAGTTTAAATTGTCAGTCCAAATTTGGATTGAATTTGAATTTGAAATATGGGTATAGAATTTTATTTTTAATTTTTGAACTTAAATTTTAATGCAAGTTTGATTTTGAAGTTTAGATATAGTTGAAAATTTTGACTTCGAATTTGAATTTGAATTGTGATTTCATATTCAAATTTAATTTTAAGTTCAAATTCTCAGTCCAAATTTGGATTCAAATTTGGATTACAAATTTAAATTTAAATTTAAATTTCTATTTCTATTTTAGTTTAAACATGTTTTAAATTTTGAATTCCATATATCATTTTGAATTCAAATTAGATCAAAATATATATTCAAATGGTTAATCGAAATTTGCATAAGAGATCTTAATGTAAATTATGAACTAAAATACAACTTTTATACATTATATTTAAATTTCATAGTTTGAGTATAATTTAATTTTATATTATGAATTTGGAAATCTATTTTAAATTTTCCATTATCAAACAATAATGATGGGTTAATACTTAATACTGATTCTGATATCTATTATTAATTAAACAAAGTAGCAGATTTTACCATTCTGGTTTTCATTGTGGCCTATTTTGATGTCTCTTCCCATTTTGATTTTCAATTTGTAACCAATTAAGTATGCCCTCTAATTTATTGAATAAGATATAGGCATATAAGGTTTGAACACAAGTGTAAAATACTTCAATTGCATTATGTATTATTTACGCTAATTCTAGTTTGTAGTCATATATGCATTTTATTGTATATTATTATCTGAATAATATTCAAATACAAATTCCATCCATATCCGAATTCAAAGAAATATCAAATCATATTGATGCAGGACGGAGAAGTTTAGAAATCCAAATCTCAAATTGAAAATAAAATCTTATTGATCTAAACTCTCTAATGCGACTATATGTTTGGCACAGCGAGACTTAAAACACGGAATCCGCAGACGGGATTAGTAATCGCGAGCGCGGAAAAAGAACAAGTTTTACTTGCTCAAGGTAATTACCATTGAGGAATCCGCAGACGGGATTAGTAATCGCGAGCGCGGAAAAAGAGTCGTCAAATTCCTAAAGATCAAACCAACGCCGTCTCTGCCGGAGCACCATCTGATCGGAGGTTGAGCACGACGACTAGGGCAAGCAGTGAGTCCTCTCGTGAGCGGGTGGGGTCGTCAGGGCGAAATACCGAGGATCCGTCTCATGTTCCGAGCCGACGTCCTTTTTTTTTTTGACGTTTTTTTTTGTTGACGTTTTTTGGAGTCGTACGGCTTGGGAACTAGAGAAGGATCTTAATGGACCACGTTTTCGCGGGTTTGAACCCGTTAACGAAAACGATCCAATAAACTTCCTTTCTCTTCGTTTCTTATTCAAACGACGTCCGAATTTCAGAAGTAGATAATCAAATCGAAGAGAAATAAAAAACGAATAGGATAAAGGGACTCACTCCCTACGGACTCACTCCGGTCGACGCGAAATCGTGAAGGAAACTATTAGAGAACATCTCTCGAAAAGGTGGAAATTCATTCATAATAATTCATGTCTCATACAGATGGCCAAGGCCAACTTTATAGAGTTGTCTAATAACAACTTGAAACAATCCGATAAAACGTTCTTATCTAATATACCAATATTCATATAAATCTAAAACAGAAAATAATATCTAAAATATCTAAAACAGAAAGCAATAACTAAAATATCTAAACCTATCCAAAACCATGCAAATCTGGCTCGAACTCAAGTCGCACCCAATGTCTGAATCATGGTGCGATCACATCATCAAGCCAGATATTGGGTTTTCGACGACGGCGGCGGGTATAAGTTTGAAACGGGGCCCGGTCCGCATCAACTCTCCCTTCCTTTGAAAAATTCGACTCCGTCGAATTGTCTGCAATGTACTCCTCATAAAGTTCTGGATTGATTTGTTGAAGTTCACCTTGGGAAATCCACGTTGCATCCTCCTTAGGTCGATATAGCTACTTAACCAAGAAACTACGCTCTCCACCATCTTTTGTCGATGTTATTTGATCGTCAAGGATGGCCTCAATATCATCTTTTCTCTGCAAATGGGTTCTAGAAACAAGAGGTGAAGGTGGCGAAGGAAAAAGTGAATCTTGATTTTCAGGGGAATAGAATAATGTAAGGTCCTCAACATTGAAGGTGGGACTAATTCCCATGTTAGACGGTAATTCCAATAGATAGGCATTAGATCCAATCTTCTTAAGAATTTTAAACGGATCCATGTTCTTTGCATGCAATTTTCTAATAGCCCCTTGCGGAAGCCTTTCAGGTCTAACTCGAACCATCACCATGTCTCCTGCATTAAATTCAACTTCTCGCCTGTGTTTATCAACATCCCTTTTATAATTTTCATTACTCAAAATTTTTTTTTCTGCGAATCTCATGATGTAAGTCTCGCATGTGTTGTGCAAATGAGAATGCATATTCACTTGGTCTATGCTCTATTGGGAGGGGTATCAAATCAATAGGTTTCTTTGGATTATATCCGGTGACTATTTCAAAAGGACTCATTCCAGTTGTTCGATTTACAGAACTGTTATATGCAAATTCTGCTTGTGATAAAATAAGATCCCAATTTTTAATGTTTTCACCGACAAGACATCGAAGTAGATTACCCAAACTCCTATTGACTACCTCTGTTTGACCGTCAGTTTGTGGGTGATGCGAAGACGAGAAAAGCAATTTTAGACAACTCTATAAAGTTGGCCTTGACCATCTGTATGAGACATGAATTATTATGAATGAATTTCCACCTTTTCGAGAGATGTTCTCTAATAGGACCTTACATTATTCTATTCCCCTGAAAATCAAGATTCACTTTTTCCTTCGCCACCTTCACCTCTTGTTTCTAGAACCCATTTGCAGAGAAAAGATGATATTGAGGCCATCCTTGACGATCAAATAACATCAACAAAAGATGGTGGAGAGCGTAGTTTCTTGGTTAAGTGGCTATATCGACCTAAGGAGGATGCAACGTGGATTTCCCAAGGTGAACTTCAACAAATCAATCCAGAACTTTATGAGGAGTACATTGCAGACAATTCGACGGAGTCGAATTTTTCAAAGGAAGGGAGAGTTGATGCGGACCGGGCCCCGTTTCAAACTTATACCCGCCGCCGTTGTCGAAAACCCAATATCTGGCTTGATGATGTGATCGCACCATGATTCAGACATTGGGTGCGACTTGAGTTCGAGCCAGATTTGCATGGTTTTGGATATGTTTAGATATTTTAGTTATTGCTTTCTGTTTTAGATATTTTAGATATTATTTTCTGTTTTAGATTTATATGAATATTGGTATATTAGATAAGAACGTTTCATCGGATTGTTTCAAGTTGTTATTAGACAACTCTATAAAGTTGGCCTTGGCCATCTGTATGAGACATGAATTTTGTATGCATGATTTTTCACAAGGTTTTCCAAAAATAACTAACGAAACGAACATCCCTATCAGTTACGATCGATTTTGGTAATCCATGAAGACGTACGATTTCAGTCACAAAAAGTTTTGCAATATGAGTAGCATCAGATGTCTTACGACAAGGAATGAAGTGTGCCATTTTGGAAAAACGGTCAACTACAACAAGAATCGAATCGTGCTTTCTAATTGTTTTTGGTAAACCTAAAACAAAATCCATGCTTAGATCTTGCCAAGGAGAATGGGGTACGGGTAATGGTATGTACAATCCTGCATTCTTTCGACCACCCTTAGCCTTTTGACACGTCCCACACCGCGCCACAATGCGTGCAACGTCCCTTTTGAGGCTTGGCCAATAGAATCGATCCTCAACTATAGAAATGGTTTTGTCTCGACCAAAGTGTCCGGCCAATCCTCC
Organism: Puya raimondii; assembly: GCA_016920855.1. Classification (NCBI taxonomy): domain Eukaryota; kingdom Viridiplantae; phylum Streptophyta; class Magnoliopsida; order Poales; family Bromeliaceae; genus Puya; species Puya raimondii. Next base: position 49,989,528 of record JABWPP010000049.1, read on the forward strand.
TGCGTGTAAATACCATACGACAAAATCTCGCAAAGAACCTTTCGGAACGCATAAGCAACTACCCCGGAAAAGAAGTCCGTCCCGAATGACAAAATTAGCATCGGTTGGTTTGTCTTCTAAAATTGAAGAATAGGTCTCGCTAAAGTCCGGACATGAGGGATATTCTTCTTTAATACTATCAAACCCGATTACATTCACGCCAACATTGTTTAAGGTTGCAACAACTTGACTCAATGCGTCAGCGGCTTTATTTTCTATTCCGGATCGATGTTTTAACACAAAAGTGTATTCTTGCAAGTACTCAACCCATTTTGCGTGCCTCAGATTTAATTTCTTTTGTGAGTTCAGGTATCTAAGAGCTTGATGATCGAAAAATAAAATAAACTCTCTGGGCAACAAATAGTGTCTCCAAAATTTTAATGCCTGAACTATTGCATACAATTCCCTATCATAAGTCGAGTACTTTTGTTTGGCTTCATTCAATTTTTCACTAAAATAGGCTATAGGATGACCTTCTTGGTTTAAAACTCCGCCTATTCCTACCCCTGAGGCATCACAAGAAACTTCGAAAATCTTTTCAAAATCAGGCAATTTTAAAATCGGTGCCTTTGTCATTTTCTTTTTGATTTCTTTGAAAGCTTTTGTGGCAGATTGTGTCCATTTGAACTCACCCTTTTTTAAACAATTTGTAATGGGAGCCATTATAGTACTGAAGTTTTTAATGAACCTACGATAGAAAGTTGCTAGGCCATGAAAACTCCTAACATCATGAATATCTTTAGGCTCGGGCCATTCCCTAATTGCTCTCACCTTTTCTAGGTCAGCGGATACCCCATCTTTGGATACAATAAATCCCAAAAAGATTACTTGAGGTTGCATGAAAGTGCATTTTTTAATGTGAATGAAAAAATTTTCTTTTCTTAAAACTTCAAAAACTTGGCGGATATGATCTAAATGTTCATCATGGGCACGGCTATAAATTAAGATATCGTCAAAATACACAACCAAAAATTTGCCAATAAAAGGTCTAAAAACCTGATTCATAACCCTCATGAATGTACTCGGGGCGTTTGTCAAGCCAAATGGCATAACTAGCCACTCAAACAAACCTTCTTTCGTTTTGAAGGCGGTTTTCCACTCATCTCCAGGCCGAAGCCGAATCTGGTGATAACCACTACGAAGATCAAGTTTTGTAAAAACAGTCGCTCCAGTCATCATGTCTAGCATGTCGTCCAAACGTGGAATTGGAAACCGGTATTTAATTGTGATTTTATTTATAGCACGGCTGTCAACGCACATACGCCAACTTCCGTCCTTTTTTGGTGTGAGTAATGCCGGTACTGCGCATGGACTCATGCTTTCCCTCACAAAACCCTTTCTAATCAAATCATCTACCTGGCGTTTTAATTCAGCATGCTCTTTCGGGTTCATTCTGTAGTGTGGCAAATTTGGTAAAGATGAACCAGGGACTAGGTCTATTGCATGTTGTATATCCCTAAGCGGGGGAAGTTCATCGGGCAATTCTTCAGGTGCAAGGTCGCTAAATTCAGCAAGTAGGGTTTTGATCATTAAAGGGGTTTCAAAAGGTTCAGATGAATTAGGAATCTCCTTGACGACTAAAGCATAAACAATTTTAGAATCAATTTCTTTGCAAAACTGTTTTTTATTGAGAATGTGAAGAGGTTTTGTTGTTTCAATTTGTGATGGAGGATTTTTGAAATCTTTAACTGAACTTGGATTTGAATCTTTTGAAAACTTGGTATCTTTTGATGAAAACTTTTGCTGAGGGGGTTTGGCTGGACTTAGAACAATTTTCTTTCCATTATAGACGAAAACGTAGGTGTTAGGTCGACCATAGTGTATGACAGAAAGGTCATATAGCCAGGGTCTTCCCAAAAGCACATGAGCGACATCCATGGGAAGGACATCGCACCAAATCTGGTCCGAATACGTAGCAAAGTGAAGCGGGACCAAACAACGTTTCGTAACAGGCATAGTTGTCTTGTCTACCCAGGCGACCTTGTAGGGATTAGGGTGTGGTTCAGTTTTGAGGTTTAGGTGCCCTATTGCAGCTTCAGAAATTACATTGATGCAGCTGCCGCCATCAATGATGACCTTACAACTTTTATCTTTGCATTTTGTGTAGGTGTGAAAAATGGAGGTGTGTCTCCAATCGTCTTCGTTCCTAGGTTGAGTTAAGACACAACGCATGACTTGTAAAGTGGTGTTTTCCTCAAACGCTTCGTTGGATTCTAACAACTCTTCGTCACTAGGAATTTCATCGACTGTGTGTGCGACCTCCTCTAGATCTTCAAAATCTTCACCATCTGGCTGAACGAGCATGTTCCGCCTTGGGCACTCATAAGCATAATGACCCATTTGGTGACAGTTAAAACACCTACCCTGTGCACTTCCTCGTTTAGTTTCATCTAAACCCTTTCCCTTAGAATCTTGATTCTGTCGATTTTGAAAACTGTTTGTTTTGTTGGTGTTAAAATTCGTGCCGGTGTTCCTTGTGTTCTTATCAGTCCATTTTCATGTGATTCGTCGAGCTGGTGCCTTTAAATATTTTTCATATTCTAAGGCAAGCTGAAAGGCTTGCTCAACAGTGGCAACCCTATGTGGCGCAATTTCGCGCTGCAATTCCTCGCGCAACCCATTACGGAATCGCGAAAGGGTTCGCTCTTCTTCTTCTCGAACATCACAACGGACATTCATTTCATCAAATTTGGCCATATAATCGGCAACTGAAAGAGAACCTTGTCGAACAGCATTCAGTTGATCGTACAACTGTTGCTTGTACGTGGATGGCAAGTATTTCTCTCTCAATTTAGCCTTCATTTCAGCCCACAAAGTGATAGGCTCTTGGCCAAGCCGTTCTAAGTGCCTTTCGACGCCAATTCAATATTGTTTGGCGGCGCCGATGAGTTTCATTTTAGCGAAACGGACTCGTCGGTTATCAGACATTTCATACCAGTCAAAATACTGGTCCATGTCAACGAGCCAGTCTGTGAATGCCTTAGGATCAAATTTTCCATCAAAAGTGGGTGCGTCAATTTTAACTTTCTTTGTTATGTCATCTTGAAAAACAAAATTTCCGCTTTCTCGAAAAAGAGGGTTAGTTCTAGCAATCTGCTGAATTTCTCGTGCTTGTGGAGTGCGTGCTGCTGATGCTTGTGGATCTATTCCCGTAGTGACATTATTTTGTGCTGAAAGTCTCTCAGAGTTGGTCTCTAGGATGGTAACCCTATCTCGAATGTCGTGAATGTCGGTTGATACATTTAATTTTTCCAGAATTTATTTTATGGGATCATTTGGGTCATCAAGATTGGGATTCCTAAAGTGTAGCCCTGATCTAGTTGTCATGATGCAAACCTAAAGCTCTGATACCAAATCTGATGCAGGACGGAGAAGTTTAGAAATCCAAATCTCAAATTGAAAACAAAATCTTATTGATCTAAACTCTCTAATGCGACTATATGTTTGGCACAGCGAGACTTAAAACACGGATGCGTAAAAACATAATTTATGAATAATTAAAATCATAAAACGAAGCAATAAAACCCAAACAAAGATTGAATTTAAATCAGAGGACGAGATGGGAAGTTGTACCATTGAGGAATCCGTAGACGGGATTAGTAATCGCGAGCGCGGAAAAGGAGTCGTCAAATTCCTAAAGATCAAACCAACGCCGTCTCTGCCGGAGCACCATCTGATCGGAGGTTGAGCACGACGGCTAGGGCAAGCAGTGAGTCCTCTCGTGAGCGGGTGGGGTTGTCAGGGCGATCTACCGAGGATCCGTCTCATGTTCCGTTTTTTTTTTTTTTGACGTTCTTTTTTTTTTTTTTGGGAGTCGTACGGCTTGGGAACTAGAGAAGGATCTTAATGGACCGCGTTTTCGCGGGTTTGAACCCGTTAACGAAAACGATCCAATAAACTTCCTTTCTCTTCGTTTCTTATTCAAACGACGTCCGAATTTCAGAAGTAGATAATCAAATCGAAGAGAAATAAAAAACGAATAGGATAAAGGGACTCACTCCCTACGGACTCACTCCGGTCGACGCGAAATCGCGAAGGAAACTATTAGAGAACATCTCTCGAAAAGGTGGAAATTCATTCATAATAATTCATGTCTCATACAGATGGCCAAGGCCAACTTTATAGAGTTGTCTAATAACAACTTGAAACAATCCGATGAAACATTCTTATCTAATATACCAATATTCATATAAATCTAAAACAGAAAATAATATCTAAAATATCTAAAACAGAAAGCAATAACTAAAATATCTAAACCTATCCAAAACCATGCAAATCTGGCTCGAACTCAAGTCGCACCCAATGTCTGAATCATGGTGCGATCACATCATCAAGCCAGATAATGAATTTTCGACGACGGCGGCTGGTATAAGTTTGAAACGGGGCCCGGTCCGCATCACATATCCAAATCCGTTTTTACCGGATATGGTAATAAAAATTTAATATCTGATACATATTTCCATTCGAATTCGTATCTGAAAAATATTGTAGATGTGGATATGGTTTCGTCAAATGTCCATCCGTATCCGATCTTTTTTTCATCCCATGTAAATAGGTTGTTTGAATTTTTGTACGTGTTTTGAAGAAAAATGGCAAGTCACCCGTTTCAACTGCGTAGCACCTAAGTCTACACGCTTATAAATAAGTGGATCTTTCAACAATAACTTGTACTAAAATTTTGGTACTTATGCTCATAAACTTAGACGCATGAGCACTTGGCATACCCCACACCAGGCTATCCCCATACCAAGCTATTCCAACCTAGAAATAGACGCTCCATATAATCCTTCATTTTGTCATGCATTTAATATAAGAAAAACAAAATGTCACATAGGAGAATGAAAAGACAAGCAGAAAAACTAAAAAAACACTATTTATTTATTTATTTTCAATACATAATTTGGCAACCAAAAGGGGCCGGCCCCTTTGGTGGTGGGTCCTGCCAAAAATAATATATATATATATATATATATATATATATATATATATATATATATATATATATATATATATATATATATATATATATTCTATTAATTATTAATTAAATACATTAAATCCGAATTCTAAAAAAGGCTTCTCCTTCTTTGGAGTAATTGTGGGGCCCACATTTATTTTAATTAAAAGCTAATTGTATTATGGTCTCCAACTTTGCACTATTTTTCACTTTGGTCCTTAACTTTTTTTTGCAATCAACTTTTCGAACTCTTTCATTGTAATTACATCCCAGCCGTTACAAGCAATCTTATGATTAATTAAATTATCATATTAGCATCTACTTGACTTTTTTTTATAAGGCAATCTTAGTCCCTAAACTTTGTATATTTTTCAATTTAGCCTTCTAAAATAAAATTTTAAATTTTTAAATTTAAATTCAAAATTCATATTAAAATAAGACTTGATCTTTAATTGCATATTAGTCTCCAATCTTTCCAATACTTTTTATCTTGGTCCCTAATCTTTTTTTTTTTGCAATCAAGTTTTCAAACCTTTTAATTTCATCATGATAAAATAGCAGCTATGAAAATGGATTGTATAATTAACGAAATTATTATGCCATTGCCTATTTAGTGTTCTTTTGCATGTCAATTTTGATTCCTAAACTTTGTATATTTTTAACTTTAGGGTTTAGAGTTTAGGGTTTAAAGTCCCCAAAATAAAGATTCAAAATTTTAAATTTAAATCTAGAATTAATATGAAAATTAAAAATTTAAACTAATTAGAAATTATAATTTTGAATTATAATTTGAATTTAAAATTTAAATTTGAATTTTAAATTGAATCTAAATTTTGAGTTCAAATTTAATTTTTTAAATTTTAATTTCAAATTTAAATTTTTTTATTTTGATTTTGATATTTGGATTTTTTATTTTGATTTTGATATTTGAATTTGCATTCAAATTCTAAATTTTAATTTGAAATTTAAATATGTAATTTTAATTTTAATTTTAATTTAGATAAATAAGAATAACTAGCTTCGAGCTATCAAGTTGAATATTTGTATCATCATCTCAAAAGATTAGTATTTCGACTGCAATTTGTGCTTGCTTCCAAATTGCTATGAGAGTACAGTTTCTATCGTCCGTATTTCACATTGTGAGTTTTCTTATATTTATTACTGCCTTTGTTTTGTTTTGTTTTGTTTTTTGTTTTTTTTTCATTGCTTTGCTTCCGGATTTATTGGTTTCCTATTTGGTTGGTTGTTTTGGTTATATTTGCTTTCAACTTTCTTACTTCTCTTTCGAGTTGCATTCATTAATTATTTTTTATTCTGCTTAGTTATATTTGATTTTATGTACTTATATAATTATGCATATATAAGAATATATATGTTCTAAAAAATAACTATAATATTATCTTCCCGCCTCATCGGAAATAAAAATTTTTTCTGTTCAATTTTGTAGTTTATTTGATAGAAGATCAATGCCGAAAACTAGAACTAATATTTTATTAGTTTTTTTTATTGTCCTTTTAAAAGTTCAATTAAATATAGTTTGACAAACTAAAGCCTGCAATTGTAACAATCCATCTATTGGAGTATAAAGTCATGCACCTCCCTCCTTAAACAGATTTTGTCCATTTCAAGAATACACTTTTTGCAAACAAAAAAAAGCCTGTTAACTATTTTTTACAATTTTTACATTTTTTTTATTCTAATAATAAGCATATAAATTTTTTCTTACTGTAATGCTATGTAAACATTTTTGGCACAACCTAAAATTAGTAATTTTTTTAATGTACACCTGGTGCTTGCACGGGTTTCTTAACTAGTTTATGCATGAATACTAAGAGTCGTCATGTTAAGGGTCAAGAACACCAACAATCCCTATCCATCCAAGTCTTTACTTCACTTCTAGATGTCGATCTTCTCTTAAAAACCCTGCACAAGATATTTCTGTTAGGATTTAGTTAGATTTGTAGTTGAATCCTAGTTGGATTAGGATTAATATTTAAATCTGTTGGAGATAAAATATTAAGATTTAAATATTAACTAAAGTATAAATCTAATTGGATTAGAATTTGTGTAGCTTTTGGTGTAAGCCATAAATATAGCATAGGTGCTATTATTTTGGCGGTGGTGGTACGGCTTAGCCACACCCACATGGCAAGGCCAAGGTGGTCATTATTTGCACCTAGTGCATGAGTGCAAGAGGATGTATGCAGCTTTTGTAGCTGCGGGTCATTGGTATACCTTGTATATGGGTGCACATGATGAGAGAGAGGTTTCTAGATTTATAGAAGACGAGAAAAGAGTGGAAGAGATTCAAAAAGAGGGCTCGGGTTGAAACTACTCTGTTACAGAAGATGAGTCAGGTGCAATCTTCTCTTATTTAGTGAATCTTATTTTTTTTGCATATTTTTCTGTTTGATTTTTCTCTCTTTTGTAATTGTCAGTTTTTGCTAAGGAGACGGGTTTATTGTAAAAAATCCGATTTGACGCTTACATTACGGAATCCCAACAATCGGTACCGAATTTACAACAGTCAGTATCGGAGTGGGTTGCGGATTCTCAAAATCTGGTATTAGTGCGAGTACCAGATTCCCAACAATTGGTATCAGAGCTTAAGGTTACCTCTCTTGGGAGAGATTGACGTCAAAGCACTGGATTACCGATCCTTGTAGAAGATCGATGTCAGAGCATGGTGTTACCGATCGTGCAAAGTGATCGATGTTTAAAGCAGAATTTGATCTTGTTAGGCGCGTTGGACTCGAAGGGTTGCGAATTTTTCGGCTTCAGACAGAGCTATGAGGGTCCGAGAGCGAGATTGGGTCGTGTGCGATGTGAACAAGCGCGAAAACTTGTATGTTCTAAACGAAAGCACAGTCAAAACAGGAGCAAAAATAGTTTGGGTTCCAAAAGTTGGCAGAGGTGCAGTTGCTCGAGGTGGAGCAGCGGATGTGGCAGCATCGAGCGAAGGAAACAAGCTCAAGGTGGAGCTTGCGTGGTGAGCTCGACGCAGCGGCTAAAGACTACAAATCAAACCAAGGTGGAGATTGCTAGGATTTGGTTAGATTTGTAGTTGAATCCTAGTTGGATTAGGATTAATATTTAAATTTGTTGGAGATAAAATATTAAGATTTAAATATTAAGTAGAGTATAAATCTAATTGGACTAGGATTTTTGGGTAACTTTTGGTGTGAGCTATAAATATAGTATAGGGGCTATTATTTTGGTGGTGGTGGTACGGGTTAGCCACACCCATATGGCATGGCCAAGGTGATCATGATTTTGAATGCACCTAGTGCATAGGTGCAAAAGGACTTGTGCGGTTTTCGTGGCCGTGGGTCATTGGTATACCTTGTGTATGCACAGGATGAGGGAGAGGTCTTCTGGATTTATAGAAGACAAGAGAAGGGTGAGAGAGATTCAGAAAGAGAGCGCAGGTTGAAGCTACTCTATATAGAAGAGGAGTCAGGTGTAATCTTCTTTTAATTAATAAATCTTATTTCACCCGTATATTTTCTGTTTAATTTTTTTTCTCTCTTTTGTGGTTGTCAGCTTTTGCTAAGGAAACGAGTTTATGGTAACAAATTTGATTTGACGCTTCTATTGCGGTATTTCAACAACCGGTACCGTATTCACAGCAGTCGGTATCGGAGCGAGTTGCGGATTCTCAAAATCTGGTATCAGCGCGAGTACCAGATTTCCAACAGTTTCTAGGTCATCCCTAATCTTAAAGCACAAGATTTGTAAGATAATGAAGAAGAGAGACAAACTAATGTGAAGAAATTTTTTTTATATCTTGTATATTTTTTCGACTATTACAGAGCCTTTTGTTTTATACACAGTAGAGAATAGCTATACTGGGTATATTACATCTAGGATTCCTATGATTTCTCTTAGCCATAAGTACCAGACATCATGCCCATTATTACTCCTAATCACAGCTGTATACAAATCTCTTGATTGAAATACAAAATGATTTTCTTTTCTTTAATACTCCCCCTCAAGTTGGAGCGTGAATGTCATGAACTCCCAACTTGCTGAGATGTGATTGGAAAACGACTTGTCCTAGTGGCTTTGTGAATATATCAGCAATTTGTCTTCCCGTCTAGACATAGGCCGTCTCTATTTCCCCATTTTGATTTCGTTCATGTATCGTGTGACAATCCAACTCTATGTGCTTCGTTCGTTCGTGATATACTAGATTTGCAGCAATGTGCATTGCTGCTTGATTGTCACAAAACAACTTGACAGGTTTATGGTGCTCAATGCACAAATCTCGTAAAAGGTATCTCAGCCAAGTGAGCTCACAAGTGACTGCTGCCATAGACCTGTATTCGGCTTCTGCTGAGGATCTCGACACTGTGGCTTGCTTTTATACTCTTCCAAGACACAAATCATTCCCAAGAAATATGCAATACCGTGTCATAGAACATCGTGTGATTGGACATCCAGCGCAATCTGCGTCGCAGTAGCTACTTAGTTTTAATTGTCCCTGTGAAGGAAAGAACAACCCTTGACCTGGTGCTATTTTCAGATATCGAACAAGAGGATGTCTTGCGTCAAGAAGGGTTCTTCTTGGTTGTTGCATAAATTGACTAAGCGTAGATACTGCATATGTGATTTCTGGTCTTGTTATGGTGAGATAAATCAATTTTCCAACTATTCTGCGATATGAGTTGGATCCTTAAGGAGTTCACCATCAGTTCAACTTGAGATTTTGTTTCATTGGGAATTTCGCTGGTCTTGCTCTTAGCAAACCAATTTCTTCTAAAATTTCTAAGGAATATTTCCGTTGACAAATAGAAATCCAGCTTTAGACCTTGCAAGTTCAATTCCAAGGAAGAACTTCAAAGGTCCCAGATCCTTGATCCGAAAATGACTGTTGAGAAATGTTTTTTGATCTGTGATCATTCTTTCATCATTTCCTGTGATGATCATGTCATCAACATAAAGTAATATGGCAGTAAAGGAGTTACCACAAATCTTGGTGAATAAGGAGTAACCAGTCCTCGATTGTTTGAAGCCAGCATCTTGGATTGAGGATGAAAATTTATGGAACCAACTCTGTGATGCTTGTTTGAGACCATATAATGATTTATTGGGTCGACACACGAGTTGCTCCCCTTGTCGACGAAAACCAGGTGGAGGTTGCATATAAACTTCCTCAGAAAGGTCCCCGTGAAGGAAAGTATTTTGGACATCCATTTGATGAAGACTCCAATTACGAACAGCGGCTACTGCTAAAAGACAACATACTGTAGTAAGTTTGGCAACTGGGGTGAAGGTTTCGGTGTAGTCAATTCCTTCTCGTTGTGTGAATCCCTTGGCAACTAGTCAGGCCTTGTAACGTTCTACGGTGCCATTCGAGTGATATTTAATTTTGAAGACCCATTTGCATCCGATGGGTTTGTGACTAGGAGGAAGAGAAACCATGGTCCACTTGTTGTTTTCTTCAAGAGCTTGAAGTTCTGCTTCCATTGCTTCAACCCATTTAGGATCTTGACTAACCTACTCATAAGTGTTTGGTTCAACATAAGTGTCTGGTTCAACCAAATGAGAGATATTGTGCACGAATGTCCGATGAGCAGAAGAGATGTTGGAATAAGAAATATACCGATTGAGAGGGTGTTTCGTACTAGACGTGGAAGAAAAGATTACTCCAGGGGAAAGCAACATAGCATGGTTCACCTGGTAATCTTGAAGACGAGCTGGGACCCTCGTGGTTCTGTTAGAGGGATGGAGGGAATCTCATTTTGTGATAAAATTGGTGTGGGTTCTATCTCAGGAGGAGAATCTGTGGAGGATGGGTTATTATTTTGTGAAGCATCATGAGTTGCCGTATCTCGCGAGTTGGTGTGTGATGGTGTTGAGTTTGGCTGGATTGTTTGTGGTATATTTGGTGTAGTGTTACGGATTTTATATTGGCATATTTCGTGAAGTGAGTCGGAGTCTTGAAGGTTCAAAGAAGAAAAGACGAAGATTGAAGACTCGAAGACTCACCGTTTGAATTCACGATGCTTGGTAAGTTTAAATAATCTTGATGATGATTTATATATCTAATTTAAGAGTTTGGAGACATTAGAATAGGTTTTTAAATGATTTATAAACGAATCGAAAAAATACATGCTACGAGGTCCGGACCCTGGAACATGAGGTCCGGAACCCGTGAGCAGGTTATGCTGGTTCACAGACCCGGTCCGGACCCTGGAAGCTGAGGTCCGGAACCCGTACGCATACTTGCTGTTTCGCTGTCCGGGTCCGGACCCTGGAAGCTGAGGTCCGGAACCCGTCAGCATGACAGGCAGTTTCGCAGACCGGGTCCGGACCCTGATGGCTGCGGTCCGGACAATGAAACGCCTGAAGAGTATCAAGGTCCGGACCCCATACTCGCGGTCCGGACCTCAACTCGTTGCGATTTTCTGAAATTCTATTTTTTCAATTCTACTCTGATTCTATGTCTCCCAAACCTTTAAATAAGATAGTAGATTTCTTAAAATATCTTAGCAATCCTATTTTGGTTCCAATCCTTTCAAAAATCAGTTTTTCAATTCTAGTCGAAATCGGTTTGCTTCCAAACCTTTCTAAAAACTGTTTTTAATCCTAATCTATTTCGGATTGCTTCAAAACCTATAAATAAGATGTGGGGGTGTCTCTAAAACGTGGTTAAGCATAGATTATCTTTTAGAAACCCTAGAAGCTTGTAGGTGACCGTTTTCCTCATCTTCTACATCAAGCTTCTCTCAAATTGATTCATGGTGCCCTAATTCCTAATATTCTTTTAGAATCAATTTGAGAATTGCTTAGAGATTATTCCCACAGATCTTTCATGATATTCTAAGCAATAAATCGTCATCAACCTTATTGTTCTTGCTCCGGACAGAGTGCGCTCGTGGATTCGAGTGTGCGTCGTGGATTCGACGTGTTGAAGGCTTCGTGGATTCGAAGTTGGGCGTCTCGTGGATTCGAGGCGTGGCGTTCGTGGATTCGGACGTGGGGCATGGACAACCCGTTGGTGCGCGTGATCCGCTAAAGAGAAGGGAGAGGTTAAGTCCGTGGAGTCGGTAATCACCTTGTAATTCTTTACTCTTAGTGGATTGTTTTTTCGCGTGTTGGTCCCGTGGGTTTTTCTCCAAGGTGGAGTTTCCCACGTAAATCTCGGTGTGCTGATTTTATTTTCCGCATTACTTTATCGCATTGAGATTTGTGATTTTTGTTTATACACCTATTCACCCCCCTCTAGGTGATTGATATACTCTAGATAGATCCTAGGGCACCCCCTATCTTTCATGTAGCTGGTGTTGTTTGTGGATTAATGGTAAGAGAGGGTTCGTCTCTGTCAAATGGTATAGGTAGAATGGGATAATCAGACTGATTTTTTGGTGGGGAGGTAGAAAAAGGGAAGACATGTTCGTAAAAGATGACATCCCGGGAGATGAAAAAATTTTCGGTGTCTAAGTCATAAACCCGATATCCCTTTAGACCAAAAGGGTAGCCAAAAAAACATGCATCGACGGGCTCGCACATCAAATTTATGTGTGGGTGTGAGGTTAGTTGCATAGCATAAACAACCAAAAACTCGAAAATGTGAATATATGGGTGGCTTCCTATGTAAAATTTCAAAGGGTGACTTGCGAGACAATAAGGGTGTTGGTAGCCGGTTTATGAGATAACAAGTTGTTTGTATACTTTCCCCCCAAAATTTTAAAGGTATATTTGCTTGAAATCGAAGTGCACGACCCACATTCAATAGATGACGATGTTTTTGCTCCACTACCCCATTTTGTTGAGGTGTGCTAGTGCAAGAATGCTGAAAAATGGTTCCATGATCATTAAAGAAAGAAACATGGATGTGAATTCATTCCCATTATCAGATTGGAGAGCTTTGATCTCACAGTTAAATTGTGTTTTCACCCAAGCAAAGAAGGATTTCAATAAAGATTGTGTCTCCGATTTAAACAAATAAGATGAACCTATGTAAAACGAGAAAAATCATCCATAATGGTCAAAAAGTATCTTGCCCCAGTATAAGAATTAACTCTATGAGGTCCCCAAATATCACAATGAATTAAATCAAAAGGTGCAACTGATGAAACGAAACTGCGAGGAAAGGGTTAACGTGTTTGTTTGGCTAATGGACAGACGTCACATACATGCTGAGATTCAAAAAACATTTTAAGAACATCCTTTGATAATTCTTGCAGGGGAGCGGATGAGGGATGTCCCAAACGCTGATGCCAAAGGGTCGAGGTACTGTTGATACTGTGTGCAAGGTGTGGATTTTGGCTAGGTTTAAGATAGTAAAGCCCATTATATTGCTTGCCCAGGCCAATCTTCTTCTTCGTAACCATGTCTTGCACCACACAGTAATCGGGATAAAAAATTACATTGCATCTCAACGTTTGAGTAAGTTTGCTAACTGATAACAAATTAACTCGAAACTTTGGTACATGCAACACTCTATCAAGAACCAAATCAGAGGATAGTTTGATAGACCCTACAGATTTAATCTCTGCTTTACCACCGTTTGGCAAATGAACAGAGTCACAATGATTGTTTGATGTATTATGTGTAGATGGGAATTGGATATATGGTCTGTCGCACCGCTATCCACAATCCAATATAATGTTGACAATGGACTGCTCATTACCGTTTCCTTTGCCAAGGAGAGCCATGAGTTGATTGTACTCCTCGGTGGTAAATATTGCCGCTGTTGTAGTTGGTGCTTTGGGTGGTTCAACATCGTTGGTTTGAGTGTTATCAACAGCAAGCCTCTTTCCTTTTGGCTTCACATTCTTCCTGTGTAATTTGTGGCCTACTAGAAATCCACGCAAATAGAAACAATGATCAATGAGATGGCCTTCACGATCACAATATCTGCACTTGAGTAGTCTCTTTGGAGTTCCACTTTTCGACAATGGGGGGTCGATTCGCTTGAGGTACACTAGAAGATTGCATTGCACGATGGCCAGCACTAGTCTCACGCTTGGTAGCTACATCGGCCTGTCGTTCTTGCTGGAGTACAAGGGCATGGGCCTTGCGAGTATCTGGAAAAGGTCTCATCATCAAGATTGATCCGCAGATGGTTGCGTATGATTCATTCAGCTCCATAAGGAATTGCATAACCCTTTCTTTCTCCTCTCGTGCAGCAAGTGCTTTCAATCCTCCACAAGTGCAGCAAAGAGGCTCATGGTATGAAGCCAATTCATCCCAAAGGGCCTTCAACTTAGTGTAGTAAACAGAGATGGATTGATGTCCCTGTCGGTGTTCAACAATTTTTTGTCGAATCTGAAAAATTCTGGAAATCATCTCCTGTGAAAACCTCTCTTTAAGATCTTCCCAAACTTCGACAGCCGTTTCCGCATAAGTGACACTTCCCGCTAGATCGGGATGAATAGCGTTTAGGATCCATGACAAAACCATATCATTACATCGCTGCCATATATGAAATTTCGGATCTGAAGACGTCGGTGCCTTGATGGATCTATTTACAAATTCAATCTTGTTCTTTGCTGAGACTGATGCACATGTGGCTTGGATATGAGCATAATTCCCGGATGTTCAGAGTGGTGCAAAACAAAAGGATCTGAATCATCAATTGATGTTTTTGTAGTCTTCTTTTCACTCATGATGAAGCGGAAGGTGCTTTGATTTCAGGTCACTGGTATCAATGGCTCTGATACCATATAAGAAAATGAAGAAGAGAGACAAACTAATGTGAAGAAATTTCTTTATATCTTGTATATTGTTCGACCATTACAGAGCCTTTTGTTTTATACACAGTAGAGAACAGCTATACTGGGTATATTATAGCTAGGATTCCTATTATTTCTCTTAGCCATAAGTACCAGAAATCATGCCAATTATTACTCCTAATCCCAACTGTACACAAATCTCTTGATTGAAATACAAAATGATTTTCTTCCTTTAATAAGATTAGGCTGTTTTGCAGTCCAACTCAACTGATCTTGCTCATCACGGCTACATGTTCCGGAGCCTAAATAATGGCGTTCTGAAACCTGACACTTCGCAATGTGTCATGTTATGGAAACTAGACAAAGCGTTTTGGAATGCTAGCCTTCGTACCAACTTCGCTATGTTTGGGTTCTACAGAAAATGCTCTATAGTTCTGGAACGTGTTGAGGTTTCGAAACACCCTTGAATAGGTTTCGGAACACAGTATCGAGTAACCTATTTTTTGATGCTCGACCGTGAAATCGACTCAAAACATGGCTTCAACTCGATCCAACAATTTTTCCCCTTGAAGACATGTGCCAAACTCTATAGAACACCAAATTCGGAGGTCTTGCTAACCTTCCACTCCTCATGTAGCTACAAGTTCGAGAGTAGTCTTTCTCCAATTAAACTTCTCAACTAACCAGTTTCATCTATTAAACTCTAAACTTACTATAAAGGCATCAAATTGTTTGTACCAATGTCTCAACGCATGTTTTAGGCCATACAATGATTTGTTCCGATGACAAACTAGATCCTCTTTTTTTTAATGCAAAGCCTTTAGATTGTGCCATATAAATATACTCCTCCAGGTCACCATGCAAAAATGCCATTTTTACATCTATCTATTCAAGCTCTAAATTTGTAACTATTGTGTATGCCAGAACAACTCGAAGGGTGGTTAGACGAACCAACGGTGAGAAGATCTCATCGAGGTTAATTTCCGACTTTTAGGCATATCCTTTTACCACCAATCTCGCCTTGAACCTCTCCACATCACCTTCTATGTCGTTTTTCACCTTGAAAATCCACCGACATCTAATCGCATCCCATCTCTTTAGCAATTTCACAAGTTCCTGTGTCTCATTCTTCCAAAGTGACTCCATATTCTCTTTTATCACACACTTCAATTCCCTGCATTGATTAACTCACAAGCGTCCTAGTACGAAGTAGGCCCTTCTTCTTCTGTCATGTCCTGGGGTTTAGTTTTTCTGTTTGAAAAAGAGTGGCTAGTTTTTTGAAACCATTAGAGTTATACAAATAACCAATCAATTAAGTTTAAAATACAATAAATAATGTGGGACGTGTACAGACCGCCAAGTGTATAAAGCTTCTCTATCCACACGAACAGAGTCTCCCCTATACACACACGACGTCGAGCACAGAATATTTCAATCAGACATTCACATTGCATCTAAGAAGCGGTATTTTTATTCATAAATATAATGCGCATCAATCATGCAAGTAAGACTCACACTAATGTAAACAGCAGGTGATGGATATCCCTCCAAATGCTGCCAAGATAAATCCCTCCATATCACTGCAATACAATAAACACAGCCTCTCATGTGTTACACTCCGAACCCGCAAAGAAAGCATCACCGGGCACGCGCACAGACCCGCCGAACAGACAGATCTTCCCCTCACTGCCCAAAGCATCACAACCTGTATATTCAACACATTCCAAACAAGAATAATACACAAGAATTGTATAAGAAATATATCAAATGACATAAAATTAAACTATCTATTAAATCATTTCATTTCATTCATCACATTTACATAATATTGTTTCCCAAATACAATCCAAAATGTGCTTTACATTTTTTTTCGTTTTCTATACATTTCTAAAATGGTGCTTTCCAGCTTGATACAGGACTTGGCTACAATAGAAGATAGGAATGCCCTCTATCTATTTACGTCAAACCCTTTCCTCGTTCATCCGCGTTCGCTGCGGATGGATCTGAAAAATATAGGCATGAGAACTATGAACATAGTTTTCAATGGATATGGCCACCCAAGGGAGCAGGCAATATAAGCATATGATATATAGATAATCAACTAAAGAATGTAAACATATATCTCTACTATATGCAAGAATAATCAACTATAGCTATGCCTCAAACATATGATAATAAAATTTACTCATGTGATGTAAACTATATTATACTCACTAATTTCACTACTCAGTTCATGTCAACGGACTCCGGTCAAGAGTCAACTGGTAGCGGATTCGCCGCTTTTATCTTGGCATTAGGTAGCGAAATTGTCGCCTACCTCCGATCATAAACTCACAGCTAGTGAGATCACTCCTTCGCCTTGGCATTAGATGGCATCACCGCTTGCCCCCGGCCATAGGATTATAGTTAGCAATATCATCGCTTTCACCTTCACCTTGGCATGAGGTGGCATCACTGCACACCCTCTGTCACACCCCAGCACCGCCACTTTGGTCAGATTCGGGCGCGCCAACAGACCCGCCGAACAGACAGAGTTTTCCCTGTACGTCCAAGGCATCACAATCAGTACAATTCAAGAGGTTCCAAACAGGAACATAATTCATACATAGATTGTATAAGGAAAGCATCATAAACATAAACCACTACGCTATTACAAGTATTCGTCACATTCACAATACATATTATATTTTTCGTTCTTTCTTTCCAAATACAATCAACTTTAATATATTTTGTCTCATTCTTTTCTTTTTTATATCCTTAAGCTATGCTGACCCAGGGTACATCTATCTCTAGTCATAAAGTGGTAGGGCGCTATCTATCGAGCTACGCCCTTTCCTCGCGCCGCTCACGTATGGACCTGAAAAATATGGAGGTGAAAACTATAAACATAGTTCCCAGTGGATACGGCCACCTAAGGAAAAAGCTCGACCCACCAGGTCCAAAGGAGGCAACATAAGCAGGTTAGTCCAATATATATAACGTATCTCAATGAAAGCATATAACTCTACAATATGCAATTAATAAAACATCCATGCTTATGCCTCAACTAAATGCAATAATAAAATCCATGCAAGTAGGTATTCCCTTTCTACTTTCTATTTCATTATCCACAACATATCCAATCCGCTCCTAAGGTTCTTTTACCTTAGCCGAGCTAACCACCCGACTCATTCTCGAGTCAATCATTAGCGGATTACCGCTCATATCTGTCGGATCGTTGGCGCTAACCATTAATCCCAAAAGCTCGAGCTGTTAGAAATACGCAATCAATTCACTTAAAGCGTACAGACACAGCGCCCATGGGTCTCGATAATGAATCGGCCCCACCAGCCTCACGCCACTTCGAACATGACTCGGCCCACCCAGCCTCACGCCACTTCGAACATGACTTGGCCCCACATGGCCTCCCGCCACAGGGTAGGATGCTGGCCCATTTAAGCCAACAATCCCCCCTCCAGCAACTGCACACATTTGCAGCATGCGGGAATCAAACATGTGACCTCTGGCTCTGATACCACTTGTCGGATCGTTGGCGCTAACCATTAATCCCAAAAGCTCGAGCTGTTAGAAATACGCAACCAATTCACTTAAAGCGTACAGACACAGCGCCCACGGGTCTCGATTATGATTCGGCCCCACCAGCCTCACGCCACTTCGAACATGACTCGGCCCATCCAGCCTCACGCCACTTCGAACATGACTTGGCCCCACAAGGCCTCCCGCCACAGGGCAGGATGCTGGCCCATTTAAGCCAACAATATCCAGGCCTGAGGAGAAGGACATCTCACATGCACCTCAGCCTTAAATCCACTCGACTATAGGTCGTCCATCGGGCGAGGAAATACCAACATACCCTTGACCATAAGTCGCTTACCGGGCGAGGAGAATCACACATACCTGTTGAATCACTGCCAGGCGAGGAGAACCACACATACCCGCAGCCACAATCACTTGCCAGGTGAGGAGAATCACACATACCTACAAGTATCAGTCTAGGGATTCTGAAATCCACTTCCCAAGTCTCAAGGGTTCATCAAATACCCTATGTTATCAACATTTCTAGGTTCATAGTCACATGTCCAAGTGGTCATCCTACTACTATGTTTCATAACCTAGGTTCAACAACACTAGTCCTATATTTTTCCTACCTAGGATCACCCGACTCTAGGTTAATGATATTCCAATACAAGTGGTCTTCCTGCCACTACATTTTCTAACCTATGTTCAATGACACTAGGTTCAGTGTCCAATCATGTTATTTGTTATCCTAGTTGTCCACACCTAGGATTCATGACATCTAGTCTTTGTTTCCAATTTGTCGAATTCTCTAATCTTCCTAGAGTTCATCGACCTATGTTCACATCCACACCTAGGCATACACACACACACACACATATATATATATATATATATATATATATATATATATATATATATATACTCATATGTCACCAATTGCCTAGTGTTATACGTCCAATGGTAGATAATTTACCCTAAGTAGCATACAATCTATGCCTACTCATTTAACCAATTAATCTACCATTACATGCATCAATAAAATAACATTAAACTTTACTCTTTGGCATGAAAGTGACCTAATCACTTCGGTAAGCACAACCCACCTCACAACGCTTCCGATTGCTCATAGACACTTGCAATCGGACTCCCGCGGCCAATCGCTCTCTTTCGAGCCCGTACGGCCAATGTCGCCCCGTTCGGTTCGCTGCTCGAAATTGATCACCAAACGCCCGTCGATTTCCAAATTGAAGTTGTCGGGGGCTCTCCTCTAACCTTCAATTAGAGAACTAGAGGATCAATTTGGTCCAAAACCTCAAAACCCCAAACCCCCCAATTCTAAACCCTAGATTTCTATTTCTCCAAAATTCTCCCAAAATTCATGGAGAAATCATGATTAAACTACTATAGAATCATCTAGGGTACTAGAAACATCAATTTCAAGGGATTTAGCAAAACCCTAACCCTTAAACCTCAAAATCTCACCTCGGGTCGCGAGCTTCCCAAGCCGCCACGTACGTTAGAGCTCGATTCACCGTCCTCCACACGTTCCCGAGCTCAATCTCCACCAAAATCCCAAGTTTGGAAGAGATCTAGAGAGAGGGAGAGAGGAGGTTGAGAGGGAGAGGGAGAGCTTCTCTCTCTCTCTCAAACGTGTGTGTGTGTGTGTGTGTGTTTTGGCGGAGGGAGAAGAGGGGATAAGGTGGCCAAATTCACAAAAGCTCCCCTGCACCAATTAGAAATTGCAGTTTCAGCTTAGTTCAAATCTGATACTTTTCGTCGGAGCTCTTCTGAATGTCCGTTTGCACTCAAATTTGACAGTCAAGCTCGGTTTAAGTTAATCAGAAGAACGTGATCTTAAACTTTCAGTTTCGTACCATTTCTGGTCACCGAAAGGTCTACCGACTAAAATCTCTATCAGATTGTTGTTATGTTCCGTTTCCACTTTCCGAGTGTCGGAATGATATGAAACTTTAAATCTAGCCTCAAAAAAATAATTCTGACATATTCTCAAATTTTCATAATTTTCTGACACTGTGAATTTTCTGCTAAAAAATAAGCCCCGTTTCACACAGAAAAATCTAAATCTTCTATTTTTATTTCAATTTCAGAACAAGTCATTTCCGACTTATATTTTACTTCTCTAAGTCCAATAAAAATATTATCTCACACTATTTTTATTTACATTTACTTTTATATTAAAAATCCGATACACTACATTCCACCCCCCTTAAAAAAGTTTCGTCCGCGAAACTTAGATTCATACCTCAACTCGACTCAAACAAGGATCCACAGGGTATCACTTCAGTACCCTGTCCCAACATTTACATCGTCAACATCTTCCGCTACGCCACTCTGATCAGATCACCGGCATTGCTTAAAAGCAACTTCGTTGGTGCATCGTTCCATCACGAGTGGTCCAACCATACTAAGACTTCCAGCTCTACAGTAAGATGGCACACTTTGGCACATCCTCAAGTTCCTGTTCACCTGAGAGCATAGTCTCCAAAACCCACGTGGCTTTTACTATTCCAATGTCTCATAAAGTGCTCATCACTTTACCTTCATCTGCCATGGGTCACCATCACGTCGCTCTCGCGATGAGTCCACACAAACACTCCGTTCGTAATTCCGATTTCATCTCATCGATAATGCCAGACTCAGCGGTTCCAACTAGGCAAGTGGCATGACCGAGCCCATGCTCTTATGGTCACTACCCTTGATCCTCCTGTACACAACCAATGCTCTCAAACTACCAGAGCCATCGGCTAAACCGCTTATCTTGGTTTATCACGGATGGTCAACATACCAGAATTCCCACGTAGGCCTACCGCCTAAACCTGTCTCAACACCGCGCAACGTCTCTCGCTCGCACGCGTAGACCCAATCATCACTTGGCGGAATCCTCACTTGAGACTTCGCACACATACTCCAACCAGGAGCAACCAAGACCCCAAACCACTACAAGCCTCAAGGTTGGGTCGTATCTACACCCTCGGTGTACTATCGATCACACAGTCTCACACGTGGCATTCCACGTTCTCGAGTCATAGCTCGGTCTAGCGCCCCAACCAGAAGTCTCCGCCCTACCCTCAGGTCCCGGGCTGCTGTCACACACAGCTGACTGCGCCTGTCCATATGGCCCCAGGCTCCACAGTCCACACATGGTCCGGGCACGGATCGTCCCCAAGCAATACCCGCCACCATCGTCACACACGACACGCTCTACCGAGCAACATATACCTCTATCGGCTCCTAAGCACCTAGTGCGAGCCACCAGCCCTTCGAGCAGTCCATGGCCCCCTTCACACTTAGCAATCCTCAAGTGCTACTGCCAACAAACCCTCTCGGCTGAACAAAATCCGCACTCCACGAGTACCTCTACTCGAGCGTTCTACGCTTCTACGGATCTCCGTGCAAACACAAGCACTAGGCAATCTTGCCTTTGCATACCAATTATGCAAGCACAATCTTCCTACACCCACTCGCCAAAGCTTGGCGACTGTCTTACTAACTCCGCAACAATGATTCCACTTTCACTGTTCGGTCCGCTGGAACGACGTCTAGAGCTCTCGGACTACTAGAACGTCCTCGAGCGCGATGACTCGCCTCTCGCAATCAATTACTTATATTGCCTTGAGAGTCGGTCCACCATTTCTATCCCTACCTCGAGCCCTATCCTCGGCTCATCACGAGCAACTCGTCGGTATCGTGTAATCACCTATCCACTTTGGTAGGCGATGCCCTATCATGACACGAGCATACATGGGTACCTACCCTTACCCGTACACCTGGTCCCTACTATATTTATACCTGAATAGTAGCAAATGACCACATGATAAATGTACGCAATGCTCTAATGTCACATCATACTCTACATATGATTTCTTCAATTAAATCATACCTGCCACGACATCGTCGGTAGCAGTAGGATCCTCAACCTAGGTCGCGTACCCATGGCCACTTGGTGCCTGTCGCGAACCCCTCGGTTGCCTTGACATCGATGCGTGCTCCCCAGACCTTGCCGCGGGTGGTGTACCTGCGAGCTACCTCGGAGAGGAAAATGCCGTTGCGGTCGGTAGGGGCCGGCTATCACCCAGGGGACAGTCATACTTCGTGACCCGGTTGCCCACATCGAATGCATTTTCCTTCCCGCTGTACACAGCGTCGTGCCCAATGGGGACCACCACAAATAACGCATCCTGAGGAGGACCGAGTGGCGGAAGACTTCGAGGCTTGAGATTGCAATTGCGGATGCTTCGGGTGTCGCTTGGAACTCGACTGACCACCCGAACCGCCTGATGGTCGCTCTCTCTCCTCTACTCCGCCATAAGCCTCGCGCTCCTCCCGCGCGATGACCATACCTTGTTCCACCCACAAGGCTCGATCCAACACCTCAGCAAAGGTCTGCAATTTGAAAGGATGCACAACCTCAAAAATTTCTGGCCGAAGTCCCCGCTCAAAACAATCGGCCTTGTCTTTGTCATTCCGAACCACATACGAAATACAATTGACGATGTGAGAGAATTCCCTCTCGTACTCTATCACCGAGCGGTCTCCTTGCCGCAACTTTCTGAATCTTTTCTGAAGCTTTCTCTTTTCACTGTCGGGAAAATAAGCGAAAAACACCAATCCTCGAAACTCCTCCCAAGTGACCGGAGGAAGACTGGGGGATCGGTTCCGCTTGACCCCTTTCCACCACACCTTTGCCGACTTTTTCATACAATGTGCGACTAGGTGCACCTTGTCCCGCTCCAGGGTGTATAGATCCTCAAAAAGAGTTTCCATGGAGTCGATCCATATTTCCACGACCCACGGATCCACGGTCTCTCCGTCGAAGGTAGGCGGATTGAATCTCTTGAAGGTCATGAGGGCCGCCAGAGCTTGCTCCCTTTCCGCCTCCATCCCCGCATAGCCAGGGGCCGGATTGCCCGACCCAGTCGGAATGGTCTCCGCCGTAACTCCCGGCTGCGCATGGCGAGCCATAACCGGTGCAGTTACCAATTACTCCACAGTCTCTTGGAGTCTCTTGATCCGCTCCTCCTGGCGTAGGGCAGCCTCCTGCTGTCGCTGCACCGTCTCAGCTTGTTGCCCTACCACTCCAACGAGTGTGGCCAACAGTTCACGGAGCTCCACATCTCCGCATGCCCCAGCTTGCTCAGGGACCTCACTAGGTCCATCCCACGTCGATCTTGTTGGAGATCGCCTTCGCGGCGTCATCGATTCCTGAAACACGACAACCTCGATCAAATCCTCGACCTTCTAGGCCAAGTACATACAAAGTTTAAATAACGGACACAATTCAGGCGAAAGTTACATAAGGGCGCATATTCTCATCACTCGGTTTCATGTTGTCGCGCACCAACATGAACACACTTGGCTGAGAATAAACCACGCCTTGAATCTACCTCTAACATCCTATTAGAGGCATAACAACACACGACCCAATCAATTCACATTTCGTCGCAAGTCACAAGTTCTCGTCTCTCACGAGCTTAGGTCCTTATGGTTCACTATCCTAGGGTCTCCTAGGTCCATCTAGACTATTTCTTTTTTTTATGCTCTGATAGCACCTTAGTCTGTCACGCCCCGGCACCGCCACTTTGGTCGGATTCGGGCGCGCCAACAGACCCGCCGAACGGACAGAGTTTCTCCTGTACGTCCAAGGCGTCACAATCAGTACAATTCAAAAGGTTCCAAATAGGAACAGAATTCATACATAAATTGTATAAGAAAAGTATCATAAACATAAACCACTACGCTATTACAAGCATTCGTCATATTCACAATACATATTACATTTTTCGTTCTTTCTTTCCAACTACAATCAACTTTAATACATTTTGTCTCATTCTTTTCTTTTCTATACCCTTAAGCTATGCTGACTCAGGGTACATCTATCTTTGGTCTCAAAGTGGTAGGGCGCTATCTATCGAGCTACGCCTTTTTCTCGCGCCGCCGCGCCGCTCACGTGTGGACCTGAAAAACATGGGGGTGAGAACTATAAACATAGTTCCCAGTGGGTACGGCCACCCAAGAAAAAAGCTCGACCCATCAGGTCCAAAGGAGGCAACATAAGCAGGTTAGTCCAATATATGTAACGTATCTCAATGAAAGCATATAACTCTACAATATGCAATTAATAAAACATCCATGCTTATGCCTCAACTAAATGCAATAATAAAATCCATGCAAGTAGGTATTCCCTTTCTACTTTCTATTTCATTATCCACAACATATCCAATCCGCTCCTAAGGTTCTTTTACCTTAGCCGAGCTAACCACCCGACTCATTCTCGAGTCAATCATTAGCATATTACCGCTCATATCCAGGCCTGAGGAGAAGGACGTCTCACATGCACCTCAGCCTTAAATCCACTCGACGATAGGTCGTCCATCGGGCGAGAAAATACCAACATACCCTTGACCATAAGTCGCTTACCGGGCGAGGAGAACCACACATACCCGTTGAATCACTGCCTGGCGAGGAGAACCACACATACCCGCAGCCACAATCAATTGCCAGGCGAGGAGAACCACACATACATGCAAGTATCAGTTTAGGGATTTCAGAATCAACTTCTCAAGTCTCAAGGGTTCATCACATACCCTATGTTGTCAACCTTTTTAGGTTCATAGTCACATGTCCAAGTGGTCATCCTACCGCTATGTTTCATAACGTAGGTTCAACAACACTAGTCCTATATTTTTCCTACCTAGGATCACCCGACTCTAGGTTAATGATATTCCAATACAAGTGGTCTTCTTGCCACTATATTTTCTAACCTATGTTTAATGACACTAGGTTCAGTGTCCAATCATGTTATTTGTTATCCTAGTTGTCCACACCTAGGATTCATGATATCTAGTCTTTGTTTCCAATTTATCGAATTCTCTAATCTTCCTAGAGTTCATCGACCTATGTTCACATCCACACCTAGGCATACACACACACACACACACACACACACACACACACACACACACATATATATATATATATATATATATATATATATATATATATATATATATATATATATATATATATATATATATATATATATATACTCATATGTCACCAATTGCCTAGTGTTATACGTCCAATGGTAGATAATTTACCCTAAGTAGCATACAATCTATGACTACTCATTTAACCAATTAATCTACAATTACATGCATCAATAAAATAACATTAAACTTTACTCTTTGGCATGAAAGTAACATAATCACTTCGGTAAGCACAACCCACCTCACAACGCTTTCGATTGCTCGTAGACACTTGCAATCGGACTCCCGCGGCCAATCGCTCTCTTTCGAGCCCGTACGGCCAATGTCGCCCCGTTCGGTTCGTTGCTCGAAATTGATCACCAAACGCCCGTCGATTTCTAAATTAAAGTTGTCGTGGGCTCTCCTCTAACCTTCAATTAGAGAACTAGAGGATCAATTTGGTCCAAAACCTCAAAACCCCAAAATCTCCAATTCTAAACCCTAGATTTCCATTTCTCCAAAATTCTCCCAAAATTCATGGAGAAATCATGATTAAACTACTATAGAATCATCTAGGGTACTAGAAACATCAATTTCAAGGGATTTAGCAAAATCCTAACCCTTAAACCTCAAAATCTCACATTGGGTCGCGAGCTTCCCACGCCGCCACGTACGCTAGAGCTCGATTCACCGTCCTCCACGCGTTCCCGAGCTCATTCTCCACCAAAATCCCAAGTTTGGGAGAGATCTAGAGAGAGGGAGAGAGGAGGTTGAGAGGGAGAGGGAGAGCTTCTCTCTCTCTCTCTCAAACGTGTGTGTGTGTGTGTGTGTGTGTGTGTTTTGGCTGAGGGAGAAAAGGGGATAAGGTGGCCAAATTCACAAAAGCCCCCCTGCACCAATTAGAAATTGTAGTTTCAGCTCAGTTCAAATCTGATACTTTTCGTCGGAGCCCTTCTGAATGTTCGTTTGCACTCAAATTTGATAGTCAGGCTCGGTTTAAGTTAATCAGAAGAACGTGATCTTAAACTTTCAGTTTCGAACCATTTTTGGTCACCGAAAGGTCTACCGACTAAAATCTCTATCAGATTGCTGTTATATTCCGTTTCCACTTTCCGAGTGTCGGAATGACATGAAATTTTAAATCTAGTCTCAGAAAAATAATTTTGACATATTCTCAAATTTTCATAATTTTCTGACACTGTAAATTTTCTGCTAAAAAATAAGCTCTGTTTCACACAAAAAATTCTAAATCTTCTGTTTTTATTTCAATTTCAGCACAAGTCATTTCCGACTTACATTTTACTTCTCTAAGTCCAATAAAAATAGTATCTCACACTATTTTTATTTACATTTACTTTTATATTAAAAATCCGATACACTACATTACCCTCGGTCCTATATTTATAGGTAGCAAGTCACATCTTGGCATTCAATGGCATCGCGCATGCCCTTGGCCATAGGTTTTGGAATTCCAAAATCACCTCTTTTGTGGTCTCGTCAAGGGCACGTATGTTTTCACCCTATATTGTCAACCTTTCTAGGTCTCATGTCATCCACGTCCAAGTGGTAATACTACCTAATATGTTTTCCTAATCTATATTAAATGGCACTAGGTTTAATACACATGCAAGTCCATTCTCTAATATCCCTAGAGAGTGTCATTGTTATCTTAATATAGGTATACATATTCCACTTATGCCTAGTTCTTTTACTTTGGTAGCATTTTCAATAAAATATATAACCCTTACATGCTATTTTATATATGTATGCTACGCTATTACATACATAAACTCAAAATAATTTATTACTCTAGACATGGAAAGTGACCAATTCACTTTAATAAAGCAAATCCACCTCGATTTGCCCCTAATTGCTTGTAAACACTCGCAATTAGGCTCTCGTAGGCAATTTACTCCTTTTAGAGCCAATCCGCCCAAAACACTCGAAATCGGCCCGAATCTTCAAATCGGCCGTCGAGACCTTGTCCTTCCTCAAAATGATGTTGTCCTTCGTATTTCTCTAACCTTCAGCTAGAGTTTTCAAGGGTTAAACAAATTTTAAACCCTCTAAACACAAAAATTCTAATTTCATCTAGAATTTTCCAAACCCACAACAAAACCCGAAACCTCATGACAAATCTCTGCAATTTGTACCCTAGATTTGCCTAGGATTTGCTAAAATGCCATTTCCAAGGGTTAAATCCAAAAACCTAACTCAAAACCTCAAAAACTTACCTTAGCCTTTGCCTCTTCTAGCTTCTTTTTGCCTAAGAAGCTTGCTCTCCTCCTAAAGAGGCTTCTCCAAGCCCGAAGCCTTGGAAGAGATTTCCTAGAGAGAGAGGGAGAGAAATGGGTTGAGAGGGAGAGAAATGTGTTTCTTTTGAGTATGGGAGTGTATGAGGAAGAAGGGCTGTGAATCCCTCTTGTAGGGTTGCAATATTTGCAATTAACTCCCGCAAACACCTATACATCTCCTCAGATTTTGCACTACGCAGAGCTAAGTACTAATACACGACCAATAGTACTGGTACTCAAGCCCAGTTCCGCAAAACCCGAACGTTAATTTTTGTGGTTTTCTTCTATGCACTGGTACGCACTCGAATTAGTACCGGTACTCAAAAATAGTTCAACAAAATCCAAATGTGGTTTCTTCTCTGCGCAACTAGGTACCGGTATCCCTCCTTAGTATAGGTACTCAGTACAAAATCTATAGTTTCAGCATATTTGACTTTCTAAAGTCTATTTTCATGTCGAGTTTGCACCGAAAACACGCGAATACTCTCCAAACCTCGCTCGGACAACACGAATAGCTTCCCAAGCTACTTTTCAATAGAACTCCGCTATTTTCAGAAGTTCAGTGCACTACATCTTGTCTCCGCAAATAAAATATAAATATCCTCTAATCTCCATTTCAATTAGAAACTTTTTGAAAATCACGATCGAAATATCAAATATTACAATTATATCAAAACCGATCTTCATGAATTAAACAAGCATTCACAACACATCATCCAATCAAATAATCAAACTACAAGGAATTTAAACATTTCAACAATCAGAAAAGAGTTTACTTTTAAATAACCACTCAAACATTCACAATACGATATAAAAACTAGATATCTCAGGATTATAGGAGAAAATTAACCATAACACTTATCTTGGTCAATACAAGGGCTGACTCTAGAAGTAGAGTATAAACAAAAAAGGTCAAACTAGGCTGCAAGTTGCTCTAGCTATGTGTCCTCACTCAACATCCCGAGCCGCGTCCCCAATATCACTTGTAAAATCAGCAGGGTGAGAAACGCATAAAATCATTTCCCAGTGGGTGCAACGCACCGGCAGAAACCACGCCACACCTACTAGTCAACGAGAAAACGGTATCTACAAAACTGAAAGATAATAGAAGAAAAACAAGCAGTATCGAAAGCATGTTTTTTTTATAAATATGATGGCAAGTAGTAAGACATTATATACATGTCATGGTGAATAGCAAGGTAACAGCTATCAAATCAAAAGCGAGTAATATATGGTGTACATAATAAGAAGTACACCGTGATACTAAGGTATGGCACAAACTTTCTAATCATTTGGTTGAGTGATCTGCAAGTATGGAATTAATAAATGGGAAAATAAAAACTACTATAGTCGATCTGAATAATAAAAAAGAGGGAATACAAGGCTACTATCAAGGATTTAAGTGCCCATTGGTACGGACCGTATCTACCGTACCATATCGTGCCAACAAAATATCGTCACGATACAGCCCCCGTGCCGATGGCACAGCTCAAAACCTTCTATTCTTTAAATTAATAAGTAATTTTCTCAATAAAGTTCAAAAGATTTGATAAAGATATATAATAAACCATTAGAATATTTTGTTGCTAAAGAAAATAAACATTTCATCATGCCATTATATGTCGGCACACATGTCTCTTTTGTGATCGGCACGGCCCGGCACGCACCGTGCCGTACCATGCCAGCAAGTTTCCGGCACGACCCCATGCCACAGCACTTAAATCCATGGCTACTATAATCAACTTTAATGGCGTAACTTGAATGAGTAGCATGCCTCAAGTGATTACAAATTGGTCCCGCAAACCGCAAGCATCTTCTCCCTATTGGTCCCATAGACCTTCTGCTAGTCCCGCGGACCTCAGGCATCTCGTCCCTGTTGGTCACGAGATTCACGCGTCAGTTTTTGACTACTTTTTCAGAAAAGAATTAATATCCTCTACGGTGGATCAGACCACTGGTTGTAGTGAATCGCAGCGAGCAGTGTTGATTATAATGCGAAATGCTCAAGGCATTTGTCTCAATATCAAGTCAAGCAATAGCCCGAGAATCACCCATGAAGTAGCAATATATCCAGAAAGACTGGATGCTCACAACAGAATGCAATAACTAGAAAGTGAGCTACCTTGCTCTACAACTCATATGGCAATGATGAATAACCATAATGCATAGAAATATGTAAAAGAATATGATATCAAAAAAAAGAAAGTAAACAATAAGGTATACCGAGATCAACAGAATAGTGCTAACTAGGCCATGGCAACTGGCTGCTAAGTCTCACAAAGAGAAATCAGGACCCTAAGGGGTCTATGCTCAATATAAGTTTGGTGACAGGTAAATAATGATGTACTCTATATGTTATATATAGCTACTAGCAAGTATATATGCTGCGTATGTCATCAAGTATGGTGTCAACAAGTAATCAACTACATATATGACAGCTAAGATGTAGAGTGACAATATAGTAAGTATGGTTGAAGTTATAGAAAATTAACTTGCAAGAATAATAACAAAAGGAAAACAAGAAGAGAAATTGTAAATGCACTATATCGACATCTGGATCGGAGAGACCCACATAATCCAGAGAAATCGAACCCACGATCCCCGCTACTTTTCACCAAAATTTTATTTTCGGCGAAGCTTGACTTCAAATGTTTGTCTTCAAGTGTACTATAATATAGCATTTTTATTTTTTGAAACTGTAAAAAAAATCACATGAAATGTCGCGCCGAGTGTGACCTATGAAGAAAATTTCAGTTTAGACTTATATTTAAATTCGCAATTTCTATCCTGTTTTCGCTCCAAATTTTTTGCAAAATTCACACAAGCTAATTTACCATCAAATCAATCCATTGATTCATATTAAAACTTTCAGGGAGTGAAATTTCACATAAAAGTTTTAAAATCATAAATATTTACAATTTTGGTTCTACATCTTTCCCCAAAGCAACATATCCACTGTATAATTAGATGAAAAATTTAGAGAACCAATATAGTTATTATACATCGCAGGAGATCTAATGAATCTACTGGGATGCCAAAGACTCCGCAGGTGGTTATGTTGGTGCACTTGCATCTTGAGGTAAATGTGTAGGCTACAAGTCATGTTCATTATCTACTACGTACCTTGTCCTACGATTGTACTTGTTAGCTTGCTCTTCATCGCATGCTTCAAAGAGCTCAAATAGAAGCGTGACGTTGTCTTACTTCTCCATGACGTGTTGAAAGGACTCGTCATTGAAAACAACGTTACAACTTACGACGCTCTTATGGATAATTGGATCCCCCAATTGATACCTCTTTACAGTTTTTTGCGTAGTTGCAAAAGATGGACCTCCAAGATTTCTTATCCAACTTGATCATCTTCTCCTTCGGTATCCATGCATAAGCATCACATTCAAAGATGCGAAGATAAGAGTAATAAATGGACTTACTGCTTCACACTTTTCTAGGATTAATGATGTGCTAATAATTTGTTGTAATTTCTAGCTCGAATTTTCAGAATTATTACAATCAAGTCCCACAATCCAATTTAGTTGACTGTAAAAGTAACGTATCATCTTAATTAATGGCACATCATTAATCACAACAACTATTATATGACTTTTACATTAGTAATACATTAATATTTAATCAAATAAATTGGGTTATATAACTTGATTGTAATAATTCTAAAAGTTCGAGTCAGAACTGCACCAAATTAAAATTTTATGACCAAAGTGTCACCCGCCTCATAGTTTACGAACCAAACATGCAACTTACCCTAAAAATAAAAGAGAAATGCTAAGTCTACAGCAGATTGTATTCTGTACAACTTTTCATCCAAGACGTTGTAGGGTTCACCAATTCTTTTTTGGGTTTTAGTATTAAAAAAAAAAAAAACAAGAGTGATATGACAAGCAGATAAAAAGGAGCCTTTAATTGGTATGAGTAAAGTTGTAGGATTACAATCTAATATTTGTTATTTGTTGTAGGCCTAGCCTTGCTTATTTATAAATACTCCTTTTGTTTCAGAGTAAATATATTTTAGTGGTCTAAGCTATAGACTAAAGAGAAGTCAACATTTTCATTATTTATTTACACTACCATAGCTAAAAGCTGCAATGTTGTTCAAAAAGAGGTTGATTTTATATATGAGTAGCAGATTTCCTGTTGGTCATCATTAAGGACAAATTTAAAAGATCAAAGGTAAGGCCGAAAGCATTCTTGGGAGAAAGAAAGCTACTGCTAGATACTCGTTTTGCTTTCTTTGTGAGCTTTTCTGCTTTTTCTTTTTATTATTTTTGTTTAGTTGGTTATGATTTTTAAAGGAAATAGAATTCGGCTACAAGATAGTAGTTAGGAGAACGTAAGCAAAAGCCCCTTAAATAAATCACCATTGGAAAATGGCAAAAATGTGTGGAGACATCCTTAACCATGGGCCATTCTATTCCCTAAACTATGGCTTTTTTTTATTCTTCTTTTTTGATTGATTCGCTCTCAACTACCTTTTTTTATGGGTAAATCATATTTTTGGTCCTCAAACTATAAGACGCATAACACTAGTTCTCGAGCTTTAATTCATTATAATTTTTGAAACAAACTATAAGATGTGTAACAGTTTAACTCAAACTTTAATTGGTTGCAATTTTTGACTTGAACCACAGAGCATGTGACACTTTAGTCTTCAAACTTTTCGAATTATTGCAATTAAGCCTCAACACCCTTTTTTTATGAATAATTATTGATGAATTACTAATATCAAAGTTGTTAGCATTCGCTTAAACCAAATCATGTGCGCCCATGATTAGGCTTGATCCAACAATTATTATGTTATCTAATTGGAATAGAGCTAACTCGTTTTTAATTTGAAAGGCTAATTAGAGATATTTTCTAGTCATATTAGGATAACAATTATAAACTGCTTCAGCCTAATCTTTCATTTACCTTTTAGAGTGTTGAAAACTCTTATAAATACACAAGCAATTCTCTCATAATGAGATGAACAAAAAATATAGACAAAAAAATTTATACCTTTAGATTGTTGAGAACCCTTATAAATATACGGATAATTCTTTCATAATGGGATGAACAAGAAATATAGAGAAAAATACTAAAAAATTTGTGAGAGATTCATGTGACATCTTAAGAGAGAGAAAATCCGCATCCTTCATTATCCTATTGCTTCTAAAAGGTCTTGAATAGTGGAATACAAGCCTAACTCATTTGTAGCTCAATTTACTGTGAAGTTTGGAGCATCAAAATTCCTTCGTGGACTATTCGAGGATATGTGAGTCAACCTCTTACGATCTAACCAACCGTGTTTAAAGAAAAGAAAACGCGAGTTACCTCCGCACAAAAGGTACGATCGTTATCTCTATTGCATTCTACATTGGTATCAGAGCTTTATTAGGTTGATTTCGTACTCTAAATATATCTTTTAACCAAACTGCATGCATAGATCTAAAGTGGCTGATGTTTTAAGCTTTTCTTGCATACTTGTGGGTGTTAATAGCTGATTTTTTTCGTTAGGGTGTATATATAATTACATTATATTTACACAATTTATAGTCGTTATGTAGTTGATTAAATCTGCAAAGTTGATTCGATTTCGTTCTGTTGTTTCTGAGAAAAACGAAACCCTAATTTTTAAAATTGAAACTTTGCGGATGACTTGTTTAATTGTAGTGCATATCACATTATAAAACTTGCATAATTTGGTAGAGCTCATCATAAGCTTTTCATTGATATTTTGCATACATAGATCTGACCTGTGGATTAAAAGTTATAAAAACCCAAAAAAAATTTACTTATTTTTCGTCTTAAAAAGAGTTAAATGAAAAAAAAAATTTAAAAAAAAAAAAAGGCCCGCGTGCATGTGACGTCATCATGCGTTCAGGCTGCAGGCCGTGCAGGCCCACACGCGCTCGGCTGTGCAAGACTGCGTACTGGGCCTCCAGGGCCCATGCGCTTTGGGCCGATCGGGTCAGCAAGTGCAGGCCGTACGGGCTCATGCACGCTGGGGCTGCGGGCATGCAGTGCCCGACCCGATTCAAAGATGGCTCCAGCAGAGCAATAAAAAAATTTAAAAAAAAAATTAAAAAGGGAGAAAATTTTGGATAATTTTTTAGAGCATATCAAATGATTAAATATTGCTTTTTGATATTTGTTGCATGCATCTAAATTATTTTTGATGAATTTATTATGTATTTTGACATATAGATGTAAATTTGGCATAGTATAAATTTTTTTTTATGTGTGCTTAGTTCAGTGGGAGCTTCTAGTGGTAGAGTAGATTGTATATTTTATTCTTTAAGCT
Source organism: Puya raimondii (assembly GCA_016920855.1). NCBI lineage: Eukaryota > Viridiplantae > Streptophyta > Magnoliopsida > Poales > Bromeliaceae > Puya > Puya raimondii. Next base: position 50,023,301 of record JABWPP010000049.1, read on the forward strand.
TATAATTTTGTACAACTTAATTAAATAATGGATTATTAGGTATAGGGTGTATAATGTGATTATGAGCACAGCTTTACGCGCACCTATGATTAAAGGTGTCCGTTGACCGGATCGGGTCTGGATAGTTAATATACTATACCCGTACCCTAAAAAAAAATGGATAGAAAAAAATATATATATACCCTAGCTACCTATTTAACTTCAGGTCGGATCCGGATCTGGGTACTTAAGTTAATAATATACCTATCGGATCTTTTTGAGCGGGTCTAGATAGTGACTATCCGTATACTACCCGCTTAAGACCGGGTACAGGTCGAGTCTAGATCGGGTATAGGTACCCGTATGCATATATATTTTATAAACTTTATTAAACAATTTATGTACAAACCATAAAACCTCTCACTATAGAAAACTCACGTTCTAATTATGAGTTGCACCCAGTCCAATAAAATTTGTTCAAAAAAAGATTCAAGCAGTAAACAGGGCGACTAGGGTTAAAAAAATAAGGAGTAAAATAAAAAAATAAAAAAGGAGTAAACAGAGCGACTGGGGTTTTACTAGGATGCAAATACACAGAGACCATTCACTTATAAGTTCTATTAAAATTGATCCATCAACTTTAAATTATTTTTATTTACTATTAGGTATTTCACTGGGTCCGGGTTCGGGTCTGGATTTGGGTCCGGATTTTAGAACTCTTCTGGACCCTACCCATTAAAAGGTCGGGTTCGGGTCAGGTCCAAGTCGGTTATGAGTATAAAATATCCGGACCCATATCGAAACTTTAATGGGTAATTTTTTTTACACGTATACTATCTATTTTTTATCAGGTCCGGGTCGGGTATGGGATATCGGGTATTTTGGATAGCTTTACCAAGATTCAAATTATATATTTATATTTGTTATGAAAATTTTATTTTAGGGACTTTTAAAAGCAAATATTAGCCTCTCACTATTTTCTCGAGTCTCTTACACTCCTCAGGTAGAAAAACGAAAACCCAACGCGACAAGAATTTCAAGTGGGTACTACAGTCCCACCAGTTTAATGCACCACCTCACCTGACAGATATTGGCAACACGAAAAGTGATGAGTGGACAATTCGTGTCCAATGCTTCTCAAGCAAATTGCAGTGATCTTTGGTCTCTATGTCCTATAGGCCTCACCATATTAGCCTCATTCCTTAGTTAAGTCAAATCCACCATTCAAATGTATAAGTAAAGCCGTCATTAGGTCCCTCACTTGACAAATATTGAGCCCAACCCCATCTTTACTCCGCAGCATCTCATGATAATAGAATGGTTGTGCATTTCCGATACAACTGACCACTGTAACCAGCCAAGCTAGTCAACACCAGAAAAACGCCCGCACTTCTACAACGACGGAAGACCACTCGACTTAATATTTGTAAGGAGATTAGTATTTAGATCTCAAATTTTATTTTGCTTATTTACATCTAATGCAAATAAAAATAATCCGCGCATCAAAACATAATTCAATTGGTGATGATCATGGATCTAAAAAGTGGATTCAGCATTGAGCCACTAAGCCGGAATCAAGGTCAGAGGGTCATAAACTACAACCACACATATGTCATTGGTTTGATTGTCTTCAACTACTTGATCTGATCCGAATCTACAACTTGATCCGATCCAGAGCTACAACTTGATACGATCCCTATCAACTTCTTGATCCGACCGCCATCAAGTGCTCGTATCGATATGCGCTCGTTGTGTGCATTCGGCTTACAACTGATCAACCAATGACGTGCAACCATACAACATACAACCCACTAATAATAAAATAACTTTAATTACATCCGATAACCTTTATCTCTAATCTATTGAGACATGCAGGTTTCCGAATAAAATCGGCTTGTGCACACAGGCACCCAAAACAGCCATCTCTAATATAGAGTCCTTAATTTAAATAAATTTAAAATTATAAAATTCTGCATACACTTCATACATCACATGTGGAAACAAATAGATTGCTATCCATGATCATCATCGATATGTATTTCATACATCACAGCACAATAATTAATTTTCGACATTTTTGTTAACCGTGTACCAACTATTCAAAAAAATAACTGGTGATCAAATCATCAAAACAGACTAATCTTATCGATCATTTATGTTAACTTATTAGTTAATTCACATAATTTTGATCAAAAATTTAATCCGCAAAATAGCTATTCGATCTCATCAAGAATTCACATCTCATGTGAAAAAGCTACAAAATATTAAAATCAAATTTGATTTTATCAAATTAGTATTTTAAATAAAATTGATCTCATCAAAATTTTAAATTTAAAAAATTTAGAAAATCTATACGGACTGCTAAAATGAGAGCTTAAAATAAGCTTTCAGTGGGTGCAATCGCCGAAAGTGGCGCTCTACACTCATTTGGTCCAAAGGAGGCATGAGTAAATGATGACAAATAAACAATATTTATTTTCATAATAATAATGCGATAAACTGAAATACAACTAGAATGCCTCATCATATATACAATATGCAATAATATTTTACTATGTCATTAGCCTACTCATTCCCTATAATTCTTTTATTTAACTTTAACCAACTTATTAGTATGGTCATTTTTCTTATTACACACCTCATGAAGAGTCAATTACTCTCAGACTTCTCTCTAATCGGTAGGCACTAGGGTTGATGGCTCTTGGACTCCCGCAAGTTCCGCATTGGGCGTCGAGATGATCAGACTTCTCCCTTTATGTGGCTCTTCCTTTTCTCCTTTTTCTCCTATATATCTCTCTTCTATTTTTTTCCCCTCTTTTCTTCTCTCTTTTCTTTGTCCCTATTGCTATCACCTCCAACTCTCTCTCTTTCTCTTCCCCTTCCTCTCCGTTTTTTATCACCTCTGCTGAAGGGCTGGCAATCTAGCTCATTATTCACGAGCCAGCTCATGTTCGGCTCGAAAATGAGCTTAAAATCGATTGCTTGTTTAATAAACGAGCCGAACACGAGCTGAATTTTTTAGCTCGATATCTTAATGAGCCGAACATGAGCTGGGGTCAGCTCGCTTGTGTTCGGCTCAATATAGCTCAAATATTTCATCGACTATACACAATAAAAACTATTGATTATAGTTCTTACACCCTCCTTTATTGTACCTTTTTCAGAGGATTAAGCACCAGCTATAGTAGCAGATCAAGGTAAAGAGATATCGAGTTAGATAGCATCTCCTACTCAGACAAGGGACAGTTAGAGGAGGACCATATAGATAGTTTATGTATGTATAGTAGCATGATGTGATGTTTTGGCGAGGACAGAACTGGGGGTGCTTGTATCTATACTTTGATCATTGGAGATCTTATATACATGTGTTTTATGTTGATATTATCAAATGGTGGATATTTATACTTGTTGCTATGCCCATTATTGTTCTGTATACTCTGATACCTGCTTAGTTGTGGCTTCCTAGGACTGTGACAGGTTGTGATTGTATGCTTCGGGTGTACAGAGTGCATCCCATACATTCGGTAGATCTGTTGATGCCGCTGTGAATCCAGAGCGTGGTAATTTGAGAGATGGATGTTGTACATATTTTAAACTAGTCTACTTGTATGTGAGAGCCATGTGATGTTGGAGATTATCTTATTTTGGAGATATATTATACTTAGAGTTGTTCTCCATTTGGAAGTTATATGGTGTACAGATGTATGTTCTATATAATGTATGGATGTATGTAGAATGTTTAAGTTAATAAGTTTAGTTTATGTTTCACATGCTTTTGATACCCAACATGTAGGATGTGTTATATCTTGGTGGAAAATATTGATTAATTGTAGATGTCTTGTGTGTATGGGGCGGCCATGTGCACACGGCGGTCCTGCATGTACACGTATCCAGAAAGGCTTCTGTTGTGGTCCGGAGCGTGACACATCTAATCTTTACTGATTACTATCTTGAAATCAATATCTAATTTGATAAATACGATCCATACTATTTATATGGTTTATATGCGAAAAATCACAAGATTTGAAGATTTATTACCAAGTCATCAAATATTCTTAATAATCAATGATAGATGAAAGATCATTATTTAATTTGTGAGAAATCAGTGTTCAATTTTTTTTTTTTTTAATATATGTTGGTTTTCTGATCATGTCAGAGAACACTCCTAATAATTTAGATCTTAGATCTTAATTTTAAATCAAGTCTTTATCATAACTTTTTAAAGATGTTGAATATAAAACTTACTTATACACCTGGTGTCGGCAATAACTTCTTGCAACGAGGGGCTCCCAAATTGTAACATCTAAAAAAATATAAAAAGAAAAGGAAGAAAAGGTGTGGGTGTTTATGTGTGTGTGTGTGTGTGTGAGAGAGAGAGAGAGAGAGAGAGAGAGAGAGAGAGAGAGAGAGAGAGAGAGAGAATGTAATGCTTTCCCATCTTTCCCCACCATTTCACTTTTAATATTTGTTTCATTAGTGGACTCAATGAGTCTCTGTGCCTTCCAAGTCAAGCTGTACAAGCCATCCCCGGAAGACCTTCAAATATTGGACCGTCTATTTCTTATGGATCAAATGATGTTTTATTTTATATAGTTACTTTTTTACAACTATATATGATGCTTACATAATAGATTTTAAATTAAAATTTTATACTTTTTAATATGTAAAATTTTAAAATATTATAATCGTCAAATAATGAGTTTAGTGCATGAGTAGTTTCGAACTTCAGATACACGTAACGAAGTTGGACAACGGTCAACTGCCAAGTCTTGCAAGTGTGAACTCAATTATGGAAAGGTTTATTTGCTGTAGCATAATTTGAATTTTGCTTTCTTTTTTTATTAAATTAATAGGAAGTAGTTGTATGCATGGGGCGGTCAAGCAGTTGACTTTCAAATGCTTACTAATTAAGGAGGTGTTTTGGTTGTGCCGAAATATTTTTCCAAAAATAGCTTTTTAGCTTTAAAAGTGGTCTGTTTGGTTTCTTGAAAAATAGTAAAAAATTATTTTCTGAGAAAAAAAAATTTCGTGAATTTTTATTTTTAGTTTTTATTGTTTGGTTCGACGGAAAAACAAAAAAAAATTATTTTTCATGTATGCTTGTTTGGTTGGTAAAAAAAATAAAAAATCTTTTTATTTTTATCTTACTTGTTTGGTTAGTTGAAAATTTTGGTATATAAATATCTTCTAGAAAAAGATGATGAGATTACTAACCTTTTCAAATTTAATATAATATCACAAACCTTTTGATGCATATAAAATAGTTTGACAAAATAGATGGAGATGATTGACATGACGGATAGGAGATAGAGATAAATATACCGTATGTGTATATATATATAGTTTGGGAGGATAAACATTGAAACAAGAGAATTGAGAAATTTTTTATATATCTTATTCATCTAAACCCATTCTCTTATATAGAGAGAGGGAAAAATGTTGTACATGGAAGAATATGATTGTATCCTATTATATAAAGAAATAATCGAAAAGATATAGAAATATTACTACTCTAACAAAAAAGCAATATACATGGTGGTATATATATATATATATATATATATATATATATATATATATATATATATATATATATATATATATATATATATATATATATATATATATATATATATAGTTGAGCTAGAATACTTTTGGAAGCACCAACCCCTTGGTGCTTCCACATTTCTAGCCTTTGGATCTACTTCTTGATTACTTATAACCTTTAGATCAAACACTATTCCACCTACCACCACCTAGCACCACCTACCACCATCATCTCAACCTTCCAAATTTCCATCCAATGGCTATAAACCCACAAGCATCACCCCCATGATACTTCCAAAAGTATTCTAGCTCAACTCTATATATATATATATATATATATATATATATATATATATATAGTTGAGCTAGAATACTTCTAAGAGTATCAAGGAGATGGTGCTTGTGGGTTTATAGCCTTTGGATTGAGATTTGGAGGGTTGGGATGATGGTGGTAGGTGGTGGTAGGTGGTGGTAGGTGGAATAATGTTTGATCTAAAGGCTATTAGTAATTAAAAAGTAGATCCAAGGGCTAAAAATGTGGAAGCACTAAGGGGTTGGTGCTTCCAAAAGTATTCTAGCTCAATTATATATATATATATATATATATATATATATATATATATATATATATATATATATATATATATATATATATAGAATTAGGCTACTATACTATCTATAGTACCGGGGCTCCGGTACTATAGTCGCATTTTTGATCTTAGGGTGTCCAACTCAATGATCCACACCGTTGAAACTGATCTAGGGTATATGAAGTTCTTAGGAATAAAATTTTAGTTTTTTTCGATATCGTTTACTTAGTAAATAAATCATGTCAAAATGAACGGTGAAAATTGAATAATCCTTAAAATTTGAGTATAGGACTTTCGAATTCAAGATCAAGGATATTGACCTTGATCTATATAGTTTAAAGTATTTTCTATCAAAATTTGAATAAATTTAGATACTTCTCCACCGTTAAACTACAAAATCGCCATAATAACTATTGAAATTTGACAATTTTGAAACGGTTTGATCACAAAGTAAACTATATCGAAAAAATATAAACTTTTATTTCTAAGAACTTCAAATACCCTAGATCAGTTTCAACGGTGTGGATCGTTGATTTGAACACCCTAAGATCGAAAAAGTAACTATAGTACCGGAGCCCCGGTACTATAGATAGTATAGGAGACTAGCTCTATATATATATATATATGTATATATGTATATATGTATGTATATATGTATATGTATATATGTATATATGTATATGTATATATATATGTATATGTATGTATATGTATATATGTATATATGTATATGTATATATGTATATATGTGTATATGTATATGTATATATGTGTATATGTGTATATGTGTATATGTGTATATTTATATGTATATATGTATGTATATGTATATATGTATGTATATATATATATGTATGTATGTATATATGTATGTATGTATATATATATGTATGTATGTATATATATATATATATGTATATATATATATATAGTAAACACACATATAATATACATGATAACATATATATAATTAATATATATGGTAGCATATATATATAATATATATGGTATATCTAAAAAATTCAGCACGCATGCATTGTACTTCTAAGCACCCGAATCCAGTTTCGAGCACCCGAAAGTGCTGCTTCCAGCAGGTTGGCTATGGCTATAAATAGAGGCTTTGTTGATTCATCCATTGATTCTTTGAGCTTGTAAACTTTTAGTGTTCAATAATCTTAGTTCTCTACTCTCTTTTGAAGTTTGAGTGGAACTTATAGTGAGATACAATTTTGTAAAAAAAAAAAAAGTGTAGAAAATGTAATTTTCTTGAAAGAAGAAGTTTTTGGTGAAACGGCTTAGTGCTTTCCAGGAAAAAGTATTGGATAGTGGAAACCCAACATTCTCATGTGTTGGAAAATTGGCGGGGACGTAGGCAAAGAGCCGAATTTTGAAACAAATCGATCGCGTGTTTTGAGTTTGATTTTCTCTAACTATTCTCTTTTCTTTTATCGCAGTTTTATCGATTTGCTTTTATTGTATTTTCATTTTAAAAACCTAATTCACTCTCTCTCTTAGGTTGTCATTTCAATTCTCAAATTTTATATGTAAATTTATTTTTATAAAATTTTTGTAGCCGAATTTAATAATTATTCTAAATAACCAAGCCTATTTAAGATATCTAATAAATTATAGACGGATCATTAATATAATTTTTTATATAAGAAAATAATTAAGATAAATACTAAAGTACCAAAAAAAAATTTATATAATTTAGCCAATAAATAGCCATGGACCCACTTACATGGAAAACCCATATCCGAATTAGGCGAATCTAAAATACGCCAAGCGTCCCATACTCCTAGGGACGTCAATGGGTACGGATACCTGAGATTTTATCCGAATCCGAACCCGAATGGAACGGATATATCTGATGCTAAACGGATATGGATTCGGATATGGATATCAAAAATAAAAACCCGACGGATATGGATTCAGATATGGATTTTGACTGTACCTGACCCGAACCCGAACCCGAACCCGACCCGAACCCGAATTTATTTTGCATTATATATAATATATATAAATTTTTTTGATGTTATATTTGAATTTTATTTTAAAAGTTTAAATTTAATATAATATATTTTGAAATATTAGAAAAAGAAATAATTATTTCGGGTTTGAATTTTCGGGTTCGGGTTCGGGTTCGGGTTCGGATTTTGAATTTTTGATCGGGGTCGGATTTGAATATAAATTTTTAAAATCTGTCGGATTCGAATTCGAATTTCGAATTTGGAGTCAGGTTCGGATTCGGATTTTTAAAAATTCGCTCCGAATTCGTCCTGTTGACATCTCTACATGCTCCCAGCGCGTACAATTGCAGTGGGCCCAGAAATCGATCGCGTGAAGATTGGACAGGACACAACACTCTTTATCCGCGGAGAGTTGAAGCAACGCCTCCGTGTTAGCTTTCCAAGCAACACTGCGCCATCTATCATCCACGTCTGCTCTGTCTCTCTCTCTCTCGTTGTGCACTTGTGCGATTCTACATTCGCATTTTAGAGTTCACAAATTTTTTAATAATTTTTATTAAAATTATAAAATTAATATAATAAATAAAAAATTAATAATTTTTAAATCAATTAGATATAAAATATATATATTATATTTTTAGGTGTATTTAGCAGTATTGTGTTCTAAATTAATTTGTTAGCTGGACGTGGCCTCGCTCTCTCCCCGTCCACAGGAGCAATTGTCTTAACCATGACTACATTCGCAGTGTAGTCAATTTCTACAATTCCAACCAATAAGAAACGGCCATGTAGATGAAGACAACTCCGACAATGCAGTGCGGGCAAATGCAGCAATCAATAAGAATCGGTACGTGGCCATTCTAGATGACCACTGAATGAAGAGCTCTCCATTTTCGGAAAAAGTAAAGAGTGCGCCAGCCACTTATTCTACTGAGTAATACTACGCATACATCTCTTTTCGAAGTATATGATATGTACCCAATCATTTTAGGGTGTGATAGATTTTACTAGTCGTATCGACTAATAGAATCCATCCCATCCTAGAATGACCGGGTGTATATCATATACCCTAAAAAAAAGGGTATGAGCAGAATTTTTCTATTCCGTATGATATGATCGAAACAATCACAATTTATGTTTAGAATTTATCCATCTTATTATGAGTTTATAAAAAAATATTTTTATTACTTTTTTTTAAAAAAATATTTAATCGACCGAATATAACTTGCGTGGTGTGACTTCTATGCAAAAGAATTTCTCTAACTTTAGCCAATTGTGAAATAGACTCCCCATCTTTTGTTTTTCACTTAAGACCCTAAAATTCTTTTTTTTTTTTTTGAAATTCAGTTTTAACATTTAGTTATATTAAAAAATTTATCAAATTTAATATATTTTCAAATTATTAATCATTAATTGATCAAGATTTCTTTGTTAAAAAATGATTAAGAATATTAATTTAGGGAGGATAGCACTAAATTTAGCAACGCTGTTAGTTATCAAATTTAATAGCTTGTTAGTTATCAAGCATTAATTGATCAAAATTCATTTGATAAAAAGTTAAAAGTTATTAATTTTAGTGAATTTAGCTGTAACTTTAATTTTTCTATTAGTTATCAATTGTTATTGGTCTAACTTTTTTTTACTGAGGAACTTAATTTTGATGAAATTATAATTAAATTTAAGAATTTTTAAATGATATGCATGATATGCATGTGTATAAAACATGATATGCATGTGTATAAAACATGATATGCATGTATATTTTATACACTATATCTTAAGAACTAAACAATATTTTAAAATTAAAAAGTAATTTATATAATACATTTTATGATATTTAAAATATTTTATATAAAAATTTTAATTTTCGAATACTAATTTCTTACAAATAATATAATATTTATTCTTCTATCAATAATTTTATCTTATGCTTAAGTAAAAACAAATCTTAATGTGCATAATTTTTTATAGGAATAATTACCTATGTAACCCTCAAAACTTCGGAAATATTTTATTTACCCCTACTTTTTTTTTCTTTCCAATATACTCCTCATATGTTAATCTTTTGTTATTCAAAAATACCCCTTCAGTTACCACCCGTTAAGTTTTATATATATATATATATATATATATATATATAATATTTTATTTATAAATATCTATATATTTATTTATTTATTTATTATATAATACTAAATATAACTCGTTATCCTATTAAATAATTTTGAATATATTTAATTCATAAATATAAATATATAATAATAATATATATAGTACGATAATTAATTATATATATAAAAAAAAATTATATATATATATATATATATATATATATATATATATATATATATATATATATATAATAGAAAAACACAAAGTAGTTTTTTATTTATAATTTTTTTTTTGTACAAATCATACAAGTATAGCTGAAAATTATTTTTTTTCTGCAAATCAAATACGAAAGAGCGTTAATTTTTTTCCTTTGAATACTTTTTTCTATAAAGAACTATTTTTTACAATTTTACGTGAAACAAAACAGTCCCTTAAGTAATGAGTTTTAATGTGCATAACTTTTTTGCAACTAAACTTTTTCCAGGTAATATAAATGGCATATATCAAATGGGTTTGTGCTAATCTATGCGAAATGGGAGAGCCGAATTGACTCAACGACTTTAGAGGGGGCCTCCGATTTTAGAAAAAACTTCAAATATTATTCCTATAGTTTCACACTTTTTTATTTTAATATTTTGTAATTTAAAGTGTATCACTTTACAGTACCCTGTGTTTCATTTTTCTCTTTTTCTTGTTTCCTTCATTAATTTTTTCGTTAAACCATATAGAAAAAACTTCAATAACCCATCTCAGGTTAATCGAATATTCATTTTAGTACCATTTGGTTTTAACTTTCTCATTGATTTAACAAAAAAATTAACAAAAAGAACAACAAAACGAGAAAAACAAAACCACAGGATACTAAAATAAAAAAGTGTGAAATCACATGGATGGTATTGGAAGTTTTCCCTTAATTTTACAATATATATATATATAGAGTCCGGCTACTATCCTCTTAAGAGGATAGAAGCCTTTGTCCTATCAATTTTTTGGGCGTTAGATCTAACTTTTAATTATTTTCAACCGTTAGATTATACTATTCAACCAACCACCCACTCAACCCTAAGGGGCCCACTATCAATCTAACCGTAACCACTCTCATCCTAGCCGCACATCATTTCATCCGAACGGTAGAAAACTTAGGAGGACGAAGCCTCCCACCCTCCTAAAAGGATAGTAGCTGGATTCTATATATATATATAATAATCAAATATGAATTGGGTGCATAGAATGCAAGTATACGCCTCGTGCAGGCAAATAATAATAATCGTCACATCCTTTTCCCAACTTTTTTGAAAGCTCGCAGGCACTTTCTTCCCTACTCCACTCCCCATTTATTCCTCCCGCAAAATGGTGCTCGCTAGTGCGTCTGTCTCTTCTTTTCACTAGTGCCGTCTGTCTGTCTTTACCTTTTCTGTTTTGTGTTTTTCATGGCCATCTTCTTCCTCCTCCAACTCCTCCTCCTTGCCCCGTTTGCTGCCTACGGCAACATCAGCTTCTGCTCTTCCGACGCCTGCAGCGGCATCACCACCGACGACACCGCCGTGGTCTGGGTGGCCGCTCAATCCTCCTCCTCCTCCTACTGCGGCGACAGCGACTTCACCCTCCTTTGCCTCTGCCCCGCGATCGCCTCCACCGCAGCCCTCACCTTCCACTCCGACTCCACCTCCCAATACACCAGCAACGGCGACAGCCTCAACTTCTACTTCAACTGCTCCTACGGCCTTTCCAGCTCCTCCCAAATCCCCTGCCTCTCTGACACCAGCATCAACGGCTCCTACAGCATTTTCACCAAGAATAGCACCCAAATCGACTACAGTTCCGTCGCGATATGCGGCGGCACGGCCGGCGGCGGCACGGCTGCGAGTAACGCGATCAGCGCGGGGCTGTCGGCGGGGACGCCGGTGCTGATCGAGGCGTCCGACGGGGTGCTGGTGAGAGGCTTCCAGCTGGGTTGGTCGTCGGCGCAGGACAGCGCCGCCTGCGCGACCTGCGAGGGCTCCGGCGGGGTCTGCCGCTACAACCAGACGGCCGCCGGCTCTTTGCTGTTCAGCTGCTTCTGCTCCTCCTCCGAAGGGTTCCGCCCCGACCGCTGCGGTATGTTTGCCCGCCCTCTCTCAACTAATTAATTACCTATCACTAGCACTAAGGCTTCTATTCTTCGAATGGTGTAAAAGTGTTTTTTTTTTTTTTTTCTTCCAGTAGAAACTGGAGGGAAAATACTCCCTAAATTTTGTTGCAAACTATTTACGTATATTACAGCACTTCAGCCTAGTTCTGCATCTCATCATATAACATAATATTAAGTAACTCACAATATAAATAAAACCAGAAATATATTAACTTCTTGTCGAAAGCTATTTACTTCGGGCTTTTTGGACTACTAAGCTTACGGAACTTCTTTATTGTAAAAATAGATATCCAAAATTTTTATTTATAAAAGTAGGTCTAAGCAGTAAACGATTCACCGCTTTCAGTTAACTTATATATTTTTCACATCAGAACTCTGAAATATGTATAAGTATTAAAGTCTACAAATAGTTTTAATATTTTTAAAAAAACGGTGAATGATTTGTCGCATGTAGAAAGAGGCAATTCATTCACCGCATAGGACTAATTTTATAAATAAACTTTTTATGAAACTATTTTTATAATTATAATATCTTTTAAGCCTATTAATCAAAAAAATTCATATACTTCCTCATTTATCCTTTTCCTGTCAGCATTCAAAATACAAATCAGCATACAAATTTTGTCGTTTATTTAAAAGATGATGAGATTACCCTTGACATAGAGAAACCTTTTCCTTTATTTTTATCGATGATTGGATAAGTAAGATTACCCCCTCATATTATGTTACTCTCTTCTTCTATCATAATTAGGGCCTGTTTGGCCTAGCTTCTGAAAAAATGATTTCTGCAAAAGTGATTTTGGTTTAGAAAAGTGATTTTGGTGAAAAGCTGTAGAGCGTTTGGCTGAGTTTAGATAAAAATAATTTTCTAAAATAATTTTCTAAAGCTGTTTGGCAATTTTTTTTGATGTTTGCATATATTAATATTTTTACTCAATTTTATTTTAAAATAATTTAAAATTTGAATTTAAATTAAAAGTATAATTCTTAAATTTCAAATTCGGACAAAAATAAATTTTAAAATTTAAAATTTAAAATTTACAATATTTAAATCTAAATTTAAATTTTGAAATTCTAAAATTAAAACTTATAATTTTAAATTTTAAATTTAAAATTTAAATTTAAGTTTTAAAATTTGAAATGTTAAAATTTAAATTTTATCTTAAATTTAAAATGTAAAATTTTGAATTTTAAAATTTAAAAATTGAGATTCGAAACTTAAATTTAAAATTTAAAATCTAAATTTTTACTTTTAAATTTGAAAAGTTCAAATTTAAAAATTCAAATATGAATTTAAAATTTCAAAATTTAAATTTAAAGTTAAATTTATACTTTGAACCTAAAATAGAAATAAAAATTTGAAGTTTGAGTCCAAAAGCAGAATCAGTTTTGGAGAAACAGCTTTTTTCTGCTTCTGATTCTGGAGCCTTCAAAATCAGTTTTCTGATTCTGAAAAGCAGAATCAGATTTTCCAACTGACGTTGCCAAACGCTCTACTGAGCTCAGAAGTGATTCTGGGCTCAGAATCACTTCTGAAAAGCTAGGCCGGCCAAACACCCCCTTAGAACTGCAGCAGACTTTAAGACTTCTATCTGGAGCAATAGGACCTCATTTTGCAGTTCCAACAATAGCAGTTGGATTCTATTTCAACTATCCAAACAATGGATTCGTAACCAGATGCAATTAAATCTGCAGTGTAACAACAACTGCATGCAACCAAACAACTCCTAAGTAACAAATCATCATCCTTATATAAAAAGAGTAGTAAATGATGGCATGAATAGTGGAACAGATTTTGAATCACATTACAGCATAAATAAATGATGAATAGCCGAGAATGACCATACAATTTTTGTTTTATTTGTGCAACCTTCACTTGAGCAAGATTCCATAACGTGTGTTATAATGCTGTCTTTAGAAATGCTTAATTAATTTGTATTGTTTTGTTACTTTTACAAAAATTGTTGACATGTATATATTTATGATTTGTACAGAAAGTGGCACGCCTGTACCAAAGAATGCTACATCAGGTACGCAACTTTCAATTGTAACAGGATTCTTATTAAATTTTTCTCAACTATATATGAGGGGAAAAGTTTATGTATGAATTGCATATTGGGTATTACACTCATGGACCTTGATACCTATTTATTTTTAAGGCATAAATCCTACTTTATTGTGGCCGTTGCAACTATGTTGCTGGTTAATTAGTACTGTTATAAGATGGCATTGACAATATTGGTCTCACATTACTCGATCAAATTTTTTTCTCTCTTTTTATAAGATAAACTTTTAAAGGTTATGGCGTTTTCAATAACATAAAATTATTCCTGACATTTTCTATTTTCCTATGAATCACTTAGATTTAAGATTTTTCTTAAATTTTTTTTTAATGTAAAACATTTTCCAGCTGAATGTGAGAAAATTTATTGTTAACTCTAGCCCTCATTAATAGTTATACTCTCATTCTCACCATGGATCTTGGGTGAAGCCCTTTTGTCCATGCCTGATACATAGATAATCATGAATAAACATTAAGAAAGAAACTATGACAAAAAGTTGCACTGAAGTCCAAGGAGTTCAAGCGCACGTAAAATAAATTGGCTCAAACTCTAGTTAAGTCTAGACCAGGTCATGGCGGCTAAAGTCACTAGATTTGTCACTCAGTCAACTTGTTTAGGCAACTGATGGACCTGCTTGGTCAATCGACTGACTTCCACTGCTTATTAATTGAACATCCTGATCAGTGAGTCGGTCGACTTTTCCGTAAAATTGCAGTAGGACATTTTCAACTCCTTCCATGTTGTTGAATTTTTCTATGCTGAACTTTGAGACTTCATCCACTGAATACATACAATTTCTACTTTGTCCTCCATAGCAATGCCGATTATTTCTGATGCTTTATTATCACACACTACTTTCTAACATTATTTTTAGGCTGGCTTCATGTTGTCATATAGCTTTGATTACAATGTTCACATAAATTTCTGTTTGCAGGAAATGGCACTTATGGACCAAAGAATGCTACAACAGGTGTGCATCCATACAATAGCTACTTATCAAATCTATCTCAACTATATGAAGGAAAAACTTTTGTGTAATTATAAATTTAATACCAGATATTATACTTGTATATATATATATTTTTTTACCTACGCTGTTCTCTTCCTTGTGCCCTTTTTCTCACATTATGCTGGTATATATGATAATTATGTCACTGATATTAGGCAGGCTTGTTTTGTTATCACATCACTTGACCAACTTCTTGTTAAACTTTTAATTGTTTTTGTAGGAACTAGCAACACAACCTGGGACAATCCTCCAACAGGTACATATCTTTCGGACCTCAAATATATTAATGAGAGTTTTCTACTGCTTTTTGAAGAAAAAGGTTTGTGGATTGGAGTAAATTGCACTTGTAGTTCCCAAAAAATATTGGTTGGATTGCACTCTGGTCCTACACTTTCAGTTGTCACACTCAGTAGCTTAGACAGTATTGCAGTGTTCTTACTGAGAAATTATATCTAATGGAGTGGACAGAAGCATGGCAACAACTTTGGTTGCTATCCATGTCTCATGTTATCTTCTTTTCAACCTTGCTTTTCTCCTGTCAAATCCTCACCTTTCTCCTAATCTCAACCTTAACCTATTACCTTGTTTACACCGAAACAGCTTTTGGGCGATGCCAGATAACATGTACTCTAAAATAGTGTGGCACAATGCGGGTGCTCTCTAATGCACAATGTAAGCCAAGATATTGCTGACCTTAGTGATGGACCGACCTTTCTAAATAATGGGCTTAGTAAGTTGGTCATAATGGAAGATAAAACATTATTTGTGGGGAAGTTGTCGGTGATGTTACACGTGCTGTTAGTTGTTACGCATGGAGTTACCGGTGTAGGCAACACCACCCAATTCCCACATTTGCAATGACCAATCCAAATAATTGGCCAAGCATGCATGTAGGCCCATAATAGCAAGCCTCTATTTTTACGGTGATCAGATGGGAGTTTAATGATTCCAGAAATATTTAATACTAATGCAAATGCGTTAGTGCAATTTGTTAATGGTAGAGAAAACATATTTCTAAAAGTACTAGGAATTTTAGATGTGTTCTTCAGTAAGTAATTTCTAAATGTTCCTAGTTGTAGGATTATCACGAGGACAGTGATAAATCCGGTTAGACTAGTGGATGCTGTGTTTTTGGTGTCAAATCTCAAATCATTAATGTGGCGACACTATGGCAAGCATATAGATGATTGTTAGAGAATAAATTCACCGAATGTTTACCGGTTACAAAGAGTCACGTGGATAGCTACTCTCTCATAAATGACTTGTTTGATGCTATAGTTGTGTAATTGATACTCAGGTCCGTGGCATCACTATTATTTTGCGTGTAAGTTTTTGTAGTTTGTGTGTAGATACTTTAGACTTTAATCGTGGGTTTAAATTAGCACATTTTGGCTGTAATGAGTAATACATGTAGGCAGGTGCATACCAAGATGGAATCTATTACTCTCTTATATTATCTGTGTGACGAGACTCAAAATCCCTTAGCTAAGGCAGTGTGCTTTTATGGAAAGGGGTTTTTGTAAGTTAGCACAATAGTGGATGTCAATCGGATTGACATGATTGAGTAATATGGTTTGATGAGTCATCCATGACCTTAATAAGGACAAAGTAGCCAAAGGATTTAATCATATAATAACTGCACCAACAGGTTTAGTTCACTATTCATTATACTTGTTGCCCGACGTACTGTTAGGTGTCACTTGTGGATTGTGGGAACCACAAGATTGATTTGGATGGGTTACTCACACTCAAAGGGTAGAGCTGAAAATATTTTGGTCCTTTGGAAGGAGGTCTGACGGTAACACTGCAGGAGCTTAGTGTCATGTAGCACTATTAGAATGAATTGAACCTATGTGGTTACACACAATAAAGACTGCATATAGTCGAGTGTTTGGAGGAGTTATAAAAGTGTGACACCCATATAGTTTCACATTGGATGGGAATGGGGTTATAATTGGGTATATAAGAGACCATGGACATTAATAATAATAACTGGGTTTAAAAATTTTGGGCCGGTGGTTTAGGCCCAACGAGTTATTATTGCTAGCGGGTTGGGTTGTTACATTTGGTATCAGAGCCAATCACCAGTCGGAAGTGTTAGATGAGTCTCGGCTGACCCAGGGTCGGAATGACAGGCTAAGCCAGGATCAGAATGATAAGGTGACAGGTTAAGCTAGGGTCAAAATGACGAGGCTAGCGAGACAAGTCTCACATCGCCTGGTGATTTTGGGTATGTGTGCGATTAGGCTGACGAGGACGTCAGAGCCTAAACGAGGGGAGTATGTGATACCCCTATAATCCCATATTGGATGGAAATTGGGCTGTAATTAGATATATAAGAGACCATGGACATTAGTAATAATAACTGGGCTTAAGCATTTTGGGCTGGTAGTTTGGGCCCAACGGGTTATTATTGCTAGCGGGTCGGGTCGTTACAAAAAGAGTTTTATTAGAAGCCATTTTGCTAAGGTAGCGAAGCAGATATTTATTTGCTAAATTAGTTAATCGAAGACAAATTTGCAAAATGCAAAAGTTGCACGAAGGAACTTGTACGGAATTCGATTTAGAGTAGGGGCTTACGTGCAAAAATTGAAGAGTATTCAGATTCCAAAACTAAAAGAGAAAACAAGTCATTAATCTCATACGGTTTTTTGAATTCATTACCTATCCTTTCTCTCTTCAACTCCTTATTAAATAAAAGTTAGGAGAAAGGAGCATGTTTTCTCTTCCTCCTCTTTCCATCTATTAATTATCTGAGTTACTAAATGAAAAGAGGATGTTTTCATTTTTTTTCCTCTTCTTATTACTTTATTAAGTGAAAACTTTTTCTCTTCATTAAATAAAGTGTTAAGAAGAAGAGAAAATGTTTTACTTTTTCTCTTTCTCGATTTTAAATGGGGAATTAGTAATTCCTTTCAATGATGGGAAGAGAGGTGAGTGAGACATAGAAAGAGAGTTCTCCCAATCATATTTGAGCTCTCTTTAAATCTTAAGAGAGAGAGAGAGAGAGAGAGAGAATAATTTCCCTACAGTAGTTGGTCTTTTCATTGCTATCAACCCTCTTTGAGATTGCTAGTACTATTTCGAGTGTTAATTCTTCTGCATTTACACGAGAGATTACGAAGGAAGTTTCAAGATCACATCGTGAACGTGTGAAGTACTGAATCTAGAGCAGTCTTGTGTGAATACATGTATAGGCCGGATGCTTGTGCCACTCAAAGGACTAGAAAGGTCATGTCTCATATTAACCGTCGCGTAGCTTGACTATTTAACAAAGGTCAAAAGCTGAACCTTTCCTCTAATTAGATTGGAATATTAATTTTTGTGTGTCACATGAGATGATTTTGGTGTAAATAGTTAATATATAAATATTATGATATTATGGCTTGCATGATAAGATCATGATTTGTAAATTTTAATCATCCTTTGCGCTGCATTAATGCATACATAATACTTAGTTTTAATTTCACTCTGTCTCTCAAAGTTTTAAAAAATCATTGATGCCTCTGCAAAGTTTGTAATATCATAATTAACCCTCTAAATATTTATTTTCTTTCAAATATACCCTTACCGTTGACTTTCCCCAATTTATATAGGTTAGGAATGAAATCCTTTAATTATCCCTGGTGATTGTGAACGTAATTAATAAAGAACCTTAATGGGCTCTTAGGAATGTGAACCTATTAATTATCTCTGAATTAATTAATAATACTTCTATCAAAATTCATTTAAACTTCAAATTAAATTTCTGAACCATTATAAGGTACTTAATTGTTTATGCAGGAAATGACACTAATGCGGGGGAAATGACTAAACTAGGTGCACATCTTTACCGATTTTTTCTTTTTTCTTTTTTATAAATGAATATCTTCTCGTGTTAAAAATGTTTGATGGTTTGTGCAGGAAATGGCAGCAGACACAAAAATATAATTATAGGTACACCCTTATCTCTCCGTGATTGGATTAAAATTGCTTATATTTACATACGTACTGTATGCACTCTAGCTATTTCTTAAAGGAGTAGAAATTTTTAAAATTAAACATAAAAAATAAGAAGTAGGATACTAATGAAATTGAGCATGAATATGGCGTTAATATTCTTCATTCTTTGGATACTTCAAATTGCTTAATAAGATCAACGTCGTTAATCTTTTTTACTTTGTTTACAATTGGGATATGTATTATTATTATCAATTTTTTTTGTCATTGTTGCAAATGACGGTGAAAAATATTGATGGCAATTTTACAAACACTTGGTGGGCAATTTTTAAACCCACACCCTGCAAGCATTCAATGAAGACGCAAATACAAGGGCAATCACAAGATAAAGATAACAACAAGAACACAAGAATTTTGTCATTGTTGAAAATGACGGTGAAAAATATATTCTTCATTCGCGGAAAAACAATGCAAATGAAGCTTTTCCTATGAAACTTGGAGATTACAAGAGATACAAATAGGAGAGATATTACCAAGGCACAAAGACAGCTTCAATAATTTCTAGCTCTATCCAAATAGTGTAAACCACATCTCACAAGAAAAATCCTACATTCTTTTTGATAGAACTAAGACTCAACCAAGCTCTAGGGTTTTCTCTCTTATTATCCCACTTCTTTTCTCATTCTCTACTTTTCTAGTTCCCTCCAATAATCTAATTTCTCCACTTTAGTCACTAAGACAAGAAGCTATCGAATATGGGTCTTTGGATCAAAAGAGTCATGATCCAAAGGCTCTGCAAGTGGGAAGCCTTAATATAGTTTTGAAATATAAAACTAAGAGATTTGACTTCACTAAAATTATATAATCCAAATAATAAGGCCCAAATAACAAATAGGCCCAATGTACTTCGCTTAACAATCTCCCACTTGAAGGCAAATCTCCATCCTTCAAACAAGTAATCTCCATCCATTAAATAAGCTTCATCACACATGTATTGTTCTCCAACCACCCCGTCTAAGTCTTGATCAATCCGGAGTGCTTCCTACAAAATATGAGCTTTACCGTAGGAACAACTTTTGTCAACATATCCGCAAGGATTTTCATTGTATCGATTTTCTCCACATCCGACTACCGACGATCTAATGCCATCCGAATAAAGTGGAAGCGAACATCAATTTGCTTAGTTCGAGAGTGATACGCCACATTCTTTGTAAGATAACTTGCACTTTGATTATCACAATGTCTTGCAACCTAGACATCCAACTAACTGCACTACCTCCAAATGTGAAAATATTTGCCATAGTGGACTTTCTTGTCTCTCTACAACCGGCATGATCGGAATCAACATATCCATTCATCTCCAAAAAAGGTGCATCAAAACACAGCAAACATTTTGCGTGCCCTTCAAATACCTAAGAACCCACTTAACGACTTGTCAATGCTCCCATTCCGGATTGGACATAATATCTCGAAATAACTCCAAACGCATAAGATATGTCCGGTCTTGTACAAACCATAGCATACATCGAATTATACGGAACATTCTTCATTTTAGCTGTTTCGGTCTCATTCTTTGGAGAGTTCTTCTTGGATAACTTGAAATGCCCGGCTAATGGAGTAGAAATCGGTTTACAATCATTCATTTCAAACTTTTCAAGAACCTTGGAAATATAGCCTGATTGACTAAGCCACAATTTGCCATGTTCCCTATCCTTTTCAATTTGCATGCCCAAAATTTTCTTCGCTTCACCAAGATCCTTAGTAGCAAACTTTTTTGACATGTCAAACTTCAACTTTGTAATATCATTTTGATAATTACTAGCAATCAACATGTTCATCCACATATAGAAAAAAAAGTGAAAGGAACCACATGTTGAGCCTTTAAATAAACACAATGATCAAAATTACATCTTTCGTAGCCTCATCTTGGATGAAAGAATCAAACTTCTTATAACATTGCCTAAATGCTTGCTTTAAACCATACAATCCCTTCTTTAGTTTACATACTAAATTAGGATTAACTTCATCAACAAAGCATTCGAGTTGAAACATGTAAATTTTTTCATTCAAATCACCATGCAAGAAAGCGATTTTAATATCAAGTTGTTCGAGCTCAAGATCCAAATTTGCAACCAAAGATAAAACGACTCTAATTAAGCAATGTTTAACAACAGGAGCAAATATTTCATTGAAGTCAATACCTTGCTTTTGTTCCTAACCTTTAATAACAAGTCTTGCCTTATAACTCTTGGATCCATCAGCTTCATTCTTGATCACATAAACCTATCAATTTTTCAATGCTTTCTTTTCAACCGGAAGCTCCACCAACTTCCATGTATGATTTTGATACGAGGAATCCATCTCGTCCAATGTTGTCCTTTGCCACTTTGCTTCTTCGGGACAATCCTTTATTTCCTGAAAACACTCGGGCTCACCAGAATTAGTAAATAAAGCATAATACAAGGAAAGAAAATACCTGTAGGTGGGTTTATGTGGTCTAGTTGATCTTCTCAATTCATGTGCCTGCAGTGTAGACAAATCGTTCTCGCTCTTATGAGAATTACACCGACTTTCAATAGATTGTGTGCTTTCTTCATGATCAACATTACCGTTATGACCAACATCACTATCATGAAGTGGAGGATGAACTTCATACACCTTGAGAAGGACCATCAACTTGTACAACAACAACAAGCTTATCTTTCTTTTGCTCTTCTTCCGTGCTTCTTTACACATTATATCCTCTCCAAACAAAACATTCCGACTTCGAATAGTTTTCCTAGCAACGGGATCCAAAAGCCTATAGCCCAACTCATCACCACTATAGCCAAGAAATACATATTTTCATGATTTTACATCAAGCTTTGTTCTACTTTTTTTTGGAATATGAATATAAGCTTCACACACAAATATTCTCTAACGCCCATAGGAAATGCCTTTGCTAGTATATATAATTTCCAGAATATCTCTCAAATCAACACTAGGTGATCTATTAATCAAGTAAATGGCCGTATTTGCCTCTTCGGCCCAAAAAGGCTTTGGTAGGCTGGAGTGAGACAACATATTCCAAATCCACTCCACAATGGTTCGGTTCATTCTTTCAATGATCCCATTTTGTTGAGGAGTGTAGAAAACCGTCTTTCACTCTTTTGATGCCATTTTCTAAGCAAAAATCATCAAAGGCGCTAGAGCAAAATTCACGACCATTGTCTATTTGCAAACACTTAATAAAATTTTCACTTTCCTTTTCAACACGGGGTTTGAATTTCTTAAAAGCTTTGAAAACTTGATCTTTTGAAGCTAAGGGATAAATTCATACTTTCTAGAATAATCACCTAAGAAAGTAACAAAGTAATATGCACCTCCAAGTGACTTAACATTGAAAGGACTGCAAATATCGAAATAAACCAATTCCAATAGCTTGCCTCTCCTATGCATCTCATTTCTTTTGAAATTAACTCTGTTGTTTTCCCATGATGCAATGCTCACAAAAATCAAGAGATTAATGCTCAAAAGAAGGAATAAGATTATGTTCTTGTAATCCCTTTATACCATGCTCACTTATGTGACCAAGCCGATTATGCCAAACTTGCATATCTTCGCCTTTGCTTGATGTAGCAACCATCAAATTTGAATAATCAACTTTTTGAGCGGTTCCATGTAAGTGTATAGAGACTTCCATTCTTTTGTCCCTTCAAAATAGTCATACTACCTCTTGATATCTTCCAAGAGCCCTTTTCGAAAGTGACTACAAAATCGGAATCATCCAATTGTCCTGCTGATATTAAGTTCTTTGCGATCTCCGGAACATGATGCACATTTGTCAATGTATGCTTCTTGCCATTTACTTGCTTTATGACAATGTCACCAATGTCCACAATTTTATATGCCCGATCATTACCAGGATAGACATATTCACTATTTGCTTCTTTGTATGTAGAAAAATATTATAGATTTGGACATATATGAAATGAAGCTTCGAAATCCAAAAACTAAGTGTTTGCACAAGAAGAGACCGTGCAATCAACACTTAATGTGACTCCACCTTCACCATCCGAAGCATGTAAGCTTCATTCTTGACGTCCTTATCTTTACCCCTTTGCTTGTTTTCCACAGCATAACAATTGTTTCTCACATGGTCCGTCTTTTTGCAATACCAATAAGCAAGCCTTTTACCTTCTGACTTTGACCTTCTTTTACTTTGAGGCTTCCCTTTGTGTTAGAAGATTGGCCCTCGCTTCGATGACCTTCCTCTTTCGCCAATAGCTAGTGCTTGACTTATATCAATAGACAATAGATCTGTGGCTTCCTCATTCAACAATGAAGCAATAATATCATTCAACTTAAATTTGTTTTCCACTGTGTTCACCACCATAGTAACAAGAGTATTCCAACTTGAAGGTAAAGAACTCAAAAAGAGTAAACAAAGAACTTCTTCATTAGGTTGGTTTTGAGAGATTTCAATTGTGCCGCAATAGAGTTGAATTGACTCAGATGCTTGCGAATAGTAGAACCTTCTTGCATCTTCAAGAGAAAGTCTCTTCATTGTATACATCTTGTTCACACTGGAAGGTTGTTCAAACGATTGCTTCAAAGTCTCCCACAAATCAGACGCAGTTTTACATTGATAGACATCAAATAAGGTCGATAATGAAATAGATAGGTCTAATCGCCGCCAAACATTTTTGGTCAAGTAGATCTCATTCATGATTATCTATGTTACACATATGGATACGGGATACGATACGATACGGATATGATACGATACGGATATGATACGGAATATGATACAATACGGATACGATACGGATGCGACGATATGACGAGTTCTGGAAACTTAGGATATAATACATAGAGTATACAATAATAAAAAAATATTTTTAATACATATATTATTGTTATATATGATAATCGACATTAAAAGAAGTATAGAATCTTTGGATAGTTAGTTAATGGAAGTAATGAACTAACTAACTTGTGTAAAGATATAAGCACAATTAATTTTTATTCATCAAGTAACAAAATTAATCAGACCAATTGTGATCTTTAGTTTTTATCAACCATGAATTCATGGTGGAGGTGTAATCCCATTGTAAAATAACTATTTCCCCTATCTCGCAAGTATCCTTAATGTATTTGCCATGTGTCCATCAAATATTTGATAATTTTTTGAATTTTCAAAAATGTTGGACTCTCCTATAAAGTATTCGACATGTATCGAATGTGTATTGCACGAGTATAGGTATCTGATACGATACGATAAGCAAAATAAAGTATTTGTGCATCATAGATGATTATCCATACTAGTGGGCTTTGCACATGTTTCCAATATTGGTAAATCAGGCTCCTTTGCAACTAAATAATCCGATTTTTCATATAGGCTAATTGCTCTAATTCAACTTCTCAAATTTCTGTGCCTTTTCCGTTTGAAAGATGAGTGAATGAACACGAATGCATGATTAGATAACTACCAATCAAGCTTTGATACCAATTGTTCCAAAATTAGGGCAAAAAATATTAATGGCAATTTCACAAACACTTGGTGGACAATTTCTCAACCCACATCCTACAAGCATTCAATGATGAGCCAAACACGAGCAATCACAAAATAAAGAAAACCAGAAGAACACAAGAATTTATATGGTTCGGCTATGCCTACATCCACGGAAGAATAATGCAAATGAAGCTTCCTCTATAAAACTTGGATATTACAAGAGAGATACAAATGAGAGAGATATTACCTTTACTTTAGGCACAAAGAGAGCTCTAACAATCTCTAGCTCTATCCAAATGGTGTAAACCACACCTCATAAGGAAGATCCTACCTTCTCTTGATAGAACTTAAGACTCAACCAAGCTCAAGAGTTTTCTCTCTTTTTCTCCCACTTCCTTTCTCACTCTCTACTAATTCCCTCCAATAATCTAATTACCCCCACTTTAGTCCCTACGACAAGAAGCTAACAAATATGGGTCTGAGGATCAAAAGAATTATGATCCAACGGCTCTACAAGTGGGAAACCCAAATACATAGTTTTGAAAATATAGAAATAAGATATTTGACTTTACCAAAATTACATAGTCCAAATAATAGGGCCCAAATAACAAATAGGCCTAATGTAGTTAGCTCAACAGCCATGTTAATGAAAAGGCATGAGATCTTTCTGCTAATGATAGCTATAATTATCTAGTGGGCTTGTGTTATTGGTTGCATAAATACGTGTATGCAATCCTCAACTTTTTAACAATGTGGGCAATACTCCTAGATGCATTTCCTTACAACTGGAACTTGTTCTATGAATTTGTTACATTATGAGATTTTGGTGTTCATAGTATCCAGCAATTGCTGAAGAAGATATGCAAGGTTAGATGTTGTTGAGGGATTTGCCGTCGTCCTTCGAATATGCAAAGCCACGCTAGCAACTAAAAACATTTACATGATCAATATTGTAGAATCTGTATCTGCACAAGATACAAGAAAACATTTGAAACAACCATATGATAACCAAATATGTTGTCCAAATTGTATTGTTCACCAAATTATAATAATGTCTCATACTTGTCTAACACTGTCGGAGTTCAACATTTTATTCAAATGAGCTTTACGACATCCATAGGACAATATTTTCTCCTACAAAATCACTTAAGAGCATCAAGAACATTTGATCAGTTTCATGCATTCATGTGTTGAATAATTACATACTTTAGAATCCGAAAATAGAACGTGAGAATGCTGCTAGTTACTAACTAAAAATCCATTAGGCCTAGTTTGAATATGCGTCTGTTATGCATCATGGTGTGTTGTTTTAGAAAATATGTCAGAGAAACCATCTAGTTGAGGAAGACACTCTATTAAGAGCCGAGCGTTTTGATTATTAGATTGGAAAGAGTGAATTAGCCACATAGGCTAATCACACTCCATTGCCTTGCCTAAACTTGGTAGGTGAGGCGATGGGGCAAATAAGTGATGATCACTAAAAATTTGGTAGGTGTGCACAATCCTTGACACCACATAGGCTAATCACACTCCATTGCCTTGCCTAAACTTGGTAGGTGAGGCGATGGGGCAAATAAGTGATCATCACTAAAAATTTGGTGTGCACAATCCTTGACACATACATTCTCATTTGAAAACAAATAGAGAACAGTGTTGTGGAAATTTGAATAAATGCAAGAAAGTAAATCAACAAACCATTCATTTTCCAAAGAAAACCCTAGTTTGGGGAAAACGTTGGGTTCCAACAAACAAAGAGCAATCCACTCTACAAAAACAAGAGAAACAAGTACCTCTTTGTTAACCATTCATCCTAACACTTGGCAAATAATGCGGCGAGCAACTCAAGTTTGGGAGTGACTGAAGATTGAACCATCAACTTAGTTCATCTTGTGGTTGACATGTTGTATTCATCATGTGTTTGATTATCAAGGATTATCAAGCATTAAGTGTAAGTAGATTTGTAAAATACTAATAGCTTATAATCATAAAACAAGTGGAGAGGAATATCTTAAATATCATGACATTTTAATGAGTGATAGTGTGAGACCCCAGATAGTCCTATATATAAGATATAATAGGGCTAATCTCTTAACCCGGCTTAAGCATTTTGGGTGGTGGCAAGGCCCAAGAGGTTAAGAGAGTTAAGCGTGCTAGGACGGGAGTAGTCCTAGGATGGGTGACCCCCTGGGAAGTTGGGGCGTCACAGTTGGTATCAGAGCCAATTACCAGCCGGAAGTGTGAGATGAGTCTCGGCTGAGCCGGATTGTACAGCGGGGAGAGCGAGGCTCTCATGCTATTGACTGTTGTGGGTGGAGCGCGGCTCACCACAAGGTCGGTTTAGGCTAGCGAGACGAGTCTCACATCGTCTGGTACTTATGAGTCTGAGCCTGATGGGGACGTCAGGGCTTAAAGTGGGGGAGATTGTGAGACCCCAGATAGTCCTATATATAAGATATAATAGGGCTAATCTCTTAATCCGGCTTAAGCATTTTGGGTGGTGGTAAGGCCCAAGAGGTTAAGAGAGTTAAGCGTGCTAGGGCGGGAGTAGTCCTAGGATGGGTGACCCCCTGGGAAGTTGGGGCGTCACAGATAGGTAACATGTAATCCAAATATTTCTAAAGTAACTGTCTCAAGAGGACTTTTTTATAAATAACCCTTCAAAATTTTGTAATTTGCGAAATAACTCTATCAAATTTGTATTTAGCAAACTAATCCTCTAAAGGCGGTGAATCATTCACCGCATTCAGAATATCTCGTACGGTTATTAAAGGCGGTGAATCATTCACCGTCTTATCTATATATATCTATTCAACAACCACTTTTACTTTCCCTCTCCTCATCTATGACCTCCTTCTAAAGGCGGTGAATCGTTTACCGTCTTTAGAAGGCTTATATATTTTTTTGAATGCGGTGAATGATTCACCGCGTTTAAAGGATTAGTTTGCCAAATAAAAATTTGACACGATTATTTTATAAATTATAAAATTTTACAAAGTTATTTTATAAAAAAGTCCTCTCAAGATGTAGTCAACTGAAGATATTCAAGAACATGACAAGAATATTTGCACCCTATCAACGAAGGGAGCCATTGAATACATGCATGAATCATTTCAAAACATGATGATAGTTGTGAAATATAATACTATGTAATCTTGTAAATGATTTTAGTGTTCAAAATTGTGTCTAATTGTAATTGATCATTCTTCTATAATGTTAAGAGTGATGAATAGTTTTTTAGCCAACAATTTTAAAGTTGTATTTGTTGCATATTTATTGGCTTTTCTTTTGTGGCTCCTTTCCAGGTGTTGTTGCAGGTCTTTTAAGCCTATTATTGTTAGTTGTATCATTTTTCATCTGCCTTCTTTGCAAAAATTGTTGTGATTCCATACCCTTTTTGAGGAAAATATCTGAAAAGGATCAAAGGATTGAGGCAATTATTATGAAGTACGAATCTGTAGCCCCAAGAAAGTACAAGTATGCAGAGGTAAAGAAAATGACTGAAAACTTCAAAGTTACTCTTGGGAAAGGTGGATTCGGAACTGTCTTCAAAGGTAAGCTCTCTGATGGTCGAGAAGTAGCTGTGAAGGTCCTAAACAAGTCCAAAGGGGAGGGGGAGGATTTCATTAACGAAGTTGTCGGCATTAGCAAAACATCCCATGTCAATGTCGTGACTTTGATGGGCTTCTGTCTAGAGGGGTCCAACCAAGCTCTTATCTATGAATTCGTTCCGAATGGAACCTTGGAGGAATTTATCAACAAAGACAGATCCAGTATGGATGCTTTGTTTCTTTGGAAAACATTATATGACATAGCAGTTGGCGTAGCTCGAGGGCTAGAATATCTACATCGTGGATGTAAAACGCATATAGTACACTTCGACATCAAACCTCATAATATCTTACTAGACCGAGAATTACGTCCCAAGATTGCTGATTTCGGGCTGGCTAAGTTATGCTCTACGCAAAAGAGTGTTCTTTCGGTGCAAGGGAAAAGAGGAACCCCTGGATATATGGCCCCAGAATTCTGCTTCCCAAACTTTGGATCTATCTCCAGTAAGGCCGATGTCTATAGCTACGGAATGATGGTACTTCAAATGGTTAAGGGAAAGATTAATATCAGTGCGGGAGTGGATAACAGCAGTGAAAATTGTTCTGTGTACCAGATGTACGATCATCTAATTAAATATGATAGTTTAGAAGCTTATGGGGTGAATATGGATACCAGTGAAGTTGCAAAAAAGTTGACATTAGTTGGGCTTTGGTGTATACAGAAATTGCCTGCTGATCGACCGACAATGAGTCGAGTTGTAGAGATGCTCGAGGGTAGCAAAGAATGTTTGCAAATGCCACCAAGCCCTAAGTTGTTTTGATTGCCACTTAAAGTTCCACTCTTACATCGCCCTTCTAATGCCGCGACATCAAAATTCTTTGTGGATAGCTTCAAACTGGTTGAATTTGTTCTCTGATTCATGGAAGATGTATTTAAGACAAATTTATGTGCTTTCTACCCCTAAACATAGTGAATAGGGGAGAGTTGTGAAGTGATTCTGATTCATGGAAGATGTATTTAAGACAAATTTATATGTTTTCTACCCATAAACATAATGAATAGGGGGAGTTGTGACGTGCATTTCGACATCAAGGTTTAAACATTATGCTTATCTTCTTGGTAGTTTATTTAAGTTCTTCCAATCTATCAGCTGTTGGAGGTTAACTTTTAGCAAATTGTAGTATAATTACACCATAAGTCCTTAACTATTATGGAAGTTTCACTCTGATCCCTAAACTTTGATTTGTTTATTTAGGGCGCTCAAACTTTTGATTTGAAATGTTCCAATCTTTAGTCTCACCTTAAACTTTGGTTGCTTGGAGAAACAAAAATTAATCTGGCACCTTTTGTCAAGTCACTGTACCCAAATTCGTCAGTCATGTGTGTGTATCAAAAATCTTCTTGATTGGCATAATTGACTTATTCAAAGGTTTTTATAAATCTTGATTAGTGTGGCAATCATGTATTATTGTGTGCAGAAATATTGATTGATTGCTGGGCTTAAGAACAATGAATTGGTCTGTCGAATAGAACTGGGTCTCTCTCTAGGCGATCGAAGCAGATGGTGGGACTAAGATTGAGATGTTAAAAATCAAAGTTTATGAACAAAGGTGAAAGTCAAAGCTGTTGGATTTTATCCAATGATAAATTTTGATGATAACAAATAATTTTTAGGATTTAATTTGTCACTTAGTAATTTCAGGTTTTAGTTGAATTTAAAGTGACTCAAGCCGAACCGGAACTGATCAAAAGTAACCATCCAATCAATTTATTCAAATTGGCCCGGACAAGATCAAATTGTACCAAATTGGATGCAAGTGCCACAACAATAGTTTTCGAGGACTTCATTGCAATTCTATCGATTTTGAGACGGTGAATCGAGTAAAGTTGACCATTTCACTTTTTGGATTTAACTTGTGCTTAATGTCAAATTAGCCATCATTTTTAATATGGCATAAATTTTAAATTGATTTCATTATGGCATGATTTTGAAAAGTTTAAAAATATGTCATAAATAAGTTTTCTAATTATAGTATCAATTCAAAATTTTTTTATAGATATAGTATGAATTCAAAAAGGTTTTAGAAATATGGTATTAATTCAAAACCTTTTACAAATGTGGAATGATTTCAAAAGATCTTATATTTATATTATTTATTTAAATTTTTTTTATAAATTTGGTATACTTTCAAATGAGCTTTTTAAACATAGTAACATTTCAAATATGTTTGCAAATATGGTATGAATTCAAATTATTTTGGAATTAATTCAAAGCATTTGCAAATATGATTTTAATTTAAATTAAAATCAATTAACTTTAATTATGCTTTTATTCTATTTTTGAAGTGATGGCTAGTGTATTTAAAGGAGGGCTTGGGTATTGTTTGGATTACAACTTGAGAAATATTTATCTAAGTCCTAATTGTTCTTTTATATTTTAAGCTTTGTTGAGAGAATTGTAAGAAGTTTGTAAAGTGTGATTGTAAGTGGTTTTAGTCTTGCCCTGTTAAAAAGGCCAAGTGATAGTAGTTTAATCGGTACCTCGAGAAGAAGAAGGACCGGACTGGAGTAGGCAGAAAGGTCAAACCAGGATAAATCATCTGTGTTATTTGAGTTTGCTTCGTTTCTTTTCTTACTTTTATTTGGTTGTGCAATTTTACCCACTTGGGAACAAGCTTGTTCCAGAAAAAAGAGTGGAACATTAATTCTAGGCTTATACCGGGTTATACCAGCTTATTTCAGAAATCTGAGAACTACTGTTCTCGTGTACGAAAATTTACTTTTGGGAACAAAGGAAGGAACAAGGGCTTATTCCCCCCCGGTTCCCGAACCAAACGCGACTTCGTTTGATTCGGGTATAAGTAAGAACTGCTTATTCTAGGGACATGTACAAGTTTAGGTATAAACGAGAACTAGACCAATTTTGCGTTCAGATGAAAATTGGGTTGTTCCCGGGAATAAGAAAAATAGCGTTTGGATAGATAAGATGGAATAAGAAGAATAGTGGGTAGTTATAAATAAAAAATGATGATATTACCCATCTCATTATATTTGAATTTTAAATTTTTAAATTTTGCATTTAGAATTTTAAATTTAAATTTTTAACTTTAAAATTTTAAAATTTGAAATTAAAATTAAAATTTAAAAATTTAAAAATTTAAATTTTAAATTTAAGACCAAATTTTAAATTTGAAAGATATAAAATATTAAATTTCAATTTTAAAATTAAAAAATTTAAAATATCAAATTTAAAATTTAAACTTTAAAATTTAGAATTATAAATTATAAATTTTAATTTTAAAATTACAAATTTTAAATTTAAAAATTTAAATTTAAATTTAAAACAAATCTCTCTCTCTCTCTCTTTCTCTCTCTCTCTCTACCAGGGAACAAGGGGTGGGAACAAACTTGTTCCCACCCTATACCGGGTTATTCCGGTTGGGTGGGAACAATAGTTCCCACCCACCCCAACTCTTGTTTGGGTACAAGAGGGGGGAATAAGGCCTTAGCCCCCCTCTTGTACCCAATCCAAACGGCACTTTAAGGTATCGTTTGGTTCGGGGATAAGCAAAAAGTGACTATTTCAGGGATAGATATAAATTGAGGTATAAGCGGGGATTAAATCAATTTTGCGTTTGGATGAAAAGTAGATTTTTCTCGGGGATAAGGAAAATAGTGTTTGGATGGTTTGATTGGAATTGCGAGGATAAGAATAATTATAATTTTAAACAATAATATTTTATCTAATTAATTAAGACAAAATATTAATTAAGTAATAATTTAACTTATTTAATCTACTAAATAATTATGAATATTGCTAAAAACCCTTAATATTAATAAATAAATTAATTGGTAATTAATAATTTAATTAATTACAAATAATTTAATAAAATAATAAATTAATAAATAAATTAGTTAATAATAGTCAGATGATTAATTAAGAAAATAATTAAATTACTCAAAATATTAATTAATTAAACAATATAATTAATTATTTAATTAGTAAATTAATTAAAATAATGAATTAATTACTCAAAAAAAATTAATTAAATATTTATTAAAGTAATAAATTAAATAGTTAATTAATTATCTAGTTAATTAGTAAATAAATTAATATATAAATTATTTATTAAATAATATTTATTATAAATCTAGCTTGTATATTTTATTCTTTTATTATTAATTAAATATATTATGTTTATATAATTTATGTTTAAATAAATTTATAATCTTAATTAAATTTAGAATTAAGCTTGGAATAGCGCTATTCCGTCAAAACGATGGAATAGTTTATCCCAGCTATTCCGGAATAACCGAGAATAACGAAGTTTGACCGGGATAAAATATCCCGGCCAAACTTCGTTTCGTTTGGCGGAATAGCGGGGATAACTTCGTTATCCCCGCTTTAACCCCCGAACCAAACGGGGCCTAAGAGTCTATTTGTTTTATCAAAGGTGAAGTTCAAGTTGAAGTAGACTCTCAGATATACTAGAGTTTAGGTAAAAATTATTTTTCTTCCATTATTTGTTTGTATAGCTGTAGAACTGAAGTTTTTTCAATTATATTTTTTGTTTAATAGGAAGTGAATGACGTAAAAGTTAGAGACGTGATAGATGGTCTAAAATTTTATTATTTTTTTCACTTTTTTTTTCATAATTAATTTCGTTTTGGGGTGAGCCAAAGTTAATTACGGAATTTTTGAGAGTTTGAGTTTCGACTGAAGGTGAAGTCATAGTAAACCAAACAAATAAAGTAGATATTTGCGGTCGAAAACTATTTCACCTCTCTCCACTTTCTGTGCAACTAGAAAGCTATGGACTTGACTATGTAGCCTAAAGAAGTTGTTAAAAGATCGGCCCAATGACTATCAATCTGTCGAGTTGTTTAATTGCTTAAAGTGAGGATAGAAGTACGTTTGCAAATGCCGCCACAAATGCCACCAACAGATCTATCGCTCTGTGCTGTAGAAGAGAGCTTTTGCTCTTTCGCTGTAGAAAAGAGCATTATCTATCTTGATGTCTCCATAAAAAAAAAAAAAAAAAATTTAAAAAAAAATCTTTATAGCGAGGTTCTTCGTTTTACTTTTCTGCCTGGACTCCTATGTGGGGACCATTTGGTCAATAGGAACAGAACTTTTTAGGTTGCAAAACTTTTTTTAGGTTAAGGTAACGATGGGGTTTCCACAATAAATTGAAAAGGTGAGTTGAGCTGGAATATTCCTAAAAATGCAGTCTTTTTCACTTTCACTTAATTTTTAATAATTGGTCATCTAAATTAATAATACTACTAAACATGATTTATAGAATTTTACCATTTCAGCAAATAAATTCGTAATTTTTAACATCATTTACCAAATTATAAAGTGGTCTCAAATACACCTCATATATATCAGTCATTAAAAATTATTGGATTTTCTTTATCACTTAAAATATTTTTTTTGAGAGAAAGAAAGCATGCTACCCGCTTCGTTTATTTTTTTTAGAAATAAACTTAGCTGGAAATGTGAAGCAACTAGGCTACTACCTTAGGACCTCGGATACCAACCACCAAGCCTTTTGCACTTGCGCTAAGGACGGTTGGTTTATCACTTAAAATATTAATTAAATAATGTCAAAAACTCTAATTTTTGTAGATAATACTTATCGTGTCGATTATTGATTCAAATACTTTACCGTCGAAAATATAGGGAAATAAAACAAAAACTAATTTTCGTTAATATTTATTTACCTCAACTCTAGAATATTATTCCAGTCATAAAGGCTTAGATAAGTTTCTACTCTCTAAAAGCAAGCAATCGAGTTAAGCTACATTGAGACCTTTATTACCCTATTTAATTGTCTCTCACTAATCTAATAAGTTTCAACAAATTTTCACTCTTTCAAGATATCATCCTCTACTCTTATTTGATTTAGGAAAACAGATATATCACTACTTGTCACGCCCCGGGCTAGTTTTAGAAGCGGAAACAAGTGCCAAATTTTTTAAAAAAAAAGCCTAGCCCGCGCCACGTACAGACCCGCCACAAATACAGAGTCCACTGTACACACGCACAGAGCCTCCCCTGTATTTGCACGGCGTACACAACATATAACATGATCACAACCACCATTCATTCATCACAACAACACAACAGCTCAAAAAGATTTATACAGCTAACAGTCCTTAAACCTGTATGAATCTAAGCAAGTCCTTAGGCGAAGGATGATGCGATACACAAACAACAGATCATTCTAGAAAATTACCCCTTACCCAGAAGCTTTATTTTGAAATCCTAAAATCAAACATTTAAGAATCATTTGAAAACTGTTCTCCACACGAGAACTCTCTTTTGAAATCTCAAAAGTCGATCGATTGGAAATCCATTTGAAAACTGTTTCCCACACGGAAACCTTTATTTGCAAACGCTACCACGAGGGGTAGAAAACCATGAGGTGCGACATAAAGCAACAATGATAGATCTAAAGCATCAGCATCCAATGAGTCTAAGCATGCAATCCACACATGGATACTAAACCAAAACCACGAGATCTAAGCATGCAAGACAATCATCCAAAATATCACTGTACCAAATCATAACATGCTAGATAAAACAACCACAGTGTAACTGAATCATATCCATTACTAACTGATAGAGGATAAGGGTGATAACCAAATCTGGAGAGGGAAGCCTCACAGGTCGGGACCTCTAGTACCACTAACTAGGCGTGCCTCGCTGCGTCCCGACTCTCACCACCCTGCTCACCTGAAAACAACAACGAGGGCGGGGGGTGAGAACATGTAAACATGTCTCCCCTCCCAGTGGGTACCGCAAGCCGACGAAGGCGAGGTGTACACACCGGCACGAGGGTCAACAAAAGATAGATAAGGTAAACAGTAGCATAAGTAAGTATGAGGCTGACATACAACTGAACAACTATGCTACTGTAAGCAACTAGTATATGCATCAATGGAGATAACCACAAAGTAAACCCAATCCATAGCCACCGGGACGTATCCCTGGCACTGTCACACTGCTCATCTCTCGGCACATAAACCTTCTGGACGCACTGCATCAAGGCTCACGGGTCGGAACCAAACTCAACGACCCTTTTCTGGAAATGAACACCCCCAGGCGGTGGATCAGACCGCTGGTGTACGTGAAGTGCTAGAAGAGCTGTGACGATCGATGCGAATGCTCAATCCACAGAACGGCAACGAGCCGTGAAGCAACTGATAAACCACAACAAGGATCGCTCGGAACAACAGGCGATCACTACCAACCAACTGGGTCGTCTCAATAATCATGCAAACCACAACTACTCTACTATCCAAGCACATAAAAGTAGAGTCAACGGGAGTCAAGTGAACTAATAACTGAAATGCAAGAGAAAGGATAGAAAGGTATCATCGTAGTCCACTGAACCGACTCCGGATCGAAGTACCCACCTGTCGAAACGCTAGAGCCTGACACCGACGGCTCTCGGGAACCATGACAGGACCTACGAAAGACTCACAAGGTCAAGGTCCACCAAGTCGACACAAAACACAAGGCGCTCACATCCCGAAACCGACGGATCGCCCGGAAAACCCACCGAGACGATCCCGAAACCACACTAAGCTCCACAGGGGTATCAACAACTAAACCAGGTCCATCGCTGTCCCCAACCACACCAAAACAAGGTGACAGGACAGCGAGCACAAGCTCGGGGTGCCACGAACACAAACGCACCCGAAACGGCTTCCCGGGTTCCCGAAAAGTGCCGATTTGACACCGGAACCCTTCGTCACTCATCCGCTGTCCTCAAAACTTCGGGGCAGTGATGAGGAACAGCCAACGAGGCTAAATGATGAAGCCAAGTCACTCGCGAAAATAGCAAGTTAGTCGCACGACTAAAAACACGCGTTTCGCCGACTATTTCATCGAAAAACGCATCGGAAATAAATCCGGATCTCCGCGAAGGGCGAAGGAGTTGGACAACCAGTCCACAGGGTCCCAAGGGTCATGCCCTTGCTGCCCGCAGCATCGCAACGCTGCCACAATCATCTAAGTCCACAAACAAGCAACAATTACATACATACAAGCAATAATTTAGGCCGTTCGAGCATTCCGTACGTCCGCACGACCTTCCGCAAGCACCAGCGGATAGGTAACGACGTAACAGAGGCCGTGCTCACAGCCCCACTGCGACAGGGCCAGTCGCAAGCACAGTAAACCCATAAAAATAGTGCTCACATGCGAAGAAATTGCTCGACAAAGGCCGAACAGCGAAACGACACACCCAAACAGAAAACTAAGGTGAGTATGATGATCAGCGCGTCGCCGCGATCATCGTGCTCACCTTCCTGAGCTTCGGGAGGCAACAGGGAGCTCAAACACTCACATGCGGCCAAAACAACACCAAAAAGAGACCCTGGCCGGAGCAGCAAGCTCCGGCCGGCTGCCGGCCGACATGCATGGCCAGCGGCGGCCAGGGTCGGATGCGGGGGAGGTGTGGAAGAGAGTGCTCACCTCAGCCGGCGGCGGGAAGCGGCGGCGGCGGCGCGGGGAGGAAGCTCACTCTCGGGTTGGCTAGGGCACGGCGGCGCGACAACGGACGGCGTCGGCGGCCGGCGGCGACGGGAGCACCGGCAAGAGGGGCCCGCCGGACGTCGGGTGGCCGGTGACCACGACAAAGAAAACCAGCGGTGGCGGCGGCGGAGCGAGCTCGGCCGCGGCTGCCCTAGCTGCCAAGGTTGAGCCCGCGGCGGCTGCGGCGGTGCTCCGGCGGCACGACGGCGGCCGGGGAGGAAGGCGACGGCGCCGGAGGTCCGGAGGGTGGCGGCGCGCACCCTCCAAGGCGGCGGGAGGCGGCGGCGGCTCTGGTCACCAGCTCCCTACCCGCAGCTGCCCTAGCAGCAGCTGCAGCAGCCTGGTGGCGCACGGCGGCGGCTCCCGGCGGCACGGCAGGTCTCCGGCGGTCGTGCCACCTCAGGGGGAGCTCAGGCGTGGGTTCCCCTTGGGTGCACTCCGCAGGGAAGGAGAAGAAGAAGAAGAAGAAGAAGAAGAAGAAGAAGAAGAAGAATGAGAAAAAGAAGAAAATGAGGAGAAGGGGGTTGGCCGGAGTTTGTGCCGGTCAGGGGTGGTCGGCGGCGGCCGGCAGAGCTCGGGGAGGTGGCAGGGGAGCTGAGGGAGTGGGTGGCTCACTGCTGGGGTGGGCTGAGGGAGAAGAGAAGCAAAAGATCTCTCTCTCTCTCTCTCTCTCACACACACAAACACACACATATACACACATGGCACATTGCAAAAAAACCCCTCAAACACCAGAAAATACCCCTGGGTCCCCCACAGCAAGCACAAAATGCCCAGTCACCCCTCCACATTCGAGCTCACACAAAACGGTGCAAGAAACAGGGTCCAGATCGCGAAACCATAAAATATACAATTCGACCTCTCAGCGAAGAACATGGAATAACTTTTGATCCGTACGTTGCATGTCGAAACGGATTGCGCTATCACGTTCAGCACTGCCGAGACATCGAATCTACCATTTTGGATCGTCAGAAACGGACTCCGGATTGCGCCGTTAAGCCGTTCTCTCTCCGCAACAAAACTTAAAACAATAAAAATACACTAAATATACTATATATATACATATATATATACCCATACATATATATATACGTATACAGGTCAAATACACAGTAACATGGGAGAGGAACACAGAATTCAAATTTCCAAAATTTGAATTCTCACATCACTCCCACCTAACAAGAAGTTTCGTCCCCGAAACTTACACACACACCATCCGCGAACAACAGCGGATACCTCTCATGCAAAGCAAACTCCAGCTCCCAAGTAGTCTCACGCTCCTCGCGACTCGTCCACTGCACTCTCACATACAGAAAGCCCCGATTCCTCAACTGCTTCACCTTGCGAGCCAAAAACCTCAAAGGCACCTCACCGTAGCTGAGATCCTCCCTCAGCCGAACCGTTGTCGGGCCGATCACATGAGAAGGGTCGGGGATGTACTTCCGAAGAAAGGACACACGGAAGACATTGAGCACCCGAGCAAGACTAGGAGGAAGAGCTAACCGATAAGCCACTGGACCCACACGCTAAAGGATCACGAACGGTCCCACGAAACGCGGACAAGCTTGCTCCGCAATCCGATCCACTTGATCCCTCGAGACGGCGACACCCAGAGCAGCACATGCTCACCGACCTGAAACACTAGGTCACGTCGTCGCTGGTCCGCGTAGCTTTACTGCCGGCTCAGCGCAGTCAACAGTCGCTACCTCGCACTGCGAATCCTGACCTCTGCGTCCTCCAACAGGTCAGGCTCGATCATTCGACGCTCACCCACGTCATCCCAACAGATCGGTGATCGACAACGACGTCCATACAGGGCCTCGTACGGTGCCATCCCAATGCTCACCTGGAAGCTGTTGTAGTAGGCGAACTCCACCAAGGAAAGGTACTTGAACCAACCCTCACCAAAATCCAAAACGCATGCCCGGAGCATATCCTCGAGAGTCTGGATAACACGCTCCGACTGCCCATCACTCTGAGGGTGGTAAGCTGAGCTGAAGTCGAGCCTCGTCCCCAGTGCCTGCTGCAAGCTCCTCCAGAACTGGGAAACGAAGCGAGAATCCCGATCAGAGACGATCGACACTGGCACTCCAAGCAGCCTGACGATCTCAACCAAGTAGAGCTGCGCCAGTCGATCCCGAGACCAAGTCGTGTGTACCGGTAGGAAGTGAGCTGCTTTCGTCAATCGGTCCACAAAAACCCAGATCGCAACATGACCTCGCTGAGAACGAGGCAACCCGGTGACGAAATCCATGGTAATCTGCTCCCACTTCTATACAGGTACAGGCAACGGTTGAAGCTTCCCTGCTGGTCGCTGATGCTCAGCCTTTACCTGCTGACAAACCAGTCACAGTGCCACATGCTAAGCTACATCCATCGTCAAAATCAGGCCACCGGAAAATCTGCTTTGGTTTGCGGTACATCTTCGTCCCTCCAGGATGAACGGTGTACGGCGACCGGTGTGCCTCAGTCAAAATCTCTCGCCTCAAATCCCGATCACTGGGCACACACCTCCGTCCTCGAAGGAAACCATCAGCATGTAATGTGAAGTCACCATCTCTGCCCTGCTCGGCCTCTGCTCGCACTCTCTGCAAGTGCGGATCCATCAGCTGCCCACCGAAAATCCGATCCGACAAGGTGGGCTGCACCACCAAAGTCAACAACTGTGCGGTAGCTCTATAAGGTAAAATCTCCAACTCTAGTCGACGAAACTCTACCACCAATCGCTCCTGGTCGGTGATCATGAGAGACAGCTCCGCCGAAGGCTGCTTCCGGCTAAAGGCGTCTGTCACGTCGTTCGCCTTGCCCGGATGGTACTGGATGGAGATGTCGTAATCCTTCAAAAGCTCAAGCCACCGTCTCTGTCTGAGGTTCAGCTCCTTGAAGTGGTACTTCATACACTGGTGATTTTATCGCTTGTTGCGATTGGCAACCCTGTGCACCAGAGTGATGGACTCGCAAGGTTTTACGTTGGTTTGATTGTGAGTTCGAGCTTATCGAGATGACGGTGAAGATTAAGTACCCTCTACCGCAGATCTACGATCTCTTCGATCGGCTCCAGGGAGCCTCGGTTTTCTCGAAGTATGTTCTGCAGCCAGGTTATCTTTAGCTGAAGATCAAGGCCGAGGATGTTGCGATAACGACCTTCCGGACTCGTTACGGGCGTTACGAGGTCACGGTTATGCCATTCGGTTTGACGAATGCCCCGGCAGCTTTTATGGATTTGATGAACTGGGTTTCTCGGCAGTTCTTGGATCAATTTGTCGTAGTCTTCTTTGACGACATACTGATCTATTCGAGAAGTTTCTTTCTTGGTTCACATCGTGACGCAGGCTGGTATTGCGGTGGAACCAAGAAAGGTGGACTCTGTAGTGGATTGGCCTGTTCCGACTTCTGTGGCGGAGTTTAGGAGCTTCCTCGGCTTGGCGAATTGTTACCGGCGATTTGTTGAGGGTTTCTCAAAGATCGCCGCCCCTTTGAGCAAGCTGACGAAGAAGGGCGTGAAGTTTCTGTAGACTCCTGCTTGTCAGATGAGCTTCTAGGAGCTGAAGGACAGTTTGACTTGTGCCCCTATCTTAGCATTGCCGCAGCCTGGTGAGGATTTTGTGGTCTACTGCGATGCATCTTGGATAGGATTGAGGTGCGTGCTCATGCAGCAAGAGAAGGTCATCGCGTATGCTTCGCGCCAGTTGATGGACTACGAGAAGAACTATCCGACGCTCAATCTCGAGTTAGCAACAGTGGTGTTCGCTCTTAAGCTTTGGAGACACTAACTGTACGGAGCACTATGTCACGCCCCGGGCTAGTTTTAGAAACGGAAACACGTGCCAATTTTTTTTAAAAAAAAGCCTAGCCCGCGCCACGTACAGACCCGCCACAAATACAGGGTCCACTGTACACACGGACAGAGCCTCCCCTGTATTTGTACGGCGTACACAACATACAACAGGATCACAACCACCATTCATTCATCACAACAACACAACAGCTCAAAAAGATTCATACAGCTAACAGCCTTAAACCTGTATGAATCTAAGCAAGTCCTTAGGCGAAGGATGATGCGATGCACAAACAACAGATCATTCTAGAAAATTGTCCCTTACCCAGAAGCTTTATTTTGAAACCCTAAAATCAAACATTTAAGAATCATTTGAAAACTGTTCTCCGCACGAGAACTCTCTTTTGAAATCTCAAATGTCGATGGATCGGAAATCCATTTGAAAACTGTTTCCCACACGGAAACCTTTATTTGAAAAACGCTTCCACGAGGGGTAGAAAACCATGAGGTGCGACATAAAGCAACAATGATAGATCTAGAGCATCAGCATCCAATGAGTCTAAGCATGCAATCCACACATGGATACTAAACCAAAACCACGAGATCTAAGCATGCAAGACAATCATCCAAAATATCACTGTACCAAATCATAACATGCTAGATAAAACAACCACAGTGTAACTGAACCATATCCATAACTAACTGATAGAGGATAAGGGTGATAACCAAATCTGGAGAGGGAAGCCTCACAGGTCGGGACCTCTAGTACCACTAACTAGGCGTGCCTCGCTGCGTCCCGACTCTCACCACCCTGCTTACCTGAAAACAACAACGAGGGCGGGGAGTGAGAACATGTAAACATGTCTCCCCTCCCAGTGGGTACCGCAAGCCGACGAAGGCGAGGTGTACACACCGGCACGAGGGTCAACAAAAGATAGATAAGGTAAACAGTATCATAAGTAAGTATGAGGCTGACATACAACTGAACAACTATGCTACTGTAAGCAACTAGTATATGCATCAATGGAGATAACCACAAAGTAAACCCAATCCATAGTCACCGGGATGTATCCCTGGCACTGTCACACTGCTCATCTCTCGGCACATAAACTTTCTGGACGCACTGCATCAAGGCTCACGGGTCGGAACCAAACTCAACGACCCTTTTCTGGAAATGAACACCCCCAGGCGGTGGATCAGACCGCTGGTGTACGTGAAGTGCTAGAAGAGCTGTGACGATCGATGCGAATGCTCAATCCACAGAACGGCAACGAGCCGTGAAGCAACTGATAAACCACAACGAGGATCGCTCGGAACAACAGGCGATCACTACCGACCAACTGGGTCGTCTCAATAATCATGCAAACCACAACTACTCTACTATCCAAGCACATAAAAGTAGAGTCAACGGGAGTCAAGTGAACTAATAACTGAAATACAAGAGAAATGATAGAAAGGTAACACCGTAGTCCACTGAACCGACTCCGGATCGAAGTACCCACCTGTCGAAATGCTAGAGCCTGACACCGACGGCTCTCGAGAACCACGACAGGACCTACGAAAGACTCACAAGGTCAAGGTCCACCAAGTCGACACAAAACACAAGGCGCTCACATCCCGAAACCGACGGATCGCCCAGAAAACCCACCGAGACGATCCCGAAACCACACTAAGCCCCACAGGGGTATCAACAACTAAACCAGGTCCATCACTGTCCCGAACCACACCAAAACAAGGTGACAGGACAGCGAGCACAAGCTCGGGATGCCACGAACACAAACGCACCCGAAACGACTTCCCGGGTTCCCGAAAAGTGCCGATTTGACACCGGAACCCTTCGTCACTCATCCGCTGTCCTCGGAACTTTGGGGCAGCGATGAGGAACAGCTAACGAGGCTAAATGACGAAGCCAAGTCACTCGCAAAAACAGCAAGTGAGTCGCACGACTAAAAACACGCGTTTCGCCGACTATTTCATCGAAAAACGCATCGGAAATAAATCCGGATCTCCGCGAAGGGCGAAGGAGTTGGACAACCAGTCCACAGGGTCCCAAGGGTCATGCCCTTGCTGCCCGCAGCGTCACAACGCTGCCACAATCATCTAAGTCCACAAACAAGCAACAATTACATACATACAAGCAATAATTTAGGCCGTTCGAGCAATCCGTACATCCGCACGACCTTCCGCAAGCACCAGCGGATAGGTAACGACGTAACGGAGGTTGTGCTCATAGCCCCACTGCGACAGGGCCAGTCGCAAGCACAGTAAACCCATAAAAATAGTGCTCACATGCGAAGAAATTGTTCGACAAAGGCCGAACAACGAAACGGCACACCCAAACAGAAAACTAAGGTGAGCATGATGATCACCGCGTCGCCGCGATCATCGTGCTCACCTTTCCGAGCTTCGGGAGGCAACAGGGAGCTCAAACACTCACATGCGGCCAAAACAACACCAAAAAGAGACCCTGGCCGGAGCAGCAAGCTCCGGCCGGCTGCCGGCCGACATGCACGGCCAGCGGCAGCCAGGCTCGGATGCGGGGGAGGTGAGGAAGAGAGTGCTCACCTCAGCCGGCGGCGCGGGGAGGAAGCCCACTCTCGGGTTGGCTAGGGCACGGCGGCGCGGCAACG
Source organism: Puya raimondii (assembly GCA_016920855.1). Taxonomy (NCBI): domain Eukaryota; kingdom Viridiplantae; phylum Streptophyta; class Magnoliopsida; order Poales; family Bromeliaceae; genus Puya; species Puya raimondii. The sequence goes on from JABWPP010000049.1 coordinate 50,066,640, forward strand.
GACGGCGGCGGCGGCCGGCGGCGACGCGAGCACCGGCAAGAGGGGCCCGCCGGACGTCGAGTGGCCGGTGACCGCGACAAAGAAAACCGGCGGTGGCGGCGGCGGAGCGAGCTCGGCCGCGGCTGCCCTAGCTGCCAAGGTTGAGCCCGCGGCAGCTGCGGCGTCGCTCCGGCGGCACGGCGGCGGCCAGGGAGGGAGGCGACTGCGCCGGATGTCCGGAGGGTGGCGGCGCGCACCCTCCAAGGCGGCGGGAGGTGGCGGCGGTTCGGGTCACCAGCTCCCTGCCCGCAGCTGCCCTAGCAGCAGCTGCAGCAGCCTGGCGACGCACGGCGGCGGCTCCCGGCGGCACGGCAGGTCTCCGGCGGTCGTGCCACCTCAGGGGGAGCTCAGACGTGGGTTCCCCCTGGGTGCACTCCGCAGGGAAGGAGAAGAAGAAGAAGGAGGAGGAGAAAAAGAAGAAAATGAGGAGAAGGGGGTTGGCTGGAGTTTGCGCCGGTCAGGGGTGGTCGGCGGCGGCCGGCAGAGCTCGGGGAGGTGGCAGGGGAGCTGAGGGAGTGGGTGGCTCACTGCTTGGGTGGGCTGAGGGAGAAGAGAAGCAAAAGATCTCTCTCTCTCTCTCACACACACAAACACACACATACACACATGGCACATTGCAAAAAAACCCCTCAAACACCAGAAAATACCCCTGGGTCCCCCACAGCAAGCACAAAATGCCTAGACACCCCTCCACATTCGAGCTCACGCGAAACGGTGCAAGAAACAGGGTCCAGATCGCGAAACCATAAAATATACAATTCGACCTCTCAGCGAAGAACATGGAATAACTTTTGATCCGTTCGTCGCATGTTGAAACGGATCACGCCATCGCGTTCAGCACTGCCGAGACATCGAATCTACCATTTTGGATCGTCAGAAACGGACTCCGAATTGCGCCGTTAAGCCATTCTCTCTCCGCAACAAAACTTTAAACAATAAAAATACACTAAATATACTATATATATACATATATATATATATACCCATACATATATATACGTATATAGGTCAAATACACAGTAACAAGGGAGAGGAACACAGAATTCAAATTTTCAAAATTCGAATTCTCACACTACTCTAATAATTTTTTTTAACAATTTTTTTCTCATTCAAGCAGTCCAAGTCTTCGGAGTCGAGGCATACAAGTCAGGTAGATCTTTCTCTCTAGTGTGGAAAATTATTGCATGCACCCATTGCACCACGCACTGCATCGGCCCTGTTATAAATGCCTCAAAATCAGAAGTTGGCCCGTTTATTAGTATTGATGATCATCAAAAGCTATTGGGTCGAAAGATATACGGTGGGGTGGAAAAATATATAGATATGCTTATTCAGTTTTTGATGAGACCATATAAATTATGCAGGAGAAGTTATAGCTTACAGAAATAAACAATATGGAAAGATCTCTCTTTTTATACCATTAATTTTGTAGACTTAATAATGCCTATATAATAGGTTTTCAATCAAAACTTTATGATTTTTCACGTATGAACTATTTAGATATTGTAGTTCATATTACAATTTATCATCAAATTAATATTGAGTGTGGTGCATGAGTACTACAGAAAAGCCGGTTCAAGCAATAATTTCTTGTCTAGTGGAACATGATTTTAGCAGGCAAGGCCGGCCACAATTTTTCCAGGCCGTTGGAAAACTCACTTTTGGACCAAAGTCAACTGGCAAGTCTTGCTAGTAAAACAAATACTCAAATATCAGTAAGGTTTTCCTCCCAACAAAAAAAGTTTTAATTTTATATTCTACATCATAAATTAGGTTCTTCTTTCTCTCTTCAACAAAGTAATAGGAATAGTCGGATCAATCTGCTTTTGGAAGATGTCTGTGGTATACTTACTCTTCCTCCTCTTGCTTGGCTGTCTTCGTGCAAACTCAGCTCATCCTTTATCCTGCCCTCCAACCCAATTCTCATGCGGAAATTACACCTGGAATGTTAGCTTTCCTTTCTTCACAAACTCCGCCGTTAATCCAGGATGCCGCAACATTCATTACATCTATTGTCAGAACGAGTCACCTGTTGTCCAATTTTATAACACCGGATTTGTGTACGCGGTTAGAGATATTTCGCTCGCAAATAGAACAATTGTAGTTCATGATTACAACCTAAACTCCTATTCTTGGGAATCTGATTGTGCTTTCCTTTACAATTTTACGCACCACATCCCTGCTATTAATCTCACCCAACTTACATTGAGTACAAAGAAGGCATTAAGTTCGTTCAATTGCGATAAGATAAAGAGCGACAACTACAGTCAAAATATTTTCGGCGACTCTTTGGGTCACGTTTCATGCAAGAATTACACACTCTTCCTTCCACAAAATTCACAAAACTATCATGAGAATGATCTTCCAACTTATTGTTCGAGTTCGGGAGACCTCTGGTTTACTTGGAAATTGTCATTTGGTGGAGATTATGAAGGTAGAAATGATGGCAGCATTTCTCTGCTCTCCGGCGGTTTCTCTCACAACTGGGATCTTCATCCAGATTGTTTCGGTTGCGAAGTAACTGCTAGTGATAGTTGTACTACAAGCGGCGATCAAGGAGACTTGGACTCCCCATGCCAATGCACTAAGCAGTGCCAAGATGATGTAAAAGGTACTCATAATAGCTGAGTTTATTTCCTTCGTTTCTTTGCATAGTTATTGGTAGTAGTCATGATATTAATCCCCCCCGCCCCCCCCCCCGCGCGGCAAGAAGTGCAATGGCTCTGAAGGTTTACTTTATTTGGAAAGAGAAAACAATAGTTTCTATTATTTTGCATATGTGACATCTTTTCTCTTTTCTTTGCAACTTTTTACTGTCAGTTTCTAATTTTTTTGAAGGTCCAAGTGAGGGTTATTTGTGAGAATTAAAGAAATTGAATGCAGGTCCAAGTACCAGAAATTAAGAGAAATGACCAGATTACAATAAAATAATTAAAGGTCTAAATGATCTTAATAATAAAAAGTGTCAAATGTAGAATAGTTGTACAACTAATATTAGTTTTGAGGTGAGTACATATTTTCACAATTAGGGCTTTGAAATTTTTTTTTTCCTAAAGTTATTGATGAAATATTCTTCTGTAACGCTTCAGGTGCACAAGTTCTAAGGAAAAGAAGCGCCATAATAGGTATTTCTTGCAATACCTTATATGCCTTTTGTTTTATCTTGTATTTTCATTTCCAATGTGTTTCTTTGTAGTATAATATGTATATATAATGTTCTTTCTCAACCTGTTGTTTGTGAAAGAGAGCCTTCAATCTATTTACATATATTATAATTATCAGGAAAAAAAAATCAAATATTAAGGGTGTATTTGGTTCGCATTATGAAAGATTAACATGAATGAAGGATTTCTAAGGATTTGATTCCTACTCACCTATTGCTAAGAATGTGACATTCTATTGTTCAGTTTCGCACAGTCATATTATTTGAGAATGTATTTGTTTTGTCAATTAATTTTGGGTAATATTAGTAGCAATGTGAACATCTCTTTTTTTTTAACAATTATGAAGAATTTATTTTTAGGTTGAATTGAGAGAGCTTAGATTAGAGAAAGAGAGAATTAAGGTTAATGGTAGAGAGAGTTGAGATTAGATAGGGAGAGAGAGAGAGAGAGAGAGAGAGAGAGAGAGAGAGAGAGAGAGAGAGTTTCGACGTTAGAGATATAGAAAGAAAAAGAGAGAGGGATAGTGTTAAATATAAAAATATTTAAACACCATTCTCTACCAGCTTAAGTTTTTAGAGTACAGTGGTTGTTTCATATATTTCATATGGTATCAGAGCAGGAGGTCCTGAGTTCGAGTCACGCTAGGCTCATAGCATTATTAATTTTCTCCTCCCATTTAATTCAAGTTCACGTCATGGGCCTACGAAAAGTCTCGACCCCAGACATGAGGGGGAGTGTTAAATATAAAAATATTTAAACACCATTCTCTACCAGCTTAAGCTTTTAGTGATTGTTTCATATATTTCATAGATAGCTTATCTTAGAGAGAGAGAGAGAGAGAGATTTAAGTTTAGAAAGAGTGAAAGATATTTAGGCTAGACGGAGAGAGAGTTGAGATTAGAGAGAGAAAGCAAGCATACATTAGAGAGAGTAATTATGGGCTATTTAGTTGGATATAATTATAAATATAGTATAGCATGAAGTTGAAAATGTAACATTTACAACTACATGCATCTTATTTGGTTGGATGTAGTAGAAAGCACTGCAACTATAAATAATTTGGTTATATATAGTTGAGAAGCACATTTTTAAATTTTGTCATTTTATATATATAGTGGTAAAATTACTTCCAATGTAAAAAATATATATATATATTTTGTTTAAAAAGTTGTTAGAGAGATAAGCTTACATTTTATTTAAAATTACTCTCTCCAATTGCTATAGTTGGAAATGTAGCCAATTTTGACGTAGTTACTACCGTTGCAATTGGTTCGGATTATCCTGTTAGGATTACAGGTAATCCTGCCAAAATTACTGCATTTGGTTCATCGAGTCTGTAATCTGGTCGGTAATACAAATGGTGAAAGATTACTCTGAAAAAATTACCGAGCGGGGGGTGGGTATCTCGTATTACTGATGACAGGTAATCTTGCATGTTATCTAAAATTACATGTTTACCACTCCAACCCCCCTCCCCCCTCCCCCCTCCCCCAAAACTCTTTCAATATGTCATTTTTATCTCTCTCTCTTTCCCTTCCTCTCTTCCTCTATTCCTATTCTCGCACGAACCCTTCCCCAGCACCAATCTCGGCCAAGTGCTGTCCACCGCCACCTCACCGCCTCGCTGCCACCGATATCGCCGTCGAGGTCGCCGTCGCCACCCTCTCTGCCGCCACTACGCCGCCGACACCGCTGCCGAAGTCGCTGCCGCCACCCTCTCTGCAGCCGGTATTTTGGTTTTAAAAATAAAAACCCTAGTTTGTTTTTTTGTTTTAATTTTTTGTTTAGTTTTGGATCTATGTTTCTTTTTTTTCATGTGTGGTCTTTTTATTTATATTGCTTATTAATAGACTTAATTCAAGTACAAATATATTAAGTTATAGTTTAGTAAAAAAATATTAAATATGACCACAAGGGCAATTTTGAAATACACTACACTTTATTGTCAAGATTATTGAATTTTACAAACTGAACCAAACATTGTAATTCTATATATACTGTAATCCGGCATTACATTACTACATTAAACCGAATGCGATAATGCAATATCAGTAGTAATCTGATTCAGAAATCTCAGATACCTGCCTATGTCTAAATAACCTTAATGCCACATAACTCAAACCAACTGTGCCTAGGGAAATAGGGAGAGAGATAGCGTCGAGGCAGTAGAAGAGTCAGAGAGATGGAGTTAGAGAGAGAAAGAGAGAGTTTAGCTTTAGAGAGAGAGATGAGGCTAGGGAGAGTTAAGATTCGGAGGGGTAAAAGTGAGTGACAGAGGTGGGGAGGTAGAAAAAGAGTGGATCGTGTTAGAAATTTATGATTGCCCCAATTTATTGGTATGAGGATGCCCATCCTATCCCAAAGGAATAAGATTATTACTTTGGGGTAAATCTTAATTTTAAATGGATCCAACATTACCGGTCAAATTACATGGTGCATTTAGCCAAACACCGTCATATTTTTTTTATTTCCAGTGAATTACCTGAAATTTTAAAAAGATAACGCGAACCAAACGCACCTTAATACATGGGAAATGACTCTAGTGTTGATGTTCTAGGCATTGGCACGTACAAATTTGTTTTGCGAGGTGGTCGCACATTGTATTTTCAAGAAGTGCTTTATACTCCAGTGATCCCAAGGAACTTGTTTTCCATTATTGCTATGCTTCAATTAGGCTTTCCTTTTAAGTTTGAAAAATGATGTAGTTGAGTTACGTCTTGGAACTATTTGTTATGGTAGAGATTTTATTTCAGATAGTTTTATAGTTTTGAACATTAATTATGATAATAATAATAATAATAGTAATTCATTTTTCTTGCTATCTTCTGTTGAGAATGATCACAATATTTTATTAAATAGCATTCTCGTCTTAGTCACATTGAGTAGAATAGAATGACTAGACTAGTTAGAGCTGGGCCGTTAAGCTCGCTCACTAAGGTCGATCTGCCCACCTATGAACATTGTTTAGCAGAAAAAACGATACAAAAATAATTTAAGAAACCTTTAGGGAAGAACTTCCATTACAATTGATGCACTAAAACATTTGTGGCCCACTAAAGTGAAGGTAAGGCACAGTTCTTCCTACTTCATCATGTTTATAGATGACCCATACACACTTCTTTCATGTCTCTCTGATCTCCTATAGGTTTGGAGTACTGGATTGTGTTAGACGTTACATTAATGAGGTTGAAAATGAGTTAGACAGAAAAATTAAAACTTTTAGAGCTGACGAGGCCGCGAGTATCTATCTGAGCAATTTAAGCAATTGTGTGAGGAAAATGGAATAATCATGCAGTTGACAATTTCGGAAACTCCGAAAGAAAATTGGGTAGAGGAGATGAGGATGTGCACCTTACTTGACATGGTTCGGTCAATGATAGCGCAAGCAAATTTGACTATCTATTTTTGGGGAGACACATTATTGACTGCTGCCTACATTATTAATTGTGTGCTTTCCAGGTTAGCGCCTTCCACTCTTTATGAGTTGTAGATTGGCAGGAAATCAAATTTGGAGCACTAGTATTCTTTGGGTTTGGCAACTTATATGTACATGCTCACATGTACAAAAAGTTAGACCTTAGAGGGAAGAAGTGTATCTTCATAAGTTACTCTGAGCACTCTAAGGAATAAGTATTTAGCGGAAAGCAAATAGATAAAAGTATGACTGAAATTGAGTCGGTAGATGTTGAGTTCGTTGAGAAAGCCTTTCCTTATAGATGTAAGTTCCAGAATGAAATTAAGTTTCATGAATTGGAAAACTCAAGTGTTGGCGCTTTTATTCATCCAGTCGAGGAAGAAGAGGCGACTCCAGATGATTTTATATATATATATATATATATATATATAGAACGATGCTACTATACTATCTATAGTACCAGAGCTCCGGTACGATAGTTTCGTTTTTGATCTTAGGGTGTTTAAGTTAACGATCCACACCATTAAATATGATGTAGGGTATATGATGTTCTTAGGAATAAAATTTTAATTTTTTTCGAAATTGTTTACTTAGTAAGTAAATCATGTCAAAATGAACGGTGGAAATTGAATAATCTATAAAATTTGAGGATAGAACTTTTGAATTCAAGATAAAAAATGCCAACCTTTATCTAGATAGTTTAAAGTATTTTCTATTAAAATTTGAATAAATTTAGATTCTTTTACACCGTTAAACTACAAACTCGCCATAGTAGCCATTGAAAATTGATAATTTTGAAATGGTTTGATCATAAAGTAAACTATGTCGAAAAAATAAAAAAATTTATTCCTAAAAACTTCAAATACCCTAGATCATATTTAACGGTGTGGATCGTTGATTTGAACACCCCAAAATCGAAAGCGAGACTATAGTACCGGAGTCCCAATACTATAGATATTATAGGAGCCTCTCTCTCTCTCTCTCTCTCTCTCTCTCTCTCTCTCTCTTTATATATATATATATATATATATATATATATATATATATATATATATATATATATATATATATATATATATATATATATATATATATATATATATATATATATCTATAGAGTCCGGCTACTATGCTATCAATAGCACCAAGCGCTTGGTGCTACCAAGTTTTTCGCCGTTAGATCTACCCCTTTGACTATTTTCACTTGTTAAATTATACTATTCAACCAACCACCCACTCAACCCTAGGGCACCACTATCATCCTAACCGCACATCCCTTCATCCAAGGGCCGAAAACCTAATAGCATCAATGACTTGGTGCTATTAATAGTGTAGTAACCTAGTTATATATATATATATATATATATATATATATATATATATATATATATATATATATATATATAATCCAGCTACTATCCTTTTAGGAGGATGGGAGCCTTCGTCCTCCTAAATTTTCTACCGTTCAGATGAAAAGATGTGCGGCTAGGATGAGAGTGGTTACGGTTAGGTTGATAGTGGGCCCCCTAGGGTTGAGTGGGTGGTTGGTTGAATAGTATAATCTAACGGTTGAAAATAATTAAAAGTTAGATCTAACGGTCAAAAATTTGATAGGACAAAGGCTTCTATCCTCTTAAGAGGATAGTAGCCGGACTCTATATATATATATATATATATATTGGTTGTCGATGTCGAAAGTACGGGGATTTTCTTTTTTTCTGTCGTTTGTTTTTTTTTCATTTCTCTTTTTCATTTCTTTGAATTCTATGGTTCAATTTACAGTGATCTTAGGACTCCTTCCTTTTGGAAAATAATTTGAAATATTTTAAAAATAAGGCAATGTCATATTTCTCTATCTCTTTCCTTATTGATAGCTGGTGCTTTAAGAAAAGTCGTAATCAAATCACGATTTTTTTTCCTTCCTCTGTTTCTATATTTATTTTTTTATTTTTTAAAAAAATTAATTTTTTTTTATCCAAACAAAGTCGCTTGTAATCAAAATTAATCTATACTAATGTAAAAGCTAACTCGTAGCATGTATCACTAGATGGTTGAATGTTGTCACCAATTGGTTCAAAAAGTGCTTAATGTGGGTAAAATTTAGCTATCGCCAAGTGACAAGCCTTGACATACATTTAGCAATGATTTCAGAATGAGAATGCAGCTAAAAAAGTACTTTTTGGCAACTTTATAGTTGAATTAGCCCCTGAACTTTTTCTCTACTAAGGGTGTTGAATTTCTTGTATACAATATAAATATTCTATTTCATCTATAGTAATCAGCTTTTCTTTTGCCCCTTTGCAGGTATCACTGTTGGCTCTTTATGCTCATTGTTAATAGCCCTTTTCTTTTTCATCTATCTTCCTTGCAAAAAGCGCTGGGACTTGATACTATTTTCCAAGAAGATATCGGAGGATGAACAAAGGGTTGAGGCCATTCTACAAAATTATGAGCTTAAGGCCCCAAAAAGATACAAGTATTCAGAGATAAAGAAAATAACACAAAGATTCAGCAATGAAACCGGAAAAGGTGGATTTGGTACTGTCTTCAAGGGTAAGCTCGTTGATGGCCGAGAAGTAGCTGTGAAAGTCTTACATCAGTCCAATGGAAAAGGTGAGGACTTTGTTAATGAAATTCTCAGCATTAGCAAAACGTCCCACATCAATGTCGTAATGTTGCTAGGCTTCTGTTTTGAGGGGTGCAATAGGGGCCTTATCTATGAATTTGTGCCAAATGGAACATTAGCTGATTTTATTGACAAAGACAAATCTAATATGGAAGCTTCAATTCTTTGGGAAAGATTACATGACATTGCAGTTGGGATAGCTCGAGGACTAGAATATCTGCATCGTGGATGCAGCGCCCAGATTGTGCACTTTGACATCAAACCTCATAACATCTTACTAGACAAAAAATTTCGTCCGAAAATCGCTGATTTTGGGTTGGCTAAGTTATGCTCTACACGAAAGAGTACTCTTTCGATACAAGGCAAAGGAGGAACTCCAGGATATATCGCCCCTGAATTATGGTTTGACAACTTTGGGCCTATCTCTAGTAAAGCTGATGTGTATAGCTACGGTAAGATTGTACTTGAAATGGTTGGAGGGAGGAAAATTTTCGACAGCAAAATAGATTCTAGTAGTGCATACTGTTTCACTTATTGGGTATATGATCATCTGAATCAATGTGGCAACTTAGATGCTTATGGAGTTACTGAGGAGACAGAAGAAGTTGCGAAAAAGATGATATTAGTTGGGCTTTGGTGTATTCAAAAATTGCCCGCCGAACGGCCATCAATGAATCAAGTAGTAGAGATGCTCGAAGGTCGCATAGAAGATTTGCGGATGCCACCAAACCCAAAGTGGTTTTGACAAAAACTAAAAGAAAACTTCCAATATACTACTAGGAAAAGGTAGGTTCCATATCGTCTTCCACGGTAAGCTCTCCGAAAAGCAACTGTAAAGTTCTTAAATGAATCTAACAGAAAAGATGAGGACACTATTATTAAAACTCTCATCATTAACAGAACTTCTCAACATATTATTGTGATAATGTTGCTGGGCATATCTTCTGAGGGTTCCAGGAATTCATCTCAAATGGAATCTTAGATGATTTTAACTATGAAAACATATCTATGAAGCGCGCAATTGCCATAGCTCGAAGGCTAGAGTATCTAAATTGCATATGCAATAGCACATAGTGCACTTTGAGATCAAACCTCCTAATTCCTTAACTAGACAAAGAATTTGGTTCAAAATTGCTGATTCTCTATTGGCTGAATTATGCTCCATGGGAGAGAGTGCTCTTTCAGTGCAAGGTAAAAGAAGAACTGCGAGATTGTTTATTTCATCGAAGGTGAAGTTCAGGTTGAAGCAAACTTTCAGATGAACTAGAGTTCGAGTAAAAATTACTTCTCTTCTGATGTTTGTTTGTATAGCAATGGAACTGAACTTATTCCAATTCTATTGTTTGTTTGATAGGAAGTGAATGGCGTAAAAGCTAGAGGCGTGATAGATAGGTTAATATTTTATTATTTTTTATCACTTGTATTTTTTTTATAATTGATTTCGTCCTGGGGTGGGCCGTAGTCAGGCATTTTTTAGGGTTTGAATTTTGACCCAAGTTGAAGTCATAGTAAGCCAAATAATTGAAGTAGTCATTTGCGGTTGAAAACGACTTCACCCCTCTCCACTTTCGGTAACACAAACACATCCCAAATAAATATGATGATTTAATAAATTTAGAAAGCTTATGGACTTGAATATACAGCCCAAAGAAGTTGTTAAAAGATAATACTAGTTTGGGCTTTGATATATACAGAAAGTACCTGCCCAACGGCTATCAACCTATCGAGTTCTTTAGTTGCTTAAAGTTGGAATAGAATGTTTGCAAATGCCACCACAAATATCACCAACCGGTTTATCGCTCTAGATAGAGCTATTTGTCATGGACTTAAGCAAAATCGATTGTCAAGCCCGTGCGGCGTTCCCCTTCCTTCGCAAAGTGAGCAAGCCTACCTATCTATGTGCTAGCCAGGACCTACTCGTCCTACGACTAAGTACAAGAGAGAGAACGAGAGAGAGAGAGTTTGGACAAATATAGTATTCTATTGCTTGAGAATAGAAAAGTACAAGTGAGTTATCCTAAGGGGGTGGAGGCCACAAATATATATAGGCCACTTGTCGCCCAAGAGAGCAACGAGAAAGGCGTCAAGGGGCACAAAGCTACAAGTCAAAACAGGAGGCTACGAGCTCCCAAGAGTCTACATTTATTACATTTAGAAACCCTAAGGGACTCTTAACTCCTCAACTTCTGCGCTCGAAGTCTCGATACCTCTAGATACTTGTAAAATATTCTGGCAAAATCTCTATAGTAATCTTTTTTTGAGTTTGGGTGACTGCGAAGGAGAAAATATGTAAAATATTCTAAGTCCCTCGTATTGTTCTTTGCTATAGAAGAGAGCTTTATGTCACGACTAAAGATTTGCCGCTGACTTTTCCTCGACAGTGGCCCGTTTCTCCAAGCGGATATCTGTTGGAGGCGTTACCCTAATAATCATAAAGCTTCTTTGCGGAGCTCGAGGCCGATGGTGCGGAGCTGAGGGCTGATGGCGCGGGCGCCGGGGCTGATGGTGCAGGAACCGAGCAGCCACTTGGTGTTCCTAGGTGCATTTATGCAGCCTCTTGGGAACCGGCTGCCTCCCCTTTTTGCTTATTGATGTATGCCATTTGGCTTCCTTTCATTTGGGTTATGGGCGGCGAGTGGCCTTTAAATACTGTAGCCTCCACCCCCCTAAACTCAGAATCTACAATCTGTAATTCTCCTTACTCAATCAATAGAAGAGTTTTACTCATTCTCTTTTGTACTTAGTCTAGGGCGAGCAAGGTCCTAACTTAGCAAGTAGAGACGTAGGCTTGCTCACTTCGCGAAGGAAGGTGAGCGCCGCACGGACTAGACGAGCGATTCGGTTTAGTCCGTGACAGTTGGTATCAGAGCGAGTTCCTCGCTGGGAGACATGTCGACCGCGGATGCTGCCATCGTCGACATTGTGGCCGAAGCCAGGACCTCCAAACGCGGCAAGAGCAAGGAGCCGCGGACTCTGGTGAGAGAGTCCGCCTCCCTTGATGACCGCATGAACCTGGTGGAGGATGCTGTCGCCAAAGCGGACGAGCACTACTCCGTCTTGACCCGCCGTGTGGGGATGATGGAAGACGGACTGCATGTCATGGAAGACAGTGTTGCGGCTGCTATGGCAACTTTCCGTGAGCAGCTCGAGCAATTCCGCCACGATCTAACTCATCGTGACGACGACGGACGGGCGCTGATCGAGGAGATCGCCGCCCACGGCAACGAGGTAGATGACCTCAAGACGCGGGTGGCGATCCTCGAGAAGGCGGTAGCCCAAGGCGTCGAGACGCAGAGGGGATACACCCCAAAGATTCGAGTCCCTGAGCCCCAATGCTTCAAGGGATCGAGAGACGAGAAGGAAATCGACAATTTCCTGTGGCACTTGGAGCGCTACTTCAAAGCGATGCGGTTGGAGGACGAGGACGACAAGGTCCAAACCGCCTCCATGTACCTCGCCGACGAAGCGATGCTGTGGTGGCGTCGGCGTTCCGCAGAGGCCGAGAAGGGCCAATGCGAGCTAAATACTTGGGAGGACTTCGTACGCGAATTAAAGGTACAATTCTACCCAGAACACGTCGAGTACTTGGCGCGCAAGCAACTTCGACGACTCAGGCACACTGGAACCCTCAAAGAGTACGTGAAGGAGTACTCCAAGCTGATGCTGGCCATCTCGAGCATGGCTGAGGAGGACCGGTTGTTCCAATTTCTCGACGGTCTCCAACCATGGGCTAATAAGGAGCTCGTGGCGAGAGACGTCAAGGACGTGAGCTCCGCTATTTCTTTGGCGGAGAAGCTGCCGGAATATGAGAGGCCAGACTTCTCTCGTGGCAAACCACCCAAGGCGGGCAAGGCCAAAGGTGGGGGAGATCGCCACGATCGCCGCGAGCAGCGTGATCACAAGGGCCAAGATCGTAGGGCCCCTCCACAGAAGACGAAGATTTCGTGCTATGTCTGCGGAGCTGATCACTGGGCGCGAGACTGCCCAAAGAAGAAAACCGTCAACGCCATCCAAGCCGAAGAGGGCCAGGACGAGGCGGAACCAAAGATGGGTGCGCTGCGGCTCGTCAGCGCGATCCAAGGTCAGGCACGAACCAGCAAGCTGCTCAAGAAGGAGTTGCTGTTCGTGGACGTGGCCCTCAACGGGAGGACCACTCGGGCGCTCGTCGACACTGGGGCGACCCACAACTTCATTGCTGAAGCTGAAGCCAAGCGGCTAGGCCTCAGGCTCGAGAAGGACGCGAGCAAAATCAAGGCTGTCAACTCGGTGGCACAGCCTGTCGCGGGAGTAGCCAAAGGGGTGTCGATCGCTGTAGGACCCTGGTCGGGCACAGCGAACTTCACCGCCGCGACCATCGACGACTTCAAAGTCATCCTCGGCATCGACTTCCTCGCTTCGTCGAAGGCGGTTCCGATGCTGCATCTCGGGGCTTTGAGCATCATGGAGGAGTCAGCCCCATGCATGATCTTGGCGAGCCACGGTGAGCCAGCGACAACCCTCACCCTCTCCGCTCTGCAGCTGCGGAAGGGGGTGAAGCGCGGAGAAATTACTTACCTTGCGGCCATCCGCGAGGTGAGCGGAGAGGACCACGAGGAGGAGACCCCTCCAACGGAGATTGGCGCGATCCTGGGGGAGTTCGAGGACGTCATGCCCCAGGAGTTGCCCAAGAAACTACCACCCAGGCGGGAGGTGGACCATGCGATCGAGCTCGAGCCAGGAGCAAAGCCACCAGCCAAGGCACCATACCGCATGGCCCCGCCAGAGCTCGAGGAGTTGCAACGACAGTTGAAGGACCTCCTCGATGCCGGCTTCATCAAGCCGTCGAAAGCCCTCTACGGAGCACCTGTTTTGTTCCAAAGGAAAAGCGACGGAAGCCTGCGGCTCTGTATCGACTACAGAGCGCTCAACAAAGCAACGGTAAAGAACAAGTACCCTATTCCGCTAGTGGCGGACTTGTTCGACCAACTCGGTGGAGCGAAGTTCTTCACCAAGTTGGATCTTCGCTCGGGGTACTACCAGGTCAGGATCGCGGAAGGCGACGAGGAGAAGACGGCCTGCGTGACGAGGTATGGAGCCTACGAGTTCCTCGTCATGCCATTCGGCTTGACGAATGCGCCGGCAACATTCTGCACCCTGATGAACAAACTATTCCACCCCTACCTCGATCGGTTCGTGGTAGTGTATCTCGACGACATCGTCGTGTACAGCAACACGCTGGAGGAGCACGTCACGCATCTGCGGACTATCTTCCAAGTATTGCGGGACAACCAACTCTACGTGAAGCGGGAGAAGTGCTCCTTCGCAAGGGAGGAAGTGCACTTCCTCGGCCATTGGATCAGCCGAGGACAACTCCACATGGACCTACAGAAGGTGCGGGCGATCTGCGATTGGCAAGCGCCCACGACGGTGTCCGAGCTACGATCCTTCCTCGGACTCGTCAACTATTATCGCCGTTTCATTGCGGGCTACTCCGCTCGAGCAGCCCCGCTGACGGACTTGCTGAAGAAGACCCAGTCATGGGACTGGACCACTCGGTACGCGGAGGCATTCGAGAACCTAAAGCGGGCGGTGACAGAGGATCCGGTGCTGCGTCTTCCCGACTGCAGCCGCCCATTCGAGGTACATACTGACGCCTCAGACTTTGCTATCGGTGGTGTTCTCGTGCAGGACGGACACCCCATCGCTTTTGAGAGCCGCAAGCTCAATGACATTGAGCGGCGGTACACGGTGCAAGAGAAGGAGATGACCGCCGTTGTGCACTGCCTCAGGACTTGGCGGCACTATCTCCTTGGAAGCAGGTTCGTTGTGAGGACGGACAACGTCGCGACGAGCTACTTCCTCACTCAGAAGAAGCTGTCACCCAAACAGGCGCGGTGGCAGGACTTCCTGGCGGAGTTTGACATGGAGCTCATGTACAAACCCGGGAAGGAGAACCAGGTGGCTGACGCGCTCAGCCGCAAAGCGGAGTTGGCGGCGGTGTGCCAGCTCCATGGTGCGATCAGGGAGCGACTCCGCGAAGGGACTTGCGAAGACCCTGTGGCCCAAGGACTCGTGCGACTTGTCAAGGAGGGCAAGGCGCAGCGATTCTGGTTCAGCGACGGGCTGCTCCTCACAAAGGGGCGTCGCATCTATGTGCCCAGATGGGACAATCTTCGTCGCGAGCTCATGAAGGAGTGTCACGACTCCAATTGGGCCGGACATCCTGGACAGAAGCGGACCATGGCGCTACTCGAGGCCGCTTACTATTGGCCTCGCATGCACGACGACGTAGAGGCGTACGTGCGGACCTGCCTTGTGTGCCAACAAGACAAGGTGGTGCGCCAGAAACCCGGGGGCCTCCTCGAGCCCCTGCCTACACCGACGCGTCCCTGGGAGAGTGTTTCCATGGACTTCATCTCCGCCTTGCCGAAGGTGGGGACACTTGGGTCGATCCTCGTGGTGGTGGATCGATTCTCCAAGTACGGGACCTTCCTAGCGGCACCGACGGATTGCACGGCGGAAGAAGCGGCGCGGCTCTTCGTCAGCAACGTGGTGAAGCTCTGGGGCATCCCCGAAAACATTGTGAGTGACCGCGACCCTAGGTTCACGGGCAAGTTCTGGACGGAAGTGTTCCGGATCTTGGGGACGGAGTTACTCTTTTCCACTAGCTTCCACCCGCAGACGGATGGTCAAACGGAGCGGATGAACACCTTAGTGGAGGAATACTTGCGGCACTATGTCAGTGCCAACCAGAAGGACTGGGTGCATCTCTTGGACGTGGCCCAGTTCTCCTACAATCTGCGGCGGAGCGAGTCGACGAACCTCAGCCCGTTCGAATTGGCGACGGGGAGGCAACCACTCACTCCACATTCTGCTGCTGCGGGCGAGCAAGGCCGCAGCCCCATGGCCCTCCAATTTACCTCTCATTTGCAGGAGAAGGGCGACATTGCGAGGGCCTATCTCGAGAAGGCGGCCCGCCGAATGAAGAAGTGGGCCGATGTCAAGCGGCGGCCTTTGGAGTTTGCCGAAGGAGACCGAGTCTTGATCAAACTACAACCACAACAATTCAAGGCCTTCCGCAAAGTGCATCGCGGACTGTTGCGGAAATACGAAGGGCCTTTCACCATTGTGAAGCGGGCAGGTAAGGCAGCCTACAAGCTGCAACTCCCCGCCAACCTGAAAATTCATCCAGTTTTTCATGCTAGCTGCCTGCGGCCCTACCATGAAGACGCTGAAGACCTAAGCCGGGGCGTGTCGCAGCGCGCTCCCGCCACCATGACTTCTGCCATCGACAAGGAAGTCGAAGCCTTGCTGGACACGCGCACCATTCGTCGTCGCGGTGTCCCAAGGAGCATCGAGTACCTTGTCCAATGGAAGAACCTCCCGCATGGCGAAGCAAGCTGGGAGAAGGCCGACACTCTCTGGAAGTATCAACAACTGATCGATGACTTCCAACACCTGCGCGCAACGAGGGCGTCTGCGCATTAGGTGGGGGAGGTTGTCACGACTAAAGATTTGCCGCTGACTTTTCCTCGACAGTGGCCCGTTTCTCCAAGCGGATATCTGTTGGAGGCGTTACCCTAATAATCATAAAGCTTCTTTGCGGAGCTCGAGGCCGATGGTGCGGAGCTCGGGGCTGAGGGCGCGCGGAGCTGAGGGCTGATGGCGCGGGCGCCGGGGCTGATGGTGCAGGAACCGAGCAGCCACTTGGTGTTCCTAGGTGCATTTATGCAGCCTCTTGGGAACCGGCTGCCTCCCCTTTTTGCTTATTGATGTATGCCATTTGGCTTCCTTTCATTTGGGTTATGGGCGGCGAGTGGCCTTTAAATACTGTAGCCTCCACCCCCCTAAACTCAGAATCTACAATCTGTAATTCTCCTTACTCAATCAATAGAAGAGTTTTACTCATTCTCTCTTGTACTTAGTCTAGGGCGAGCAAGGTCCTAACTTAGCAAGTAGAGACGCAGGCTTGCTCACTTCGCGAAGGAAGGCGAGCGCCGCACGGACTAGACGAGCGATTCGGTTTAGTCCGTGACATTTATCTCTCTTGATGTATCCATTAAAAAAAAAAACTTTGTGGCAAGGTTCTTTGTTTTATTTTTCTGCCTGGACTCCTATCTACGGACCATTTGGTCAATAGGAATAGAACTTTTCAGGTTGCAACTCATGAAAAATATTCCAAATGTCTTCCCTTAGAACTTCGCAAAAAGTCTAGTAGAAACTCATAGAGAACACATCTAAACCAGGCGCCTTGTCCCAAACAAGTTGAAAACCGCTTTCTTGATCTCTTTTATCTCAAAAGGCGTCGTCAGTTGATTCCTAATTGTGATTCTTTTTTGTCAGAAATAACCCACTCCAATCCCCACACATTAGGAATAACCCATCTGCTATAAGTGATCTAAATAATCAATAATTTATAATGGCTGATATATATGGGATGTATTTGAGACCACTTGATAATTTGGTAAATGTTCTTCAAAAATCACAAAATTCATTATCTGAAATATTAAAATTCTTCAAATCATGTTTAATAATATTATTAATTTGGACGACCTATTATAAAAAAAAAATTAAGTAAAGGTGAAAAAGACTATACTTGTAGGAATATTTCAGCTCAACTCTCCTTTTTTGTATAGCAGTTGGCATAGCTCGAGGGCTAGAGTATCTGCATCATGGATGTAACAATCACATAGTGCACCTTGACATAAAACCTCATAACATCTTTCTAGACAAACAATTTCGTCCAAAAATCATTGATTTTGGATTGGCTAAATTATGTTCCAGAAAAAAGAGTACTCTTTTGGTGCAAGGTAAATCGTCGATGTAATTGTCGATATGACCTTTGTTGGCTAAAATAGCTGGCGAAGGCTAGGTTGGGTTGAGACATAGTTGGGCCTGTGAGCGCTGTGCATCTATACACTTTAAGTATGATGGGTGCGCCCTTTCCTTGTTGGCTAAAGTAGGTCCAATGTCTTGCTCTATGGCGGATGCCAGGTTAGCAAGTCATAGTTGGGCTCGTGAGCACTGTGTATGTCATGCCCGGGTCTCAGAGGACGCCTAACCGGCACATGCACAGACCTGCCGTGTGCCCAAGGCAACCCCGGTGCACACAAGGCGTCTACAAAAATAATACAGAAAAGAAAAATTTATACAGTTCCTAAATAAGGTAATCAGAGTATATAAATAGAATTCTAAACATAAACCATAATGTCTACAATAACTACCCAACTCATAAGATATACAATAAGTCTCCGTACAAAAGGTACATCTCATGAATTCAAGGTGGTCGCTACAAATGTACAAGTACACCTCTCGAAACAAAGACTAAAAGAAAGGTGCCTCGGGTCCACCTCTAGGCAACTCGGAATACGCCCTAACTAGACGCGATCCCCTTGCCGCGATCCCTAACCTCTCCCGCGGTGGAAGGCTCTGTAACAAAAATAATCTACCAATGGGGGTGAGAACTATTAAACGATAGTTCCTAGTGGGTAAGTCGCCGAGAGAAGCGAAGTACAACCACTAGGTCAACTGAGGCATCCGATAATAAATAACTGAAATAAAAGGTTGGAATATAATAACTGAAATGAAATGACTCTACTACTATCATGCCTCTATACAACTATGCCAATACAACATGTATATAGTTCTACTACTATCATGTATACAAGCGTGTCAAACTAACATGTATGCCCAACTACCATATATGCATCAACTAGTTGTGATGTACAACGTCATGTTTGATTATCTTTTACCCAATCATCAGGGACTTACATAATGTAACGTCCTGACTTGTGCCGTGCCTAATGGTTCCATGGTAATCAACATTTCCCCTCTAGGAATGAGCCTCCCCCACGGCGTCCTACTTTGGTGCCCAATTCCGCATGGGCGAGCATGATTTCGCGATCGCTAAACTCCGGAGTGCTGGATTGTAGGGAGCGACCCTCACAAGCATATGCGAATGAGCAAAAGGGCAAGCAAGCGTGGTCACGTGCGCCATGTAAAAGGGCGTAGAGTCTCAATCGTCATGTCTAAAACATGGAATGTCAACCAACGACCTAAAGGTCGGGTACAATGTCATATATGTCATACTCAATGTCTCTCTTGTTTAAAATAGCATGTCTACTATTATCATAACATGTCTCTAACAGGCGAGGAGTTCACATTTTATCTTACCCATAGCAAGTTTAGAAGGTTTACTATTCATGTCTCCAACAAGTGTAGAGGGTTCTACTTATAATGCATAATCATCAAGTGTCACATATGTATTAACTCTACTATAAACATGTATAAGAGTAAACTACTCATGCCATATCCAAATGGAATGCATAATTATCAACCAAACTTATGTGTCATGCCATGCATGCATCCTACCATAGATGTCTCTACTACATAGAGAATGATAGAAGAATTGTCATGCAAAAGGTGGCCAATCCACATGCTCATAAATTCAATGATGTCATGAATTGCATACTAGAACATCTATTAAGCCCTATAAAATTATAGGAGATAGGGGGAGTTCACCAATTTCGGTGAGGTCAAACCCTTGGATAGTCACCGAGACTTGATCGTTTCCCAAACCAAGTTGTCCCCCAGTTAGATTATGCCCTAAGAAAAATTTCCAAGGGGTTAGACACATCTAAAAATCCTCTCACAAAATTTCTCAAAAATCCTATGGAAAAAGAGTGTAAAATACCTTAGACCAAAAAAATCTTGTCCAAGCTCCAAATCAAAGCAATGGAGCTTCAATTCCAACCTATAAGAGTGTTCCATACTCATCAATTTCAACTCAAAAGCCCACATTTGGAAAACCCCAAAATAAGCCCTAGTTTCTACAAAACTAGATTTTGTACCAAAACCTTTACAAATCTCTCAAATAAAGGATGAAGAAAGGTTACTAACCTTGATCAAAGCTCCAATTCCACCTTAGAAATGCTAAGGTCAAAGTTTAGGGCTCCAAACAACTCCCTTCACCAAGTCCAAGCTCCACTCCAAGCTTTAGGTGCAAGCATTCATGGAGGAGATGGAGGAAAGAAGAAGTTCCAAGGATTTGAAGAGATTGGAGAAGAAAACCAAAGGAAAAGGGGAGAGAAACTCACCTTTCTCTCTTCTCTTGTACTCTCCAAATGAGAGGATATGAGGGGAATGAAGTGGGTTATACCGTTAAGTAACAAAATCCACTTAGGCTCATCAAAAAAAGAGAAATCACAATCCCCATCAAACAGTCCCATACTGTGCAGGGTCCGGACCCTCCAGTAAGGTCCAGACCCCGTAGGTCCAAACCTGCGTTCTGCGCTGCCAAGGTCCGGATCTTCTTCTCAGGGTTCGGACCCCGTAGCTAGCAGACAGAATTTCACATGCAAGGTTCAGATCCTCTCCCAAGGTCCGGACTTTGATCTTTGGTACAGTAAAGAGAGTATCAAGGTCCGGATCCTCAGGTCAAGGTCCGGACCCCAAGGCTATAAAAGCTTAGGTAAAGCTTAATTTAAAAATCTCGTTTCACGCTAATTCGCCAAAAAATGTTCTAATACCTCTTCCACACTACCAAAGTCCAACCAACAGCATCAAGTACTAGCTTTCTCACTAGAACCCCGCAATTTGCTGAAGTTCAGTGTGCCATAGTGTATCTATAGACTTTATGTGCAATAGGTGTGCCATTTTCTTTAGGTTGATGTCATGCCCCGGGGCCCGTTTTGTAAGTCTTTTTCGAAAAAAGAGCCAGTTTAAAAATAGAGTCAGCAGAAAGTGCCCTTTTTTAAAAGATAACCTTGCCATTGGAACATAACAGACCCGCCACAAACACAGGGAATCCTCTATCACACAGATAGAGTCTCTCATGTATTTGCATGGTATACCACTATAAGCAAATACCACAACACACACATACACTCACACAACTCAATAATCACAATGCAGATGCTCACATATTTCAAATAACTAACCATCCTTATGTATGATGTCATGCTCTAAGCACTCCTTAGACGAAGGATGATGTGAATGCACAATACAACAACCAACTCTATCATTTAAAAGCATTTTCCACCCGAAAATTTTACTTAAAAGCCAAAGATATCGATAAATCCGAAAGTCCTTTAAAAACCGTTTCCCACATGGAAATCCATTCCTTTGAAAACTTAGTACGCTGAATTTCAGTGCGTCGTACCGAACTTCTACAAATTGTGGAGTTCCGGTGGAAAAATAGCATGAGAGGTTATGTGTGAGGCTTCGGCCAAGTTTGGGGCTTGTGCGAAGTATTTTTGGCGCAAATGAGGCGCGAAAACGGATTTCGAAAAGTTATAGCTACTGAACTTGTGAAGTCTGCAGTGGATTTCGGTATGAAGATGTCCATACCGGTACTGAAGTGATTAGTACCGATATGGAGTGTGGTATACCGGAATGTGAGGGCTGAATCCGAGAACCCAGCTCTCGGGTTTTGCGGAATTCCCCGTGGTATACCGGAACTAACACCCGTATACCGGTATGCCAATGCGAATACCGGTACGCAGTGTTGCGAAATGCCAGCTTTGGCTGGTTGTTAGTGTTGATTTTGAGAGGGGTAAAAGGGTCTTTTCACACTCGAAGGGGTGTTAGAAAGGCAGGGACACCCTCCTTTCTCAGTCTTCTTCCTCCTCTACTTCTCCTCTCCATCTCTCTCACTTTCTCTCTCTAGAGAACTCTCCAAAGCTTGGAGAAAAGGGTGGATTGAGCTTGAAATTAAAAGGCTTCCAAAGGGGGAGAAGAGGCTTCTTGGTGCAAGTATAAGCTTGGGGAACTCGTGGCTAAGGTGAGTTCCTCATGTTTTGGGTTCAAACCTTGAAATTGATCTAGTATTTTGAGATTTTTGGAAACCCTAAGCAATCTAAACCACAAAACGTGAAGATTGGCCAAGAGATTTTGAGGTTCTACATGCATGCATGTGAAACCTAGGTGAAATGAGGGTTTTTGCCATGGGAGGTTCTAAAAATATTTGAACCTTCGGAAATTGCAATCGAGGCATAGGAAATCATGTTAGAACAAATGATATCAAGTATTGAGTTGATTTATGGGTTCGTAATGAGTAACTGTAAAATAGGGGGTGCCCTAGGATCTATCTAGAGTATATCAATCACCTAGAGGGGGGTGAATAGGTGTATAAATAAAAATCACAAATCTCAATGCGGTAAAGTAAATGCGGAAAATAAAATCAGCACACCGAGATTTACGTGGGAAACTCCACCTTGGAGAAAAATCCACGGGACCAACACGCGAAAACACAATCCACTAAGAGTAAAGAATTACAAGGTGATTACCGACTCCACGGACTTAACCTCTCCCTTCTTTTCAGCGGATCACGCGCACCAACGGGTTGTCCACGCCCCACGTCCAAATCCACGGACGCCACTCGAATCCTCGAGCACCAACGATCTGAATCCACGAACCGCCTTGATCACGCCGAATCCACGACGCCACTCCGTCCGGAGCAAAACAAATAAGATTGATGATGATTCCTTGCTTAGAAGAACATGAAAAATCCGTGGGAATAATCTCTAAGCAATCCTCAAATTGATTCTAAAAGAATATTAGAAATTAGGGCACCATGAATCAATTTGAGAGAAGCTTGATGTAGAAGATGAGAAAAACGGTCACCTACAAGCTTCTAGGGTTTCTAAAAGATAATCTATGCTTAACCACGTTTTAGAGACACCCCCACATCATATTTATAGGTTAGAAGCAATCCGAAATAGATTAGGATTAAAAACAATTTCTAGAAAGGTTTGGAAGCAAACCGATTTCGACTAGGATTGAAAAACTGATTTTAAGAAGGTTTGAAATCAAATTAGGATTGCTAAAAGATTTTAAGGAATCTACCATCTTATTTACAGGTTTTGGGGACATTAGAATTAGAGTAGGATTGAGAAAATAACTTTCTAAAACTTCGCGATGGTTCGGGGTCCGGACCTTGGATTGCAGGGTCCGGACTCTGAAACGTTCCGCTTTTCATTATCCGGACCGCAACAATCAGGGTCCGGACCCGCTCTGCGAAACTGCCTGGGGTCCGGACCTCAGTCCTTAGGGTCCGGACCTCCGCCCTCAGGGTCCGGACCTCAATCTTAGGGTCCGGACCCTCCCTGCGTGACAGCCAGGGAGGCGTACGGGTTTCGGATCTCATTTCAGGGTCCGGATCCTGGAAGTTGGAAAACTCATTTTTTATAATTTAAAATATTTTTTATCCATTCTAATGTCTTCCAAACACTTGTAAATGTTTATAAATCATCATCAAGATTATTTAAACTTACCAAGCATCGTGAATTCAAACGGTGAGTTTTCGAGTCTTCAATCTTCATCTTTTCTTCTTTGAACCTTCAAGACTCCGACTCACTTCACGAAATATGCCAATATAAAATCTGTAACAGTAACGAACCATTTTCTTGTAGAAGCTTGGGTTGAAGCAAGAACTCAAGGCTTGGAGACCTAGGAGCTCAAAGAATTCAAGGAATTGGAAGCTCTTGAGGTGGGTTTGTGTTTACCGAAGTGATTAGGTCACTTCCATGTCTAGGGTAAATAACCATTTAAAGATAAAATGGTGTGTAATGTGAACCCTAGAACTTGCATGTTGGCAAAATGAGAATCATGATAGATAGAGCCATGAGCTCATCTTGCATGTTAAAGAATTCAAGTATATTTCTATTATCTATACTTGTTATGTGATTGCATGTATGAATTTGGAACCTAGTGTTGAGAACATAGGTTGGAACATGAGGATTGGAACCTAGTGTCATTGAACATGGGTTGGAACATGAGAATGGAATCTAGTGTCATTGAACATAGGTTGGAACATGAGAATGGAACCTAGTGTCATGGAACCAAGGTTGAGAATGTAAAGTGAACCTAGTGTCATTGAACATAGGTGGGACTTAGTGACTTGAACCTAGGGCCATTGGACTTGGGTTGGCAAGTGAAAAATGTGAATATTGGGATGTGCGACGATTTCGCTATCCCGGGTATGCGACGATTTCGCTACCCGTGCCATGAGTTGGCGGTGACGGATTGGGATGTGCGACGATTTCGTTATTCCGGGTATGCGACGATTTCGCTACCCGTGCCATGAGTTGGCGGTGACGGATTGGGATGTGCGACGATTTCGCTATCCCAGGTATGCGACGATTTCGCTACCCGTGCCATGAGTTGGCGGTGATGAATTGGGATATGCGACGATTTCGCTATCCCGGGTATGCGACGATTTCACTACCGTGCCATGAGTTGGCGGTGTTGAATTGGGGTATGCGACGATTTCGCTATCCCGGGTATGCGACGATTTCGCTACCCGAACACGGAGGTGACAATTTCACTCCTTGGACGTTGGAACTACTATGGTGATGCGGCGATTCCGAAACCATAAGTTAATGACAAGTAATTGAACTTAGTCAATTTGAGATATAGGATGAACCTAGAAGAAAATGAAAATGAATATTTTATTTGGTTGCATCATTTATGTTTATTTACAAGCATGTAAATATTTGTTGCATAGTTATTTGTGATCTAACTTATGCTTATGGTGTTTCTTTGGACCTGGTGGGTCGAGCTTCTCTCTTGGGTGGCCTTACCCACTGGGAACTATGTTTATAGTTCTCACCCCACGTTCTTCAGGTCCTTCCGCGAGTGAGGCGGCGGAGCGAGGCAAGGGTTTGGCTCTTTAGTTAGCGGCCCTTCCATTTTGGTGATACATAGAGTTGTACCCCTAGTCTTGGACATTGATAGTGTAGGGATTTTCATTACATGTATGCAACTTGTATATTCCATGATTTTGAAACATGATGTATGGAATGGAAATGAAAGAAAAGAAAATTTGGGCATGTATAAATGTGCAAATGTGTTCTAATAGAAGTAGAACTTCTTTATGTTGATGCTTTCCTTGTGCAACTCTTGTACTCCGTTCCTACTTGGAACATCATGGATATGCTTGTGTTGTGACGCCTTGGGCGGGTAGAAAAGATTCTATACGTTCGGCGGGTCTGGCGCACGCGCCCGTGTGGGTTGTCCTCTCACCTAGTTGGTGTTAAGGCACGGCGGGGCGTGACAAAAACTGACTACCACAAGGGGTAGAATACATTTCGCTATAAATCCACAACAATCCATAACTATAAATCTAAAAACCATAGTTTTATTAATCCCAAAACTGCCGATCAACGATAACAAGCATTCAATAACTGAACCATATTTTGTCTACTTTATTCACAATAATCATAAAGGAAAGGATAAAAATAACCAGAGTCAATCGACGATGGCACGGGACCTCTAGAGCTCACTAGCTAACCGCACCTCATGCATCGTCTGGATCCTCACCGCCAAGATCACCTGAAATGGCGGAGGGGGGAGAAATCAACAAGAGGTCTCCTAGTGGGTACCGCAAGCCGACGGGGGGCAAGTGTACTTACTGGCAACTTAGACATATAGTAACATGATACGAAATATACAGTAGCAAGTATGAACTGAAAAGAAGTGCAAGTATGCAATTGCCGCTACTGTAAAAAGTAAGAATATGCATCAACCGGACAAATAGTCTAAGAATACTCAATCTATCCACCATGGTCTAAAACCTCAGGCAATGCCACGTCTTCTCTACCTGGCAGCAATTGACTGCTTAGGGCTCACGGGTCAGAAGTACGACCTCTTTTTCGAAAAAGAACACCGATGAGGTGACCAAACCACTGGTGTACGTGAAATGCACACGAGCTGTGATGATCGATGCAATATGATTAGTAGCCATCCATCGACAAATAGCCGACATCGAATCCATATGGAATGTACCGATCAACTCGGTCACCCAATATCATAGATCTCACAACAAGCTGACCAATCAGGTCCAATTCGTGATAAATCATGCAAAGTCATCACATAGTACCGCTCTACTATCAAATCACAATAAACATAGATGAAAGCTAAAGTAGAGCAACAGAAAACAGAGTCAAGTGGTGAAGTGCTCAACATGCAAATGGTGTATGTATACGAGTAAAAAGAGAAGGGGGAAGAATATCACCGAGCTAGCACTATAATATCGACTTCGGAATGAGTACCTACCCGTATCCGATGAAACACCTAACCCTCAAGGTGCACCGAATCGTCAATCGGACCTTTGAAAGATCCACAAGGTCAATGACAATCCCTAGATGACTGAAGGTCACTAATCACACATCCCACTAACCACCGAGAAACCGAATTCTTTTACCAATTCTCGAAATCCACCGGAATTTTTGAAAATCTACCGGAACACCTCTGAAACTCCGGAAATGTCCCGGAAGGTACCGACTCACACCATAAATCACCCACTGACCTAAATTGCACCAATTAGTGAACACAAGATCCGATCATAACTAGTGTAGTTAATAGTAGTTTTGTCGTACTGGGTTTCCGAAAATGCCATTTTCGGCTCCGGAAGCCGCCGCCGCTCATCCACTATCTCTGGACACACGAAAAGCAAGAGAAACCAACTAACGTGGCTCGGCGATAAACACGGGGCATTCACGC
The DNA here is from genome assembly GCA_016920855.1 of Puya raimondii. Classification (NCBI taxonomy): domain Eukaryota; kingdom Viridiplantae; phylum Streptophyta; class Magnoliopsida; order Poales; family Bromeliaceae; genus Puya; species Puya raimondii. The sequence goes on from JABWPP010000049.1 coordinate 50,093,365, forward strand.
GAAAACCCGAACCAAAATCGAGTTTAATTGACGATTTTGCTGAAAAACGTGCCAAAATCTAAACTATGCTTCATGAGAGCCACCGGACCTTGTACCGCTAGTCCAGAGATAACAAACAGTGATCTCTACTACCCTAGGCAGCACGCAAGGTCCCAATTATGTAAAAGCCCCTATTAAATATGTAATTACATTTCAATGTAAGTAAAAGTGAGTTTTGACTTGTTAGCAAAACCTGCGAGGTTTCGAGACCAACAAGCGGTGCTGGTCGATAGGTCTTGATGTGCCGCAGCCCGTGCTCGCCCTTCAGAGCACAAATGAAGGCCTGGGAGCGCGCCGGGTACACCTAAACTGCAATCAACAAGGTTTTTGGGAGCGACAAATTCAAATCCGCCAACCGGGGCCTCTTTGACAGCAAAAAAAGTGAGCCCAGTGTCCTCAGGCCCCCGGGTAGGCCGTGCTCGCGTTCCGGGTGGTTGCCGACAACCCGGGTGGCCGAAAAAACAAAGCTCGGCCAACAATGCCCTAACTAGAGCTAGGGTTGGAGCAGAGAGAGCTCTAACTAGACTTCGGCCGCTCGGGGTGCGCGCACCGGCAGGGGGGGCACAACCGATGAGGGAGGACCGGCGTGGGTGCTGGCCGACGGCGGGCGGTGGCGGCGACTGCGGTTGGGGAGTCACGACCAACCCAAGTAAAGCTTGAGTTAGGGTTTTGAAATTCGGAGATAGGGGAGGTCGGAGCTTGATGGGGCGGCGTCAAAGGGTGGTAAAGAGTCCACCAGGCTTGACGGTGGCGGCGAGGCGTGGCTGCGGCGGCTGCACAGCTGCTGCAGCTTGAGTTGCCCTAATTAGTTCAGGGATAGGCTAGCGGGTGTCGCGACACAATGTGGCATTGGGGCTGCATCGCCGGAGGTCTGGGGTGTTGGCGGTGCAGTTCGCTAGGCGGCTCGACCGAAGGTGAGGTGGCTCGGGTCACCTTAGTTGTGTGTGTGTGAGAGAGAGAGAGAGAGAGAGAGAGAGAGAGAGAGAGAGAGAGAGAGAGATGGGGGGGGAGAGAAAGATAGAGATTTTGGAGAGGGAGATGTTGGGGAGGTCTCTTGCCGAATTCCAACGGCCGGGAAAGGTCACCGGCGGATGAGGAATGATACGGCATAGGTAGGGAGACCTTCTGTGATGGTCGGGCAGAGGGTAAGGGTAGATAACTCAGTTAGAGTATGAGAAACCCAAAACCTTTTATCTATAGTTTTGATAAAATTGTGATATAATCCCTTGAACATCTGTTTTTAGCATTCTGCCCTCACCAGCAAGCGTAAATCGCACCAAAGCCCCTCCACATGTGATTTCACGCAAAACGACGCATAAAATATTATGACCTTTTTTTGAATTTACGAATTTTCAAGTTGGGCCCCTCTCGCATTTCATGCTCATCCATGCAAATGGCTCATCGAAACCAAAAACGAACAGCACCAGGATGTCCGGCACTGTTGGACCGTTAAATCCATGTCTTTGTTTCATCAGAAATGGTCGCCGATTCACGAGAAACCCATCTCTCTCTTTCCAACTCAATAAAATAAAATAAAATATATATATATATATATATATATATATATATATATATATATATATATATATATATATATATATATGCATATATCTCTATATACATATATGTAATTTCAATTTCAAAATTTTGAATTAATTAACCTTCAAAATTCCAATACTTCAGTTATTACAGTTGACCTTTTGGAAATATTGGTTAGCATTTACAATTCACAACCTTAATCGTGGTCGACCCCCTAGCTGATTCGAGTTGGGTCTGAATACAATAATCGACTACAACGGCATGCCAAAATGGCCCAACCAGGTTTCCTCCAAAATCAACAAAGATTCAAAATTAAAAACTCAAACAATTAAACATAGAATAGGCCTTCAAAATAGGTAGGAATGCGGGGTTACATAAATATTATTAAATATTTATTTACATATTTAATATAACAAGTTATTGTAACGATACGGCCCACTAGCAATAATAACTCGTTAGACACAAACCATTGGTGTGAGAATTCGAACTTTGGAAATTTGAAATCTGTGTCCCTCTCCCCTATTACTGTGTATTTGATCTGTATACGTATATATATATATATATATATATATATATATATATATATATATATATATATATATATATATATATCTGTATAAGTATATATATATATATATATATATATATGTGTGTGTTGTATTTTTGTATTTTAGGATTTTTGAGTTTTGTCGCGGAGAGTGAACGACTTAACGGCGCAATCCGGAGTCCAAATCTGATGATCCAAATTGGTAGATTCAATGTTTCAATGCTGAACGCGATGGCTGATTCGTTTCGACATGCGACAGACAGATTGAGAGATCTTCCATGTTCTTCGCCGAGGGGTCGTATTGTACATTTTGCAGTTTCGCGATCTGGACCCTGTTTCTCGCACCGTTTTGCATGAGTTTGCTTGTGGACAGGTGTCTGGGTATTTTGTGCTTGCTGCGAGGGACCCAGGGGTATTTTTCTATTTTTGAGGGGTGTTTTTGCATAAATACACTTGTGTATTGTGTGTGCTTGTGTGTGTGTGAGTGGAGAGAGAGAGAGTGAGCCTTTCCCTCTTCTTCTCCTTCTTCTTCTTCTTCTTCTTCTTCTTCTTCTTCTCCTTCCCTGCGGTGTGCACCAAGGGGGAACCCATGCATGAGCTTCCCCTGAGGTGGCACGACCGACGGTGACCTGCCCCGCCGCCGGGAGCCGCCGCCGTGGGCCGCCGAGCTGCTGCAGCTGCTGCTAGGGAACTACCCCGATCTCAAAGGCACCCTATAGAATGGCACCTGCCGAGCTCAAGGAGTTGAAGGTACAGTTGCAAGACTTGTTGGACAAGGGTTTTATTAGACCAAGTGTTTCACCTTGGGGAGCGCCGGTTTTATTTGTGAAGAAGAAGGATGGATCCCTTCGCCTGTGCGTGGATTATTGTGAGCTTAACAAAGTTACGATCAAGAATAGGTATCCACTACCGAGAATTGACGACCTATTTGATCAATTGCAAGGATCTTTGGTGTATTCCAAGATAGATTTACAATCTGGTTATCACCAACTCAAGGTCAAGGCTGATGATGTGCCCGTGACGGCTTTTCGAACACGGTATGGACATTATGAGTTTACTGTTATGCCGTTTGGGCTTACTAATGCCCCGGCAGCTTTTATGGATCTAATGAACCGTGTCTTTAAGCCTTACTTAGACAGGTTTGTGGTGGTGTTCATCGATGATATCTTGGTGTATTCTCGAAGCGACGAGGAACATAAGGATCATTTGAGGCAAGTGTTGCAAGTACTTCGGGAAAAAAAACTTTTTGCTAAATTGAAGAAGTGTGAATTTTGGCTCCGCGAAGTATTCTTTTTGGGACATGTAATATCAGGAGACGGTGTAGCCGTGGATCCTAAGAAGATTGAGGCGATCAAGGATTGGCCTAGACCAACCAATGTAACCGAGATTCAAAGTTTTATTGGTCTAGCCGGATATTACCGGAGGTTTGTCGAGGGATTCGCTAAATTATCTATGCCTCTCACTCGACTTACGCACAAAGGGACTAAGTTCATTTGGAATGACTTGTGTGATAGAAGCTTCTTAGAGCTGAAAGAGCGCCTGACAACCGCCCCGATCTTGACTTTACCTGTTGCGGGAGCAGGATATGTGATTTATAGTGATGCCTCACTTAATGGTTTGGGTTGTGTTTTGATGCAGGACGGAAAAGTGATAGCTTATGCTTCCCGTCAACTTAAGGATTATGAAAAGAATTATCCAACCCACGATTTGGAGTTAGCGGCCGTGGTGTTCGCTTTGAAGCTTTGGCGTCATTATCTTTATGGTGAGCGTTGTGAAGTCTACACCGACCATAAGAGCCTAAAGTATCTGTTCACACAGAAGGAATTAAATTTGAGGCAACGAAGATGGTTGGAGCTACTTAAAGACTATGATTTGACTATTCTCTACCATCCGGGGAAAGCAAATGTGGTAGCAGATGCTTTGAGTCGCAAATCAATGGAAAATTTAGCTATGTTGCTCGTTACTCAACCACCGCTACTGGAGGAATTGCGACGAATGGATTTGGAAGTGGTAGCTCCCGATACACCCTTGAGGTTAATGGCATTGGTAGTGCAACCTACCTTACTTGAATGGATTAAGGAAAAGCAAGCTCTCGATCCAGAATTGCAAAGGATTCGAACCAAAATCGATGAAAATCGTGCTAGTGATTTTCTTGTAGACGACCTAGGAATGCTACGATTCCTAAATCGATTATGTGTACTGGCAGAAGCTGAGATTAAAGAAAGGATACTGACAGAAGCTCATCGAGCGCCTTATACCGTGCATCCGGGTGGCACAAAAATGTACAAGGATTTGAAACTGCACTATTGGTGGCCCGGAATGAAGAAAGATGTTGGCAAGTTTGTGGCTCGATGTTTAACTTGCCAACAGGTGAAAGCTGAACATAGACTCCCCGCGGGAAAGCTTCAAAGTTTACCGATACCGGTTTGGAAGTGGGAGCTAATTACTATGGATTTTGTCACTGGTTTGCCTCGCTCTCAAGCCGGGCATGACGCAGTGTGGGTGATTGTGGATAGATTGACTAAATCGGCACACTTTATCCCTATACACACTACGTGGACAGGTGAGAGGCTTGCACAAGTCTATCTTGATGAAGTGGTGCGGCTTCATGGAGTACCCACATCGATTGTATCGGATAGAGATACTAGATTTGTATCGCATTTTTGGAAAAGTTTACATGACGCCTTGGGCACTCGTCTGGATTTCAGCACAGCATTCCACCCTCAGAGCGATGGGCAGTCGGAGCGTACTATTCAGATCTTGGAGGACATGCTTCGAGCTTGTGTGATAGATTATCAAGGAGGTTGGCATTAACACCTACCTATGGCAGAGTTTGCTTATAACAATAGTTATCAAGCAAGCATTAAGATGGCACCATTCGAAGCCCTTTATGGAAGGAAGTGTCGGTCACCTCTTCATTGGAGTGAAGTTGGTGAGAAGCTAGTTTTGGGTCCTGACGTACTACAGGAAGCTGAAGACAAGGTTCGCATTGCTCGACAAAGATTGATTTCAGCTCAAAGTCGCCAAAAGAGTTATGCTGATAAGCGTCGGCGGGAATTGGAGTTCTAAGTGGGAGATCATGTCTTCCTAAAGGTATCGCCGACAAAGGGGATTAAGAGATTTGGTATTCGGGGAAAGCTTAGTCCTCGTTTTATTGGACCCTTTGAAGTTTTGGAACGGGTAGGCCCGGTAGCGTATCGGCTTGCCTTGCCGCCGAATCTATCGGGAGTACACAACGTGTTCCATGTATCTTTGCTCCGGAAATATGTTTTCGACCCAACTCATGTGTTGGACTCCACTCCGTTGGAATTGCATGAAGACTTGAGTTTCGAGGAATATCCGATGAAGATCCTAGCTCGCGAAGTGAAGAAATTCCGGAATTGAGAAATCCCTTATGTGAAGGTGCTTTGGAGCAACCACGACGAGCGCGAAGCCACTTGGGAGTTGGAGAGCTCACTGCTGGAGAGATACCCCCATCTTTTTCAGATGGAATCCTAAGGTATTCGACTTCTAGTGCGGACGAAACTCCTTTTTAGGAGGGGTGTATGTGGTGCACTGAACTTTAGCAAATTCGCAAGGTTCTAGTGTGAGATTAGTATTTCGTGCTAATCTGGAAGTTCTGGTTGTGTTTCGTGCTCTTGGGAGCGTTTTCGGGACTTAAGAAGTGCGAAAACGGACTCCGGTAGTCAAATTCTGCAAAAACTGCAGGTTTGACATTGCGTACCGGTATGTGACTTTGGGATACCGGAATCCAGTGAATAACTGGGTTGCGCAGCTCTCGGGTTCTGCGAAATCCCGCTGGCAATACCGGAATGGGCTGGCATTCCGGTATGTGCAATTCGCGTACCGGTACTGAAGTGATTAGTACCGGTACTGGAATTTTCGCGTATCGGAATCCCTTCGCGTGGTCTGGTTGGCCGAGGCTCGGGTTGCGGGATTTCTGGCTAGATACCGGTATGCCCATACGCATATCGGTATACAGTGCCGAAATGCTGTTTTGTGCTGTTTGCAAATGTTGGCTTTTGGAGGGGTGTTAGGGCAATTGTTACAACATGTAACTTAACCCTTCACACCCCCCCCTCACAGCCATTTGTGCTGTGGACTTTGGAGAAAGAGGTAAGGGTTTTCTCCCTTTCTCTCTCTAGATTCTTGTCTCCTTGGTGATGAACCTAGGGTTTGATCCCTTTTTCCCTTCTCCTTTGCACTCAAGCTTTCTAGCTTACCTTTGGAGGAACGTGGTGGAGGAGAGGAGAGCTTGTTTGAGGTTTATCTCCAAACCTAGCTTCCTTGGACCTTGTTTGGAGCTCTAAAGAGGTGAGTCTTCCTCTTGTTAACCCTCTTTTGTAGATAAATTGGGTTTTTGTTGATGAAACCTTGATATGGTAAACCTAGGGTTTATTTTAGGGTTTCTTGATTCTAGGCTTTTGGATGAGAATTGATGGGTGTAGAATGTTATGTTAGGTTGGATTTGGAGCTTCCTAACTTCATTTTGAGTTTTGGACAAGAGATTCTTGGTCTAAGGTAATTCCACCCTTTTCCCCCTTTTATTATGACATTTTTCGAAAATGTTCGTTCGATGTTTCTAACCCCATAGAAATCTTCTTTAGGGTGCTAGAAATCGAGGGGGCAACTTTGTTTTCGAGTACTGCGAGGTCTCGAAGAGTCTCCGGTGGGTTTGACCTCACCGAAATGGGTGAATTCCCCCTATGTCTTCGTTTTAGCTTAAGAGCTTAAATTAGTGCATATTCATACTAATTATGATATGGTAGAATTTTAGATTGCATATTATCCATGTGCTATATATATGCAAATCACATATCCTATGTAGTAGGAAGTTCGCATGGTTTTTATGCATAGTGCATCATGAATGGCTATGGGAATAGAATATTTCACGTATGTGCTTGTCGAGATACCTACTTAAACAAGTAGAGACATGTGTGGCATTAGATGAACAATGGATTTGGAAATACTCTTTGACACTTAGCTTGTTGGACTAATTATAGTGTATATATGACATATGACATGTTAAAATCATAATGTAAAGTTAAACATATGACATTCCACTTAGATGAGCAACAAGATTGACATTACGATCTAGACTTGGACATTAGTTGTTATTCCATGTTTTTAGACATGATGAGAGATATTATGTGGTTGATTGTTGCTTGTTTGCCACTATGCTCGTTTACACATGCTTGTGAGGGTCGCTCCCTACAAGCCGGCACTCCGGAGTTGGCCTTGCGACAGTTATTTCGCCCGTATATTAGAGAGAGCGCCGAAATGGAACCGTCGTGGGTAAGGCTCACCAAAGCGTGAAGGTGTTGACTACGACGGAGCCATTAGGCTCGGCACAAGTGAACATCCCCTTATTGTATTCTTTATGACTACATGTTTATGGTTATATGCAAAAGTGAACATTCATATAGTAAGAGGTGAAATATTGCATACTTACACATGTACATGAGTAGAATAGTTCATGTTTATATGATCCCATCTTGAGGCATAGTAGTATGAAATTTTAAATTGTAATTATGCGTATTTGTATCTAACCTTTACTTTGCCTCAGTTGACCTAGTGGTGTACTCCGCTCCTCTCGGCGGCTTACCCACTGGGAACTATTGAATAATAGTTCTCATCCCCCTGGGGTTTGTTGTTTATTTCAGAGCCTTCCACTGCGGGAGAGGCTAGGGATCGCGGCAAGGGCATCGCATCTAGCTAGTACGTGAGGGAGCTAGCGACTAGGTGGAGCACCTTTCTTGTATTTTATTTGGGAGGTGTTTTTGTATCGACCACTTTTGTAGAGACTACCCTATGTCCCTTTTTGGGTGTATTGTTGTATTAACTTAGGTTGTGGCCTTACTCCTTTATTGTATTTTATACTTTCACCTCGAGACCTTACTTGTTTAGTATGTATGCTCTGATTATCATGATAGGATTACTCGTTTTATTCCTTTCTTGTATGTTGTTTTAGACGCCTTGTGTGCATTGGGTTACTTGTGTACACGGCGGGTCTGTGCATGCGCCCGGGTGGGCTTCTGCTGGGGCCCCGAGGCGTGACACGCCGCCTCGGAGGGTGCGCGTCGCTACCCTCTGGACTGCCGCCACCGGTCCACCTCTTCCCGGAGCGCCGCCGTAGCCGCCGCTGTCGCCGCTTGGGCTTCTAGGGCAACCGAGACCGAGAGCTTCTGGCCGCCGCCGCCGTTGCCTTGAGTTGTCGCGGTCGCCCCCTACCCGACGTCTGGCGACCTCCTCTTGCCGGTGCTCGCATCGCCGCCGGCCGCCGTTGCCGTTTGTTGCCGGCGCCGCCGTGCCCTAGCTAGCCCGAGGGTTCCTCTCCTCCCCACGCCGCCGCCGCCGCTTCCTGCCGCCGGCTGAGGTGAGCACCCTCTTCCTCGCCTCCCCCGCATCCCACCCTGGCTGCCGCTGGCCGTGCATGTCGCAGTGGGGCTGTGAGCACGGCCTCCGTTACGTCGTTACCTATCCGCTGGTGCTTGCGGAAGGTCGTGCGGACGTACAGTTTGCTCTAACGGCCTAATTTATTGCTTATTTGTATGTAATTGTTGCTAGTTTTGGGACTTTGTTGTTTGTGGCAGCGTTGCGACGCTGCGGGCAGCAAGGGCATGACCCTTGAGACCATGTGGACTGGTTGTCCAACCTCTTCGCCCTCCGCGGAGATCCGGATTCATTTTGACGCGTTTTTCGATAAATTAATCGGCGAAACACGTATTTTTAGTCGTACGACTCACTCGCGGTTTTCGTGAGTTACTTGGCTTCGTCGTTTAGCCTCGTTGGCTGTTCCTCATCGCTGTCCCGAAGTTCCGAGGACAGCGGATGAATGACGAGGGGTTCCGGTGCCAATTCGGCATTTTTTGGGAACCCGGGAAGCCTTTTCGGGTGCGTTTGAGTTCGTGGCACTCCGAGCTTGTTCTTGCTGTCCTGTCACCTTGTTTTGGTGTGTTTGGGGACAGCGGAGGACCTGGTTTGGTTGTTGGTACCCCTGTGGAGCTTAGTGTTGTTCGGGATCGTCCCGGTGGGTTTTCCGGACGATCCGTCGGTTTCGGGATGTGTGAGCTATGTGTTTAGTGTCGACTTGGTGGACCTTGACCCTGTGAGTCTTTCGTAGGTCCTGTCGCTGTCCCCGAGAGCCGTCGGTGTTAGGTTCTAGCTTTCCTGCAAGTGGGTACTTCGATCCGGAGTCGGTTCAGTGGACTACGGTGATACCTTTCTATCCCTTCTCTTGCATTTCAGTTATTAGTTCACTTGACTCCCGAATTTTATTATTCTTCTTCTCCCATCCTTATGTTCTTTCTATCTTTCTTTCTAATCTAATAAGGGGTTTCTTATTAAAAAGGAGTTTTCTTATGAAAATTAAGTTCATTATGAATTCGTACAGGTTTAAGGACTGTTAGCTGTATGAATCTTATTGAGCTGTTGTGTTGTTGTGATGAATGAATGGTGGTTGTGATCCTGTTGTATGTTGTGTACGCCGTGCAAATACAGGGGAGGCTCTGTCCGTGTGTACAGTGGACCCTGTATTTTTGGCGGGTCTGTACGTGGCGCGGGCTAGGCTTTCAAAAGGCACATATTTTCTGCTTCTAAAACTAGCCCGGGGCGTGACAATTGGCCCAAAATGCTTAAGTCCAGTTATTATCACTAGTATCCATAGTCTCTTATATACCCAATCACAATCACATTCCTATCCCATATGGAACTCTTGGGGTGTCAAAAACTCCCCTCGTTTAGGCCTGACATCCTCGTCAGCCCAATCACACACACAGCCTAAGATAACCAGGCGGTGTGAGACTTGTCTCGCTAGCCTTGTCATTTCGACCCTGGCTTAACTTGTCATTCCCAAACCCTAGGTTAGCCCGTCATTCTGACCCTAGCTCAGCCGAGACTCATCTCACACTTTCGGCTGGTGATTGGCTTTGATACCCAATGTAACGACCCGGCCCACTAGCAATAATAACTCGTTGGGCCCAAACTATTGGCCCAAAATGCTTAAGTCCAGTTATTATTACTAGTATCCATGGTCTCTTATATAACCAACCACAACCTCATTCCCATCCGATGTGGGACTATTTGGGTGTTATAGTTATATAATTCTAATGAATGATAAGGTAACAATATATTAAAAAAGAGAAATTTGACTTATGCCAATCACATAAATGCAAATATGATGATTGAGAAAATGCTCAAATATTCTTTTTTTCAAACATACAATATTTTGGACCATTTGATCAATAGTGACGATAAAACTAATTTGGCCGGTTCGAGTTTATTGGCTTACTAGTCGAGCCGCCGATTTGAATGGGTCAACATGGTTGGTATTCAGCTTTTTCATTTGATTCAGATCATTAAAGGGAATGGTTTACGATCTGACCCGTTCAACTAGTAGGGTCGAAGTGGTTTTAGAAACATTGGTGGGAATTTCATCAAGATGAGATTGTTGCTCAAGTCCGACTTCCCAACTATGCGCTCGAACTTTGCCGACAACTTCGTGAAGGGAAGTTTCGGCCTCTATTCCGACATGGCCGACCACAGCATAGGAGGAGAGTACGAGCACATAGGAAGAAGAAAGAGTGAGGAAGAGGTTGAAAAGTGATCCGTCGGAGGAGGAGAAAGCAATGTTGCAACACCTCTCCAATGGACACCTAAAATCATATTAGAAAGAAACACACGAAGAACACTACATTTTAGGTGAACAAAGACTTTGTAGATTTGCTCTCTACTGGAGTGCCTTTACAAGAGCGAATTGGGCTTCTATATATAGCCTTCTAGGCTTACAAAAAGATAATAAAAAAATATTTGAAAAAAACCCACCTAACCTCCTTATCACACCCTTATCCAAATTGGTTAAACAATTTCATCCTTCTCCCGGTCTGCTAAAACAACCTCAATCCTTATCCTAACTAAAGTAGTTAGAACTACCTCTACCTTATCCGCAATGGTTGGAACTAACGCCACCTTATCCAGAATTTCAATCGTCTCGGATCAAGACAGGAGTAGAATAGAGTAGGAAAGGGAGGGGGGTTTGGTGGGAAGGATGCAACTGAGAAGGAGGGTAAGAAAGAAAGAGAGTGACAGTAGCGGTTGGGAAAGGAGAGGAGTGAAAGGAAGAAAGAGGAGAGAGAGAGAGAAGAAGAGACCCTAAGTGCAGGGGGGAAGACTATCTTTTTATAGTTTTAGGGGTATTAATCACCATTTTTCAAAAAATCTTTCTTTATTAGTAATGAGTAACCTCAGCCCATCCATTAGCTTGAGCATAGTTTTGTAGGGCGAAGTAGCATAACAAGATGGCTGAAAAGGTAGGAAGAGAAAGAGATAATAAAAGGTGGTTAGTGAAGCTGGCTGCCTCGGAAAGGCGACCGAGGCTCTCAAGCGTAAAGTCCAGTTGGAACTTATCCAAATTAAATTTATTATTTAAAGTCAAAATTTAAACTCTAAAATCTTAAATAATTGTAAAAACATCAAATTTAAACTTAACTCAAAATTTATAATTTTTTCTGGTATGATTACTTCAGTTACATTACGACTACTCCTAAATAATATTACTCTTACTCCTACTCCTGGTGCTAGTAAGAATAAGGATAGAATTTGTGTTATGTTTGGATGTCCTCCTTTGTTCAGTGCTTTTATCCCTTCTATAATCTGAAGCCTCCAGCCTAGCATAGCTGTAATTAGAGTGATTGTAGTAAGATAGTTATGCTCCGTTTTAATAATCACTTCCTGATGTTGCGCCTAGTTATTATCATGTCCTTTGGCATCTACTATTCAAATTTTGAATTTTGGCACATCTAATTTTGATTTTCTAGTCCTAGTCGAAAGCCCTTATTTGAAATAGCTTCAATTGTCCTATCTCACCGAAGCTAAACCTTTTCTCCAAAGTCCTCCTCCCGAATCCTCCATATGTTTTCTTTAGTTTCACCCACATCTCGATTTCAATTGGGTGTCAACAACATGCGCTTGGTACACTACACACCGAATCGACCCTCTTATCACTATCAAAATCAGAACTTCATCAGTTTAGTACTGAAGACTATCAAACGCTATTGACCCAAAAGTAGGTTGGTAGCGCATTTAGATATGCTTCTTTGGTTTTTGTTGAGGTCATAGAATTCACGTCTTAACTAAGTCAGTGCGATATATAGTAAGAAGTTATCATTCACGGAAGCAACTAGAATGTTTTCTCATAACATTTTTTCATCGTGCTTAATGCACTCTTCTTGCAATTCCAAATAGAGATTTAATAAATTAGGCACAAAAAAAGCCTACACATTTCAATAAATTACATATATCAGACACCTGTTTCTTCTGAATCAAATGATGACACTTTTTATATGTGCCACCATGAACGGCCCAACCCATCGTGGGTCTGACTTCGGCGAGTGGTCATTCATGGTACATATCAGATTTGTTTAAATTTTATTTTGAAATCAGATTTGTTTAAATTTTATTTTGAAATCAGATTTGTAGGTTTATGGCTTCCAGCGGACTCAAGAATCTACTGTTAATTATCCCACACTTGTAGTGTTAAGGAACCCTCCATTAAGAAACCAAATTTAATGCTGATAATATAAAGAGACCATAGTATAAATATGAACTTGTAGTGATATAATTTTCAAATACATGGCTTAAGCAGGGGCATATCCCCACTTTACATTAGTGAAATGCTCAATTTATGGACTTGGCGGTCGTTCAAAATTGGGTTGCACGGTTAAATGACTTGGCGGTCAGATTTGCTCAGTTTAGCGACTTAGCAGTCGATTAATTTGAACTTGATTTGCTCAGTTTAGCGACTTGGTGGTCTATTAAAGTCGAATTGCTCAGTTTAACGATATGATGGTCGGTTTGAAATTGAAGTGCTCAGTTTAGCGACATGGTGATTGGTTTGAATTTGAGGATGTTTAGTTTAACAACTTTGCGTGTCACGCCCCGCCGTCCCGTCCCCAAATAGGTAGAAGGAGCCCCGCACGGGCGCGTGCGCTAGACCCGCCGAATGGACAGAGTTTTTCCTGTCCGCCCAAGGCGTCACAATCAGTACAATTCAAGAGGTTCCAAACAGGAATAGAATTCATACACAGATTGCATAAGGAAGCATCAAAAACATAAAACAACTACGCTATTACAAGCATTTGTCACATTCACATTCTTTTTCTTTCAAATACAATCAAGTTGTTATTACAATTTTTCTCTTTTCATTTCTATACCCTTAAGCTACGCTGATTCAGGGTACATCTATCTCTGGTCAGAATGGCAGGACGCTAATTATCGAGCTATGTCCTTTCCTCGCGCCACCGCACCGCTCACGTGTGGACCTGAAAAACATGGGGATGAGAACTATAAACATAGTTCACAGTAGGTACGGCCACCCAAGGGAAGAGCTCGACCTACCAGGTCCAAAGGAGGCAACATAAGCAGGTTAGTCCAATAAATAAACATATATCAATGAAAGCATATAACTCTACTATATAAAACATCCATGCTTATGCCTCAACTAAGGGCATGTTTGGTTCATGATTGGAATTGGAAAGGGAAATGGAATTGGATTGCTTTGGAATGGGAAATGGAATGCCAAATCACCCAAAAATGTTTGGTTCATTATTGGAATGGAAATCGGAATGAGCCTTTACGATTTTGATTGGGGGTTTTGATTAAGAGAGATGAAGGGAGAGAAGGGAGGTGTTTATAAAAGAGGATTTTGGGTAATTTACTTTGGAATGAGTCAATCCGGGATTCAAAGTCGGATTGGGCCATAAATGGATTTGGTCATTTCCATTCCGGAGTGGAATGGAAATCGGAATCTGATTCCTGTGAAACAAACAACAACAATCGGAATCGACGAATCTCATTCTGATTCCATAGTGTAAAGTAGGTGAACCAAACATGCCCTAAATGCAATAATGAAATCCATGCAAGTATATCTACCCTTTCTACTTTCTATTTCACTATCCATCTCATTTCCAATCCGCTCATAAGGTTCTCTTACCTTAGCCAAGCTATACCACCCGACTCACTCTGGAGTCAATCATCAGCGGACTACCGCTCTTGTCCAGGCCTGAGAAGAGGAACGTGCCATATGCACCTCAGCCTTAAATCCACTCGGCAGGTGAGGAATATACCACATGCACCTCCGATGCTAGGTCGCCCGATGGGTGAGGAACATGCCACATACACCCTCGGTCAGGGATCCCCCGGTGGGAGAGGAACATGCCACATACACCCGCGGCCCAAGATCCCCGATAGGGTGAGGAACATGCCACATACACCCCAACTCAAGAAGATCTTCCGGTGGGAGAGGAACATGCCACATACACCCGCGGCCAAGATCTTCCATAGGTCACAAGTCTTGGGATTCCGGAATCCACTTTCCAAGTCTCAAGGGTTCACTATTTACCCTATACTGTCAACCTCTCTAGGTTTTCTTATTTTTATGTCCATGTGGTCTTCCTACCACTATGTTTTCCAACCTATGTTCAATGACACTAGGTTCAATGACATTTCAATCCAAGTGGTCATCCTACCACAGTGTTTTCCAACCTATGTTCAATGACACTAGGTTTAGTGACATTCCAATCCAAGTGGTCATCCTACCACAGTGTTTTCCAACCTATGTTCAATGACACTAGGTTTAGTACCAAATCATGTTCTTCTTATCCTAGTTATCCACGACCTAAGATTCATGATTCATGTGACATCTAGTCCTTAATTCCTTACTTGTCGAGTTCTCTAATTTTCCTAGAGTTAATTGATCTATGTTCAATGTCCACACCTAGGCATACATATATATACTCTATATGTTTCCACTTGCCTAGTGTTATTTGTCCAATGGAAGTTAATTGATCCTAAGTAGCATACAAACTATGCCTACTCATTTTACCAAGCATTAAGTAACACAAATATTAAATTTTACTCTTTCGACGTGAAAGTGACCTAATCACTTCAGTGAAGCACAACCAACCTCACAATGCTTCATAATTGCTTGTAGACACTTGCAATTAGGCTCCCAACGACGATTCGCCGCGCTTTAAGCCTAACGAACCAAATCTTCATGAATCAACTCGTTTCCTCCAATTGATCGCCGAGGCCGCTACGCTTCCAAATTAAAGTTGTTGGGCGTGTTCTTCTAACCTTTAATTAGAGTATTAGAGGGTCAATTTAGTTCAAAGCCTCATAGGGACAAAAACCCCAATTGCAACCCTAGGTTTTTAGATCCTCAAGAGAATCTCATTAATCTTGATAAGCCCTTAATTAAACTAGTTTAGAATTATCTAGAGGTCCTAAATACATCAATTTTAAAGGATTTAACCCTAACCCTAACTCAAATCACAAAAACTCACCATGGCTCTAAGTCCACCAAGCTCCTACACTTGTTCTTGAGTTTGATCTTCTCCTCCAAGCTTCTTCCAAGCTTAACCTCCTCCAATTTCTTCTCTTTAATGGAGAGATTACAAGAAAGGAGAGAGAGATGTTAGAGAGAAAGAGAAAGGCCTTGCCACTTGTGTGTATGTGGGAGAGAGTGAGAGGATGAGAGGGTGCTCGATTGTTGCAAGAGAAAAGGGGTTGGGTTGGTCAAATCGTAGGAAACCCCCTGCACCTATTAGAAATTGCAGTTTCAGCTCAGTTCAAATCTGATACTTCCAATTGGAACCCTTCTGAATATCCTTTTGCGCTCAAATTTGACAGGCAGGCTCAAATAAAATCAGTCAGAAGTACGTGATTTTAACTTCTCGTTTTGAATCATTTTTGGTCACTGAAAGGTCTACCGACTAAAATCTTTAACAGATTGCAGTCAGGCTTCGTTTTCACTGCTCGAGTATCCGAACGACACGAAACTTTAAATCTGGCCTAAGAAAAATAGTTTCGACATATTCTCAAATTTTTGTAATTTTATGACACTGCGGTTTTCACCTGAAAAATAAGCCCTGTTCCTTACAGAAAATTCTAAATTTCCTGTTTCCATTCCAATTTCACCATAAATCATTTCTAAATTATCTTTTACTTTTTTAATTCAATAAAATTAGTATCTCATACTATTTTTATTTACACTTACTTTTATATTAAAAATCCGGTGTACTACATTGTGGTCGTTTGAATTTAGGATATTTAGTTTAATGACTTTGCGGTCATTTGAATTTGGTTTCTTTAGTTTAACGACTTTGCGGTCGTTTGAATTTGGCTTGAGTCGATTAAGTTGACTCAGTCGATTCAGCTTGGTTTGAATCCTTAATTTGCTTCAGCTCGGACAGAGCCGTTTTGCATGATTTGGATCCCTGAATTTTGGTATGAACCTTTGTTTGATTGGGTTCAGGTTGAATGGGTTTAAGCCTTTTGTCTTAGATGTGGGTTGAGCGGCGTTAAGCTTGTTTGGCCCTTTTGAATTTGGTTTGAGCCAAACCCTTATTCTTTGGTTCAGGTTCCATTGAGACTTGGTTTAGGTCGAACCTTTATGACTTTAGTTTGAGATCCCTTTGAGTTTGATTTGGGTTGAGCCCTTATGGTTTGACTCACCTTGGGCCCTCTTATAGTTCGGTTTGGTTCTGGTTGAACCCTTATGGTTTGGTTCAAGACCCGTTTATGTTTGATTCGAGTTGAGCCCTTATGGTCCGTCTTGGCATGGAACCCCTTTGTATTTGGTTTGGGTCAAATCGACATATGGCTCCCTCTAGGTTCTATTTAGATTGAACCGGTTTATGCTTGGGTTCGACTTGGCTCGATCCTCTCATGAATCAGTTCGGGTTGAACTGGATTGTAGTTTGGTTCGACTTGGCTCGGACCTCCTGTGGCTCCGTTCTGGTTGAATCGGCTTGTAGTTTGGTTCGGCTCTGCTCAGACCTCATGTGGTTTCGTTCGGGCTGAACCAGCTTGTAGTTTGATTCGACCCGGCTCGGACCTTCTTTGATTCAATCTGGGTTGAACCGCCATATGGTTTGAGTTGAATCCTTTATGATTTGGTTTATGTCGAATCGGTAGCCAGCCCGGCTCAGCTTAGCTCGAAGCTCATATGGTTCAATTTGGGTTGAACCGGCCTGTAGTTCAATTTATCTTAGTTTGCACCTCATGTGGTTCTGTTCGGGTTGATTGGCTTGTAGTTTGGTTCGGCTTGGCTCGGACCTCCTGTAGTTCAATTCAGGTTGAGCTGGCTTGCAGCTCGATTTTACTCGATTTGGAACTATAGTAGCTCTATTTGGGTTGACTCAACTTCGGTTCAAGTTGAATCCTTTATGGTTTTGTTTACGTCGAACCGGCTTGTAGTTCAGTTCATCTTGGCTCAGACCTCCTATGATTTAGTTCAGGTTGAAACCACTTCGATTCAAGTTGAATCCTTTATAGTACATACCAATGTGCGTGGCCTATTTGATGTGCAGGTCAGGGGTGGTTATCTCTATTTCATAACTTTTATCGATAATTATTCATGGTGTGGGTATATCTATCTTATGAGACACAAATCTGAAGCTTTTGAAAATTTCAAAGAATTCAGATGTGAAGTAAATAAGCAAATTGAAAAATCCATCAAGATTCTTCGATTAGATCGAGGAGGAAAATACCTTAGTAGGGAGTTCCTAAATTATCTCAAGGAAAATGACATAGTCTCATAATGGACTCCTCCTGGAACACCTCAACTCAACGGGGTGTCAGAGCGGAGAAATCAAACCTTATTGGATATGGTTCGATCCATGATGAGCTTCACTAATTTTCTTTTATTTCTTTGGGGACTGGCTTTGCTTACCGCAGCCTACTTGTTAAATAGGATTTCCTCTAAATCCATTCCTACCATGTCTACGAGATGTGGCATGGTAAGAAACCAAGTCTTGGTCATATCAGGATTTGGGGGTGTCCTGCCCATGTCAAGCAACTACAGGCGAAAAAGTTAGAGGTTAGGTCTGAGAAGGCTCGTTTTATTGGATATCCTAAAAAATCTTTATGTTACTACTTTTATATCTCAGAGGATCACAATGTAGTTGTGAGCTGACATGCTACTTTCTTAGAAAAATAGTTTATTCAAGAAGCAGCTAGTGGAAAAAAAATTGAGCTCGAAGAGAGAGTCTCTGAAGAGCAACGAGTCATGGAACCTACCAATCATGTTCAAGCTGAGCTAGTATATGTTGTACCTCCTCCACCTTGTAGATCGAGTAGGATCTCCAATCCTACTAAAAAATACTTAGGTATTCTTATAGAGGATGTAGAGAAAAATGTTCCTCATAGGATATAGGGAATATGGAGATGATCCAAAAGCCTACAACGAGACAATGCCCGACATCGATTTCGAGAAATGGTTGGAAGCTATGAAGTCAGAAATTGACTCAATATACTCCAACCAGGTCTAGACTTTGATAGATCCACCAGAAGGTATAGTACCTATCGGGTGTAAATAGATCTACAAAAGAAAGATAGGTTCGGATGGAAAAGTAGATCCATTCGAACACTACTTGCCACTGCGGTATATCATGATTATGAGATCTGGTAAATAGATTTGAAAACTGACTTCCTAAATGATATCTTGAGGAAGATATCTATATGGAGCAGCCTCTATTTTTTACTTTCGGTGATGAAAGTCACAAAGTATGTAAGTTGCAACGATCCATATATGGGCTTAAGCAAGCATCTCGAAGTTGGAATACTCATTTCAACAACGTTATCAAATCGTTTGATTTCATTAAAACGAGGAGGAACCATGTGTTTATAAAAAGGTCAGTAGGAGTGCTGTCACATTCCTCGTATTGTACGTGGACGATATTCTCTTAATTGGGAATAATATTCTAATGCTTACTTAAGTTAAGATGCTGTTGTCTCAGAAATTCTCATTAAAAGACCTAGGAGAAATATCCTATATTTTGGGGATTAAGGTCTATAGAGATAGATCTAAGAGGATGCTAGACCTCTCACAGAAAATATACATAGAGGAGGTGCTAAAGAGATTCGGCATAGAAAACTCCAAAAGGAAACTTTTACCCCCCTTACGCATGGAATTTATCTCCAGGAAGATGTACCCCAATACATCTGAAGAGATTCAACATATGAGCAAGATCCCTTATGCTTCAGTTATAGGGAGTCTCGTGTATGCCATGCTATATACACGACCTGATATCGCACTTGTTGTGAGTATCACAGGCAGATATCAATCTAATCCAGGCGAGGAGCATTGGACTGCTGTGAAGAACATACTTAAGTACTTAAGAAGGACTAAGGATATGTTCTTGGTCTTTGGAGGAGGAGATCTGAAATACAAGGATACACTGATTTGGACTTTATATCTGATATTGAAGATAGAATGTCTACGTCAGGATGTGTGTTCTTGTGCAATGGTGGTTCGGTGTATTGGAAGAGTTCCAAACAACCAATCATCGCTGAGTCTATTATGGTAGCAGAGTATATCGCCGTATCTAAGACTGTAAAGGAAGCCTTCTAGTTCAAGAAGTTTGTCACAGAATTAGGTGTGATGCCATTGGATGCCATACCACTTTATTGCGACAACAATGGCACCATAGCCCTAGCTAAAGAGCTCAGGTCTCATCAGAGGTCTAAGCACATAGGGGGGCAGTTTCATATTATATGCGATTACCTCGAGAAGAAGTACATCGAGATGCAGAGAGTAGACTCAACGGATAACGTGGCAGACCCACAGACTAAACCGCTTAGCCAGCAGAAGACTAAAGCCCACCTTAAGAAGATGGGGCTTAGGTATATGCCTGATTAGTTTTAGTGCAAGTGCGAGAGTGTTAGATGTATACCCTAGAAGCCAACCAAGCTGACATATGTAGTCTTTTAGGACATACATTTGTATTTAATTTTATACAATATGAATGAATTTAGGTTTTCATTTTCATTCATATTGTGTATGTGTCCATGAATCGTCTAAGAAATTAATAAGATGATGACACGTATTCTCAAGAGTTGACAATTTGAGACATGTGTCATTGGTGGTTAATTCCTAAATGCTCCTGATCGATGGATCATCACGGAAATGGTGATTGATCTGGTGAGATTGGTGCACAGGTAGCTTTCCTTTGGGGTAGACGAGTCTTGAGTCAATAGCGTGGGGACACTAGAGCGAATGTGCAGGTGCTTGTTAGAGAACGAGGGTACCGAGCGTGACCAGCGCAAGAAGTCACTTGGATGTCTACTCACTCGTCACTGACTTACTCAATGTTACAGTAGTGTGACTAGTCCTTTGACCTGCAATGGCTCGGCTACCCGTAATGCGATTACTGTAATTTAACTGTATATACACTTGGTCCCCAGCCATTTGGGTCCTTGCGGTGCATGTTGGCTGCAGTAGGTTCGTTATAGGAATAGGGTGTGCACCGATATAGAATCTATCTCCCTTGGTAAATAAGGGTGTTAGTCCTATGTGATTTATGAGACTAAGTTTAGAAGATCTTGACCAGGACAGAGTAAATAGCGAAAAAAGTTTTCGATATTAGAAACTCGATTCGAATAAATTTGACATATGACAGACGATGGGGTTTAACGAGCTATTCCATAACCTCCGTCTGGTCGGGACGATGGGGTTTTAACGAAGGAAGATTTAACGACGGGCGGCGACGGAAAATTGTACGGTCGTTAAAATTTATTAACGACCAATATGGTAGTTATAACGACCAATATTTCCTTCGCTATATATTATTTTTCCTGTAGTGGTATTCCATTTTACTGAAATGCCACTAGGCGTCATTGGTGGATTGTGAGACTTATGAGAGTTATCTAGATGATAGATAATTCTCATTGGGCTGAGTTTAAATTGTTTCGACCCACTGAAAGGAGTTTCGGTGATATTGTTGATGGTAATCACAGTATATCTCACTACCAGATAGAATAGATCCTATGGAGTCACACACATAAGAGGTTGTGACTGATCGGATAGCTGGATCACGATTTTTGAATCGCTGGCGGACCTAATTTTTAATATGTTGATAATTGGATTAATCTGTAATTATTACAAATTAGTAGTATTAAAGTGCAAATATTGCAAGAGAGTACTTGCTAACAATTAGTAAGTGGTGAGAGGACTTATGCGCAAATATTGCATTATTAATTTGATTTGATCAAATCAGGATTGAGTTCGAGTCGAATTAAATTAGGATTTAATCAATCGAACCGATTAAGAATAAGATAAACTTAACCCTAAATTTGTTCTTATCCTTAATGATTATTATTTTTTATAAAAGAGAATATATCTCGCTTTATAATATACGTAAGTTTTTAAGGAAGACCCTAATTGTCATCCCTCTCCTCCTCTCTCTTATTCTATCCTAAAGTAGAGATCTTTTAACAAGAAAGACGTTCTCTGTAAGGGAGCTAGCACTCCGATGAGGACATCGATTAGATCAGCAATCTCGTGTGAATACTTGTAGAGGTCGGATGCTTGTGTAGCTTCAAGAGAACCTAATTTCACGATCATCAGATTGCGGTGTAGATCTACCCGCATAAAGGTAAAGATCAGATCTTCCTTTTTCTCTTTTAATCTTAAATACACGAGGGATCCTGTTTTTGCGTGTTTTTTAGATCGGATCTTGAGTTTTTAAAATCAAATTTGTTTGATTTTATTTTCCGCTGTGTTTTTATCATACGCAAAATTCTAACACAGTTGAGGCTAAACCAGCTTGTAGTTTGGTTCAACTTGGGTCCAACCTCATGTTATTCAGTTCAGGTTGAAACCACTTCGGTTCAAGTTGAATCCTTTATGATTCGGTTTAGGCATAACCGGCTTGTAGTTCAGTTCAACTTGGCTCAGCTCGAACCTCCTGTTGTTCAATTCATGTTGAACCTACTTCGATTCAAGTTGAATTCTTTATGGTTCGGTTTAGGCTCAATCGGCTTGTAGTTCGGTTCAACTTGGCTCAACTCGGACCTCCTGTTGTTCAGTTCAGGTTTGGCTGGCTTGTAGCTCGGCTTGGATCGGTTTGGAACTATAGTAGTTTTGTTCGGGTTCAACCAACTTTGGTTTAAATTGAATCCTTTATGGTTTGGTTTTGGTCGAACCAGCTTGTAGTTTAGTTTTGCTCGGCTCGAACCTCCCGTGCTTCTATTTGAGTTGAATCAGCTTCCTTCAAGTTGAATCTTTTATGATTCAATTTTGGTCGAACCGGCTTGTAGTTCAGTTCGACTTGACTTGGACCTCTTGTAATTCAGTTCGGGTTGAACCTACTTCGATTCAAGTTGAATCCTTTGTGATTCATTTTAGGTTGAACCGGCATGTAGGTCTGTTGATTCACCGTTATGGGCTCGGTTGACCTTCTTAGATTTGGTTCATCTCTCGTTTAGCGTAATGGGTGCGGTTCATCGCCTTGGATTTGACCTTCGGTGCACTATCTTGGGTTCGGTTCACTGCTGCGAGTTCAGTTCAATGTCTTATATGTGGTTTAACATTTGGGTTTGGTTCACCGTTAGAAGTTTGGTTCACCATTTTAGATTTGGTTCACCAACTCGGGCTTGATTTAGTTTTGATCCATCATCAGCGTGAACTGCCGTCGACTTGGGTTTGGATCAATTTGAATTTGTATCCAAGCCGGTTTGAGTTAGGCTCGACTCCGACTTAGGCTAAACCAGCTAGTAGTTCGATTCATCTTGGCTCAGACCTTATGTGATTCAATTCAAGTTGAAACCACTTCGGTTCAAGTTGAATCCTTTATGGTTCGGTTTAGGTTGAATCGGCTTGTAGTTCGATTCAACTTGGCTCGACTCGGACCTCCTATTGTTCAGATCAGGTTGAACCCACTTAGATTCAAGTTGAATCTTTTATAGTTCGGTTTAGGCTGAATCGACTTATAGTTCGGTTCAACTTGGCTCGGCTCGGATCTCCTGTTGTTCAGTTCAGGTTGAGCTGGCTTGCAGCTCGGTTTGGCTCGGTTTGGAACTAAAGTAGTTCTGTTCGGGTTCAACCAGCTTTGGTTCAAATTGAATCCTTTATGGTTTGGTTCGGTCGAACCAGCTTGTAGTTCAGTTTTGCTCAGCTCCAACCTCCCGTGCTTCTGTTTGAGTTGAATCAGCTTCGTTCAAGTTGAATCTTTTATGATTCATTTTTTGTTAAACTGACTTGTAGTTTAGTTCGACTTGACTTGGACCTCTTGTAATTCAGTTCGGGTTGAACCCACTTCGATTGAAGTTGAATCCTTTATGGTTCGGTTTAGGTCGAACCGGCTTGTAGGTCGGTTGATTCATCGTTACGTGTTCGATTCACCTTCTTAGATTTGGTTCATCTTTGGTTTAGCATAATGGGTGTACTTCACCGCCTTAGATTGACCTTCGATGCACTATCATTGGTTCGGTTCACTATTGTGAGTTCAGTTCAATGTCTTATATATGGTTTAACATTTGGGCTTGCTTCACCGTTAGGACTTCGGCTCTCTATTTTAGATTTGGTTCACCAACTCGGACTTGATTTATTTTTAATCCATCATCAGTGTGAACTGCCATCAACTTGGGTTTGGTTCAATTTGAATTTGTATCCAAGCTGGTTTGACTTAGGCTCAGTTCCGACATTTATTTTCTTTCTTTTTTATTTAGTTCAAATTGAACTCATGCTTATGTTGATCGGTTCAAATCAAGCATTTATGCATTCGATTTGGTTTAAATGAACCGGGTCAAGCCTATCACAAAGAGGGCAATCTGGTTTAAATGAACCCAAATCAAGCCTATCACGAAGACGGCGGTTTGTTTTAACGAACCAGGTCAAGCCTATCACGAAGATGGCGACTCGGTTGAAGCCGAATCCAAATCAAGCCTATTACGAAGACGGTGATTTGGTTTAATGAGCCGGGTCAAGCCTATCACGAAGATTGCGATCCGTTTAAGCCGAACCCAAATCAAGCCTATCATGAAGACAACGATTTGGTTTAATGAACCGGGTCAAGCCTATCACAAAAATGGCAACCCAGTTTAACGGAATGAACCCAAATCAAGCCCATCACGAAGACGGCGATTTGGTTTAACGAACCAGGTGTAGATGGAAGAAGATTTCTAAAATAAATTAAATCTCATTAATAAAATTTGCTACAGCAATGAAGTGGAAGAAAAAAAAACTTCCATTGAAAGAGACTTGGTTAATTACAAGCTTCAAAGAACTTTAATAGAAGAAGAAAACTTAAGGTTCAAGAAAACACAACTTAACACCTGTTCTCCACTATATCCACTACACATGTGCTCCTAAAACCTAACTAGCATGAACTCCACAACATAACCAACTACTTACACAAATTAAGCCACTACCTACTATTTAGATGACTTAGTCAACTTACTAGCACTGCTTGCACCCACTATTTGCATAACAATAGGACTAGTAACATCATAAACAAATTTGCATCATGTTCCAACACTCCCTCTATGAGAACCCAGGTAGTCCTATGTATGAGATATAATAGGGCTAAAACTCTTAACCCGTCTATAGCATTTTGGGCGGTGGCTAGGCCCAAGAGGTTAAGAGAGTTAAGCATGCTAGGGTTAGAGTAATCCTAGGATGGGTGACCCCCTGGGAATCGGCGCGTCATAGTTGGTATCAGAGCCAATTATCAGCCGAAAATGTGAGATAAGTCTCACCTAAGCCAGGATTATACAGCGGGGAGAGCGAGGCTCTCATGCTGTTGACTATTGTGGGTAAAGCATGGCTCCCCACAAGGTCAGTTAAGGCTAGCGAGACGAATCTCACATCACCTGGTTCTTGTGAGTCTGAGCCTGACGAGAACGTCAGGGCTTAAGGGGGGGGGGAGAATGTGAGACCCCAGGTAGTCCTATATATGAGATATAATAGGGCTAAACTCTTAACCCGACTATAGCATTTTGGGCAGTGGCTAGGCCCAAGAGGTTAAGAGAGTTAAGCATGGTAGGGCTAGAGTAGTCCTGGGATGGGTGACCCCCTAGGAAGCGGGGCGTCACACCCCCTTGATGCAAATTCAGTAACGCCGAGGGCTCTTCTAAACTTCAAAAATTTGTCATGAGAGAGAGCTTTCATCAATCAATCGGCAACTTGTTCATTGGTGGAACAATTCTTCATGTCGATTTTCTTTTTCTTTACGAGGTCTTGGATGATGACTGTCTACCACCATGAATGACGTACCTCGCACGGTTGACCCTTTTTTGGATTTTCTGTGGGGTAGTATTAATGATTTAGATTAATATTTATATGTATATGGGTATCAGCTATTGCGGAGCCATGGCTTCCAATAGATGCAAGCATCTACTGTTAATTACCCCCATAGCATTGGGGCACCTTTGATTAAGAGACCTTCATATAGGAGGATAAAATGAAATCGTATCTTACTGATTAATCGAATCCTAGGTATATGTGTTTGGATTCAGTTGGATTTGAAGTTGACTATGTCTAATCGGCATTAAACTCTAAGTATATGTATTAGAGTCTAATTAGCTCTAAGTATATATTTTAAAGTCCAATTATATTTGATTTCATCTCAATTGTATGTTCCAAGATGAAGATGTGACCAAACCCCAAGTATATGTATTGAGGTGGGCCGGGTTTGATGTTACTCGAAGGTAGAAAATGGCTAATTCCTGAGTATATGTATCAGGATTAGCTAAATTTGATATATTTTTCACTCTAGTTATATGTGCTAGAGTGAGGATCTGACTAAGCCCTAAGGTATCGCTTTAGGATTTGTCGGATTTGATTTGAATGAACTCTAAGTATATGTATTAGAGCTCGATTGAATATGGGTTTCATTCTAGATAGATGCGCTAGAGCAAAAGGTTGACTAGACCATAAGTATATGTGTTAGGGTTAGTCGGGTTTGATCTGAATGAACTCTAAGTATATGTATTAGAGCTCGATTAAATATGGATTTCACTCTAGATAGATGCGCTAGAGCAAAAGGTTGACTAGACTCTAAGTTTATGTGTTAGGGTTAGTCGGGTTTGATTTGAATGAACTCTAAGTATATATATTAGAGCTCGATTGAACTTGATTTGACTGAGTTTCAAATATGTGATTTAGAAATCTATCGGTTTGGAGATGATTTTGCCTTAGTTATATGTATTAAGGCGGTGGGGTTGACTTAGCCCTAAGTATATGTATTAGGATTACTCGATTTTGCATTTGACTTTTACTCTAGGTATGTGTGCTAGAGCAAAGAAAAGGTTCATGACGAAGTTGGGTTCAGTTTATGAACTTGGCCCATGGTAGAAAACGTCGTATGAACTTGGTGTATGGCTCATAGGAGTTGGGTATGATTTGATCCTTTGACTTGGTGTATGGTTCATGAGAGTAGGGTATGATTTGGTTCATGAACTTGGTGTACGATTTATGAGATTTGGGTATGAACTCGGTGTATGGTTCATGAGATTTGGGTATGTTTCATGAGGTTTGGTTCATAAGGTTTGGTTTATGAGGGTTGGGTATGGTTCATGAGGTTTGGTTCATGAGGTTTGGGTATGAGATTTGGTGTATGGTTTGGTTCATGGGATTTGGTTCATAAAATTTGGTGTATGGTTCATGAGTTTGGTATACGGTTCATAAGATTTGGGTATAATTTGGTTCATGGACTTGGTGTATGGTTCATGAGATTAGGCGGGGCTCGGGGACTTGATTGGGTTTGAGTTTTATGGGAATGGGTTTGGATTTATATGGTGGACTTGATTGGGTTGAATTTTTTTATTGTGAACTAGAATAGGTATGGATTTTTATGGTGGAACTAGAATGGGCTTTGGGTTTTTATTGTGGACTGGATTTTAAGTCCAAATATGGTTCTGGGCTCATATACAGACTGGGTTTTGGATTTTTATATGGACTAGATTTTGGATTTTTATGTGGGCTGGGTTCGGATTTTTATTGTGGACTTGGTTTGGGTTTTCATATGGACTTGGTTTGGGTTTTCATATGGACTGGGTTTGGGCTTTTATGTTGAGTTTAGTTTATTTGTGGCTGTTTTGCATGCTCCTTTGAATTTATTTTCTTTGGAATTGTGGTTCGAA
Source organism: Puya raimondii (assembly GCA_016920855.1). Taxonomy (NCBI): domain Eukaryota; kingdom Viridiplantae; phylum Streptophyta; class Magnoliopsida; order Poales; family Bromeliaceae; genus Puya; species Puya raimondii. The sequence continues at coordinate 50,120,411 of JABWPP010000049.1, forward strand.
GAAAGCCTCTTTAAGTTTGTTGCAAATTTGAATTTGGGGTCCAAAGAAGTTCTTTTTTTTTTGAATTTATTGCAATTTGAATTTGGGATATGAAGAAATCCCCTTTATAGCAATTTTTATTTTGGGGTATGAAGAAATCCCCTTTTTGAATTTATTACAATTTTGATTTGGTGTCACGCCCCGTCGGGCCTTTAACACCAACTAGGTGGAAAGGATAACCGCACGGGCGCATGCCCCAGACCCGCCGAACGGATAGAGTCTTTTCTACCCTCCCAAGGCGTCACAACACAAGCATATCCACAATGTTCCAACTAGGAATGGAGTACAAGAGTTGCACAAGGAAGCATCAATATAAAGAAGTTCTACTTCTATTACATCACATTGCACATTATGCATGCCCAAAATTTTCTTTTCTTTCATTTTCATTTCATACACCATGTTCCAAAACTATGGAATATACTCCCGATACATCACCGCCAACTCATGGCACGGGTAGCGAAATCTTCGCATACCCGGGATAGCGAAATCGTCGCATATCCCATTGTTCACATTTTACACTTGCCAACCCAAGTCCCATGACCTTAGATTCAAGTCACTAAGTCTCACCCATGTTCAATGACACTAGGTTCACTTTACATTCTCAACCTAGGTTCCATGACACTAGGTTCACTTTACATTCTCAACCTAGGTTCCATGACACTAGGTTCCATTCTCATGTTCCAACCTATGTTCAATGACACTAGGTTCCAATCATACATGTTCCAACCTATGTTCTCAACACTAGGTTCCAATCATACATGCAATCACATAACAAGTATAGATAATAAAAATATACTTGAATTCTTTAACATGCAAGAGGAGCTCATGGCTCTATCTATCATGATTCTCATTTTGCCAACATGCAAGTTCTAGGGTTTCACATTACACACCATTTTATCTTTAACTGGTTATTTATCCTAGACATGGAAGTGACCTAATCACTTCGGTAAACACAAACCCGCCTCAAGAGCTTCCAAATTCTTGAATTCTTTGAGCTCCTAGGTCTCCAAGCCTTGAGTTCTTGCTTCAACCCAAGCTTCTACAAGAAAATGGTTCGTTACTCATTACGAACCCATAAATCTACTCAATACTTGAAATTATTTGTTCTAACATGATTTTCTATGCCTCAATTGTAATTTCCGAAGGTTCAAATATTTTTAGAACCTCCCATGGCAAAAACCCTCATTTCACCTAGGTTTCACATGCATGCATGTAGAACCTCAAAATCTCTTGGCCAATCTCCACATTTTGTGGTTTAGATTGCCTAGGATTTCCAAAAACCTCATAACAAAGGATTAAATCCAAGATTTGAACCCAAATCATGAGGAACTCACCTTAGCCACGAGTTTCCCAAGCTTCTTCTTGCACCAAGAAGCCTCTTCTCCCCTTTGGAAGTCTTTTCCAAGCTCAATCCACCCTTTTCTCCAAGTTTTGAAGAGATCTCTAGAGAGAGAAAGTGAGAGAGATGGAGAGGAGAAGTAGAGGAGGAAGATGACTGAGAAGGGAAGGTATCCCTGCCTTTCTAACACTCCCTCGAGTGTGAAAAGACCCTTTTGCCCCTCTCAACAATCAACACTTCCAACCAGCCAAAACTGGCATTTTTAGATCACAGGATTTTCTTTTACTTGCTTGGAAAGCAGAAGGTATGAAAGGGTTTACCAATGAAAAGGGTTCCAAGACTTGAAAGGAGAGGAGCGAGGCAATACTGTGTACCGGTATTCGCATTGGCATACCGGTATACGGGTGTTAGTTCCGGTATATCCCGAGGAATTTTGCAAAACCCGAGAGCTGGGTTCTCGGATTCAGCCCTCACATTCCGGTATACAAGACCCCATACCGGTACTAATCACTTCAATACCGGTATGGACACATCCATACCGGAATTCACTGCAGACTTCACAAGTTCAGCAGTTTTAACTTTTCGAAGTCCGTTTTCGCGCCTCATTTGCGCCGAAAATACTTTGCACAAGTCCCAAACTTGGCCGAAGCCTCACACATAGCCTCTCATGCTATTTTTCCACCGGAACTCCACAATTTGTAGACGTTCGGTACGACGCACTGAAATTCAACTTAAATTAAAATTTAAAAGAGAATAACATTTTCGAACTTTCATGTTAGTTTAATATTGAATTGACAATTTGAATTGAAATGTATTGCTGATTTAAATATAAATTTTTCTTTCTCAAATTTAAATTTAAATTTAACTTATACAATTATAAATATAAAGCTTACATGTTAATTTTAAATTCGAAAATTTATGAAGATTTATCACTTATCATATTAGCCATTATCTAATTTGGTAAGTAATAAAATTAAATTAGGAAATGAAGATTTTTTGGATATTATCAAATTTGGTAATTGGCTAATACATATTTATCTTTATGATTGATTGGTAACCTGCTCAGCAGGTTACTATTGCATAAAAGTCGATCTTAACCTTAAAAATTGGACGGTCCAGATTTAAATTGACCGGTGTATTGAAGCATTTCTCATTTCTTTTTCCTTGATGTACTAACACAAGAAGATAATAAATCTACTCACACCTTAGGCATACTGCTATCCATCCACTATCTATATATTTTGGACCTTGTCCTTAATTTGGTTGATCCAGAGTCCTGTGTGCTACATTAACTTATATACTTGTTCCGTAGTTGGTATAGTCCTGTAGGCCCGGCGGGCTGCTTTCATAAAAAAATGTAAGATGATTCATATTGTAACATGCCTAGTATGTATGTGGATCACTTGATTGCTCAATTCTAACTAACCAACTATTACTACCGTCATAGCGCTAGTGAAAGTTAATTATATCGTTTTATTATTAACCTATGATCTTGCCGGCCTCTGCCCATCTTTACTTATCCGATCATATTTTTCTCGGTATCTGCAGGCTTTGAGTCCCTTTCCCTTAAATTTGTGTTGCAAAAGTAAATTTAGGATTCAAAAAAGTCTGAAATGGGCTCAGTGCTCCTAGTGTGAAGAGAACTAGCCAGTTGACTGCTCGGTTGACTGCAACTATTATAACAACAGTAGAAACAGGGAAACCCCTTTTAATTTCCTTATCATATTATGTCCAACCCTTTGGAGCTTCTTTTTATTAAATAATTCTTTAGTTTATATGAAGTCACATTAACTATTGGCACATGCAGATGATATTTGGGATTTAATTGGATCATAATACTTTTGTTGGGAGTTGATAAAGCTACCAAAGAATGGGGTTCATATGTGTATAAGATATATGAACCTAGTATCCTAGTTGAATCCCATGGAAAATTGGAAGGAATTAAAAATGTATATTTTTGTACTCTGCAGGATCTACTCTTTCGAACAGACACCTAATATCCTAATAAGTTTAAAAACATGGTGATTATTTCTTACTTGCAACCTTAGTTGTTTTTCTTTTTCAAATTTTCAACTAATGTAAATAGTTGATTAGCAGTTTAATTTGTATGTACAACCTTAATACAGCGTATCTGTTATTTTCTAACAATATATGTACTTGGGACCTATTGATGCTCATTAAGTTATGTTGAATTTAAAAGTGGATATTTGAATTTAAAATCTAAATTTAAAATCTTAAGTTTTAGTTGTAAATTTAAAATTTCAAAACTTAAAATTTTAAATTAAAAATCTAAACAAAAATTTAAAATATAAAATTTTGAAAATTTTATATTAAAATGTGAAGACTTACGTTTGTGGAGAAAACGTGAAGTGGAAGTTGTTAAAAGGGAGTTAAACTCTCACATTTCAACATTTTAAACTATGTTTATTAATTTTTATATGATAAAAATTGAAGAAGAATATAAAACTGACACTTAACACCTTCAAAACAGGTGTCAAAATAATTATGTAATAGATGACAATATATTATTTCTTATTGTTAGGCAGCGAATGCATGTTACTTCCTTAAAAGGGAGTTAAAACTCCTACATTTCAACATTTTATACTATATTAATTAATTTTTATATGATAAGGATTGAAGAAAAATATAAAACTATAACACTTAACACCTTCAAAACAGGTGTTCAAAATAATTATGTAGTAGATGACAATGTATTCTTTCTTATTGTTAGGCAGTGAATGCATGTTACTTCAGCAGAAAGTGAATAAACACCTATATAGTGAAAAGGAAATTAAAACATGGACCTGGTCCACCACGCCACCGTAGACCAACCACTTAATTCATCCATTGTATCTCTAATCTAAATCTCTAACTTAATTTTAAAGTTATAAAATATTAAATTATAAATTACTACTATATAACTTGAACCAATCAATAATTTAAGTACTTTTTGGGTCACTGTACAATGACTTTTTTTTCCCCTACTGTTAATTTCTAAACTACGTGATGTTTGATAACTTATGTATAAAAATGTTTGTATTATAAAAATTATTTTTATGCATAAGTATCTTCACTTATCTAACTTTTTAAGAAAATATATGATGCATTAGGTGTTGGATGTGGCCTATATGATTTATTCAAGGCGATCCATAAAGATACAGTCGATCTATTAAGTCGATCTATAAAGATACGGTAGATCGAACGGTTAGGATGTATCTGGACACATTCTTGATGGACGGACGTGACTTAACATTCTTACATTAAGTTATATATAAATATCTAACATACGGGAGTCCCGGTCTAACTCTAATCCTAATTTTCTGTGACGGCTCCATCTCCGGAGATAAGAGAATTAGACTCGAAACGTCGCGCTCTCTTACAGATCGTGAACAAGGACGAACCACAAGCAAGGATCGTCGTTTTTAATCCGGGTATAGAAATTGAAATCATGGCAGAAGGTACGATCTTAATTTCTTATAAAGTTTAACATGTGGTATTAAAGCCGCATCTTTTGCCGAATTTTTCGTTTCTTTTGAATTTCGTTTGATTTTCTTTTAATTAAAAAAATAAATAAATAAATAAAATTTGTTGATTAGTGTAATGCCCGGACTCGCCGCAACCAACTGATGATGAGAATTCTCTGAAGTTTGGAAGGCGGCGGGGATGATGGTCGGCTCAGATGGAGGGAATTGAGAATCCAGCGTGGGAAATAAGGAGGGTTAGAGGAAGAAGAGAGCAGATAAGATAAGAGAGAGGGAGAGAGAAAGGAGAAGGGAAGAAGAGGATTGGAGAAGAAGAAACTTTAATTCCATTCATGATCCCTTACACTTTACTTCCTCCTATTTATATCTACTCACAAAAGGACCCATAAGCAAATAGTGAAATATGAAATAGCATAAAGGAAAACTAATTGGTCAGTTGGGCCCGGTGGACCGTTACTTTCCGCATGGGCTGGATCCTGAGATCGCTGTGGATGGCCCGAAAGGCAACCCGCGATCCGTTACCCAGCCGAATCGGGTCGAACTTCCGACAACCCGACCCGTTATTACCTACCACTTCTACTTTGGATTCTTCCCTCCGAATCTAAACATTTCTGCAGTCGTCTCTATCCTTGCCCTAGACGCTCCCTTCCCGTTGGTCATTACAATCCCCTTCCGCTGCGAAACGATCCTTGTCCTCAAGGATCGAAGCCAGGGAATTGATCCTTGAGTGACCAGTAATCCTCCCAAGTTGCCAGCTCTTCTGGTAGATTGCTCCACTTAACTCGAACCTGAGCCACCGCCTTACTTCCGCGTTTCACCATCCGCCGGTGAAGGATCCGTTCCGGTTCCGCCGGCTGCCGCCTTTCTTCCTCCACCTGGGGCACGGAGGTTGCGACGGGTTGTCCTTCCGGCGGGCTCCTTTTAAGTAAGGATATGTGAAAGACAGGGTGTACTCGGGAGTCCTCCGACAGCCGCAACCGGTAAGCCACCGCCCCAATCCGCTCCAGAACCTCGAAGGGCCCGTAATACCGGGAGGAAAGTTTCAAATTTCGCCGCTTTGCCACAGTTTGTTGTCGGTAAGGTTGTAGCTTTAGATACACAAAATCCCCGACTTGAAATTCCCGGTCTAGCCTACGGCGGTCGGCAAATTGTTTCATCCTATTTTGTGCATTTAGTAAGTTTTCTCGTAAGCTCTTAGTAACCTCCTCCCTTTCTCGTCCCCAGTCCTGTAAACCTTCATTGGAGCTTAGCGTCAGGTTTGCCACCAAGTAATTTGGGGGTTCTCTGCCATAGAGGGCCTGATAGGGTGTTGTTCCTAGAGAGGTGTGGAAATTGGTATTGTACCACCACTCCGCATGTGAAATCCAGAGATGCCATTTGTGTGGGTGTTGAGAGCATAAACATCGCAAGTAAGTCTCCACACACCGGTTGAGCCTTTTCGTCTGTCCGTCCGTTTGAGGGTGGTAAGCCGAACTCATAAGTAACTTGGTGCCTAACATCTTGAACAACTCCCCCCATATCTCACTGGTGAATATCCTGTCCCGATCTGATATGATCTTCTCGGGTAACCCGTGCAATTTGTAAATATTGTCGAAGAATGCTTTAGCCACCTCCGTAGCCGTGTACGGGTGAGTTAGCGGAATGAAATGGCCATATTTAGAGAACCGGTCAATAACAACCATAAGGGAATTCTTACCTTCTGACCTGGGTAGCCCTTCTATAAAATCCATGCTGACTTCCTGCCAGATGTGGTGTGGAATCGGCAACGGTTGCAACAGTCCGGCGTAGCGTTGGTTGTCGGACTTATTTTGGATGCAAATTGTACAATTTCGTACCATTTCTTCAACTTCACGCTTTAGCCCTGGCCAATAGAAGGTTTGTTTAATTCTCTTGTAAGTTGCCTGCTGTCCCGAGTGCCCACCCAAGGCTGAACCGTGCATCTGGGTGAGTAGTTTCTGTCGGAGGTCTCCCCTAATCCCAATATATAACCTTCCCTTGCGGCACAACAACCCATGGTCATAGGAATAAGGTGCGGATCCCGTCGGGTGTAATGTAAGTTTGGTTTTCAACTTCTTGCACTCGTCATCGCCTTGATAGCTGGTGAGGATCTCGGCTGCCCAATCTGGTATAGCAGCTGAAACAGCCTGCGTACTACCTTCTTCAAACCCCCTACGAGATAGTGCATCTGCAGCCTTGTTCTCCCGCCCCTTTTTGTATTGTATTACATAATCCAATCCGAGTAGCTTGAGCATTCCCTTTTGCTGAATGGCTGAAGAAATCCGTTGTTCCAACAAATATTTGAGGCTCTCGTGATCCGTTTTAATGACGAATTGCTTCGGACTTAGATAGTGTTTCCACTTGGCAACCGCCATTAATATTGCAAGAAATTCCTTCTCATAGGTGGACAATCCCCGATTCTTTTGACTTATAGCCTTGCTTAAGTACGCGATAGGTCTTCCTTCTTGGGTTAGCACTGCTCCTATCCCTTGATCGCAAGCATCGACTTCTATCACGAAGGGTTTGTTGTAATCTGGCATTGCAAGCACCGGCGCTTCAGTCATTAATCTTTTCAGCCTTTCGAAAGCTTCTTGTGCCGAGGGGTTCCACTTGAACCCGGTCTTCTTGAGTAGCTCCGTCAACGGTCTGCTAATAGCTCCATACCCCTTAATAAATTTTCGATAATAACCTGTCAACCCGAGAAATCCCCGTAGTCCCTTAGCGGAAATGGGGGTGGGCCATTGCTGCATTGCTTCTATCTTGCTCGGATCCGTGGCTATCCCGTGATGAGTAATGATATGCCCCAAGTATTCAATTTGCTCTTGCCCGAAGAAACATTTAGATCTTTTTGCCAAGAGTTGGTTCCTCCGCAGGGTGTGGAGCACTGCTTCTAGGTGCTTCGCGTGCTCCTCCAATGTACCACTGTAAATTAGTATGTCGTCGAAAAAAACAAGTACAAACTTACGGAGTAGTGGTGCGAAGATCTCATTCATTGTCGCTTGAAAGGTTGCAGGCGCATTTGTGAGTCCAAACGGCATCACCCTAAATTCGTAACCTAGATGTGTCTTGAATGCCGTCTTCGGAATATCTTCGGGATACATTCTGATCTGATGATATCCCGAGCGTAAGTCGATCTTCGAAAAATATTTAGACCCTCCCAGCTCATCAAGCAACTCCTCTATTACTGGTATCGGGTATTTATCCTTGATAGTAAGCGAGTTGAGTCGCCTATAGTCCACACAAAAGCGCCAATTTCCATCTTTTTTTTTGACTAGCAACACCGGCGACGCATAGGGGCTATGACTTGGTCGAATTATCGAGGTAGCTAGCATCTCTTTAATTAGTCTTTCCATTTCGTTCTTTTGCTCATATGTGTACCTATATGGTCGTATGTTGACGGGTTGTGCGCCCGTTTGCAGGGGTATCCGATGGTCCTGGGGTCTAACTGGCGGAAGCCCGCGCGGTTCCCCAAATACATCCTCAAACTTCTGCAGAATTGCATATATTGGTTTGGGAATGGCTCCTTGTTTTTCCTCATCCACACTGAGTAGTTGAGCTAGCGCGCAGCAGCTGCCCTCCAAGTACTCCTGCTGCCACTGTCTGGCGGTGATACCCCTAACTGCTGCCTTCTCACTCATTCCTTTAAGCTCTAGCTTCTTCCCTTCTTTTGTGATAGTCACTGTGTGTTGCTCATAATCAAAGGTAACAGGTCCATGAGTTTTCAACCAATCGATCCCCAATAACATACTTGACCCTTCCAATCGAATCACACGCAAGTCCGTAGTGTATCCTTCCCCCTGCATTTTCCAGAAAAACTGTGGACATTTTAGTTTACTAAGTACTTTCTGCCCGTTGGCCACTGTAACCAGTAGAGGTGTCGTGGTAGTGATTGTCGCCTTAATCTCTTTAGCGGTATTCAAATCTATGAAGCTATGGGTGCTTCCTGTGTCCACGAGTATGACCATGCTTCTCCCTTTTGCTTCTCCATGTATCTTAATGGTCTCCTGGGCATTTTCGGCGCTTAAGGCGTGCACCGACAACCCCACTTCTCCCTCTTCTTCTTCACCCCCTGACTCTTCTACCTCTGCCTGTTCTTTCAGGCTCTCTTCGTCATATATCTCTGTCACTTCATGGGTAGCACTCATGGCATTCACCCCTTGGGTTTTACATTGGTGTCCGTATGAATATTTGTCGCCACATCTAAAGCATAAGCCCGCCGCCCTTCGTTGCTCAAATAGTTGCCTGTTTTGGGGTGTCCTCTCAATAGCAGCCTTGTTGGTATAGCTCCTGGTAGTGTCAGTCAGTTTGGCTGATGTTGCCGAGCTGTTGCTCTTGTAGCTGCTGATTGGTGGGGCTCCTCCTTGGTTCTTGAACCACAGTCGGCTTTTCTTCAATACTGCAGCTAGGTTCTGCTCTTGCAATCTTGCTAATTCAAAGGCTTGGGTGAGGGAATGAGGTTGCACCATCTTGACGGCAGTCCTTATCTCCTCTTTAAGCCCACTCAAGAAGCTGGATAGAAAATATTCGGGTGCAAAATGAGAATTGGTGTCCAACAGCCTTGACCTCAAGTCTTCAAACTGCTCCTGGTATTCCTCTACTGTTCCCAGTTGAGTCAACTTGTTAAATTCCTCGACCACATCTTTGAGACCATTGGGTTCAAAACGCTTGCATATGTCTTGTGAGAATACTTCCCAACTCACCACTCCCTTCTCAGCTAGGTAGCCTCGAAACCAAATATCAGTCCTGGGTTCCAGGTGCATAGTTGCTATCTCCAGTCTTTGGTGTTCCTTAATTCCACAGATCTCATAATATTTCTCACACCTCCTAATCCAACTTCGTGGGTTATCTCCATTAAACATTGGGAACTCCAAGCGTGGAACAGGTAATTGGCCATTACCCTTGCTATGTATCTGATAGGTATTGGCATCTTCTCTAAATAATGAATTCGGGGGTGTGGGCAAAATACCTCGGGCGTCCTGGGTAACCGTTCCGGCTGTGCCTATTGAGGATGACGATTGCTGCTGATTAACCATTAGTTCCATCAATTGTTCCAGTCTCCTGGTGGTGTTGGCCGACTCCTTCCGCAGTGCCGCATATTGGTCATGTTCTTCAACTTGCATTGCTTCAATCTTGTGATATAGTTCCTCAAATTTCTTGCCACTTCCTGTTGTGAGCTCTTGTAATTGCTGCTCCAGCGACTGTACGTGCTCGTCGAGCACCCGGAGCCTCGTACCTTCCGCCATGGCTTGAGACGTCTTGCTGATGAACTTGAAACGATTTTGCCTGTTCGGACCAATGTTGCCTGGAGCCTTGTTGCTCAAATAGTCCCCCGACTGGGACGCCCCTCAACTGCTCGATGGAGGTTAGCCCTTGTAACCCAAATTCACACCTGAGGCGGAATTCAGATTGCGGGTTAACTTCCCTGCGTCGGCTCTACAGATCTTTCGATCCGGATCCAACTTGGGTATTCACCACCAGCTCCCTCGAATCGGAATCGGCTCTGATACCAGTTTGTAATGCCCGGACTCGCCGCAACCAACTGATGATGAGAATTCTCTGAAGTTTGGAAGGCGGCGGGGATGATGGTCGGCTCAGATGGAGGGAATTGAGAATCCAGCGTGGGAAATAAGGAGGGTTAGAGGAAGAAGAGAGCAGATAAGATAAGAGAGAGGGAGAGAGAAAGGAGAAGGGAAGAAGAGGATTGGAGAAGAAGAAACTTTAATTCCATTCATGATCCCTTACACTTTACTTCCTCCTATTTATATCTACTCACAAAAGGACCCATAAGCAAATAGTGAAATATGAAATAGCAGAAAGGAAAACTAATTGGTCAGTTGGGCCCGGTGGACCGTTACTTCCCGCATGGGCTGGATCCTGAGATCGCTGTGGATGGCCTGAAAGGCAACCCGCGATCCGTTACCGAGCCGAATCGGGTCGAACTTCCGACAACCCGACCCGTTATTACCTACCACTTCTACTCTGGATTCTTCCCTCCGAATCTAAACATTCCTGCAGTCGTCTCTATCCTTGCCCTAGACGCTCCCTTCCCGTTGGTCATTACAATTAGTTTGTGTTAATAATGCCGTTGGTCGACCTCAATCGAGATCGGCGTTCGGAGGAACGACGTCATCGGCTTGACCGCATTAAGCGATCCAAGAAGCCAAAATATAGGCGGTGCATCGATTAGTGCCCATTAGGATAACGCCGCACTGCCCGCTATCGGGTCACGCTTGAGGCGCCCGTGGAGGGGCTGCATTAATGCAGCCCCATTAGGGCCGCACGAGGCAGCCCCTCAAGGGCTGCCTGGATGTGGTGAAATCAAAAAAAAAGGAAAAAATTATTTATTTATTTATTTTAATGAAAAGAAATGGAATATATATATGTATGCATATATGTATATATAATTTCGGTTTATAATTTTCTTTTGTGAGTCGTTCTTCAAGAAGCCTATATTAAAATCATGTATAGCGTTTAGTTTTGTTATACATGATTTTTGTACTATTTTTTAATTTATTTATTCATGATTATAAGGTAGTATGTTTAGTTTAATATTTTGCGGTATAATTTTTTATATTATTATTCTAAACATACATAAGGTCATCATGAAAATTTAGAGTAGGGTATATATACTTTATACAGTTTACGAATTTTGAGTCATATAAATAACAATTTTTGAATTTTGACTGGAATATGATAGTGGATTGAATTTCTAAATAGCTGTCACGCCCCGGGGTCCTTATAGAAAGCCAGCTTGAAATCGGGCTATCTTTATAAATCAGAGTAAGCGAAAAACTATCCAATTTTTTTTTTTTTTTTTGGGAAACCTTGACCCCCAAGGACGTGCAACAGATACGCCACAAATACAGGAAATTTTCGAAACAAACAGACAGAATCTCCCCTGTATTTGCACGACGTAGCATATGTACAATTAACAACCAGACCTCCACTCACACACACAATGATACAGGATGTACAAGGATCACTATTTTCACATCATTCAGCTAACGGACCTTAGTCACCTCCATTCACGTTTATTCACATATATCCTATTAGTTCCAAATGTCTCCCACACGAAGACTTTATTTTGAAATTCTAACTTCAACGAAAATCCATAAAATCCATTTGAAAATCGTTTCCCACACGGAAACCTTTATTTTGAAAACGCCACCACGAGGGGTAGAAAACCAACATCTGAAACCTGAGTCCAAAGCCACAAGTGTTCAAAAGCCACAAAAGCCCCAAAACCACGAGTATCCAAAACTCATAAGTATATCATCCAAAAACCCGCAAGTATAAAATGTCAACTGAACCACAAGTGATCCTCTACTAACAAGTATATAAGGGGGTAACGCTATACTATCCACGAGTATGTCTATCTGATTCTATGTAAGAGTATAGTCCAAAAACGTATACCATATGTCGGGACCTCTATAGCTCGCTATCTACCGTGCCTCACGCACTTTCCCGACTGCCACCACCCGCATCACCTAAAAAATAGTGGGGGGTGAGAACATGTAAACATGTCTCCCCCTCCCAGTGGGTACCGCAAGCCGACAAAGGCAAGCGTACTCACCGGCAAATGGAAGAGATAACCAAGTACAGGTGAAAGTAAGATCTACAGTAGCAATGTAAGAGTGAGGAGAAAGCTGTAAATGCATATGCAACAACCGCTATTTTATCTATATGCGTCAACCGGACGAAAAGTCCAAATATACCCAATCTAAACCGCCGTGTCGGTCTAAGGACCTCAGGCAAAAGCCACTCTCTGCTCGCTCACCTGGCATGTAACCCTAGCACAAAAATACGGATGGGCTCACGGGTCGGAAGTACGACCACTTTTCCGAAAAAGAACACCCTCCTGCGGGGGATCAGCCTGTTGGTGTACGTGAAATGCTCTCGAGCTGTGGCGATCAATGCAAATATGATCAATAGCCAACCGTCAGCAAATAGCCGACAATCACCGCCCCTCGGGGCATACCGACCAATAGGTCATCGAACTGTAAGGGAACACGAGTACCGACCACTCAGGTCAACTAGGATGGAACAACTCAACATCCTCTCAAGTATATGCAAGTACTGACCACTCAAGTAAACTATGATGGAACAACTCAACATCCTCTCAAGTGTATGCAAGTACCGACCACTCAGGTCAACTAGTAGGTATGATGTCAATGTCACAAGGGGTATACAGGCACCGACCACTCAGGTCAACTAGAAGGTGTATATCAATGTCACTACCGCTCTACTCTAAGTCATGAATGCAAGAGAGAATGCACTAAGAAGAGCAAGGTCGAAGTCCTGTGGTGAAAGGCTCGAGTACTGGATAGACAAGTATATGTAAGCAATAAAGGATAGGGATGAAGGGAACATCACCAAGCGTGCACCACTGAATCGACTTCGTATCGAAGTACCCAACTGTGTCCGTCGTCGCGGCTAGCTCCTGCGAGATGAGAGACGTCGACCGGACCTACGATAGGTCCACCGAGTCAGGATCTAATCCACGTGACTCAAAACACAACGCTCACAAACCCAAAACCACCCGCGGAATCGGTTTCCCAAAACCGATTCCCGAAACTCGCCGAGAATCCTGAAAACGTGCAGAGATGCCCTAGGGACCCACGAAACGTTCCGAAACACACTGACTCACACTGGGAGTCAACCGCTGCCCTGAAATACATCCATTTGAGTGTCCAGGCAGCAAACACAAACACCAAGGTCAACTCGGTCGTCGTCGGTCGACCGTTTCGCTCTGGGCTTCCGAAAGTGTCCACTTTGGCACTGGAAGCCTCCGCCGCTCACCTATCACCTCCAAACACATGAGGTGACCACAACAGTCGATCAACAAGGCTAGGCGATGATTTTCAGGGCGACCGCGCAGCCGGAAACTCATCGCGACGCAAAATCGCATTCTACCGTTGATTTCGTCGAAAACGCACCGAAACCCCTCCGCCACTCATCCACCACCTCCGGACTTTGAAGGTGGCGGTAGCAATCAGCCAACAAGGCTTGGCGGGGTCTCCAGGGCATTCCAATGGCCAACGTGCGAAAACCGCAACATAAACCGCGTCCGATCGGCGAATTTCTGCCAAACGACGCCGTGGGACCCCGTTTCCACTCCGCGACGGCTCCCGGACCTTCAACGATCGGTCGAGAGGTCGCTAACAGCGATTACACACTGTCGGAGGCTGTGCGCGGGGTCTCCATTGCATAAAACATGCAATCAGCCCAACATAGCATTAATTACTATTCAATTAATACATAAATACGAGTTTCGAGCTTGTTACCCCGATCCGCGTCGCAATGGATCCGTCCAACCAGTCGATTTGATTCGTCTCGATGTGATGAAGCTCGTGCTTGCTGTCCGGAGCACAATCGACGGCCGGAAGGCTTCGAAACAGTGGAAAAATCCCTCTAATGGATCGCTCCGAAAGCGGCCGAGTCCCACGCGCGCACCAGAGTTTTGTTGATTGCAGCGGAGGTGAGCACGAAACCCCACATGATCCCAGGAATGCGGTGCTCATGATTCGGGTGCTTGCCGAAGTCTCTGGTGGCTGGAAAATGAAGATCGCCCCAAACAGCCGCAGAAATCCACCTTGGCAGCCTCCATGCAGGGCTAGGGCATCCTGGGGCCGGCGGCACGGCAAGGTGAGCCCCGGCCAAGGGAGGGTCGCCGCACTCAGGGGAGTCGGTCGAGACCTCTGGCCGGCGGTGGGAGGCAGCAGCGGCGCGGCGCGGCGGCGGCACCCCAAAATGGATCCGCAGCTAGGGCATCGTTGATCCCTGCAGCGGCGGGTCGGGATGGCGAGGGGCGGCGCCGGCGGACTCGCTGGGACCTTCGGCGTCGCCCTGTGGCGGCGCGGCGCGACGCCGGCGGTCGGGTGTCTCCCCACGGCCGCACAAGCTCTGCGGAGCTCCCCTCAGCCGCGGCGGCTTCCCAGGGCACGGCGGCGCCGGAGAAGCGTCGGGGACGGCCGCCTGGGATCCGATGATGACGCCGGCGGCGGCCTAGGTCGGCGGTGGCCGGATACAAGAGGGCTCGGGCTCCCCCTCCTTCACACCACACATCAATGGAGAGAGAGAGAGAGATAGAGAGAGAGAGAGAGGGAGAGAGAGAGAGAGAGAGAGAGAGAGAGAGAGAGATTGGCTTTCTCTCCATCTCCGGCGGCCGGCGGCGGCGGCAGCGGCGGCGGGGCACTCCCCTCAGGTGGACAAAAGGAGAAGAGGAGGTGGATCTAGGGTTTTGGATTTCCAAAACCCCTAAATCATATTTAAACCCCTATAATCCAAAAAAAGGAATAATTGCACCGAGGTCCTCCAAAGCTCTAATTTCGCGAATAGTCCCTCTCCAACATGATCCTCTCGCAGAATAGTCCCTGCCCGTAAAATTTCACGCTAAATGATGCATCGATCGCGTCGAAAAAGCAAATTCAACGCGGAACAAACATCCTATCAGCGATAAAGCCTGTTTTCTCAAAAACCGTGTGTTGAACATAAAATCCGTCAGCGCCATTGGTTCCGGAATAGTCGGATCATCGAAAATGAGCTATTGGATCGCATGAAACGGAGTCCGATACGCGTCCGAAGCTCATCTCTCTTCTCGATCACATCCGAAAACGCAGGTTACTATTCACTTTAAGTGAAAACTAATAATTACGTAAAAACTTTATTTTAAATCCTTTTTCGCTGAAATTGGATGGGCAAGCCTAAAATTAAAATACACACGATAACACTAAATAAGATACCAAACATACTTAGGGAAAAACTCAGTCCTCACATCATCCCCCCTTAAAAGAAGTTTCGTCCTCGAAACTTGCATACACCTCTTCTACAGCGAATCTGGAGATCAAACACGCATCACCAGCTCTTAACCCCCAAGGTACTTCGCGCTCCTCGTGATTCTACCTATAATACCGTCACATAAGTAATCGTCTGATTCCGTAGTAGTCTTTCCTCGCGTGCCAACATTACACCGGAGCCTCCTCAAAGCTCAAATCCTCGCGAAGCTTAAAAGCTATAGGGTTGATCACGTGGGAAGAGCCGCGAACGTACTTGCAAGGCATAGAGACAAGGGACACATAATGCACCCGGGCGAAACTTGGAGGTAGAGCTGATCTATACGCCATCGGACCAACACGCTCTAGGATCACAAACGGTCCAACAAATCGCGGACTAAGCTCGTTTCGCAAACCAAACCGTTTGATTCCCCTCCCGGACGGTGACACCTTGAGCAGCACGTGCTCACCAACCTAAAACTCTAGGTCAGTCGTCACTGGTCCGCACAGCTCCTCTGTCGACTCTGGGCGGTCAACCACCACTCTCTGGTGATACGAAACCTCGCCTCCGCGTCCTCCAACAAGTCTGGCCCAAATAGCCGGCGTTCACCGACATCGTCACAACAAACGAGGGACCGACATCGACGGCCAAACAACATCTCAAAAGGTGCCCTCTCAAGGCTCGCCTAGTGGCTGTGCTACATCCAACTTCATCCCGAACCACCAGAATTTTAGGTCACGATGCAGCTTGGTTCCGCCGGGATGAACAGTGTACGGGGACCATTGTGCCTCGGATCGTGTGACTCTCCTCAATTACGAGTCGTCAAGCACACACCACGACCCCCAAAGTGCAGAAAGCCATCAGAGTAGATAGAGAAGTTCCTACCCTTGCCCTACTTGACATCCGCTCGCACATTCTACAAGTACGAATTCGTCAGCTGTGCGAGCGCGATCCGCTCCATCAAGGTGGGCTGCATTGCCAAGGTCATCAACTGGGCCGTGGCCCTGGGGGGACAACCTCTATTTCCAAGTGACAGAACTCCTCCACTAAGCAATCCTAGCGAGCAATCATGAAGGACACCTCAGCTGAAGCCTGCTTCCGGCTTTGGTGATCTGTGAACATGTAGCACACTGAACCTTAGCAAATTGCGGAGTTCTAGTGAGAGAATAGTGCTTTATACTATTCTAGAGATTTGGATTGAATTTGGAGAGCTTGGGAGTGTTTTTGGGACTTAGAAAGTGCGAAAACGGTCTTCGGGGATAAAAATCTGCAAAAGCTGCAGATTTTGTATTGGGTACCGGTACTGGCTTGGGGTACCAGAACATATGTGATTTATTCTGGTACTGAGGTATGAGATACCGTAATACTGTGTATTGGTCCATTTGACCGACGCTCGGGTTTTGGCAGAATTTGAGCCTGGTACCGGTACGTCTGTTCGTGTACCAGTACGCAGTGCAGCAGAATCTGATTTCGTGCAGTTTTACAATTTTCGACTTTTGAGGGACTTTTGGGGATATTTTTACAACTAGTATAACATACCCCCCACTCCCTCATTCCTTGTTGTTGGCTGAGGTTGGAGAAGGAGTAGAGGTGAGCTTTCTCTCTATTTTCTTTGGGTTTTCTTCTATAAACCCCTTCTAATGCTTGTATTTTCTTCTCTTTTCTTCATCTTCTCCATGGGTGCTTGCTTCTAAGGCTTGGAGGGGAACTCTAGCTTGAAGAGAAGAGCTTGTTTGAGGATTTAGCTCCAACCCTAACATCTTTTAGCTTGATTTGGGATTCTAATTGAGGTTAGTAGTTCTCTTGCTCCTTTTAATTGTTGATTTTGCAAGAGATTTGAAGTAAACCTAGTTTCTTGAAAACTAGGGTTTTATTTGGGATTTCTTTAGTTTGAGCTCTTGGGGTTAAATTGATGGGTGTAGAATGATGTTGTAGGTTGGAATTGAAGCTTCCTAACCTTGATTTGGACTTTAGACAAGTTCTACTTGCTCAAAGGTATTTTCCACCCATTTACCTCATAATTTTTAGTGAATTTTGTGATGAGCTTGTTCGAAACTTGTGACCCCTTGGAAAATTATCTTAGGGTATGAGAAGCTTGGGGGACAACTTCGTTGGAAGGAACGACGAGGTTTCGATGGGTATCCGGTGGGTCTGACCTCACCGAAATGGGTGAACTCCCCCTATGTCTCCTATCTTATTATAAGATTGATTAGATGCTTATTGATGATGTTTATGACATGGTAGAAACTATGAATACATGACATATCCATGTTGCATGTGAAAATTGGCATACTCTATATAGTAGAGGATTACAAGAATAACATGCATGCTAGATCACTTACAATGGTATTGTAACTTTAGGGTTCTCCTATGAGAATTAAGATTTGCATGTTAGTGATGAGCGGCATCATATGAGACGCTACCGGACTTGTGAGGTTATTGGACTTGACCTAGCATGGCATTGATTATGGCATTAATTCATGATTGCCATAGATAGTGGAAAGTGATGACATATTGCATGTTATAACAAGATACAGAATGTGTGTTGCACCTCATCTAGGTGAACAACTAAGACTGGCATTGTGACATTGTGCTCGACCTTTAGGTCGTTGAATGTAATTCCATGTTTAAGACATGATGAAAGGGGTTTCCTATATACTTGATTATGTGAATGGAAAAAGCATGTAATTTCTTAGTTAATGAGGATTAGGTTACGTGCATAGTGATTTCTATACTCCATGTAGTGGAGGTTTGTATAGCAGGGCACATGTACACTAAGAACTATGATTTTATGGCATTTGTAGAATGCATCGATTATGGCATTAGAATAATGCATGGATTATAGCATTTGTAGAATGTATCGATTATGACATTAGAATAATGTATGGATTATAGCATTTGTAGAATGCATCGATTACGGCATTAGAATAATGCATGGATTATGGCATTTGTAAAATGCATTGAATATAGCGTTAGTATAATGCTTTGGAAATGGCATCGGTAGAATGCATTTATTATGGCCTTGGTAATAGCATATGATAGTAACCCGTTGGGGTCATGAATGAGACGTAGATCCATTCTTATTGGTAAGTGAGATGTAAACATTTGGGCGAACGACACTTGCGTCCATACAATGCCTCAAACGGAGCCATCTGGATGCTCGCTTGATAGCTATTGTTGTACGCAAACTCAACCAGTCCTAAGTGTCGATGCCACCCTCCACCAAAGTCTAGGACACATGCCCTTAACATGTCCTCCAAAGTCTGAATGGTCCGCTCAGACTGACCATCTGTCTGTGGATGAAAAGCCGTACTAAACCGCAGCTGAGTACCCAGTGCTGTCTGTAGACTCCTCCAAAACTGTGAGACGAACCGTGTGTCTCGATCAGACACAATCGAGGTAGGCACTCCATGCAGTCTCACTATCTCGTCCAAATATAACTGAGCGAGTCTGTCCCTGGACCAAGTAGTCTGCACTGGTAAGAAGTGGGCAGATTTGGTCAGTCTGTCCACTATCACCCAAATGGCGTCGAAGCCAGCCTGCGTCCTCGGTAATCCCACGACAAAGTCCATGGCGATCTGGTCCTACTTCCACTCGGGTATTGGGAGACTCTGAAGCTTGCCAGCAGGTACTCGGTGCTCCGCCTTTACCTGTTGACAAGTCAAACACTGAGCCACAAATCTCCCAATATGCCGCTACATTCCATTCCACCAGTAGTGTGCCTTCAAGTCCTTATACATCTTGGTTCCACCGGGGTGAACCGTATAAGGCGAATAATGAGCCTCTCTCAAAATCTCCTCTCGGATCTCAGAATCCATAGGCACACACAGTCGGTCCCTGTACCGTAGTACTCCCGAACTGTCAACACCAAAATCCCCTGTCTGCCCGCTGGCAATCTTATCTCGAATCCTCATCAAATAGGGGTCCGCACTCTGTTTCTCTCGGATCCTATCCAACAGAGTGGGTTGCAAAACCAAAGACATAAGTTTTGCAGTAACCCCATGGGATACCACCTCAAGCTCAAGCCGCCTCAACTCCTCGAGTAACGGCGCCTGCTGAGTGATCAACATACTAAGGCTCTGCACTGATCTCCTGCTCAACGCATCTGCCACTACATTCGCCTTGCCGGGGTGATACTGGATGGTAATATCATAATCCTTCAACAACTCTAACCACCGGCGTTGCCTCAGGTTCAATTCTTTCTGAGTGAACAGATACTTGAGACTTTTATGATCCGTGAAAATCTCACAGTGCTCACCATACAAGTAATGCCGCCACAGCTTCAGTGCAAACACTACAGCTGCCAGCTCCAAATCATGCGTAGGATAATTCTTCTCATAATCCTTCAATTGTCGGGAGGCATAGGCAATTACCCTACCATGCTGCATCAGCACACATCCCAAGCCACTGTGTGATGCATCACTATAAATCACGAATCCTTCCCCCATAACTGGAAGGGTAAGGATGGGAGCAGACATCAGCCTCTCCTTCAGCTCCTCAAAGCTACGCTGGCACTCAGCACTCCAAACAAATCTAATCCCCTTCCTCGTCAGATGAGTGAGGGGTGTGGAGAGCTTCGCAAAGCCTTCCACAAATCGACGGTAATATCCAGCTAACCTGAGAAAACTCCTCACCTCGGTAACCGTCGTCGGTCTGGGCCAATCCCGCACAGTCTCAATCTTCTGCGGGTCCACCGCCACTCCAGTGGCCGAAATCACATGGCCCAAGAAAGCTACCTTCCGAAGCCAGAACTCGCACTTCTTCAACTTGGCATACAACTTCTTCTCCCTCAGAAGTTGCAGCACTATCCTCAAGTGCTCCTCATGCTCAGCATCACTCCGAGAGTAGATCAGGATATCATCAATAAACACCACCACAAACCGGTCCAAGAACGGCTTAAACACTCGATTCATCAAATCCATAAACGCGGTAGGGGCATTAGTCAATCCAAACGGCATCACCGTAAACTCATAATGCCTGTACCGAGTCCTAAAAGCCGTCTTGGGAATATCCTCGGCCTTCACCTTCAGTTGGTGGTAACCTGACTGCAAGTTAATCTTTGAGAAGACACAAGATCCTTGCAGCTGATCAAACAAATCATCAATGCGCGACAAAGGATACCTGTTCTTGATGGTCACTTTATTCAACTCTCGGTAATCCACACAAGTCTAAGTGAACCATCTTTCTTCTTCACGAATAACACCGGCGCTCCCCAAGGCGATACACTGGGTCTCACAAACCCCTTATCCATCAAATCCTGAAGCTGCGCCTTAAGCTCTCTCAGCTCAGCCGGTGCCATTCGGTAGGGTGTCTTTGAGATTGGCGCAGTTCCTGGGACTACGTCAATCAAAAACTCGACCTCCCTGTCTGGTGGCATCGTAGTCAACTCCGGAGGAAACACGTCCGGGAACTCGCGGACTACAGAGATGTCCTCGAGCTCCGGTGTCACCGCAGATACCTCAACAACAGTCGCAAAAATACAGTACATCCTCGACTCATCATCTGTCTCGCTCGTGCCGACGAAATCCACGTCGCGAACAAAGTGCTCCTGCAGCCTCGATACACGTACTCCTCCTGGCCTGGCTCGCGAAACGTCACGGTCCTCTCGCCGCAGTCGATCGTAGCGCGTCAGCCAATCCATGCCGAGCACCACATCAAAATCCTGCAATCGCCCCAAGACCAACAGGTCTGCGGGCATCACCCAAGGTCCAAGCTGCACTGGGCAAGCTCGACAACACTCCTCCACAAGCAACACGTTCTTGGGAATCAGCACCTCTTGTGCACAGGGTAACGGCCCTAACACTAGCCCATGCAAGGATGCAAATGCTCGACTAACAAAAGAATGTGATGCACCGGTATCAAATAATGCACGAGCTCTAATGCCAGAAATTAAAATGATACCTGCCACCACATGATCAGCCACCGTGGAGTCCTCCAGTTGAGCCGCAAAGACTCTGTAGCTCTGCGCCTGCTGTCGCCACTCACCTGGGCGTGGTACAGAAGTCCTATCCATCTGGCTGTGAGTCGGTGGAGCTCCATAGGTCTGCTGATGAACTGGGGGTGCCGATGCGATCGATGGTACAGGCGACGCTGCTCGGGGACAAGCTGCCCGCAGATGTCCGGACTGACCACACCCAAAACACCGGCCCTCTCGCTGCTCGCACTGCCTAGGCCAATGTGGTCCTCCGCAAATGACACATCTCGGTGCTCCCCTCTGCTGCCGTCCCTGCTGACAGGATCCACCAAACCTCTGTCGCCCAGAAAACCCACGACCCTGAGAACGTGATCGTGGAGGTCTCGGTGGGCGTCTGCCGCTGGTCTGTCCTCCGTCGTCTGGAGCCGGGCGTTTTCTATCCAAACCTTGACTTAGTGTGGCCGCCCGCTCACTCGCCGTCAAAGCTCCTCGCTCCACCCATAGCGCCTGCTCGATCGACGCATCCAAGGTCTGCAACCTCTGCGCCTGTACAAGGACAAAGATCTCCTGTCTCAATCCTCGCTCGAACAAGTAAACTCTGTGAGCCTCATCTCTCGCAGCAAAAGGAACACAGTTCAGGAGTCTGGTAAACTCTCCGGTATACTCCTGCACTGTGCGATCACCCTGGAGTAGATTCTTCAGATCCTCCTCGAGTTTCTGCTTCACGCTGTTAGGGAAATAGGACCCATACAACATCCCGCAGAACTCGGCCCAACTCAACCACAGCGCATCCAGCGACCTGCTCGATCTCGTCCTCGTCCACCAGATGCGTGCATCACCTGTCAAGCAGTGAACCGCCATGTGAACCTGCTCCCGCTCTGGTACGAAGAGATCCTCGAATAACTTCTCCATCTCGCCTACCCAGGCCTCCACCACCCATGGCTCGGTGTGGCTACCATCAAAACAAGGTGGATCAAACTGGCAAAAACGAGCCAGTCTCTCGGTCATCCGCTCCTGCTCGACCTCCGACATCTGTCCACTTGACCGGGAAGTGTCGCCAACCGGTGCGGCCGGAACTGCCGCTGCTGGGGGTACGGCTGCAGCTGGAATGTCAGCTGGAATAGCAGGGGGTGGCTCCTGCGACTCCGTCGCTCTAGGTGCTGCACTCCACGTGTGAGTAATGGTATCACACATCCTCCGCAATAGTGCACTCTGCTGCCTAGCTGACTCGGCTAGCGCAGTCAACTGCTCACTCAAATCAGGGGGTGCACTAGGCCCCGCCTGCTCAGGCACCTCAGAAGGCACGGGGGTAGCCCGCGTCGAGGGTCGACCTCGGTGTCGGGGAGGCGTCATGCTCACCTGCGCAACACACAGATCAGTCAGCAAACACAAACAACTCAAGACCCAATAAAGCGAAAGTCTAGAAGGTCGCCTCTTTTTCCTCGCTGCTTGACGTCGTCTGCAGCCAACGCAAGTTCGCGACAGGAAAGGACACACGCCTTCGATCACTCCCTCCACTTAAGGATGAGTTCAACAGTCAAATCGATGACTTTCGCGGCAAGTCACGTCTCTCATGTCTTGCATTTCTAGGGTCTGCCAAAGCCTAGGGTTTACTAAGTCCCAACGACCTATTCCTAAGCTCTGATACCAACTTAATCTGTCACGCCACGGATTACTCGTTTCCCCGAGCTCGTCAACAGGTCCGCCGTATACATAGACATTTCTATGTATACGAAGCGATAGCTAACCTGTAAACAAACATACAAGCAACTACAAGAGATATAGAGCTGAGATAAAACATACTAAAAGAACCATACCACCTGTACATATAGAATCCAAAAAATACAACAGTCCCTCCAAAACCAAAATAGGGACAAATCCACAGTATATGTACATGGCTCAACTCAAAAGAGACTATCTCCAGTAGGGTCCTCCTCTAGGAACAACAGGGACATGTAGGGATCTAGCTCGCGACTCCCTTACCTCGATCCGCAGGAACAAGAGCAGCAGCCGCAACAGACGAAGGCTCTGCAAGAAAAGGTGGCAACAATGGGTGTGAGAACTACTATCAAAAGAAGTAGTCCTCAGTGGGTACCAATACCGACCCCAACGGTCCACCCACTAAGTCTACGAGACTAACAGTATAGCTGGTAGGTAAAGAACAACAAGGTAAGCTGGAATAAACTCTACAGCTGAAATGCCACTACCCTACCACTATCCAAGTCAAACTCTCAAGTAAGCATCACCAAAGTGAAAAGTCACCCCTGACCCCATCTATCGGAACCGTCCAAAACAGGCTCGTCCAGCCAACTGCCTAGCCACACCGCACACTACCAAAAAGGGTAGCCGGTCCAAAATCAGATCCAACTAATCTGCAGCGACATCAACGCAAAAGAGGCCTCACTCCGGAGCGGCACTCGAGGGAGCTACCCAACCGAGTTAGTATGCGTATCTCTGTCGAGCACAAACAGGCTCCGGCAGGCTATAATCAAATGGAAAGGGGTCAATATGGGTCAAAGACTCCAAGCTCACGTGCCCTCAGCACAAACAGAAGCTAAAACAAGAGTCTGGGTCCCCGACGGCACCCGGTAATACAAAACAGCCTAACCCTGCTGTAAATACAAGCTCGGCATCCCAGCACAAGCGTAAACTCGTCCTACAACAAACTAAGTATCCACTTCGCATTAACAGCGGTGATACAAGTACAGAAACGGCTCCTAGAGCTAAATCTGATAATAGTTCGAAAAGTGACGGTTGTAGGTTCACGAGTTTTCTCCTAAGTCAATTCCCAGTTCAGCATGTAAAGTCATGTCTATAAATTATCAATTCATACTCCAAATTCAGATTTCATCTAAATACATGCAAATTCATGAATTCGAGCTACTAACATGATTAAACAGATAATAAAACAGCATGCTGCACTCTCTACAACTTAGGAGGAAATCTGGCGATTTCGGTAACATTAACCCACCTCAAACGCTATCCAACAAGGGCTAGGAGTCGAGTGGAAGGCCTCCAAACAACATCGGCTGAAATCGGGCTCAAATCTGCAACCTCGAGATTCGGACCCACCTGCTCAACTTCTGGGCGCCCAGAATATCAGCCCAGAACTGCAGCCTGGCAGCACGACCAATATGAATTCAACATGCGATAAAATCCAAATCTGAAGTCCAAATGCAGTGAAACTTTGCCCAACTAACCAGCAGGGGCTCAAGAACACACCCTCCAAATTTCAGCCAAAACGGAGTTCGGCTCGATGTCCAAAAGGTCCTCACACTGATTCGGACCCACTTCTGGACCCTCCTGCACAAGCATCCAGAAGTTCCAGCAACTAAGAAAACAGCACATTAAGCATGAATTCTGGAATTCCAACGAATCTAGCCCATGGAAAAGGGTCACAAACCTCTCAAAACAGTGATGGAACAATCCAAAACCTCTCCGAAGATTCTCACAAAGATCTGGATTCAAAAATCTAAGAAATCCATCAATGACCCAAAAATTCAGCACTTAAGCTAATTACTCAAAATTTGAGCTATAACCCATCTTTAAATTCTTAAATCAGGTGGAAGGAACCTCCAAACCAGCAAGGAATGAGGAAGGACCAATCTTCACTTCGAAATTCCAGCTCCCAAGAGATTTGGATCCATAAGATCAAAGGAAAACCCAAGTTTCAGCTCAAGAACACAAGGGGTCCAGTAAAACAGCAACTGTAGCTTACATACCTGTTCAAATTACGATTGGAAGGATTCCACGTCTTTCTCTACAAGTCCTCTATCTAACAAACTAAGTTTCGTTGGATTTGGACACTCCCACACTGCACACGAGCAAGAACACCACCGGTCGACGCTGCAGTTTCAGCAGGAAACCAAGGTCTTCAATGGAGAAAGGTGGAATTTGGGAGGAATTGGAGGGCTTCTTTGCAAAATCCTGGGTTCACCATGAAGAGGGGAGAAAAAGCCTCAGGGGAGGTCGTCCACATCTTTTATAGACAAGGGGTTAGGGTAAAATGGACCTCAAGAACAACAAGCTGCTAACCTGTTTCTCAGCAGGTTAACACACTTTCGGGCGCCCGGAACTCAAGAAGTGGGCGCCCGGTTCTTCAGCCTGCACAAGTCCAGAACTTCGGACTCTCCGCCCGCGGTCCGGTGCGCCCTAACCTGGTCCGGCGGAGTTCACCAACCAACCACCACGTGTCAAACGGATCGATATTCACGAGGTAGGATTTCCGGATTCACTTTCCGGGCGCCCGATCCTGGATCCGAAATGACTTAGCAGTTTTAGCAAATGAGCACTCGACATCTGGGCGCCCAAAACATAACTTCCGGGTGCCCTAAAGCTCTAAGCGCCCAAAACTTCAGTTTTGGCTAACTTCGGTGCTCCGAGTCCGTTTTCGCGTCTATTTGACGCCGAAACGACTCCGACTTGTCTCGACCTTCTCCAGAAGCGTCGAATAGTCTAGGATACTGCAGTCATTCCATCAGTTAGGCCCCAGGGGTACTACACCATTTGATCGACGCTTGGATTTTGGTAGAATTTGAGCCTGGTACCGGTACGTCTGTTCGTGTACCGGTACGCAGTGCTGCAGAATCTGATTTCGTGCAGTTTTACAATTTTCGACTTTTGAGGGGCTTTTGGGAATATTGTTACAACTAGTATAACATACCCCCCACTCCCTCATTCCTTGTTGTTGGCTGAGGTTGGAGAAGGAGTAGAGGTGAGCTTCCTCTCTCTTTTCTTTGGGTTTTCTTCTATAAACCCCTTCTAATGCTTGGATTTTCTTCTCTTTTCTTCATCTTCTCCATGGGTGCTTGCTTCTAAGGCTTGGAGGGGAACTCTAGCTTGAAGAGAAGAGCTTGTTTGAGGATTTAGCTCCAACCCTAACATCTTTTAGCTTGATTTGGGGTTCTAATTGAGGTTAGTAGTTCTCTTGCTCCCTTTAATTGTTGATTTTGTAAGAGATTTGAAGTAAACCTAGTTTCTTGAAAACTAGGGTTTTATTTGGGGTTTCTTTAGTTTGAGCTCTTGGGGTTAAATTGATGGATGTAGAATGATGTTGTAGGTTGGAATTGAAGCTTCCTAACCTTGATTTGGACTTTAGACAAGTTCTATTTGCTCAAAGGTATTTTCCACCCATTTACCTCATGATTTTTAGTGAATTTCGTGATGAGCTTGTTCGAAACTTGTGACCCCTTGAAAAAATATCTTAGGGCATGAGAAGCTTGGGGGACAACTTCGTTGGAAGGAACGACGAGGTTTCGATGGTTCCCGGTGGGTCTGACCTCACCGAAATGGGTGAACTCCCCCTATGTCTCCTATCTTATTATAGGATTGATTAGATGCTTATTGATGATTTTTATGACATGGTAGAAACTATGAATACATGACATATCCATGTTGCATGTGAAAATTGGCATACTCTATATAGTAGAGGATTACAAGAATAACATGCATGCTAGATCACTTACAATGGTATTGTAACTTTAGGGTTCTCCTATGAGAATTAAGATTTGCATGTTAGTGATGAGCGGCATCATATGAGACGCTACCGGACTAGTGAGGTTATTGGACTTGACCTAGCATGACATTGATTATGGCATTAATTCATGATTGCCATAGATAGTGGAAAGTGATGACATATTGCATGTTATAACAAGATACAGAATGTGTGTTGCACCTCATCTAGGTGAACAACTAAGACTGGCATTGTGACATTGTGCTCGACCTTTAGGTCGTTGAATGTAATTCCATGTTTAAGACATGATGAAAGGGGTTTCCTGTATACTTGATTATGTGAATGGCAAAAGCATGTAATTGCTTAGTTAATGAGGATTAGATTACGTGCATGGTGATTTCTATACTCCATGTAGTGGAGGTTTGTATAGCAGGGCACATGTACACTATGAACTATAATTTTATGGCATTTGTAGAATGCATCGATTATGGTATTAGAATAATGCATGGATTATAGCATTTGTAGAATGCATCGATTATGACATTAGAATAATGCATGGATTATAGCATTTGTAGAATGCATCGATTACGGCATTAGAATAATGCATGGATTATGGCATTTGTAAAATGCATTGAATATAGCGTTAGTATAATGCCACAAATCAAAACTATACCTGCCACCACTCGATCAGCTATCGAGGCATCCTCAATCTGAGCGGCATAAACTCGTCCGCTCGCCGGTGGCTGGCGTCGATCCTGCTGTCGTGGCATAGAAGATCGCTCCTGAGAAAATACCGGGGAGGCTCCAGAATACGGCGGTGGAGTAAAAGGTACGGATGCCATAGAAGGAGCTGCTACAAGTCTGAGACAAGCCCTCCTGATGTGTCCTGGCTGTCCACACTCATAACATCGGCCCTCTCGTCTATCACAGAGATAAGCAAAATGAGGTCCTCCACAAATCACACATCGGGGAGATCCTCTCGACTGCTGTTGCTGTCGCTGCTGGCGATATCCTCCAGACTGCTGGCGAAATCCTCCAGACTGCTGGCGACTAGAAGATCCACGTCCCTGGAAACGTGATCGCTGAGGAGGTCTAGGTGGTCGTCTGCTACTTGATTGCCCTCCATCATCAGGTACCGGGCGCTTCCTTTCCTGACCCTGAGCTGGGTCCACAAGTTGCCCTCTCGTCACAATTGCCCCTCGCTCTACCCACAGAGACTGCTCGATAGTAGCATCCAAAGTCTGAAGTCTCTGCGAGTGGACAAATGGAAAGATATCGGGTCTCAAACCCTTCTCATACAGATAGACCTTCTGTATCTCATCTCTCGCTGCCGAAGGAACACAGTTAAGTAATCTAGTAAACTCCCTCGCATACTCCTGCACCGAGCGATTCCCCTGTTTTAAATTCTTCAAGTCTTCCTCTATCTTCATCTTCACGCTACTGGAAAAATATGCTCCATACATAATCCCCCGAAACTCGCTCCAAGTCATCTGGAGAGGATTCAGGGACCTATGATCACGGGTCCTCCTCCACCAGACATGTGCATCACCAGATAAACAATGCACTGCCATATGCACCTGCTCCCGTGCTGGCACAAAGAGATCCTCGAACAACTTCTCCATCTTACAAATCCAGGCTTCTACCACCCATGGCTCTATACTACTACCATTGAATCGCGGTGGATCAAACCTACATAAGCGAGCCAATCTATCCGCCATCCGCTCCTGCTCCTCTTCAGAAAGTGCTTGACTAAGCTGAGTACTTCCTTCTCTGGGTTGAGATGTAGTTGGAGTAGTCACCGCCTGAGGTTCCATAGCTCGAGGCGTAGAGAAAGCATCACACATTTTCTGCAACAAGGCACTCTGCTGCCTTCCAACTGCAGCTATGTCTGCTAGCTGCTCCTGCAGAGCGGGCCGTTCACTAGGTCCCGTCTGCTCAGGCATATCCGAAGGCGTCGGATGCGCTCGTGTCGACGGTCGTCGAGGAGGCATAGTAATAACCTGCAACAGAATATCCGATTAGGACCACAAACAATCTCACGACCCAATCTAGCGAAAGTCTAGAAGGACACTTCTTTTCTTCTCAGATTATTATGTCGTCTGCAGCCAACATAATTCATCCGATAAGAGAAGGCATAATCCCTCAATCACTCTTCCTACACAAGGAAGGATTCAAAAACCCAATCTTTGACTTTCGCGATTAATTACGTCTCTCTCGTCATTCTTAGGTCTGTTTATCTTAGGTTTCCTAGGCCCTCTTGACCTATTCCTAAGCTCTGATACCAACTTAATCTGTCACGCCCCGGGTTACCTCTTCCCAGGCACATGACGAGATCCGCCGCATACACAGTATCTCTACTATGTATACGAAGCGAAAACAACAACAACAATCACACAGAGCTAAAGGTATCAACAGAGCTGCTATATAAATATATCAAAAGATCACTGTACATACATCATCCATAACTCTCATATATAACTCTCATATACAACACTGATATCTCAATCACACTGTATGTACAGACTCAACCATCTATCAAAATGGGTATACCTCTAGCCAAGTATCTGGGGAATAGCTCTACCCGACGGTCTCCTTTCCGCGCTCAGTATGCACAACTGGGGAAGAAGACTCTGCAAAAAGGTGTCAACAACGGGTGTGAGAACTACTATCAAAGAAGTAGTCCTCAGTGGGTACCGCCACCAGCCTCAGCGGTCTGCCCACTAAGTCCTCAATCTCAAGAGATATATATGAAACAACAAAGAAAGTAGGAGATATACTACCACTACTATGCACAAAACTCAACTGTCAGTATGAATACCAATGAACTGAATATACCAAATGAGGACTATCATACACAATAATACCTGCGAACCAGCTAGTACAGGAAACCCCGTATGTACCTAGCTCAATCCATAATACCATACCATATAATACCATACGATACCTCACGATACCTGCGGCCTGATCATGCTCAACCCTCCAGGGAGCCAGCTAGTACAGGAAGCCCGTCTGTTCCTAGCCCTTCGTACAACACTCTGTACGGAATATGCCAACTCTAGAGTGGTACTCGTGGGAGCTACCCAACCGAGTAAAGTAAACCCATATCTACGCCAAGCACCCGCAGGTATATGATCGACACGACTGGGTCAACAAAGAATCACATGCCCTCGGCATCTCAAAGGATAATCAACAAGTATGACCCAATCCATGATCTCACAAAGAATCACGTGCCCTCGGCACCTCAAAGGATAGTCAATAACATGACCCAATCAATGCTCCAGTGCTCACAATCAATCTCAACTCTACCACAAAGAGGAGGTACAACAACATAGCACGAGCCTCACATGATCACCTACTCTAGTATGTACAACAACTGGTACAAGGAATATCAACAGGATAGGTGTAGGCCAAATCATGCAACAAGGATACAAAGAAATCATGCATGCTCATATATATATCATTAGCATATCATGCAATATCAACCTAACAGGTCATATCTACCATAATCACAGCATGTCATGCTATCATAATCCTAATAATATCACACTATCATAATCCAATACCATCATGCTATCATAATCCAATATCATCATATCATGCTAACATAATCCAACACTATCATGCTAACATGAGAGTAAACACATAGGAGGAAGTCCACTGAATCTGGCAAACATCAACCCACCTCAAGAGCTAATCCAACCACGGTGGGGGAAACAGTATCTTTAGATCCAACCCTCCAAGCTAATCAAGCTCCAGCAGCACTCCGATCTGAATATCACCAAAAGACTGCTAACTTCGACAGAACAACAGCTTAGCACCCGATCAGATCAATTAGAGTAGAGGAGAACAAGCTAGGTTACAACTAATGCCAACACATGGCCCTAAACCCAACTTTCTCTCTCTAGAATGGATCACACGAAGTGGAAATGAGCCTAAAAACCATCAGGGACTCACCTATTTATAGGCTCCCAAAATCCCACATCCGGGCGCCCACTTCACAAGTTTCGGGCGTCCGGAAACTCTGCAGGCCAGGTGTCAGCTGGCGGCCAAACGGTCGGTCGGCGGTCAGCAGGCGGTGGGGCGGCGTGTCTCCGGCGGTCGACACGTGTCCTGCGTCGCGACACGTGGCTCTCCACATCAACAGCTCAATCCGGATCCTCATCCGGGCGTCCGGATCCTGCGTCCAGATCCAAAATCCGTCGGCCACAACCGGATCATCCGCAAAGTCCTCTGGGTCCGGAAACATTCGGGCGTCCACTTCCTCCCTTCCGGGCGCCCGAAATCCGTCGACTCCAGAAACCCTCAAAATCCTCAAATTTCCAAGTATTACAGGATATATATGTTGTATATGAAAAGTGCATATTCCATATAATATGACATTATGAGGATAATATGCATGCTAGAGTATTTGTACTAGTAGTGTAATGATGCATTATGAAATGCTAATCAAGATATGCATGCTAGAAAGGAGTGTCATATGAGATACTATTTGGTTGTTGGATTAGTGAAGTCTCTTCGCATACTACAGTATGCTTGTATAGAGAAAAGGGAGGATATGACAAGGCAAAATAAGTTTGTTGCACCTCATCTAGGTGAACAACTATGACGGGCATTGTTGACATTGAGCTCGACCTTTTGGTCGTTGAACGATTCCATGTTTAAGACATGAGGAAAGGGATTCTT
Organism: Puya raimondii; assembly: GCA_016920855.1. NCBI lineage: Eukaryota > Viridiplantae > Streptophyta > Magnoliopsida > Poales > Bromeliaceae > Puya > Puya raimondii. The sequence goes on from JABWPP010000049.1 coordinate 50,152,090, forward strand.
TTGTTGATAATTGTAATTGGCTAAATATGAATTTACTTGGTTAAATGAATACTTGCATGATAACTTTTATACTCTATGTAGTAGAGGTTTATGTAGCTCATGCATGTCATGGATTATGGTCCTGTTGGCATCGTAGAATGCATTGTTATAGCATTGTAGAATGCATTGAAAGTAGCATTAGTATAATGCATTGAGCATGGCTTTGGTTATAGCATATGATAGTAACCCGTTGGGGTCATGAATGAGACGTAGGTCCATTCCTATTGGTAGAGTGAAATGTAACCACTTGCATGTTAGAGACATGTTACATATTGGTAGAAATATACTCACATGTGATTTGAGAACAACATGATATTGTTGACATTTAGCATATTGGCTATTGAATGTCATAAACATGATATGACATGTTTTGACATAGTGTGAGGTTAAGCATATTATATTTCACTTAGGTGAATAACTAGGTTGACATTGTGACATAGTGTTAGATCCTTTGGACATTGGTTGGCTATTCCATGTTAGACATGACGAGCGTGACTTTGGCTATTCCATGTCTAGACATGACGAGTATGGTATTATGTGGTTGATTATGCTTGTTTGCCATTGTGCTCATGCGTACATGCTTGTGAGTGTCGCTCCCTACAAGCCGGCACTCCAGAATTAGCCTATGCGATAGTTATTTCGCTTGCGACAGTTATTTCGCCCGCGCAGTATTAAGACGCCGAAATGGAACCGCCGTGGGCAAGGCTCATCCTTAGCGTGAGGGTGGTGACTACCACGGAGCCATTAGGCATGGCACATGCCGGGACGTTACCATGTGTAAGTCCCTCGTGGATTGGGTAAAAGCTAAGTAAACTGGTCCTAGTACATCACAGTCGGTTGATGCATATACATGTAGTGTATGGACATAGTAGTGAGTTGTTATTTGGTGGTATTACTTAGCTTGACACCTTTTGGATGCATGCATCATAGTTGGACAATCGTTTTAGTCATTATTTGCATGGGGATCCATAGTGGCATTATCCTATACTCATGATGATTAGTATAGAGGCATGGTATTATGATGATATCAAAGAAAATCTTTTAACTAGTATCCATGGCATTAATTTGACATGCATGTAAACTGGTGTGATTAGATGTTGAGCATATGATAGTAGGAACATATTCATGTTCATGTAGATGATTTAGTCATTGGAGGCATGATAGTTGTAGAACTATTTGTTTAACATTTAATATTTTATGCCTTATGTTTCAGTTATACTATCTTGCCTCAGTTGACCTAGCGGTGTAATTTGCCACTCTCGGCGGCTTACCCACTGGAAACTATTGTTTAATAGTTCTCACCCCCATTGTTGTTGGGTTTTTGTTTCAGAGCCTTCCGCAGCAGAAGAGGCTTGGGATCGTGGCGAGGGGTTAGCAGCTAGCTAGAGCCTCTACGATGTTGCTATAGACATACCATGGTGTCCTTTCATTGTATTTTGAGTTAAAGGCGTATAGTTATATTGTTGGTTGATCTGTTAGTACATAAGATGTATAAATTCTTTTGTATATCTCAAGATTTTAGTTGTGTTGATCTTATTTTAGTTGTAGAATTATGTTCTCGCTCTGATCACCTTGTTTAGGACGTATTTCTTCTTCTACTTGATTGTTGTTATTATAGACGCCTTGTGTACATTGTGTGTTGTTTTGAGGTACACGGCGGGTCTGTGCACGTGCCTGGTAGGCTCTCACTAGGGCCCGGGGTGTGACAGATTATTATGGTATCAGAGCCTAGGGTTGAGTCTTAGTGGACCTAGTAAACCTTAGGCAGGTTGGACAATAAGGAATAGGAACGTGTGAGACGGGATCTCTTGTGACTTATTGGTGAAAGTATTATGATTGGGTCATTTCTAAAGCTCCAAAGGTGTTGGAGTTAGATCGGAGTGAACCACTTCTATACCCTTGGAGGGTCACGTTGGCGGCCGACAACGTGACATCGGGAAATAGTGGGAGTCCACTTCATTACTTTCGCATGATTGGGGTTATAGTTTTGTGTGGGGTTGCGTTGGCGTGGGGTGTTTTACCTGCGCATGTTATGCTTGTTGCAGCTTGAGTGGTGAACGACACACTCGATGGCGGCCGAGGCAGCCGAGACGGGAACCCTGCATCCTCCGAATTTGGTGAGACCCTGAAGTGAGAGAACAACTGGCAATTTCAGCAAGCACGGTGGAGCGGCGATCAATTATGATGTTACTCCAAGTTGAGGCTTTGCGCCGGCAGACGAGAGGATTAAGCAACTGGAGGATTTGTTGATCCAGTTGGCAGTCGACCTCAAGAAATTTTATGAGAATGCGAATCGCACCTTGAAAAGGGCGAGAGACGTGGAGACCATTGGAGACGACAAAGAAGCTACTAAGAGTGGCAAGTCTATCGTAAGAAGACAATCAAGGTGTTCAAAGAGAAATTGATTTCGAGAATGTTGATCTATAGCAGGATGAAAGAGGGACGTCAAATCGTCATCAACTATAGCGATGTGTGAGCTGTGGAGTCCGCATGTACCCGATGATGCCCTTGGAGTAGAGGCAAGTACTCTCTTCGTGGCCAGGCGGGCCATTCCCAGTTGGAGTGTCTGAGGAGAACAGTTTCGACAATATTGGGATCGACTTCGCGCGGCTGGTACCGGGTGAAGGCATGCCTGTTTGACAGGCGGAGGTTGATGCAGCGACGATGGAGGTTGTCGCAGCTCGTAGTATTGGAGCTTGTTTGTCGTTTGTTATGATTGTAGCTTTGGATCGGCTGTTTGCCGAATGCATGGCAGGGAACTCATTCCTTGTTGCTTGCGAATCGAGTGGTCCTGATTGCTTGGACTTGGAAGTACTGTTCTTGTACTCCGTTAAGATTGATGTTTCTGTGCGCCAACGAAGCGATTGGCTTTGTTTGGCTGAGAGCGTATAGTTCTGATTTGAACTTGGGCTGGCTCTTCGGTTATCAGATTGCCGATGAGTGAGTGAGCCGAGCTGTAGTATTTTGGGAATCTGGACATGAAATAATGTTTTCAGAGGGCGTGGAAGTTCGCTATTTGCGATGATTGTTTCACCCGCCCAAGCCTAGTTGTTGGCTGAGTGGGCACGTGGCCTTGAGGCCAGTATCTTTGGTGAGAGTTGAGAATCCTCAAAAGCGAGGATGTCTCTTGTGAGGGAGTTGCTTGTGCAATCCCGATTGAGTTGTGAGAATTGAAGGCTTGGTCTGGAGACCTCTTTTGCCTAGTGTTTTCTCTTGCGGAGCATAGATCTCGGTTGTTTTGAGTGGACGGGTCATTTCGACTGTGGGTCGACTATCGTGAACTCGGTAGGGTCACGATCAAGAATATGTACCCGTAGCCGAGATCTGTTGATCTGTTTGATCAAGCTCCATGGATTCTGGTTTTACTCGAGGGTAGTTGCAATCTGAGTACTACTCTCGTTGGATCGAGTTTGAGTTTGGACCGAGGGTGACTTGTTCACTCGGTGTAGACATTACGAAATTGTCGTGGTGTCGTTTGAGCTGTTGATGCTCTTGTGTGTTGTGATGTGTGGCCCTTCTGGGTGTCTTTGTCCCTGTGCGCATCGACGACATGTTGGAAGTCGAGAGGCGATGAAGACCGTGAAGATTCCTTTGAATGAGGACTACAAGTGCTTCAAGTTGAAGACGTGCTGATTCGGTTGTGAGGACTAGCGTCCCTTGGCAGTTGATGCCAAAGTGGATATAATTGGAGATCTCAAGAAATCAAGCCATCCATAGTTGAGTTGGACAAGCGGATGTATTCGAAGTTCAAACTTCCTAGTTTGATTGGATGTTATGGATAATTGTGGGGAGATTACTAAGTTGTCTACTCCCTTCTCTGGACTCACATATTAAGGGATTAAATCTTTTGGAAAGATATGTGTGAGAGAAGTTTTTGGAACTGTTGGTATAGTTGACGACCGCCAACCTTGGTTACCCCGAAGGCGGGTTATGTGCTATGTAGTTGTGTTTCTCTCCATGGACCGAGTTGCACTTTGGTGTGAAATAGAAAGGTAGTATTGACCTTTCAGCAATTGAGAGAATGCAACAGGAATCGCCAAATTGTGATTTGGAAATGATTGCCATGGCGTTTACTTGGAAAATGTGGAAATTTTATGTATAGTTAGTGGTGTGAAGTGCACCCAGATCTTAATGTTGGAGATACCTCTACACTCAAGAAAATGAGTTGAAGCTGTGAAAACAGGTTAGAGGCTGGTGTACTAGAGATATCGATGAGATGGGTAACATGTTGTGATATCTATCCTTTGGATCGGATCACAGGAGTTAGCCTTGATCTCGACTTGTAATGGTGCAATTACGATCAAGAATGCAGCGGCTGGTAAATTCCTTGTGGACTGTCAAATGTGCGTTGGCGATGGAAACCGACAAGTTGTACCTGTGATAGCAGGATTTATGAGATATGCTAAGTAAAAGCTATCTACCTTGTATGGATAGAGGACGATTACCGGAGGCTTCGAAATTGGATTGTCTCGCTTCCAAGCTATATATGATGATTGTTGGGAGATTGTGAATAGGAGTAACTATTCACCTGAGTGGAATTGAGGAAATTTTGCGCAAGTATACCTTGGTAAATTGTGCGACTGCGTAGAGCGTCTAGCTCTATCGCATTGGAATTTGGGCCACTGGACGATTCTCGGTGAGAGATAGAATTTTTGGGCATCTGAATCTGATGATTGGATTGTGATACTTGGTTAAGGAAATCCAAGAGCTATGTGTATGAGGAATCTAAGTTCCAGATTCTTTGGATTATTTGAGACCCTGAGGCAAATGGGCCTAGTGGCGTATCGAGTTGTTTTACTTCAGACCCGTTGAAGGTATATGATGTGTGTTGACACTCCGAGCGAGTATTTGAATTCTACCCCGATGGTGGATGTCGTTTCATTAGCGCTACATGAAGATCTAAACTTCAAGGAGCATTGTTGTGGATTGGACTTGTGGAATGTAGGAATTTGGAATTATCACTATTCCTACTACAAGATGCTTTGGAGCAACATCTTGGATGCGATGCATGGTGTGAGAGTTGGAGACTTCACTATGAGGGCGATGTTCTTATCTCCTTTGGTTTTGCTGTTTGTTGTTGGTTGTTGATCTGTAGTTTCGCGGACGAAACTCCTTTTTAGGAGGGGAGAATGTAGCACACTGAACTTTAGCAAATTGCGGAGTTCTAGTAAGAGAATAGTGGCTTATACTATTCTGGAGTTTGAGTTGAGTTTGGTGAGCTTCGGAGCGTTTTCGGGACTTGCAAAGTGCGAAAACGGACTCCGGGAGTCAAAATCTGCAAAAGTGCAGAATTTGCAATTGCATACCGGTATCTGGTTTTGGGATACCGAAATACAGTGGAAAACTGGATTTTGCGCAGCTCTCGTGTTTTGCGGAATCCGGCATGTGATACCGGAAATGATGCAATGTATACCGGTACTGATGTTTGGTATACCGGTATACTGTTTCGTGGCCTTTTGGCTGAGGCTCGGGTTTTGCAAAATTTGTGCAGTATACCGGTACGCATGTGCGTATACCGGTACACAGTGCTGCAGAGTGCATTTTGTGCAGTTTTGCAGTTTTGGTCTTTGGAGGGGCTTATAGGGATATAGTTACAACCATTACAACTTACCCCTTCACCCCTTCACTGCCTCTTGTGCTGAGGACTTGGAGAAGGAAAGGTAGGGTTCTTCCTCTCTCTTTCTAGGATTTCGCTCCCAAACCCTTGAGATCTTGGGATTTGATCTCTTTTCTCTTCTCCTTTTGCTTGTTGCTTGCTGGTGGAGCATTGGGGAAGACTTGCTTGTGTTGAGGAGAGCTTGTTGTGGTTTTATCTCCAACACTAGCTTCTTTGGACCTAGATTGGAGATCAAAAGAGGTGAGTAACTCTCTTGTAAACCCCTTTTTGTGGTTTATTTGGATTATTGTTGATGAAACCTTAGAATGGTAAACCTAGGGTTTATTTTAGGGTTTCTTGATTGTGAGCTCTTGAGGTTAAATTGATGGGTGTAGAATGTTGTTGTAGGTTGGATTTGAAGATCCCTAACCTCAATTTGGACTTAGAACAAGTTCTACTTGCTCAAGGTATTTTTCACCCATTTACCTCATAGATTTTGGTGGTTTTCGAATTTGTTCGTTCGAAACTTGTAACCCCTTGGAAAATTATCTTAGGGTATGTGAAGCTCGGGGGACAACTTCGTTTTGAAGTACTGCGAGGTTTCGGCGGTTATCCGGTGGGTCTGACCTCACCGAAATGGGTGAACTCCCCCTATGTCTCCTATCTTGTTATAGGATTGATTAGATGCATAATTATGATAATTATGGCATGATGGAAGTTGTGATTGCATGGGATATATATGTTGTATATGAAAAGTGCATATTCCATATAATATGACATTATGAGGATAACATGCATGCTAGAGTATTTGTACTAGTAGTGTAATGATGCATTATGAAATGCTAATTAAGATATGCATGCTAGAAAGGAGTGTCATATGAGACACTATTTGGTTGTTGAATTAGTGAAGTCTCTTCGCATACTAAAGTATGCTTGTATAGAGAAAAGGGAGGATATGACAAGGCAAAATAAGTTTGTTGCACCTCATCTAGGTGAACAACTATGACGGGCATTGTTGACATTGAGCTCGACCTTTTGGTCGTTGAACGATTCCATGTTTAAGACATGAGGAAAGGGATTCTTTTGTGTTGATAATTGTAATTGGCTAAATATGAATTTACTTGGTTAAATGAATACTTGCATGATAACTTTTATACTCTATGTAGTAGAGGTTTATGTAGCTCATGCATGTCATGGATTATGATCCTGTTGGCATCGTAGAATGCATTGTTATAGCATTGTAGAATGCATTGAAAGTAGCATTAGTATAATGCATTGAGCATGGCTTTGGTTATAGCATATGATAGTAACCCGTTGGGGTCATGAATGAGACGTAGGTCCATTCCTATTGGTAGAGTGAAATGTAACCACTTACATGTTAGAGACATGTTACATATTGGTAGAAATATACTCACATGTGATTTGAGAACAACATGGTATTGTTGACACTTAGCATATTGGCTATTGAATGTAATAAACATGATATGACATGTTTTGACATAGTGTGAGGTTAAGAATATTATATTTCACTTAGGTGAATAACTAGGTTGACATTGTGACATAGTGTTAGATCCTTTGGACATTGGTTGGCTATTCCATGTTAGACATGACGAGCGTGACTTTGGCTATTCCATGTCTATACATGACGAGTATGGTATTATGTGGTTGATTATGCTTGTTTGCCATTGTGCTCATGCGTACATGCTTGTGAGTGTCGCTCCCTACAAGCCGGCACTCCAGAGTTAGCCTATGCGACAGTTATTTCGCTTGCGACAGTTATTTCGCCTGCGCAGGAGAGGCTTGGGATCGTGGCGAGGGGTTAGCAGCTAGCTAGAGCCTCTACGATGTTGCTATAGACATACCATGGTGTCCTTTCATTGTATTTTGAGTGAAAGGCGTATAGTTATATTGTTGGTTGATCTGTTAGTACATAAGATGTATAAATTCTTTTGTATATCTCAAGATTTTAGTTGTGTTGATCTTATTTTAGTTGTAGAATTATATTCTCGCTCTGATCACCTTGTTTAGGACGTATTCCTTCTTCTACTTGATTGTTGTTACTATAGACGCCTTGTGTACATTGTGTGTTGTTTTGAGGTACACGGCGGGTCTGTGCACGTGCCTGGTAGGTTCTCACTAGGGCCCGAGGCGTGACAAGGCATGAACAGATTCGCCACATGCACTGTGAATTTCTATCAACACAGACAATATTTCCTGTACTGAATTATGTACGACTTCACACCATAACCACATCATTTAATCAATAGTACAAGATGTAAGTTATTTTGCAGTAGTGGTGATGATTTTTTCCGTCCAAAACTGCACAAGCATAAATCCCTCCATATCTCCGCAGTAACAAACAAAATCTTCCTAATATCTCAGCAATCAAAGCAATGTTCTCTAATTTTTATTTTGGCCTTTTTGCATAAAAAATCCACTAGTTTTGGGCTTTTGCAAAATTGGGCCGCCTTTTTCGATTTTGCACATTCGGTCCGAATTTTCAGGTTTCTGACCAAAATGCCCCTTGTATCTCTCCGCCCCAAACGTGTCACGCCCCGCCGGGCCTTTAACACCAACTAGATGGAAAGGATAACAGCACGGGCGCATGCCCCAGACCAGCCGAACGGATAGAGTCTTTTCTACCCGCCCAAGGCGTCACAACACAAGCTTATCCACAATGTTCCAACTAGGAATGGAGTACAAGAGTTGCACAAGGAAAGCATCAACATAAAGAAGTCCTACTTCTATTACATCACATTGCACATTTATACATGCCCAAATTTTTCTTTTCTTTCTTTCCATTCCATACACCATGTTCCAAAACTATGGAATACATAAGTTTCATACATGTAATGGAAATCCCCTATACTATCAAAGTCCAAGACTAGGGGTACAACTCTATGTATCACCAAAATGGAAGGGCCGCTATCTAGAGAGCTAAACCCTTGCCTCGCTCCGCCGCCTCACTCGCGGAAGGACCTGAAAAACGTGGGGTGAGAACTATAAACATAGTTCCCAATGGGTAAGGCCACCCAAGAGAGAAGCTCGTCCCACCAGGTCCAAAGAAACACCATATGCATAAGTTAGATCACAAATAACTATGCAAGAAATATTTACATGCTTGTAAATAAACATAAAGGATGCAACCAAATGAAATGTAAATTATCATTCTCTCCTAGGTTCATTGTCACGCCCCGGGTTACCTCTTCCCAGGTGCATGACAAGATCCGCCGCATACACAGTATTTCTACCGTGTATACGAAGCGAAAACAACAACATCCACAAAGAAGCTAAAGGTATCAACAGAGCTGCTATATATATATAATCAAAAGATCACTGTACATACATCATCCATAACTCTTATATATAACTCTCATATACATCACTGATATCACAATCTATCTCACTGTATGTACAGACTCAACCATCTATCAAAATGGGTATACCTCTAGCCAAGTATCTGGGGAATAGCTCTACCCGACGGTCTCCTTTCCGCGCTCAGTATGCACAACTGGGGAAGAAGACTCTGCAAAAAAGGTGTCAACAATGGGTGTGAGAACTACTATCAAACAAGTAGTCCTCAGTGGGTACCGCCACCAGCCTCAGCGGTCTGCCCACTAAGTCAATCTCAAGAGATATATATGGAGCAATAAAGAAAGTAGGAGATATACTACCACTACTGTGCACAAAGCTCAACTGTCAGTATGAATACCAATGAACTGAATATACCAAATGAGGACTATCATGAATCCATACACAATACAATACCTGCGAACCAGCTAGTACAGGAAACACCGTCTGTCCCTAGCTCAATCCATAATACCATACAACACAATATGATACCACACGATACCTGTGGCCTGATCATGCTCAACCCTACAGGGAGCCTGCTAGTACAGGAAGCCCGTCTGTCACTAGCCCCTCGTACAACCCTCTGTACGGAACATGCCAACTCCGGAGCGGTACTCGTGGGAGCGACCCAACCGAGTAAAGTAACACATATCAGCGCCAAGCACCCACAGGTATATGATCGACACGACTGGGTCAACAAAGAATCACATGCCCTCGGCATCACAAAGGATAATCAACAAGTATGACCCAATCCACTGATCTCACAAAGAATCACGTGCCCTCGGCACCTCAAAGGATAGTCAATAACATGACCCAATCAATGCTCCAGTGCTCACAATCAATCTCAACTCTACCACAAAGAGGAGGTACAATAATATAGCACGAGCCTCAACATGATCACCTACACTAGTATGTACAACAAATGGTACAAGAGATATCAACAGGATAGGTGTAGGTCAAATCATGCAACAAGGATACAAGGAAATCATGCATGCTCATATATATATCATTAGCATATCATACACATGCAAATCTCAACCTAACAGGTCATATCTAATATAATCTCAGCATGTCATGCTATCATAATTCCAATAATATCACACTGTCATAATCCAATATCATCATATCATCATAATCCAATATCATCATATCATGCTAACATAATCCAACGCTATCATGCTAACATGAGAGTAAACACATAGGAGGAAGTCCACTGAATCTGGCAAACATCAACCCACCTCAAGAGCTAATCCAACCACGGTGGGGAAAACAGTATCCTCAGATCCAACCCTCCAAGCTAATGAAGCTCCAGCAGCACTCCGATCTGAATATCACCAAAAAGGCTGCTAACTTCGACAGAACAACAGCTCAGCACCAGATCAGATCAACAGAGTAGAGGAGAACAAGCTAGGTTACAACTAATGCCAACACATGGCCCTAAACCCAACTTTGTCTCTCTAGAATTTGATCACTCGAAGTGGAAATGAGCCTAAAAGCCATTAGGGACTCACCTATTTATAGGCTCCCAAAAGTCCCACATTCGGGCGCCCGAATCCAACTTCCGGGCGTCCGGAAACTCAGCAGGCCAGGTGTCAGCTGGCGGCCAAACGGTCGGTCGGCGGTCGGCAGGCGGTGGGGCGGCGTGTCTCCGGCGGTCGACACGTGTCCTGCGTCGCGACACGTGGCACTCCACGTCAACAGCTCAATCCGGATCCACATCCGGGCGTCCGAAACCTACGCCCAGATCCAGAACTCGTCGGCCACAACCGGATCATCCGAAAAGCCCTCTGGGTCCGGAAACATTCGGGTGTCCACTTCCTCACTTCCGGGCGCCAGAAATCTGTCGACTCCAGAAACCCTCAAACTTCTCAAATTTCCAAGTATTACATTCTCCCCTCCTTAAAAATAGTTTCGTCCTCGAAAATAAGGTAAACACTCACCTCAAGATGTAAACAGGTGGGGATAAGATCTCTGCATAACCGTCTCCAATTCCCATGTAGCCTCTCTATCATTATGAAAATCCCACTGTACCTTGACATAAGGTATGACCCGATTACGCAATTCCCTCGTCTCACGAGCAAGAATTCGTATCGGTCGCTCCTCGTACTGCAAATCCTCAGTAAGCTCTAGTGGGAAAAAATCTATCACATGGGAAGGATCGTGCATGTATCTCCTCAGAACAGATACATGAAAGACATCGTGCAGTCCTGCTAGTCGAGGCGGAAGGGCTAATCGATATGCCACGGGTCCTACTCTCTCCAAGACCTCAAAAGGACCAATAAACCGCGGACTAAGCTTTCCGCGAATCCCAAATCTCCGTATGCCCTTCGATGGTGAGACCTTCAAGAATACATGATCACCAACATGAAATTCCAGATCTCGCCTCCGAGTATCAGAATAACTCTTTTGCCTGCTCTGAGCCGTCTCAATATGCCGCCGTATCATTTTAACCTTCTCTTCAGCTTCAAGCAAAAGGTCTGGACCCAACGTCTTCCTTTCACCAACATCATCCCAAAACAGAGGTGATCGACATTTGCGTCCATACAATGCTTCAAACGGAGCCATCTTAATGCTCGCTTGATAGCTATTGTTGTACGCAAACTCTACCAATCTCAGATGTCGATCCCAACCTCCACCAAAATCCAAGACACAAGCTCTCAACATATCCTCGAGTGTCTGTATAGTGCGCTCGGACTGACCATCAGTCTGGGGATGAAATGCAGTGCTAAATCGAAGCTGAGTTCCCAAAGCTGTCTGTAACTCTTCCAGAAATGAGAAACAAACATTGGGTCTCTATCAGATACTATTGAGATTGGCACTCCATGCAATCTCAATATCTCATCCAGATAAAGCTGTGCAAGTCGCTCACGTGACCAAGTAATCTGCATAGGCAGGAAATGAGCAGACTTCGTCAGCCTATCAACAATCACCCAAATAGAATCATAGCCGCTCAAAGTCCTCGGCAATCCTAAGACAAAATCCATAGTGATATGACCCCACTTCCATTCAGGTATTGGAAGGCTCTGTAGCTTACCAGCTGGTACTCGATGTTCAGCCTTAACTTGCTGACATGTCAAACATTGAGCTACAGCCCTACCAATATCCCGCTTCATGCCATTCCACCAGAAATGAGTCTTCAGATCCTGATACATCTTAGTCCCTCCAGGATGTACAGAATAAGGAGAATAATGTGCTTCCTTCAATATCTCCTCTCGAATCTCCAAATCTGCTGGTACACACAGTCGTCCTCTATAACGAAGAGTCTCAGCATCATCATAAGAAAAACCTTCAAGAACACCACTCCTCAGTTGATCTTGAACCTTTATCAAATAAGGGTCTACACTCTGTTTCTCTCGAATCCTCTCCAACAGAGTGGGCTAAATGATCAGAGTCATCAGTCTCGCCGTCATCCCAGAAGTAACCACCTCAAGGGACAACCTCCGCATCTCTTCAATTAGGACAGGCTGTTGAGTAATACACAAACTCAAAGTTGCTACAGCCTTCCTACTCAAAGCATCGGCAACAACATTTGCCTTACCGGGATGGTATAAGATAGAGATGTCATAATCCTTCAATAATTCTAACCATCTCCGTTGCCGTAGATTCAACTCTTTCTGTGTTAACAGATACTTGAAGCTCTTGTGATCTGTATACACTTCACAATGCTCTCCATAGAGATAGTGGCGCCATAGCTTCAGTGCAAAGACTACCGCCACCAACTCCAGATCATGAGTGGGGTAGTTCTTCTCATATTCCTTTAGTTGTCTTGAAGCATATGCAATCACCCTACCATGTTGCATCAGCACGCAACCCAAGCCACTATGCGAAGCATCACTATAAATAACAAATCCTTCGCCCATCACTGGCAGCGCAAGAATAGGGGCTGTCATCAATCTCTGCTTAAGCTCATCAAAGCATTCTTGGCACTCATTACTCCAAACATACTTAACCCCTTTCCTGGTTAGTCGAGTAAGTGGCGTAGAGAGTTTCGCAAAACTTTCCACAAACCGCCGATAATACCCGGCTAAGCCAAGAAAACTCCGCACTTCAGAAATGGTCGTCGGTCTAGGCCAATCACGAATTGCCTCAACCTTCTTAGGATCAACAGCTACTCCCGAAGCTGAAATCACATGGCCTAAAAAGGCTACCTCTCTCAACCAGAATTCACACTTCTTCAACTTTGCATACAACTTCTTTTCTTGCAAGAGTTGTAGCACTAATCTCAGATGCTCCTCATGCTCCGCATCACTACGGGAGTAAATCAGAATATCATCGATAAAGACTACCACAAACTTGTCCAAGAAAGACTTAAAGACTCAGTTCATCATATCCATAAATGCAGCAGGGGCATTCGTCAAACCAAAAGGCATGACTGTGAACTCATAATGCCCATACCGAGTTCTAAAAGCTGTCTTAGAAATATCCTCGGCCATCACCTTCAACTGGTGGTAACCGGACTGAAGATCAATCTTAGAAAAGACACAAGCTCCCTGCAATTGATCGAACAGATCATCGATACGTGGGAGGGGGTATCTATTCTTGATGGTCACTTTGTTCAGTTCCTGATAATCCACACACAACCTCAGTGAACCATCCTTCTTCTTCACAAACAGCACAGGCGCTCCCCAAGGCGACACACTAGGTCTGATAAAACATTTATCCATAAGATCCTGCAGCTGCGCCTTCAACTCTCTCAATTCAGCTGGTGCCATTCTATAGGGTGTCTTCGAGATTGGCGCAGTTCCTGGTACCACATCAATCACGAATTCAATCTCCCTATCAGGAGGCATCGAGGATAACTCAGAAGGAAAGACATCCGGAAACTCACGGACAATAGGAATATCCTCGAGTCCTGGTACAACAGTGGGCACCTCAGTCACTATTGCAAAATAGGCCATACAACCTCTACTCAACATATGTCTGGCCTTAGAAGAAGAGATCGTCACTGCGAACAGTGAACTCCTACAACCTTCATAAATGTACTCCTCATGTCCAGGCTCACGAAAAATCACCGTCTTGGTTCCACAATCGATTGTAGCAAAGTATTGAGATAACCAATCCATGCCAAGGATTACATCAAAATCCTGCAACTGTCTCAATACTAATAAATCAGCAGGCATGATCCAAGGCCCTATTTGCACAGGACATCCTAAACAACCCTGCGTCACCTGCAAACTATGGTCGGGTACCCGCACCTCCTGTGTCTGGGGTAACGACCCTATCTCTAAACCATGATGCAATGCAAATACCCTACTAACAAAGGAATGCGATGCACCAGTATCGAATAAAGTACGCGATCTAATGCCACAAATCAAAACTATACCTGCCACCACTCGATCAGCTATCGAGGCATCCTCAATCTGAGCGGCATAAACTCGTCCGCTCGTCGGTGGCTGGCGTCGATCCGGCTGTCGTGGCATAGAAGATCGCTCCTGAGAAAATACCGGGGAGGCTCCAGAATATTGCGGTGGGGAGAAAGGCACAGACGCCATAGAAGGAGCTGCTACAAGTCTGGGACAAGCCCTCCTGATGTGTCCTGGCTGTCCACACTCATAACATCGGCCCTCTCGTCTATCACAGAGATAAGCAAAATGAGGTCCTCTACAAATCACACATCGGGGAGATCCCTTCGACTGCTGCTGCTGTCGCTGCTGGCGATATCCTCCAGACTGCTGGAGACTAGAAGATCCACGTCCCTGGAAACGCGATCGCTGGGGTGGTCTAGGTGGCCGCCTGCTACTTGATTGCCCTCCATCATCAGACGCCGGGCGCTTCCTCTCCTGACCTTGAGCTGGGTCCAAAAGCTGCCCTCTCGTCACAAATGGCCCTCGCTCTACCCACAGAGACTGCTCAATAGTAGCATCCAAGGTATGAAGTCTCTGCGAGTGGACAAATGGAAAGATCTCGGGTCTCAAACCCTTCTCATACAGATAGACCTTCTGTATCTCATCTCTCGCCGCTGGGGGAACACAGTTGAGTAATTTAGTAAACTCCCTCGCATACTCCTGCACCGAGCGATTCCCCTGCTTCAGATTCTTCAAATCTTCCTCTATCTTCATCTTTACACTACTGGGAAAATATGCTCCATACATAATCCCCTGAAATTCGCTCCAAGACATCTGTAGAGGATTCATGGACCTATGATCACGGGTCCTCCTCCACCAGACATGAGCATCACCAGATAAACAATGAACCGCCATATGCACCTGCTCCCGTGCTGGCACAAAGAGATCCTCGAACAACTTCTCCATCTCACAAATCCAGGCTTCTACCACCCATGGCTCTATACTACTACCATTGAATCGCGGTGGATCAAACCTACAGAAGCGAGCCAATCTATCCGCCATCCGCTCCTGCTCTTC
The DNA here is from genome assembly GCA_016920855.1 of Puya raimondii. NCBI lineage: Eukaryota > Viridiplantae > Streptophyta > Magnoliopsida > Poales > Bromeliaceae > Puya > Puya raimondii. The sequence goes on from JABWPP010000049.1 coordinate 50,167,438, forward strand.
TTCAGAAAGCACTTGACTGGGCTGAGTACTTTCTTCTCTGGGTTGAGATGTAGTTGGAGTAGTTGCCGCCTTAGGTTCCATAGCTCGAGGCGTAGAGAAAGCATCACACATTTTCTGCAACAAGGCACTCTGCTGCCTTCCAACTGCAGCTATGTCTGCTAGCTGCTCCTGCAGAGCGGGCCGTTCACTAGGTCCCGTCTGCTCAGGCATATCCGAAGGCGTCGGATGTGCTCGCGTCGACGGTCGTCGAGGAGGCATAATAACAACCTGCAACAGAATACCCAATTAGGACCACAAACAATCTCACGACCCAATCTAGCGAAAGTCTAGAAGGACACTTCTTTTCTTCTCAGATTATTATGTCGTCTGCAGCCAACATAATTCATCCGATAAGAGAAGGCATAATCCCTCAATCACTCTTCCTACACAAGGAAGGATTCAAAAACCCAATCTTTGACTTTCGCGATCAATCACGTCTCTCTCGTCATTCTTAGGTCTGTTTATCTTAAGTTTCCTAGGCCCTCATGACCTATTCCTAAGCTCTGATATCAACTTAATCTGTCACGCCCTGGGTTACCTCTTCCCATGCGCATGACAAGATCCGCCGCATACACAGTATTTCTACCGTGTATACGAAGTGAAAACAACAACATCCACAAAGAAGCTAAAGGTATCAACAGAGCTGCTATATATATATAATCAAAAGATCACTGTACATACATCATCCATAACTCTCATATATAACTCTCATATACATCACTGATATCACAATCTATCTCACTGTATGTACAGACTCAACCATCTATCAAAATGGGTATACCTCTAGCCAAGTATCCGGGGAATAGCTCTACCCGACGGTCTCCTTTTCGCGCTCAGTATGCACAACTGGGGAAGAAGACTCTGCAAAAAAGGTGTCAACAACGGGTGTGAGAACTACTATCAAACAAGTAGTCCTCAGTGGGTACCGCCAGCAGCCTCAGCGGTCTGCCCACTAAGTCCTCAATCTCAAGAGATATATATGGAGCAATAAAAAAAGTAGGAGATATACTACCACTACTATGCACAAAGCTCAACTGTCAGTATGAATACCAATGAACTGAATATACCAAATGAGGACTATCATGAATCCATACACAATACAATACCTGCGAACCAGCTAGTACAGGAAACACCGTCTGTCCCTAGCTCAATCCATAATACCATACAACACAATATGATACCACACGATACCTGCGGCCTGATCATGCTCAACCCTACAGGGAGCCTGCTAGTACAGGAAGCCCGTCTGTCACTAGCCCCTCGTACAACCCTCTGTACGGAACATGCCAACTCCGGAGCGGTACTCGTGGGAGCGACCCTACCGAGTAAAGTAACACATATCAGCGCCAAGCACCCACAGGTATATGATCGACACGACTGGGTCAACAAAGAATCACATGCCCTCGGCATCACAAAGGATAATCAACAAGTATGACCCAATCCACTGATCTTACAAAGAATCACGTGCCCTCGGCACCTCAAAGGATAGTCAATAACATGACCCAATCAATGCTCCAGTGCTCACAATCAATCTCAACTCTACCACAAAGAGGAGGTACAACAACATAGCACGAGCCTCAACATGATCACCTACACTAGTATGTACAACAACTGGTACAAGGGATATCAACAGGATAGGTGTAGGTCAAATCATGCAACAAGGATACAAGGAAATCATGCATGCTCATATATATATCATTAGCATATCATACACATGCAAATCTCAACCTAACAGGTCATATCTAATATAATCTCAGCATGTCATGCTATCATAATTCCAATAATATCATACTATCATAATCCAATATCATCATATCATCATAATCCAATATCATCATATCATGCTAACATAATCCAACACTATCATGCTAACATGAGAGTAAACACATAGGAGGAAGTCCACTGAATCTGGCAAACATCAACCCACCTCAAGAGCTAATCCAACCACGGTGGGGAAAACAGTATCCTCAGATCCAACCCTCCAAGCTAATCAAGTTCCAACAGCACTCCGATCTGAATATCACCAAAAAGGCTGCTAACTTCGACAGAACAACAGCTCAGCACCAGATCAGATCAACAGAGTAGAGGAGAACAAGCTAGGTTACAACTAATGCCAACACATGGCCCTAAACCCAACTTTCTCTCTCTAGAATTGGATCACACGAAGTGGAAATGAGCCTAAAAACCATCAGGGACTCACCTATTTATAGGCTCCCAAAAGTCCCACATTCGGGCGCCCGAATCCAACTTCCGGGCGTCTGAATACTCAGCAGGCCAGGTGTCAGCTTGCGGCCAAACGGTCGGTCGGCGGTCGGCAGGCGGTGGGGCGGCATGTCTCCAGCGGTCGACACGTGTCCTGCGTCGCGACACGTGGCACTCCACGTCAACAGCTCGATCCGGATCCACATCCGGGCGTCCGAAACCTGCGCCCAGATCCAGAACTCGTCGGCCACAACCGGATCATCCGTAAAGCCCTCTGGGTCCGGAAACATTCTGGCGTCAACTTCCTCACTTCCGGGCGCCCGAAATCCGTCGACTCCAGAAACCCTCAAACTTCTCAAATTTCCAAGTATACATTCATCCTATATTTCACATTGACTAAGTTCAATTACTTGTCATATACTTATGGTTTCGGAATCGCCGTCTCACCATAAGGGTTCCAACATTCAAGGAGTGAACTCGTCACCTCCTAGTTCGTGTAGCGAACTCGTCGCATACTCGGGATAGCAAAATCGTCGCATACCCCATCTCAACACCGCCATCACATGGCATGGGTAGCGAACTCGTCGCATACCCGGGATAGCAACCTCGTCGCACATCCCATTTCAACACCGCCATCACCTGGCATGGGTAGCGAACTCGTCGCATACCCGGGATAGCAACCTCGTCGCACATCCCATTTCAACACCGCCATCACATGGCATGGTAGCGAAATCGTCGCATACCCGGGATAGCAAAATCGTCGCACATCCCGTTTCAACACCGCCAACTCATGGCATGGTAGCGAAATCGTCGCATACCCGGGATAGCAAAATCGTCGCACATCCCGTTGTTCACATTTTACACTTGCCAACCTAAGTCTCATGACCTTAGGTTCAAGTCACTAAGTCTCACCTATGTTCAATAACACTAGGTTTACTTTCTCATTCTCAACCTAGGTTCCATGACTCTAGGTTCCAATCTCATGTCCAACCTATGTTCAATGACACTAGGTTCCATTCTCACATGTTCCAACCTATGTTCAATGACACTAGGTTCCATTCTCACATGTTCCAACCTATGTTCAATAACACTAGGTTCTATTCTCACATGTCTAAACCTATGTTCAATGACACTAGGTTCTATTCTCACATGTCTCAACCTATGTTCAATAACACTAGGTTCAATCATACATGCAACCATGCAACAAGTATAGATAATTGAATTATACTTGAATTCTATATCATGCAATAGGAGCTCATTGCTCTACCTATCATGATTTTACCTTTGCCAACATGCAAATTCTAGGGTTCACAACACATACAATTTTATCTTGAAATGGATATTTACCCTAGAGATGGAAGTGACCTAATTACTTCGGTAAACACAAACCCACCTCAAGAGCTTCCAAATTCTTGTATTCTTCAAGCTCCTAAGTCTTCAAGCCTTGAGTTCTTGTTTGAACCCAAGCTTCTACAAGAAAACGGTTCGTTACTCGTTACGAATCCTTAATTCAACTCAATACACGAAATCAAGTGTTCTAACATGATTTCCAATGCCTCAATTGCAATTTTCGAAGGTCCAAATATTTTTAGAACCTCCCAAGGCAAAAACCCTCATTTAACCTAGGTTTCACATGCATGCATGTAGAACCACAAAATTTCTTGGCCAATCTCCACATTTTGTGTTTTAGATTGCCTAGGGTTCTCAAAAACCTCATAATAAAGGATTAAATCCAAGGTTTGAACCCAAAACGTGAGGAACTAACCTTAACCACGAATTCTCCAAGCTCCTTCTTGCACCAAGAAGCTTCTTTTCTCCTTTGGAAGCCTTTTCCAAGCTCCAATCCACCACTTCTCCAAGCTTTGGAGAGTTCTCTAGAGAGAGAAAGTGAGAGGAATAGAGAGGAGAAGTAGAGAGGAAGACAATGAGAAGGGGAGAAGGTCTCAGCCCTTCATACACCCCCAATACATGTGAAAAGTCCATTTTGCCCCTCTCCACAAACAACACAACAACCAGCCCAAAACTGGATTTTCGTAACACTGTATACCGGTATGTGCATGTGCATACCGGTATACGGGTGTTAGTTCCGTTATACCTCGAAGGATTCCGCAGAACCCGAGAGCTGGGTTTACTTTTTCGACCATCGCATTCCGGTATACCTCATCACATACCGGTATACGGTGACAGTTCCGGTATTCCCCGGAGAATTCTGTAAAACCCGAGAGCTGTGTTTTCGGTTTCAACCATGGCATTCCGGTATACCTCATCACATACCGGTACTAATCACTTCAGTACCGGTATGGAGATCCACATACCGGAATCCAGTGCAGACTTCACAAGTTCAGCAGTTTTAACTTTTCGAAGTCCGTTTTCGCGCCTCATTTGCACCGAAAACACTTCTCACAAGTCCCAAACTTGGCTTAAGCCTCACATATAGCCTTTCTTGCTATTTTTCCATCGAAACTCCATAATTTGTAGAAGTTCGGTACGATGCACTGAAATTCAGTGTACTACAAAACGTATGCGCTTTCTAGCTCGTATACGCATACGTAGCGTACGGCGTCTGCGAGCGCAATAAATGCCAGCGCATTAAATGTGACACCCGCTGGCTTACGCAAGCTCCCATTCATCTGTACGCGAACCAAAGCGCCCCCGCTATTCGCTAGCCGCGGTGTTTGCTGTTCGTGGTTTCGAAATTTCAATAATCGAAGCTTTATTTGGAAGTGTACGCGGCATGCAACGGGAACAATAGTGCAACGTGAAGAAAAATAGTGCAATCATCGTTAAAATGGTGCAAAATGGTGCGGACCACATGATGGAGCAAACAGTCAGACTTCTTCCTGAACCGTCGTCCCGTGCTTCTTATTCTATTTGTAGAGCTCTCGCACTACTCCATGCAAGATTGGCAGCTAATTCCAGCAGTTTTCGCCGCGTTCGGCGCTTGCAGAAGAGAAGTGGAGGAAGCATGGAGGAGGGAGTTTTAGGGTTAGGAAGTGGAGGAGGGGCAGAGGGATCATTTTCAGAGAGGACAAGGGCATGCAACCTGTGCAACTTTGGGGGCAACGGTGTATTAGAGCAAAAAAGGCAGTAAATGGTGTAACAATAGGTACTGCCATATGCTTCAAAAATAGTGCAACTTCGGCAAGTGTTGGCTTCGGCAAGTGTTAGGTTGGCTATAGAAGTTGTTGACTTCGACAATTGTTGGCTTCGGCAAGTGTTGGCTTGCCATATCCTATAGAAGTTGTTTTTAAGCCCGCCGAATGTGCTCGTCAACTTCAGCAAGTGTTGGCTTGGCTAGAAGCAGTGCAAATATTTTCATGTATGTTGTGCTAACATGTCGGTAATAGCGCAAGCCAGGCATTAAATAGTGTAATAATGAACAAAAGAGTGCAACATTGTTCATCAAAAAGTGTAACTGCCCCTAACTAGTGCAACACCACTATCTAACCACTCTCTAACCAGTGCAACACCGCAAATGACAGAAAATACAATACAAGAACAACAAGAAGATTACAGATTGAAATAGAAAATGCACTTTCCATTAATCTAGGAGCAAGGATTACATTTGCTGGGACCAAGGATTACATTTGCTTTGAAACCAAGGATTACATTCTTCTTTGATGAAAATTAAACTATTTCATACGGATATGTGATGTGCAATCCAAGCACAGGGCCACTACTGTTCATCAATGAGGCGAAGGCGACGAAGGGCGTCCCCCACTAAGCGCAAGCGATGCAGCCATGGTTCATGAGGGTTGTCGAGATCCCCGTCCACAGCCGCTGCGGCGGCGGTGGCGGTGGTGGGCGAAGCTCTTCCTCGTCTTGTTACTTTCGGCGGCAGCGGCGGATGTTACGGGGGCAGTTATTACACTCGTCGTGGTTGGCGGCGGTGGTGTTGCCTACGACGGCCGCCGCGGAAGGGGAGTTAGTCGAAGGAGGGCTCGCGGAGGAGGCTGCTGTCGGGCAGGGTAGGATCAAGCAGATCTGCATTAAGATAGATGCACACTATGTGGAGTGCGTCAGTTGGTGCGAGCCCTTTGGATCTCCGCTCTACCAGGTGCGCAAACAGACTCAATGATGAGTAGAAGAAGAGAATCGAGCAGGTTCAATAAAAATGTCGAAAAAAAATTTCGAACTTTGAAGAGAAAAGGGCCAATGGGCTCGCAGCAACGGAACCACTCCAGATAGTGAGCATCGATCTTAACGCAGATCTGTTTGCTCCTACCCTGCCCGATAGCAGCCTCCTCTGCGAGCCCTGCTTCGACTAAGTCCCCTTCCGCGGCGGCCGCCGTAGGCAACACCACCGCCGCCAACCACGACGACTGTAATATCCGCCCCCGCAACATCCGCCGCTACCGCCGAAAGTAACAAGACGAGGGACAGCTTCGCCCTCCGCCGCTGCCGCCGCCGCAGCAGCTATGGACAGGGATCTCGACAACCCTCATGAACCATGCCCGCATCGCTTGCGCTTAGGGGGGGACGCCCTTCGTCGCCTTCGCCTCCTTGACGAACAGTGTTCCCTTTACCTCCTTTTATAATTGAATAACCCTAAAGGTCGAGAGAAAATACTGTATGAAACAGTAGAAAACGTACGATGCAAACGATTGAACAAAATAGTGCAACATCCTGAAGAAACAGTAGAAAGAACGATGTTTTACGGGTATAAATGGTGCAACATACCTTTACAAAGGTTATATTGTAGTACTCAGAAATTTTTGAGATTTAGGGTTTCTGGACTTGGGGGGATTCGGGCGCCCGGAAGTGAGGTTGTGGACGCCCGAATGTTCCGGACCCTGTTGCACTTTGTGGACGATCCGGTTGTGGCCGACGAGTTGTGGATCTGGGCGCATGATTCGGACGCCCGGAAGAGAATCCGGTTTGAGTTGTGACGTGGAGAGCCACGTGTCGCGACGCAGGACACGTGTCGATCGCCGGAGACACGCCGCCCCACCGCCTGCTGACCGTCGACCGACCGCTTGACCGCACGACGACACCTGGACAGCAGCATTTTCGGACGCCCGGAAGTTGGGAAGTGGGCGGCCGAAAGTGGGATTTTGGGAGCCTATAAATAGGCGAGTCCCTGATGGTTTTTGGGGTTATTTCCACTTCGTGATTTCGTTTCTAGAGAGAGAGAAAGCTAGAGTAAGGGCCATGAGTTGGCATTAGTTTGTGATCTAGCTTGTTCTCCTCTATCCTGCTGATCTGATCTGGTGCTGAGCTGTTATTCTGCTGGAGATAGCAGTTCCTTGGAGGTTTACTCAGATCGGAGTGCTGCCGGAGTTCGTTATCTTGGAGGGTTGGATCTGAGGCTTGTTGTTTCCCCACCGTAGTTGGATTAGCTTTTGAGGTGGGTTGATGTTTGCCAGATTCAGTGGACTTCCTCCTACGTGTTTTATCTCATGTTAGCATAATATGATATGATGTTGCTTGGATTATGTTAGCATGATATGACAATTGGATTATGATATGTGGATATTGGATTATGTTATTGGGATTATGATAGTATGCCATGCTAAGATTATGTAGAGATGCCATGTTAGGTTGAGACTGATCTATAGACTGCATGGGCATGTTATGATCTTAGATGTGCTAATGATATGTATGTGAGCATGCATGATTTCCTTGTATCCTTGTTGCATGATTGGACCTACACCTATTCTGTTGATCCTTTGTACCAGTTGTTGTACATGTAGTGTAGGTGATCATGTTGTGGCTCGTGCTATGTTATTATACCTCCTCTTTGTGGTAGAGTTGAGAGCCTCCTCTTTGTGGTAGAGTTGAGATGGATTGTGAGCACTGGAGCATTGATTGTGCCGAGGGCACGTGGTTCTTTGTGAGAGCATTGATTGGGTCACACTTGTTGATTATCCTTTGTGGTGCCGAGGGCACAGTGGATTGGGTCTTACTTGTTGACTATTATTTGAGGTGCCGAGGGCACATGATCCTTTGTTGACCCAGTCGTGTCGATCATATACCTGCAGGTGCTTGGCGTATACTATGGTTGTACTTTACTCGGTTGGGTCACTCCCACGAGTACCACTCTAGAGTTGGCATGTTCCGTACAGAGGGTTGTACGAGGGGCTAGTTACAGACGGGCTTCCTGTACTAGTCGGCTCCCTGGAGGGTTGAGCAGCTCCCTGGAGGGTTGAGCGTGATCAGGCCGCAGGTATGGTATTGTGAGGTATTGTATGGCGAGAGCTAGGTACAGATGGGGTTCCTGTACAACTGGTTCGCAGGTATTGTATTGTGTATGATAGTCCTCATTTGGTATATTCAGTTCATTGGTATTCATACTGACAGTTGAGCTTTGTGCATAGTAGTGGTAGTATATCTCCTACTCTTTTATTGCTCTATACATATCTCTTGAGATTGAGGACTTAGTGGGCAGACCGCTGAGGCTGGTGGCGGTACCCACTGAGGACTACTTGATTGATAGTAGTTCTCACACCCATTGGTGACATCTTTTTGCAGAGTCTTCTTCCCCTGTTGTGCATACTGAGCGCGGAAAGGAGACCGTCGGGTAGAGCTATTCCCCGGATACTTGGCTAGAGGTATACCCATTTTGGATAGATGGTTGAGTCTGTACATACAGTATGATTGTGATATCAGTGTTGTATATGAGAGTTATATATGAGAGTTATGGATGATGTATGTACAGTGATCTTTTGATATATTATATAGCAGCTCTGTTGATACCTTTAGCTCTGTGTGTTTGATTGTGGATGTTGTTTCGCTTCGTATACATGGTAGAGATACTGTGTATGCGGCGGATCTGGTCATGCGCCTGGGAAGAGGTAACCCGGGGCGTGACAGATTAAGTTGGTATCAGAGCTTAGGAATAGGTCAAGAGGGCCTAGGAAACCTAAGATAAACAGACCTAAGAATGACGAGAGAGACGTGATTGATCGCGAAAGTCAAAGATTGGGTTTTGAATCCTTCCTTGTGTAGGAAGAGTGATTGAGGGATTATGCCTTCTCTTATCGGATGAATTATGTTGGCTGCAGACGACATAATAATCTGAGAAGAAAAGAAGTGTCCTTCTAGACTTTCGCCAGATTGGGTCGTGAGATTGTTTGTGGTCATAAGCGGGTATTCTATTGCAGGTTGTTACTATGCCTCCTTGACGACCATCGATGCGAGCGCATCCGACGCCTTCGGATATGCCTGAGCAAACGGGACCTAGTGAACGGCCCGCTCTGCAGGAGCAGCTAGCAGACATAGCTGCAGTTGGAAGGCAGCAGAGTGCCTTGTTACAGAAGATGTGTGATGCTTTCTCTACGCCTCGAGCTATGGAACCTCAGGCGACGACGACCCCAACTACATCTCAACATGGAGAAGGAAGTACTCAGCCTAGTCAAGTGCTTTCTGAAGAGGAGCAGGAGCGGATGGCGGATAGATTAGCTCGCTTCTGTAGGTTTGATCCACCGCGATTCAATGGTAGTAGTATAGAACCGTGGGTGGTAGAAGCCTGGATTTGTGAGATGGAGAGGTTGTTTAGGATGTCCCGTGCAAATTGGACCTTGGATCATGCCTGTTGACTTATTGGTATTGAGACAATTGCAAGATTTTGATGTAATCCTAGGCATGGATTGGTTATCTCGATACTTTGCTACGATCGATTATGGATCTAAGACGGTAATCTTTCGTGAGCCTGGACATGAGGAGTATGTTTATGAAGGTTGTAAGAGTTCACTGTTCGCAGTGACGATCTCTTCTTCTAAGGCCAGACAGATGTTAAATAGTGGATGTATGGCCTATTTTGCAACAGTAACTGAGGTGCCCACTGTTGTACCAGGACTCGAGGATATTCCTATTGTCCTTGAATTTCCGGACGTATTTCCTTCTGAGTTATCCTCGATGCCTCCTGATAGGGAGATTGAATTCGTGATTGATGTGGTACCAGGAACCGCGCCAATCTCGAAGACACCCTATAGAATGGCACCAGCTGAATTGAGAGAGTTGAAGGCGCAATTGCAGGATCTTATGGATAAAGGTTTTATTAGACACAGTGTGTCGCCTTGGGGAGCGCCTGTGTTGTTTGTAAAGAAGAAGGATGGTTCATTTAGGTTGTGTGTGGATTATCGAGAATTGAACAAAGTGACCATCAAGAATAGATACCCCCTCCCACGTATCGATGATCTGTTCGATCAATTGCAGGGAGCGTGTGTCTTTTCTAAGATTGATCTTCAGTCCGGTTACCACCAGTTGAAGGTGAAGGCCGAGGATATTTCTAAGACCGCTTTTAGAACTCGGTATGGGCATTATGAGTTTACAGTCATGCCGTTTGGGTTGACTAATGCCCCTGCTGCATTTATGGATATGATGAACCGAGTCTTTAAGTCCTTCTTGGACAAGTTTGTGGTAGTCTTCATTGATGACATCTTGATTTACTCCCGTGATGATGCGGAGCATGAGGAGCATCTGAGATTAGTGCTACAACTCTTGCGAGAAAAGAAGTTGTATGCAAAGCTAAAGAAGTGTGAGTTTTGGTTAAGTGAGGTTGCCTTTTTAGGCCACGTGATTTCAGCTTCGGGAGTAGCTGTTGATCCTAAGAAGATTGAGGCAATTCGTGATTGGCCTAGACCGACGACCATTTCTGAGGTGCGAAGTTTTCTTGGTCTAGCCGGGTATTATCGACGATTTGTGGAGAGCTTTGCGAAACTCTCTACACCACTTACTCGGTTAACCAGGAAAGGAGTTAAGTATATTTGGAGTGATGAGTGTCAAGAATGCTTTGATGAGCTTAAGCAAAGATTGATGACAGCCCCTATTCTTGCACTACCTGTAATGAGCGAAGGATTTATAATTTATAGTGATGCTTCGCATAGTGGCTTGGGTTGCGTGCTGATGCAACATGGCAAAGTGATTGCATATGCTTCAAGACAACTAAAGGAATATGAGAAGAACTACCCCACTCATGATCTGGAGTTGGCGGCGGTAGTCTTTGCTCTGAAGCTATGGCGCCACTATCTTTATGGAGAGCATTGTGAAGTGTATATAGATCACAAGAGTCTTAAGTATCTGTTTACACAGAAAGAGTTGAATCTACGGCAACGGAGATGGTTAGAATTATTGAAGGATTATGACATCTCTATATTATACCATCCCGGTAAGGCGAACGTTGTTGCCGATGCTTTGAGTAGGAAGGCTGTGGCAACTTTGAGTTTGTGTATTACTCAACAGCCTGTCCTAGTGGAAGAGATGCGGAGGTTGTCCCTTGAAGTGGTTACTCACGGGATGACAGCGAGACTGATGACTCTGATCTTGCAGCCCACTCTGTTAGATAGGATTCGAGAGAAACAGAGTGTTGACCCTTATCTGATGAAAATTCGAGATCAACTGAGGAGTGGAGATCTTGAAGACTTTACTTGTGATGATGCTGAGACTCTTCGTTATAGAGGACGTCTATGTGTACCAGCGGATCTGGAGATTCGAGAGGAGATATTGAAGGAAGCACATTATTCTCCTTATTCTGTACATCCTGGAGGGACAAAGATGTACCAGGATCTGAAGACTCACTTCTGGTGGAATGGTATGAAGCGGGATATTGGTAGAGCTGTAGCTCAATGTTTGACATGTCAGCAAGTTAAGGCTGAACATCGTGTACCAGCTGGTAAGCTACAGAGTCTTCCAATACCTGAGTGGAAGTGGGATCATATTACGATGGATTTCATCGTAGGATTGCCGAGGACTTCGAGCGGCTATGATACTATTTGGGTGATTGTTGATAGGCTGACGAAGTCTGCTCATTTTCTGCCTATGCAGATCACTTGGTCACGTGAACGACTTGCACAGCTGTATATGGATGAGATATTGAGATTGCATGGAGTGCCAATCTCAATAGTATCTGATAGAGACCCAAGATTTGTTTCTCATTTCTGGAAGAGTTTACAGACAGCTTTGGGGACTCAGCTTCGATTTAGCACTGCGTTTCATCCCCAGACTGATGGTCAGTCCGAGCGCACTATACAGACACTCGAGGATATGTTGAGAGCTTGTGTCTTGGATTTTGGTGGAGGTTGGGATCGACATCTGAGATTGGTAGAGTTTGCGTACAACAATAGCTATCAAGCGAGCATTAAGATGGCTCCGTTTGAAGCATTGTATGGACGCAAATGTCGATCACCTCTGTATTGGGATGATGTTGGTGAAAGGAAGACGTTGGGACCAGAACTTTTGCTTGAAGCCGAAGAGAAAGTTAAGTTGATACGACGGCATATTGAGACGGCTCAGAGTAGGCAAAAAAAGAGTTATTCTGATACTCGGAGGCGAGATCTAGAGTTTCATGTTGGTGATCATGTATTCTTGAAGGTCTCACCATCAAAGGGCATACGGAGATTTGGGATTCGCGGAAAGCTTAGTCCGCGATTTATTGGTCCTTTTGAGGTTTTAGAGAGAGTTAGACCCGTGGCTTATCGGATAGCCCTTCCGCCTCGACTAGCAGGAGTGCACGATGTCTTTCATGTATCTGTTCTGAGGAGATACATGCATGATCCTTCCCATGTGATAGATTTTTCTCCACTGGAGCTTACTGAGGATTTGCAGTACGAGGAGCGACCGATACGAATTCTTGCTCGTGAGACGAGGGAATTGCGTAATCGGGTCATACCTTATGTTAAGGTACAGTGGGATTTTCATGATGATAGAGAGGCGACATGGGAGTTGGAGACTGTTATGCAGAGATCTTATCCCCACCTGTTTATATCTTGAGGTGAGTGCCTTAGTTTCGAGGACGAAACTATTCTAAGAAGGGGAGAATGTAGTACTCGGAAATTTTTGAGATTTAGGGTTTCTGGACTTGGCGGGATTCGGGCGCCCGGAAGTGAGGTTGTGGACGCCCGAATGTTCCGGACCCTGTTGCACTTTGTGGACGATCCGGTTGTGGCCGACGAGTTGTGGATCTGGGCGCATGATTCGGACGCCCGGAAGAGAATCCGGTTTGAGTTGTGACGTGGAGAGCCACGTGTCGCGACGCAGGACACGTGTCGATCGCCGGAGACACGCCGCCCCACTGCCTGCTGACCGTCGACCGACCGCTTGACCGCACGACGACACCTGGACAGCAGCATTTCCGGACGCCCGGAAGTTGGGAAGTGGGCGCCCGAAAGTGGGATTTTGGGAGCCTATAAATAGGCGAGTCCCTGATGGTTTTTGGGGTTATTTCCACTTCGTGATTTCGTTTCTAGAGAGAGAAAGCTAGAGTAAGGGCCATGAGTTGGCATTAGTTTGTGATCTAGCTTGTTCTCCTCTATCCTGCTGATCTGATCTGGTGCTGAGCTGTTATTCTGCTGGAGATAGCAGTTCCTTGGAGGTTTACTCAGATCGGAGTGCTGCCGGAGTTCGTTATCTTGGAGGGTTGGATCTGAGGCTTGTTGTTTCCCCACCGTAGTTGGATTAGCTTTTGAGGTGGGTTGATGTTTGCCAGATTCAGTGGACTTCCTCCTACGTGTTTTATCTCATGTTAGCATAATATGATATGATGTTGCTTGGATTATGTTAGCATGATATGACGATTGGATTATGATATGTGGATATTGGATTATGTTATTGGGATTATGATAGTATGCCATGCTAAGATTATGTAGAGATGCCATGTTAGGTTGAGACTGATCTATAGATTGCATGGGTATGTTATGATATTAGATGTGCTAATGATATGTATGTGAGCATGCATGATTTCCTTGTATCCTTGTTGCATGATTGGACCTACACCTATTCTGTTGATCCTTTGTACCAGTTGTTGTACATGTAGTGTAGGTGATCATGTTGTGGCTCGTGCTATGTTATTATACCTCCTCTTTGTGGTAGAGTTGAGAGCCTCCTCTTTGTGGTAGAGTTGAGATGGATTGTGAGCACTGGAGCATTGATTGTGCCGAGGGCACGTGGTTCTTTGTGAGAGCATTGATTGGGTCACACTTGTTGATTATCCTTTGTGGTGCCGAGGGCACAGTGGATTGGGTCTTACTTGTTGACTATTCTTTGAGGTGCCGAGGGCACATGATCCTTTGTTGACCCAGTCGTGTCGATCATATACCTGCGGGTGCTTGGCGTATACTATGGTTGTACTTTGCTCGGTTGGGTCGCTCCCACGAGTACCACTCTAGAGTTGGCATGTTCCGTACAGAGGGTTGTACGAGGGGCTAGTTACAGACGGGCTTCCTGTACTAGTCGGCTCCCTGGAGGGTTGAGCAGCTCCCTGGAGGGTTGAGCGTGATCAGGCCGCAGGTATGGTATTGTGAGGTATTGTATGGCGAGAGCTAGGTACAGATGGGGTTCCTGTACTAGCTGGTTCGCAGGTATTGTATTGTGTATGATAGTCCTCATTTGGTATATTCAGTTCATTGGTATTCATACTGACAGTTGAGCTTTGTGCATAGTAGTGGTAGTATATCTCCTACTCTTTTATTGCTCTATACATATCTCTTGAGATTGAGGACTTAATGGGCAGACCGCTGAGGCTGGTGGCGGTACCCACTGAGGACTACTTGATTGATAGTAGTTCTCACACCCATTGGTGACATCTTTTTGCAGAGTCTTCTTCCCCTGTTGTGCATACTGAGCGCGGAAAGGAGACCGTCGGGTAGAGCTATTCCCCGGATACTTGGCTAGAGGTATACCCATTTTGGATAGATGGTTGAGTCTGTACATACAGTATGATTGTGATATCAGTGTTGTATATGAGAGTTATATATGAGAGTTATGGATGATGTATGTACAGTGATCTTTTGATATATTATATAGCAGCTCTGTTGATACCTTTAGCTCTGTGTGTTTGATTGTGGATGTTGTTTCGCTTCGTATACATGGTAGAGATACTGTGTATGCGGCGGATCTGGTCATGCGCCTGGGAAGAGGTAACCCGGGGCGTGACATATATGCTCGCATTAAACGTCCAACGAAACTTACAATAGTGCAATATTTTCTAAATGTTGAAAGAAAATAGTGCAACGACTGTAAAAAGAGTGCAATCATTTAGTACATTCATGTAAGGTACAATGCATCTGAAAAACCGTTGGTTAATAGGCGAAACCTTCGATTGTCATGCCGCCGCTTTCGTTTCCCGAGGAAAAAAGTAATATTTCCCCTTCGATGCTAGAACATACCTCGTAATGATTTCGCCGACGTATTTTACTGTACAGGTACCTTTAAAAATGTAAAAAGTGGCTCTAATATCGGTAAAATAATCTGCACAGTATTTTAAAATAATTGTGTAACATGCTTTAAAATAGTGCAACAATAGGTAAACGAGTGTACATATAGGGAGAAATGGTATAACTGAACAGGGCTGTCGTTACGACAGGCGGCGGGAGAATGTTATTGTTATCTGTTACCATTCAGCTACTATTTCATCAAAATATGGCGCGAACGGACGTACTGATTCCCGCCAAAAATAAAACTTTTAACTCATCTAATCGAGTTGGATTATATATGCATGCATGAATCCCAGTGCACTACTTTTAGCTAACTATATTGCTTCCACCTCATGGAGAACGTTGACGTGCCAGTCCACTGTCATTTTAATGGTTTCTTCCAGGATGATGGAGGAAAGGTCAAGTATGTAGGAGGAAACTGCCGACTCGCTTTTCTTGGTGAAGGGGAGAGTTTTAAGGCCTTGCAAGCACGTTTCGTCAAATTCATGAATACTTCGCAGGAGCGGTGTAAGATGCAACTTAAATTTAGCTACGGTGGAAAAATAGAAAACCTAATCGATATTGTAGACGACGATGATGTCCGAAGCATATGGAAATTGTATAGAGACCACGCACATCTATTGGAGCTGTATGCCGTGAGTAGCAATGTGGAGGTAGAGGTTCGTACATGTGAGCCTGACGAGATAGATGAGGCGCTTACAGACGGGCGGCTGGAAATGTTGATATGCAGCCGCTCCGCTGATGCTTTTTCGCCTAAACACACAAATGTTGAACTCTTTGGGATGTAAGTTGCACCATTGTCTATTTCTTGACCTAGTACTCTTTATATTTTGCACCCGAAATGCGCAATATGTATCTGATAGTGCACTATTCTAGTTCTATGTTGCACTGTTTTTAGTAGCAAATTGCAGTGTCTTTTTCATATAAATAATACACTCTTCTAGTAGCATATTGCACTATTTCATATTTTGAATTCGTTATATTGCACCGTTTGCTTTGCATCTGTACTGCAGATACTGTCATCCTGTAATTATCGACGACGCGGAAAATAGCGACGGGGGCACTAGTATATTTGATGTGAAAGATGGCATGGATTCCGACGATAGCCTCCGTATCGTGGCATCGCCTCCTATGGACTCTCATCGGACGTATAACGCCCTTGATGTTGTCCCGTTGAGCCAATGTGAAGCATCACTTCCATCGGCAGAACATTTCGACGCCGAGGATCTGGAGGAAGATCTCGTCGTGAACAGCAGCGCTATGCCGGAGGCGGTTGGCACTGTCGTAGATGTGGATGATCTCTATGAGGGCCAGATTTACAGTACAAAATCAGATTTCAAGAGAGCTATGACAAGGTACGCCATGAAAAGAGGCTTCGAATACGCCCCCACAAAGTGCAACGACAGCAAAATAACGGCGAGATGCCGTGTCGCGGATTGCCCATGGAGAATCAAGGTGCGACACTTACCAGGACTAAATCAGTGGTGGGTGAAAAAATTTGTCTGCAAACATACGTGCAGCCGGGCAATAGAAGGCTTGGGGCACAGGAATTGCGACGAGGAATTTATCGCCACTGAAATTCGGGAGTAGGTCGTAGCGAATGATAAATACACTCCGAAGATGATTCAGACCGAGATTCAGCACCACTACGATGCAAATATTTCTTATTGGAATGCCTACCGTGCCAGAGAAAGGGTACTTCAGACGGTCCGCGGAGATTTCGAGGGTTCGTTCGCTGCACTTCCATCGTACATGCGAGAGCTGAAGATGGCCGACGCAGATGCATGTGTTCAGCTAGCATACCAGGACGAAGGACGTTTCCATAGGTTCTTTTGGTCTTTCGGTGCATATGCTTTTGTACTGCAATATACATAGTATCGACAGGGACCTCTTAGGACTCGAAACAGTGGCGGCACTGTTTTAGACTACTAAGGCTCGACACTCCCACTCACCCTCAATAGACCGCCAGCCACCCCGAGATCTATAAGCAATGCAGAGGGAGTCATCCCCTCTACCCCCAATGCCACGTATGCCCACCCACATAGTGTACCACAGGGCATGACCTTATCGCCACACCCTGATTGACGCCTCAACGCACCCCTACATCAGGGACCCCAAATTCCTTGGTGTATTCAGCCCTCACAAGCTCGGGACGATGTAGTACCGAACACTAGAAAGTAATGCCACACTACGACTCCAGTGCCCGATAACATCCCCACATCCACCTAAATTCTCACCAAGGAACACATCTAGACAACTGGTCCATCCAACCCAAACAGTGGGGGCGGTGGGTGGGTAACAAGAAACGGTCCCCATACCTCCCCCCATACGGTACCGTCTCACGCCGGAGTCAAGTGAACTAATAACGAAATGCAAGAGAAGGGATAGAAAGGTATCACCGTAGTCCACAGAACCGACTCCGGATCGAAGTACCCACCTGTCGAAACGATAGAGCCTAACACCGACGGCTCTCGGGAACCACGACAGGACCTACGAAAGACTCACAGGGTTAAGGTCCACCAAGGCGACACTAAACATATAGCGCTCACATCCCGAAACTGACGGATCGTCCGGAAACCCACCGGGACGATCCCGAAACCACACTAAGCCCCGGAGGGGTACCAACAACCAAACCAGGTCCTCCACTATCCCCAAACACACCACAACAAGGTGACAGGACAGCGAGCACAAGCTCGGGGTGCCACGAACACAAACGCACCCGAAACGGCTTTTCGGGTTCCCAAAAAATGCCGATTTGGCACCGGAACCCTTCGTCACTCATCCGCTGTCCTTGCAACTTCGGGACAGCAATGAGGAACAGCCAACGAGGCTATACGACGAAGCCAAGTCCCTCGCGAAACCAGCAAGTGAGTCGCACGACAAAACACGCGTTCCGTCGACTATTTCGTCGAAAAACGCACCGAAATTAAATCCGGATCTCTGCGAAGGTCAAAGAGGTTGGACAACCAGTCCACAGGGCCTCAAGGGTCATGCCCTTGCTGCCCGCAGCATCATGATGCTGCCACAAACACAAAAGCCCTAAAACAAGCAACAATTGCACAATATCAAGCGTAAAGAAGGCCGTTTGAGCACTCCGTTCGTCCACACGACCTTCCGCAAGCACCAGCGGATAGGTAACGACGTAACGGAGGCCGTGCTCATAGCCCCACTGCAACAGGACCAGTCGTTGGCTCAAACAACCCATAAAAATAGCGATGAACATGCGATAATAAGGCCGACAAGGGCCAAACAGCGAAATGGCGCGCCAAAACAGAAAACCAAGGTGAGCATGGTGATCAGCGCGTCGCCGCAATCATCGTGCTCACCTTCTCGAGCTTCGGCAGGCAATAGGGAGGCCAGAACCATGCATGCGTCCAAAACAAAGCCAAAAAGCACCCTGGCCGGAGCAGCTTACTCCGGCCGGCTGCCGGCCGGCATGCAGCGCGCGCGGTGGCCAGGGTTGGATGCGGGGGAGGTGAGGAAGGGGAATCTCACCTCAACCGGCGGCAGGAAGCGGCGGCGGCGGCGCGGGGAGAACTCCTGCTCTCGGGTGGCTAGGGCACGGCGGTGCCTGCAACAAACGGCGACGGCGGTCGGCGGCGACGCGAGCACCGGCAAGTGGAGGTCGCCGGATGTCGGGTAGGGGGCGACCGCGACAACCCAGGGCAACGGCGGCGGCGGCCGGAAGGTCTCGGCCGCTGGTGCCCCAGAAGCTCAAGTGGCGACAGCGGCGGCTGCGGCGGCGCTCCGGCAGCACGGCGGCGGCCGGGAAGAGGTGGACCGGTGACGGCGGTCCAGAGGGTGGCGGCGCGCACCCTCCGAGGCGGCGGGAGGCGGCAGGGCGCGGCCTACAGCTGCTCCTGCCCGCAAGCTGCATGCAGGAGCCGCAGACGGCGCGGCGGCGCACCGGCGGCACGGGGGCGGCCGGGGAAGGAGGCGACGGTGGCGGTTTCCCTCCTAAGGCCGGCGGGAGGCTGCTGCGGCGGCAGGAGGCGGCGGCGGCTCGGGTCACCAACCCACTACCCGCACTCCCAGCAGCAGCCAGCTGCGGCGCGGCGGCGCTCGGCGGCGGCTCCCGACGGCGGAGCAGGTCGCCGGCAGCTGTGCCACCTCAGGGTGACCTAGGGCATGGGTTCACCCTGGGTGCACACTGCAGGGAAGAAGAAGGAGGAAGAAGGAGAAGTTAAGAAGAAGAAAAGCAAGGAGAGGAGGTTGCCGGAGTTCCCCGCCGGCCAGGGGAGGTCGGCGGCAGTCGGCAGCGCTCAGGGGGAAGGCAGGGGAGCTGAGGAGAGGGATGGCTCCTGCTGGGAGCTGAGGGAGAAGAGAAAGAACAAGACACCTCTCTCTCTCTCCACTCACACACACACACACACAAATACACTCTTGCACAAATGCAATAAAACCCCTGCAACATGGGAAATTAGTCCCAAGTCCCTCTCAGCAAGCACAAAATGCCCAGACACCCCTCCACATTCGATCTCACGCAAAATGGTGCGTGAAACAAGGTCCAATTCGCGAAACGATCAAAATGCAAAATGACCTCTCAGCGAATGTCTCGCGATATCTCATGATCCGACCGTCACATGTCGGAACGGATCATGCCATCGCGTTCAGCACTGCCGAGACATCGAATCTATTATTTAGGATCGTCAGAAACGGACTCCGAATAGCGACACAATCCATCCTCTCTCCGCCAACAAAACTCAAAACTATAAAAACACATAAAATACTATATATATACATATATATATTCTCCTATACATACATATATACATATACAAATACGTAAGCATACAAATACAAAGTAGATGGAGAGAAAACACAGAATCCAAATTCAAATTCTAAAGAATAAATTCGAATTCTCACATCACTCCCACCATACAAGAAGTTTCGTCCCCGAAACTTACTCACACACCATCCGCAAACAATTGCGGAAACCTTTCTCGCAAAGCAGACTCCAGCTCCCAAGTAGTCTCACGCTCCTCGTGATTCGTCCACTGCACCTAAACATACAGAAAGCTCCGGTTCCTCAACTGCTTCACCTCGCGAGCCAAAAACCACCAGGCACCTCGTCGTAGCTGAGATCCTCCCTCAGCTGAACCGTCGTCGGGCCGATCACGTGAGAAGGGTCGGGGATGTACTTTCGAAGCATGGACACGTGGAAGACATTGTGCACCCAAGCAAGACTAGGAGGAAGAGCTAACCGATAAGCCACCGGACCCACACGCTCAAGGATCTCGAACGGTCCCACGAAACGTGGACTAAGCTTGCTCCGCAATCCGAACTGCTTGATCCCTTGAGACGGCGACACCCTGAGCAGCACATGCTCACCGACCTGAAACTCTAGGTCACGTCGTCGCTGGTCAGCGTAGCTTTTCTGCCGGCTCTGCGCAGTCAGCAACCGCTGCCTCGCACTGCGAATCCTGGCCACTGCGTCCTCCAACAAGTCAGGCCCGATCACACGACACTCACTCACGTCAACCCAACAGATCGGAGATCGACAACAACGTCCAAACAGAGCCTCGTACGATGCCATCCCAATGCTCGCCTGGAAGCTGCTGTTGTAGGCGAACTCCACCAAAGAAAGGAACTTGAACCAACCCTCACCAAAGTCCAAAACGCATGCTCGGAGCATATCCTCGAGAGTCTGGATGACTCGCTCCAATTGCCCATCACTTTGAGGGTGGTAAGCTGAGCTGAAGTTGAGCTTCGTTCCCAGAGCCTGCTGCAAGCTTCGCCAGAACTAAGAAACGAAGCGAGAATCCCGATCCGAAACGATCGACACTGGCACTCCGTGCAGCCTGACGATCTCATCCAAGTAAAGCTGCGCCAGTCGATCCCGAGACCAAGTCGTGTGCACCAGCAGGAAGTGAGCTGCTTTCGTCAATCGGTCCACAATAACCCAGATCGCATCGTGACCTTGCTGAGAACGAGACAACCCGGTGACGAAATCCATGGTGATCTGCTCCCA
Organism: Puya raimondii; assembly: GCA_016920855.1. Taxonomy (NCBI): domain Eukaryota; kingdom Viridiplantae; phylum Streptophyta; class Magnoliopsida; order Poales; family Bromeliaceae; genus Puya; species Puya raimondii. The sequence continues at coordinate 50,188,801 of JABWPP010000049.1, forward strand.
CTTCCATACAGGTACAGGCAACGGTTGAAGCTTCCCTGCTGGTCGCTGATGCTCAGCCTTCACCTACTGACAAATCAAACACTGAGCTACATGCTGAGCCACGTCCATCTTCATGCCAGGCCACCAGAAACTCTGCTTCAGGTCGCGGTACATCTTCGTCCCTTCAGGATGAACGGTGTACGGCGACCGGTGTGCCTCAGTCAAAATCTCTCGCCTCAAATCCCGATCACTGGGCACACACTTCCGTCCTCGAAAGCAAAGGGAACCATCAGCATGAATCGTGAAGTCACCATCTCTGCCCTGCTCGGCCTCTGCTCGCACTCTCTGCAAGTGCGGGTCCATCAGCTGTCCACTAGAAATTCGGTCAGACAAGGTGGGCTGCACCACCAAAGTCAACAGCTGTGCGGTAGCTCCAGAAGGTAGGATCTCCAACTCTAGTCGACGAAACACCTCCACCAAACACTCCTGGTCGGTGATCATGGGAGATAGCTCCGCCGAAGGCTGCCTCCGGCTCAAGGCGTCCGCCACAACGTTCGCCTTGCCCGGATGATACTGGATGGAGATGTCGTAATCCTTCAAAAGCTCAAGCCACTGTCTCTGTCTGAGGTTCAGCTCCTTCTGGGTGAAGATGTACTTCAGACTCTGATGATCCGTGAACATCTCGCAATGCGCTCCGTACAGGTAGTGTAGTACACCGAACTTCTACAAATTATGGAGTTCTGGTGGAAAAATAGCATGAGAGGCTATAGGTGAGGCTCCGGCCAAGTTTGGGACTCGTGCGAAGTGTTTTCGGCGCAAATGAGGCGCGAAAACGGACTTCGAAAAGTTAAAACTGCTGAACTTGCGAAGTCTGCAGTGGGATTCCGGTATGAGGAATCCATACCGGTATTGAAGTGATTAGTACCGGTATGCGATATGGTATACCGGAATGCAATGGCAGAATCCAAAAATCCAGCCCTCGGGTTCTGCGGAATTCCTCGTGGTATACCGGTACGCCAACCCGTATACCGGAATACAGTGTGCAGAATGATGATTTCGAAGGGTAATTTGGTAATTTCACTGGGGGGTCTTATATAAAGGGGAACCCTTCCCCTTTCTCCTCTGAAAATTTACACACACACAGGGAGAGAGAAACTCCTCTCTCTCACAACCACTTCTTCTTCTTATCCTCCAAATTGGAGATCTTGGTGGAGATCAAGCTTGGAAAGCTTGGAGGAGTAAAGAATCGAGCTCGTGCATGCATGGTAGCTTGGTGAGCTCGCGGATCCGAGGTGAGTTCTTGGATTTGGTAGTTAGGGATTCGGATTTGAGGCTAAGGAATGAGGTTTTGGAGACCCTTGGCTAATCTAGACTACAAATTGTAGAGATTACAAATTGAAAAACCCTAGGTTGAAAGAGGGATTTTCTTGTGGAGGGTTTTAAAAATGGTTTATCCCTTTAGAACCCTAGTTGGGGGTTAGTAGAACATGTGGGACAACTCCATTTCGAATGATTCCAAGAGATGAGATCGTTATGAGTTCGACTCGAATTAACGAATCCTTCATGTGTGTTAGGGCTAGGAGCTTGAAGATCAAGCTTGAGGCCAAGGAAAAGAGCCCGGTTGCAAGTGTCTACAAGCAATCGGAAGAGTGTGAGGTGGATTTGTGTTTACCGAAGTGATTAGGTCACTTCCATGTCGAAAGAGTAAAGTATATTTATTTTACTTGATGCATGTAATGGTAGGTTAATTGGCAAGTGGTATATATATATATTAATGTGTAGATCATATGATGTTAATACCATTACCTACCATAGATTGGAATTGTAGGCATGTGGAACACATAGTTACAAATGGACATGTGTATGCCTAGGTGAGAACATAGCGGTGAGCTAGTTTTCTCTAAATACTAGAGAACTTGACATGCGGTTAAACAAGGGTTAGAGGCCACGTAAATTGGAAATCCTAGCGGTGGACAACTAGGATAAGAAAGAACAATAATGTGCATGTTGGCATTAGATATATATATATATATATCAAGATGATTTGAGGCATGGGCTCACCTTGCATGTAAAAGAATCTAAGTATTTCATAATAATATATATACTTGAGAGATGATGCATGCATGTTAAACCTAGTGTTATTAAACATAGGTTGGAATGTGATAGTACATAACCTAGTGTTATTAAACATAGGTTGGAATGTGAAATGAACCTAGTTTTATTGAACATAGGTTGGAATGTATGTGAACCTAGAGTTATTGAACCTAGGTTGAGACAACATAGTGATAGGAAGATCACTTAAACAGGACTATCGAACCTAGTGTTATTGAACATAGGTTGGAAAATATAGTGGTAGGTTGACCACTTGGACACGGCAATATGAACCCAGAAGAGGTTTGCAACATAGGGTAATGATGAACCCTTGAGATGTGAAAGTGGATTCTGGAATCCCAGATCTGGTGACTTGTAATCTTGGTATCAGCTGGTGGGTGCGACTATTTCGCCGCCAAGGGGGCTGGATACTTGTGGTGGGTGCGACTATTTCGCCGCCAAGGGGCTAGATACCAGTGGCGAGTGCGACGGTTCGCCGCCCGGTGATCGAGGCCATTGTTCGGCGAGTGCGACGGTTCGCCGCCGATTGACTGAAGCCATCGTTCGGCGAGTGCGACTATTTCGCCGCCAGGTGGTAAAGTCAGGTTGGGCGGTGGCCCACTATATGACTCAAGAGTGAGTCGGTGAAGGGTTGACTAAATAAGTAAACCTTAGCTGGACGGTGGCCCAAGGATATATGACTCAAGAGTGAGTCGGTGAAGGTTTGACTAAATAAGTAAACCTTAGCTGGGCGGTGGCCCAAGGATATATGACTCAAGAGTGAGTCGGTGAAGGGTTGACTAAATAAGTAAACCTTAGCTGGGCGGTGGCCCAAGGATATATGACTCAAGAGTGAGTCGGTGAAGGTTTGACTAAATAAGTAAACCTGAGTTGAGCGGTGGCCCAAGGATGTTGACTCTAGAGTGAGTCGGGTAAGGTTTGACTAAAGTAAGTAAACCTTAGGAGGGTGGTAACCCGTTAATGATGGACTCGAGAGCGAGTCGAGTACGGCTTAGCTAAGGTAAGTGAACCTTAGGAGCAGATTGGTTATGAAATGGGTAGTGGAATAGCAGTCGAAAATATATTGCATGGATTTCATTATCGCATTTGTTGAAGCATAGCATGTTTACTTTCGTATATTGTAAAGTTATATGCTTATTGGTTATGTATATGTACTAACCCATGCTTGTATGCTTCCTTTTGGACCTGGTGGGTCGAGCTCCTCTCTTGGGTGGCCTTACCCACTGGGAACTATTTTATATAGTTCTCATCCCACTATTTTTCAGGTCCTCACGTGAGCGGTGCGGCGGCGCGAGGGAAGGACGTAACTCAGTAGTTAGCGTCCTACCACTGTGACCAGAATAGAAGTACCCTCTACTGCGTACTTTAGGGGTATTCGAGTGAATGGAAATGTAATAATAATTCGATTGTATTTGGAAAGAAAGAACAAAGACACAAAAATGTAATATGTGGTTGTATTGCGAATGCTTGTAATAGCATAGTAATTTATGATGCTTTCCTTATGCAATCTATGTATGAATTATGTTCCTGTTTGGAACCTCTTGAATTGTACTGGTTGTGACGCCTTGGACGTACAGGGGAAACTCTGTCCGTTCGGCGGATCTGGGTCATGCGCCCGTGCGTTTTGTCCTTCCACCTACTTGGTGCTAAGGCACGGCGGGGCGTGACAGATTGAGGTGGTATCATAGCGTAGAAACGGTCTAGGTGGACCTAAGGAATCCTAGGATTGAAAAAGACCCTAGGAGTGTAAAGTCGTGAGAGACGAGGACTTGTGATGTGCGGCGAAAGTGTAATCGATTGGGTCGTGTATTGGTTATCCCTCTAATAGGATGTTAGAGGTGGATTTAAGGCGTGGTTTATTCTCAGCTAAGTGTGTTCATGTTGGCGCGCGACAACATGAACCCAAGGGATGAGAATAGGCGCCCTTGTGTGACTTTCGCCTAATTTGTGTCCGTAATTGGAATCATGTTTATACTTGGCCTAGAAGATATTGACGGAAGTTGTCGTGTTTCAGGATACGATGGCGTCACGTGGGCGATCTCCGACGAGATCAACACGGGATGGACCTAGTGGGGTCCTTGTGCAATCTGGGGCAAGTGGAGACCCGGAGCTTCGTGAACAGTTGGCCACACTCGTTGGAGTGGTGCAACAACAAGCTGAGATGGCACAGCGACAGCAAGAGGCTGCCGTGCGCCAGGAGGAACGGATCAGGAGACTCCATGAAACCGTGGAGCGATTAGCACGTCGAGTACCATCAGGAGCCGCGGCGGGTACCTCGCAAATAGATGTTGGTGCCTGGGCCCCTGATTTTGTGGAATTGGAGGCGGAGAGGGAGCGGGCTTTAGCTGCCCTCATGACGTTCAAGGAGTTCAATCCGCTTACCTTCGACGGGAAAGAAATGGACCCGTGGACCGTAGAAACGTGGATCGATTCTATGGAGTCCCTGTTTGAGGACTTGTACACCTTGGAGCGAGACAAGGTGCATTTTACCGCACACTGCTTGCAAGGGTCGGCAAAGGCGTGGTGGAAGGGAGTCCGGCGAGACCGACCTTCTAGTCTCCCTCCGGCGACTTGGGAGGAATTTCGAGGACTGGTGTTCTCTGCCTACTTCCCTGATAGTGAGAAGAGAAAGCTTCAGGAAAAATTCAGGAAGCTGAAACAAGGTGATCGCTCGGTGAGAGAGTACGAGAGAGAGTTCTCTCGCATTGTAAATTGTATCCCTTATGTGATACGGGATGACAAGGACAAAGCTGATTGTTTCGTGCGCGGACTTCGGCCTGAGATTTTTAAGGTTGTGCATCCCTTCAAACTGCAAACCTTTGTCGAGGTGCTGGACCGGGCCCTGTGGGTGGAACAGGGCAATGCATTCGTGCAAGAGGAGCGCGAGTGTTATGACAAGGAAATAGAGATGGGACGACCATCGAGTAAATCTGGTGGACAGTCGAGTTCCAGACAAGTCCCGACACGTTCGCGTCGACGATCTCGTGCCCCGGGGACCTACCATACTCGGTCCTCGGCGAGTTGTGTTATTTGTGGGGGCCCTCATCACCCACAACAGTGTGATCAGCGGGAGGGCAAGTGCTTCAGGTGTGGGCAACCGGGCCATACGCGGGATGAGTGCCTGCAGGAGGCTAGCCGAGCCCTGACACTTGCGACGGCCTCTTCTGCTCCAAGACAGTCCGCGGGTGTACCACCTACGGTAAGGTCTGGTGAGCATGCATTGATGTTGAGGCAACCTGAGGGTTCGTGTCGGGGCGCCAAGTGGCCATGGGTACGTGACTCAGGTGATGGAATCTACTGCTGTCGACGGCGTCGTAGCAGGTATGTTTTGATTGTTGAAAACATATGTAGAGCATAATGTGACACTGGAGCATTACATGCAAATGTTGTGGTCTGTTACTACGATGCAAGTGTAATTGTAGCCAGGACCAAGGTTATGGGTAAGGATAGATACCCAGCTATGCTCGTGTCATGGAGACATGTATTGCCGCTGGAGCGGCTAGAGATTTTGATGATACCGGCAAATTGCGGGTGTTGCGCCTAGTTGATGGCTTGAGGCAACAATGATTGTAGGCGAGCTGACTCTCGATATTAGGCCAATGTGAGTAGCCAATTGCAAGAGTCGAGTTATGATGTTGAGAACGTGTTAATAGTTCGCAGATCCCGAACATCGTTATAGTGGATCGATGACGGTTGTGAATTGATAAGGTAATCGCCAAGACGTGGCGAGTGGGCCTTGCTTGTCACGCCCCGCCGGCCCTTTAACACCGACTAGGTGGAAAGGATAACCGCACGGGCGCATGCCCCAGACCCGCCGAACGGATAGAGTCTTTTCTACCCGTCCAAGGCGTCACAACACAAGCTTATCCACAATGTTCCAACTAGGAACGGAGCACAAGAGTTGCACAAGGAAAGCATTAACATAAAGAAGTTCTACTTCTATTACATCACATGGCACAATATACATGTCCAAATTTTTCTTTTCTTTCTTTTTCATTCCATACACTATGTTCCAAAACGATGGAATATACAATTTTCATACATAAAATGAAAATCCCCCTATGCCATCATAATCCAAAACTAGGGGTACACTCTAAGTATCACCAAAATGGAAGGGCCGCTATCTAGAGAGCTAAACCCTTGCCTCGCTCCGCCGCCTCACTCGCGGAAGGACCTGAAAAACGTGGGGTGAGAACTATAAACATAGTTCCCAGTGGGTAAGGCAACCCAAAAGAGAAGCTCGACCCACCAGGTCCAAAGAAACACCATGTGCATATGTTAGATCACATATAACTATGCAACAATTATTTACATGCTTGTAAATAAACATAAAGGATGCAACCAAATGAAATATAATTTATCATTCTCTCCTAGGTGCATCCTATATTCCACATTGACTAAGTTCAATTACTAGTCATTTACTTATGGTTTCGGAATCGCCGTCTCACCATAATTATCCCAACATTCAAGGAGTGAACTCGTCACCTCCTAGTTCGAGTAGCGAACTCGTCGCATACTCGGGATAGCAAAATCGTCGCATACCCCGTCTCAACACCGCCATCACATGGCATGGATAGCGAACTCGTCGCATATCCGGGATAGCAACTTCGTCGCACATCCCATCTCGACACCGCCAACTCATGGCGTGGTAGCGAAATCGTCACATACCCGGGATAGCAAAATCGTCGCACATCCCGTGTCGACACCGCCAACTCGTGGCATGATAGCGAAATCATCGCCTACCCGGGATAGCAAAATCGTCTCACATCCCGTTGTTCACATTTTTCACTTGCCAACCTAAGTCTCATGACCTTAGGTTCAAGTCACTAAGTCTCGCCTATGTTCAATAACACTAGGCTTACTTTCTCTTTCTCAACCTAGGTTCCATGACTCTAGGTTTCAATCTCACATGTTCCAACCTATGTTCAATGACACTAGGTTTTATTCACACATGTTCCAACCTATGTTCAATGACACTAGGTTTAAATCTCATATTTTCCAACCTATATTCAATAACACTAGGTTTTATTCACACATGTTCCAACCTATGTTCAATGACACTAGGTTTAAATCTCACATGTTCCAACCTATGTTCAATAACACTAGGTTTTATTCACACATGTTCCAACCTATGTTCAATGACACTAGGTTTAAATCTCACATGTTCCAACCTATGTTCAATAACACTAGGTTTTATTCACACATGCAACCATGCAACAAGTATAGATAATTGAATTATACTTGAATTCTATATCATGCAATAGGAGCTCATTTCTCTACCTATCATGATTTTTACCCTTGCCAACATGCAAATTCTAGGGTTCACAACACATACCATTTTATCTTTAAATGGATATTTACCCTAGACATGGAAGTGACCTAATCACTTCGGTAAACACAAACCCACCTCAAGAGCTTTCAAATCCTTGTATTCTTCAAGCTCCTAAGTGTCCAAGCCTTGAGTTCTTGTTTCAACCCAAGCTTCTACAAGAAAACGGTTCGTTACTCGTTACGAACCCTTAAATCAACTCAATGTGTGAAATCAAGTGTTCTAACATGATTTCCTATGCCTCAATTGCAATTCCCGAAGGTCCAAATATTTTTAGAACCTCACATTGCAAAAATCCTCATTCTACCTAGGGTTTGCATGCATGCAAGCCAAACCATAGATTTCATGGCCAATCTCCCACCATTTGTGGTTTAGATTACCAAGGGTTCCCAAAAACCTCATAACAAAGGGTTAAATCCAAGGTTTGAACCCAAAACGTGAGGTACTAACCTTAATCACGAAATCCCCAAGCTCCTTCTTGCACCAAGAAGCTTCTTTTCTCCTTTGGAAGTCTTTTCCAAGCTCCAATCCACCACTTCTCCAAGCTTTGGAGAGATCTCTAGAGAGAGAAAGTGGAGAAGATGAAGAGAAGAGAAGTGGAGAAGAAGACAATGAGAAGGGAGAGGGTCTCAGCCCTTCTTACACCCCCCATTCAAGTGAAAAGACCAAATTGCCCCTCTCCACACTTAACACTCTCAACCAGCCCAAACTGGGCACTGTATACCGGTATGTGCATATGCATACCGGTATACGAGTGTTGGTTCCGGTATACCTCGGAGATTCCGCAGAACCCGAGAGCTGGATTTACTGTTTCAACATGGCATTCCGGTATACTCATCACATACCGGTACTAATCACTTCAGTACCGGTATGAGCTTCACATACCGGAATCCAAATGCAGAATTTACAACATCTGCAGTTTTAACTTATCGAAGTCCGTTTTCACGCCTCTTTTGCGCCGAAAACACCTCGCACAAGTCTCAAACAGGGCCGAAGCCTCACACATAGCTTCACATGCTATTTTTCTATCGGAACTCCACAATTTGTAGAAGTTCGGTACGATGCACTGAAATTCAGTGTACTACATTCCTCCCCCCTTAAAGAGAGTTTCGGCCGCGAAACTAAATCATACCTCAGCTGAACTCAGCGAAGAGGTAAGGAAACTGCTCCCTCATCGAGCTTTCCAATTCCCACGTAGCTTCGCGCTCACCGTGATTCGTCCATTGTACCTTTACATAAGGGATTTCACGGTTCCTCAAACTTTTCACCTCGCGATCCATGATACACAAGGGAAATTCCTCATAAGTCATATCCTCATGGAGCTCTACAGGCACATACTCGAGAACGTGCGCCGGATCATACACGTACTTGCGGATCGTCGATACATGGAACACATTGTGTATCCCCGCAAGTTTTGGTGGCAAAGCTAGCCGGTACGCCACGGATCCCACACGCTCCAAAACCTCATAAGGTCCAATGTAACGGGGACTCAACTTACCCCGAACACCGAATCGCTTCACCCCTCTCATGGGTGATACTTTCAAGAAGACGCGGTCTCCCACCGCGAATTCCAAATCTCGTCGACGACGATCCGCATAACTCTTTTGTCTGGATTGCGCCGTCGACAAGCGCTCGCGTGCCAAACGGACCTTTTCCTCCGCTTCACGCAACACTTCCGGTCCTAAGACCCTTTTCTCGCCGACTTCACTCCAATGAATAGGAGAGCGGCATTTTCTTCCATACAAGGCCTCAAAAGGTGCCATTCCGATGCTAGATTGATAACTATTATTGTAAGCAAATTCAGCCATCGGCAAATGAGTAGGCCATGCACCCTTGAAGTCCAACACACACGCTCGTAGCATATCCTCCAAAATCTGAATTGTTCTTTCCGATTGACCGTCGGTTTGAGGATGAAATGCTGAACTGAAATCGAGCCGTGTACCCAAAGCTTCTTGCAAGCTTTTCCAAAAATGCGATGTGAAACGGGGATCTCGATCTGAAACTATCGAGGTCGGGACCCCGTGCAACCGCACAATCTCGTCCAGGTAGACTTGCGCTAACTTGTCCCCCGACCAAGTGGTGTGGATTGGCAAAAAGTGTGCCGACTTTGACAAACGATCCACCACCACCCAAATCGCGTCGTGGCCACCTAATGATCGAGGTAAGCCCACAACAAAATCCATCGCGATATTTTCCTACTTCCAAACCGGAATGGGCAATCCTTGCAATTTTCCTGCCGGAAAGCGACGCTCGGCCTTCACTTGTTGGCATATTAAGCATTGTGCCACAAAGCGTCCCACATCAAGTTTCATCCCCGGCCACCAATAATGCAATTTGAGGTCCTTGTATATTTTGGTGCCGCCCGGGTGAATCGCATAGGGAGAAGCGTGAGCTTCTTTCAAGATCTCCCCACGAATGTCCTCCACTTTTGGCACGCACAATCGATTTCGAAATCGAATTGCGCCCTTCGAGTCTACATGAAAATCACCGGCGCGCCCGCTCTCGATAGCACCCCGCACCTTTTGGAGTTCCGGATCACCGGATTGCTTTTTTTTTATTTGCTCCAACAAGGTCGGCCAGATTCATAAGTCTAGCGGGGACGCCCGGGGCCACGATCTCCAAGTCGAATTGGCCCATTTCCTTGAGCAACGGCATTTGTCCCGTCATTTCAATTGCGAAGTTCTCCACGGATTTTCTACTGAGCGCATCGGCCACCACATTGGCTCTACCAGGGTGGTACAAGATGGTCAAGTCGTAATCTTTTATTAACTCCAACCACCTCCGCTGCCTCAAGTTCAACTCCTTCTGAGTGAATAAGTACTTTAAACTTTTGTGGTCCGTGTAAACCTCACAATGCTCCCCGTACAAGTAGTGTCTCCACAACTTGAGTGCGAAGACCACCGCCGCAAGCTCTAAGTCGTGGGTGGGGTAGTTTTGCTCATAGCTCTTTAGCTGTCGAGAGGCATATGCTATTGCTTGTCCTCTTTGCATAAGCACACACCCAAGACCACGCCGTGATGCATCACTATACACCACAAAGCCCTCCCCCGCAATCGGCAAGGCGAGAACCGGAGCCGAAGTCAACTTTTCCTTTAGCTCCTTAAAGCTTTGGTCGCATTCCTCGCTCCAAACATATTTGGCTCCCTTGCGGGTAAGACGCGTTAGTGGACCAGAGATTTTTGAAAATCCCTCCACGAACCGCCGATAGTACCCCGCAAGACCCAAAAAGCTTCGTATTTCCGTGACATTGGTCGGGCGAGGCCAATCCTTGATTGCCTCAACTTTCATAGAGTCTACTGATACTCTTCCGCGGAGATCACATGACCCAAGAAAGCGACCTCACGAATCCAAAATTCGCACTTCTTTAACTTGGCAAACAACTTGTTCTCTCGAAGAACTTGAAGACAATCCTTAGGTGCTCTTTATGTTCCTCTTCACTCCGAGAGTAGACAAGAATATCATCTATGAACACAACCACAAATTGATCCAATAGTGGTTTGAACACACGGTTCATTAAATCCATGAACGCTGCCGGGGCATTGGTAAGCCCGAAAGGCATAACCGTGAATTCATAATGTCCATACCGCGTTCTAAACGCGGTCTTATGCACATCCTCCGGTTTAATCTTCAATTGGTGATAACCGGATTGCAAATTAATCTTTGAATACACCTGAGACCCTTGCAATTGATCGAATAAGTCATCAATTCGGGGTAACGGGTACTTATTCTTGACGGTCACTTTATTCAACTCGCGGTAATCTACACATAACCGCAGTGAACCGTCCTTTTTTCGCACAAATAGAACAGGGGCTCCCCAAGGTGACACACTTGGCTTCACAAAACCCTTGTCCATTAAATCTTGCAATTGTGCTTTCAATTCCTTCAGTTCCGCGGGTGCCATCCTGTACGGGGCCTTAGAAATCGGCGCCGTACCCGGGAGCAAATCGATCACGAATTCTATTTCCCGGTCCGGTGGCATTCCGGGCAACTCTGTCGGAAATACATCCGGGAACTCTTGGACTATAGGAACGTCCTCAAGTCCCAGTACTTCCTTTCGGTCATCCACTACCGTCGCCAAGTAGGCAATGCATCCCCTAGCAATAAGCTTCCTTGCTTGCGACGTGGACACCATCGACGCAAAAAGCGAACTCCTACACCCACGGTACACAAACTCCTTGTGCCCGGGTTCTTTAAACTTCACTATCCGGCTCTCACAATCAATAGTGGCATGATACTTCGAGAGCCAATCCATTCCTAGGATCAAATCATACTCATTCATTCGATTTAACACCAGCAAATCAGCTGGCATGATCCAGTTCTCAACCCTCACAGGGCAATCCATACACGCATGATGTATACAAAAAGTATGTTCAGGTACTTGCACAGTTCTTGCATGCGTGGCTTCTATGATTTCTATTCAATGTGCAATAGCAAATGATCGAGCAATGAATGAATGCGATGCACCGGTATCAAACAAAGCTCTACATCGAATGCTTTTAATTAACACAATACCTGCCACGACGTCATCCTGGGCAGAAGGCTCCTCCACCTGAGAGGCGAATATCCGCCCACTGGGCGCTGGTCGCTGGCCCTCCACTGGTCTCGGCGGCTGTGCACGGCCTGCCGACATCGCCGCGGGTGGGATGCCCGCAAGCTGCCTCGGTGGTGCAAACGCCGACGCCGACGACGGTGCTCGGCTATCATCCATCGGACAGTTGTACCGCATGTGGCCCGGCTGTCCGCACTTGTAGCACCGGCCCTCACGATAGTCACACTGCTGAGGGTGGTGGGGGCCGCTACAAATCGGGCACTGGGTCGAGGGTCGATTCCGCCGGGACCCTCTGGACTGATTCTGCGACTGCGAGTGCTTCGGGGGTCGCTTTGAGCTAGACTGCCCACCCGAGCCACTCGCCGGTCGTTTCTTTCCTTATCTTTCTCTCTTTCCCAAGACTCGCGCTCCTCGCGCACACACGCATTCCCGTGCTCCACCCAAAGAGCACGGTCCAAGACCTCCGCAAAGGTCTGTAGCTTGAGGGCGTGCACCGCCCTAAAGATTTCTGGTCGAAGTCCGCGCACGAAACAGTCGACCTTGTCCAATTCTCCGCGGACAACGTGCGGTACGCAATTAATAATGTACGAGAACTCCCTCTCATACTCGCGCACGGTACGGTTCCCTTGTTTCAACTTGCGGAACCTTTCTTGAAGCTTTCTCTTCTCGCTATCGGGGAAGTAGGCAGCAAAAACCATACCCCGAAATTCCTCCCATGACGGTGGCGGAAGGCTAGAGAGTCTATCCCGTCGGACTCCCTTCCACCACACCTTCGCCGATCGCTCTAAACAATAAGCGGCGAGATGTACTTTGTCCCTCTCCAAGGTATAGAGGTCCTCGAAGAGCGTCTCCATCGCGTCGATCCAGGTTTCTACATCCCACGGATCCATATTCTCCCCGCTAAAGACAGGCGGGTTGAACTTTTTGAACCTCATGAGAGCCGCAAGTGCGCGCTCTCGTTCCGCGTCCTCCATCTCGGAATCGGGCATAGGAGCACCCGATCCCTCGGCCACAGTCGGTGGTGCAGGTGGCGCCACGGCCGGCGCCGGTGCCACCCCCTCGGCCGGTATCGAAGCAGAGGCCGGAGGTACTCCCGACCTCTCCTCCCGAACCGCAGCCGCTTGCTGCGCCATCTCGTCTTGGAGCTTTTTAATTTGCTCCTCCTGTCGCTGCATGGCTTCGGCCTGTCGCCGAACCATGCCCATCAACTCGGTCAACTCATTACGAAGACCGAGTTCTCACCCTCCCCGAGTTGTTCGGGAGCCGCGCTCGATTCTCCAAGCCCAGCCCTCGTAGGAGGCCGTCCACGTACCATTATCTTCTGAAAACACAACGACTTTGGTCATTTCAAGACCTTCAAAGTCATTCGCAACACTATATTTTACGAAAATAAACGTGAACCCAATCTAGGGGAAAGTCACACAAGGGTCCTTATTCCCCTCACTTGGTTTTCATGTTGTCGGCCGCCAACACGAACACACTTGGTGAAGAATAAGACACACCTCGAATCTACCTCTATTTCCAATTAGAGGCATAAGACATAACCCAATCACTTATCTTTCGCCATAATCAAAGATCTCGTCACTCACGAGCCTACACTCCTAGGGTCATTTCCATCCTAGGGTTTCTTAGGTCAACCTAGACCGTTTCTACTCTCTGATACCACCTCAGTCTGTCACGCCCCGCCGGCCCTTTAACACCGACTAGGTGGAAAGGATAACCGCATGGGCGCATGCCCCAGACCCGCCGAACGGATAGAGTCTTTTCTACCCGTCCAAGGCGTCACAACACAAGCTTATCCACAATGTTCCAACTAGGAACGGAGCACAAGAGTTGCACAAGGAAAGCATTAACATAAAGAAGTTCTACTTCTATTACATCACATGGCACAATATACATGTCCAAATTTTTCTTTTCTTTCTTTTTTATTCCATACACTATGTTCCAAAACGATGGAATATACAATTTTCATATATAAAATGAAAATCCCCCTATGCCATCATAATCCAAAACTAGGGGTACACTCTAAGTATCACCAAAATGGAAGGGCCGCTATCTAGAGAGCTAAACCCTTGCCTCGCTCCGCCGCCTCACTCGCGGAAGGACCTGAAAAACGTGGGGTGAGAACTATAAACATAGTTCCCAGTGGGTAAGGCCACCCAAGAGAGAAGCTCGACCCACCAGGTCCAAAGAAACACCATGTGCATATGTTAGATCACATATAACTATGCAACAATTATTTACATGCTTGTAAATAAACATAAAGGATGCAACCAAATGAAATATAATTTATCATTCTCTCCTAGGTTCATCCTATATTCCACATTGACTAAGTTCAATTACTAGTCATTTACTTATGGTTTCGGAATCGCCGTCTCACCATAATTATCCCAACATTCGAGGAGTGAACTCGTCACCTCCTAGTTCGAGTAGCGAACTCGTCGCATACTCGGGATAGCAAAATCGTCGCATACCCCGTCTCAACACCGCCATCACATGGCATGGATAGCGAACTCGTCGCATATCCGGGATAGCAACCTCGTCGCACATCCCATCTCGACACCGCCAACTCATGGCGTGGTAGCGAAATCGTCACATACCCGGGATAGCAAAATCGTCGCACATCCCGTGTCGACACCGCCAACTCGTGGCATGATAGCGAAATCATCGCCTACCCGGGATAGCAAAATCGTCGCACATCCCGTTGTTCACATTTTTCACTTGCCAACCTAAGTCTCATGACCTTAGGTTCAAGTCACTAAGTCTCGCCTATGTTCAATAACACTAGGCTTACTTTCTCTTTCTCAACCTATGTTCCATGACTCTAGGTTTCAATCTCACATGTTCCAACCTATGTTCAATGACACTAGGTTTTATTCACACATGTTCCAACCTATGTTCAATGACACTAGGTTTAAATCTCACATGTTCCAACCTATGTTCAATAACACTAGGTTTTATTCACACATGTTCCAACCTATGTTCAATGACACTAGGTTTAAATCTCACATGTTCCAACCTATGTTCAATAACACTAGGTTTTATTCACACATGTTCCAACCTATGTTCAATGACACTAGGTTTAAATCTCACATGTTCCAACCTATGTTCAATAACACTAGGTTTTATTCACACATGCAACCATGCAACAAGTATTGATAATTGAATTATACTTGAATTCTATATCATGCAATAGGAGCTCATTTCTCTACCTATCATGATTTTTACCCTTGCCAACATGCAAATTCTAGGGTTCACAACACATACCATTTTATCTTTAAATGGATATTTACCCTAGACATGGAAGTGACCTAATCACTTCGGTAAACACAAACCCACCTCAAGAGCTTTCAAATCCTTGTATTCTTCAAGCTCCTAAGTGTCCAAGCCTTGAGTTCTTGTTTCAACCCAAGCTTCTACAAGAAAACGGTTCGTTACTCGTTACGAACCCTTAAATCAACTCAATGTGTGAAATCAAGTGTTCTAACATAATTTCCTATGCCTCAATTGCAATTCCCGAAGGTCCAAATATTTTTAGAACCTCACATTGCAAAAATCCTCATTCTACCTAGGGTTTGCATGCATGCAAGCCAAACCCTAGATTTCATGGCCAATCTCCCACCATTTGTGGTTTAGATTACCAAGGGTTCCCAAAAACCTCATAACAAAGGGTTAAATCCAAGGTTTGAACCCAAAACGTGAGGTACTAACCTTAATCACGAAATCCCCAAGCTCCTTCTTGCACCAAGAAGCTTCTTTTCTCCTTTGGAAGTCTTTTCCAAGCTCCAATCCACCACTTCTCCAAGCTTTGGAGAGATCTCTAGAGAGAGAAAGTGGAGAAGATGAAGAGAAGAGAAGTGGAGAAGAAGACAATGAGAAGGGAGAGGGTCTCAGCCCTTCTTACACCCCCCATTCAAGTAAAAAGACCAAATTGCCCATCTCCACACTTAACACTCTCAACCAGCCCAAACTGGGCACTGTATACCGGTATGTGCATATGCATACCGGTATACGAGTGTTGGTTCCGGTATACCTCGGAGATTCCGCAGAACCCGAGAGCTGGATTTACTGTTTCAACATGGCATTCCGGTATACTCATCACATACCGGTACTAATCACTTCAGTACCGGTATGAGCTTCACATACCGGAATCCAAATGCAGAATTTACAACATCTGTAGTTTTAACTTATCGAAGTCCGTTTTCACGCCTCTTTTGCGCCGAAAACACCTCGCACAAGTCTCAAACAGGGCCGAAGCCTCACACATAGCTTCACATGCTATTTTTCTATCGAAACTCCACAATTTGTAGAAGTTCGGTACGATGCACTAAAATTCAGTGTACTACATTGCTGTACCTCAAATTGAGGTAGGTTGTGGTACTCGCAATGCGAGTGAGCATAAGCATGGTAGCTTAGTGCTTGTGGATAACGTGAATAAACATAGTAGCGTGGGACGCTCGGGTGTAAGTACTCGTGGAATATTGGTTCCTGGTTAGCCGAGAGGGTTTGTTGGCAGTAGCACTTGGGCATTACTAAGTGTGAAGGAGGCCAAGAACCGCTTGAGAGCTAGTGGCTCGCACTGGGTGCTTAGGAGCCGGTAGAGACTGTGGTCTCTTGGTATAGCGTGCGGGACACGTGTAGCGACTGTATCGGGTATTGCTTGGGGACGATCCGTGCCCGGAACATCGTGGACTGTGGAGCCTGGGGCCTTATGGACAGGCGCAGTCAGCTGTGTGTGACAGCAGCCCGAGACCTGAGGGTAGGGCAGAGACCTATGGTCGGGGCGGTAGTCCAAGCGATGACCCGAGAGCGTGGAATGCCACCTATGAGACCATATGAATGGTAGTACACCGAGAGTGTGGATGTGACCCAACTCTAGGACTCAGTAGAGGTTTGGGGTCTTGGTTACTCCTGGTTGGAGTATGTGCGCAAGCCCTGAATGAGGACTCCACCGAGTAACAATTGGATTTACGTTTGCCAGCAAGAGATGTTACGCGACGTTGAGACAGGTTTAGGCAGTAGGCCTACGTGAGAGCTTTGGTCTGTGGACCATCTGTTGTAAACCGAGATAAGCGGTTTGACCGACGGCTCTGAGAGTATAAGAGCATTAGTCGTGTGTAAGAGAATTATGATTGTGACCTGAGGAACAGACGCTCGGTCATACCTTTCACCTGATCGGTGAAGTCACCAATTGCCAAGTCTGGCCTTGTCGGTGAAGTGAAATCGGGTTTACGAACAAAGTGTTCGAGCGGAAACATCGCGAAGATGATGTGATGTTGACCTAGTAAGGAAAGGCAACGGGACATGCTCCTTATGGAATGTCGGGAAGATAAGATCCCGTAGACTACAGAATGTACTCCTGAGTGAGCAGGAACCAGAGGACGCGATGAAAGAAGGATACCCTCATCTAATTGATAAATAGATTTGATGTGTAATCTTAGTTTCGCGGACGAAACTTCTTTTAAGGAGGGAGGAATGTAGTACACCGAACTTCTACAAATTATGGAGTTCCGGTGGAAAAATAGCATGAGAGGCTATAGGTGAGGCTCCGGCCAAGTTTGGGACTCGTGCGAAGTGTTTTCGGCGCAAATGAGGCGCGAAAACGGACTTCGAAAAGTTAAAACTGCTGAACTTGCGAAGTCTGCAGTGGGATTCCGGTATGAGGAATCCATACCGGTACTGAAGTGATTAGTACCGGTATGCGATATGGTATACCGGAATGCAATGGCAGAATCCAAAAATCCAGCCCTCGGGTTCTGCGGAATTCCTCGTGGTATACCGGTACGCCAACCCGTATACCGGAATACAGTGTGCAGAATGCTGATTTCGAAGGGTAATTTGGTAATTTCACTGAGGGGGGGCTTACATAAAGGGGAACCCTTCCCTTTTCTCCTCTGAAAATGTACACACACACAGGGAGAGAGAAACTCCTCTCTCTCACTACCACTTCTTCTTCTTCTCCTCCAAATTGGAGATCTTGGTGGAGATCAAGCTTGGAAAGCTTGGAGGAGTAAAGAATCGAGCTCGTGCATGCATGGTAGCTTGGTGAGCTCACGGATCTGAGGTGAGTTCTTGGATTTGGTAGTTAGGGATTCGGATTTGAGGCTAAGGAATGAGGTTTTGGAGACCCTTGGCTAATCTAGACTACAAATTGTAGAGATTAGCAAGAGATTTTGGGTTTTGCCATGAGTTTTGAAAAACCCTAGGTTGAAAGAGGGATTTTCTTGTGGAGGGTTTTAAAAATGGTTTATCCCTTTAGAACCCTAGTTGGGGGTTAGTAGAACATGTGGGACAACTCCATTTCGAATGATTCCAAGAGATGAGATCGTTATGAGTTCGACTCGAATTAACGAATCCTTCATGTGTGTTAGGGCTAGGAGCTTGAAGATCAAGCTTGAGGCCAAGGAAAAGAGCCCGATTGCAAGTGTCTACAAGCAATCGGAAGAGTGTGGGGTGGGTTTGTGTTTACCGAAGTGATTAGGTCACTTCCATGTCGAAAGAGTAAAGTATATTTATTTTACTCGATGCATGTAATGGTAGGTTAATTGGCAAGTGGTATATATATATATGAATGTGTAGATCATATGATGTTAATACCATTACCTACCATAGATTGGAATTGTAGGCATATGGAACACATAGTTACAAATGGACATGTGTATGCCTAAGTATTTCATAATAATATATATACTTGAGAGATGATGCATGCATATTAAACCTAGTGTTATTAAACATAGGTTGGAATGTGATAGTACATAACCTAGTGTTATTAAACATAGGTTGGAATGTGAAATGAACCTAGTGTCATTGAACATAGGTTGGAATGTATGTGAACCTAGAGTTATTGAACCTAGGTTGAGACAACATAGTGATAGGAAGATCACTTAAACAGGACTATCGAACCTAGTGTTATTGAACATAGGTTGGAAAATATAGTGGTAGGTTGACCACTTGGACACGGCAATATGAACCCAGAAGAGGTTTGCAACATAGGGTAATGATGAACCCTTGAGATGTGAAAGTGGATTCTGGAATCCCAGATCTGGTGACTTGTAATCTTGGTATCAGCTGGTGGGGGTGCGACTATTTCGCCGCCAAGGGGGCTGGATACTTGTGGTGGGTGCGACTATTTCGCCGCCAAGGGGCTAGATACCAGTGGCGAGTGCGACGGTTCGCCGCCCGGTGATCGAGGCCATTGTTCGGCGAGTGCGACGGTTCGCCGCCGGTTGACTGAAGCCATCGTTCGGCGAGTGCGACTATTTCGCCGCCAGGTGGTAAAGTCAGGTTGGGCGGTGGCCCACTATATGACTCAAGAGTGAGTCGGTGAAGGGTTGACTAAATAAGTAAATCTTAGTTGGGCGGTGGCCCAAGGATATATGACTCAAGAGTGAGTCGGTGAAGGTTTGACTAAATAAGTAAACCTTAGCTGGGCGGTGGCCCAAGGATATATGACTCAAGAGTGAGTCGGTGAAGGGTTGACTAAATAAGTAAACCTTAGCTGGGCGGTGGCCCAAGGATATATGACTCAAGAGTGAGTCGGTGAAGGTTTGACTAAATAAGTAAACCTTAGTTGGGCGGTGGCCCAAGGATGTTGACTCTAGAGTGAGTCGGGTAAGGTTTGACTAAAGTAAGTAAACCTTAGGAGGGTGGTAACCCGTTAATGATGGACTCGAGAGCGAGTCGAGTACGGCTTAGCTAAGGTAAGTGAACCTTAGGAGCAGATTGGTTATGAAATGGGTAGTGGAATAGCAGTCGAAAATATATTGCATGGATTTCATTATCGCATTTGTTGAAGCATAGCATGTTTACTTTCGTATATTGTAAAGTTATATGCTTATTGGTTATGTATATGTACTAACCCATGCTTGTATGCTTCCTTTTGGACCTGGTGGGTCGAGCTCCTCTCTTGGGTGGCCTTACCCACTGGGAACTATTTTATATAGTTCTCATCCCACTGTTTTTCAGGTCCTCACGTGAGCGGCGCGGCGGCGCGAGGGAAGGGCGTAACTCAGTAGTTAGCGTCCTACCACTGTGACCAGAATAGAAGTACCCTCTACTGCGTACTTTAGGGGTATTCGAGTGAATGGAAATGTAATAATAATTCGATTGTGTTTGGAAAGAAAGAACAAAGACACAAAAATGTAATATGTGGTTGTATTGCGAATGCTTGTAATAGCATAGTAATTTATGATGCTTTCCTTATGCAATCTATGTATGAATTCTGTTCCTGTTTGGAACCTCTTGAATTGTACTGGTTGTGACGCCTTGGACGTACAGGGGAAACTCTGTCCGTTCGGCGGATCTGGGTCATGCGCCCGTGCGTTTTGTCCTTCCACCTACTTGGTGCTAAGGCACGGCGGGGCGTGATAGGTAGTATCTCCAAAGCTTGAGTGCGAACACCACTGCTGCTAGCTTGAGATCGTGTGTCGGATAGTTCTTCTCGTAGTCCTTCAGCTGGCGCGAAGCATACGCGATGACCTTCTCCTGCTGCATGAGCACGCACCCCAATCCTATCCGAGACGCATCGCAGTAGACCACAAAATCCTCACCAGGCTGCGGCAATGCTAAGATAGGGGCACGAGTCAATCTAACCTTCAGCTCCTGGAAGCTCATCTGACAAGAGGGAGCCCACAGAAACTTCTCGCCCTTCCTCGTCAGCTTGCTCAAAGGGGCGGCGACCTTTGAGAAACCCCCAACAAATCGGCGATAACAACTCGCCAAGCCGAGGAAGCTCCTGATCTCCGTTACAAAAGTCGGAACAGGCCAATCCACCACAGAGTCCACTTTCTTTGGGTCCACCGCAATACCAGACTGCGTCACGATGTGACCCAAGAAGAAAACTTTTCGAAGCCAAAACTCACACTTCTTGAGCTTAGCGTAAAGCCCATGCTCTCGAAGCGTAAGGAGGACTCGCCGAAGGTGATCCTCATGCTCCATGTCGCTCCTCGAATAGATCAGTATGTCGTCAAAGAAGACCACGACAAACTGATCCAAGAACTGCCGGAAAACCCTGTTCATCAAATCCATGAAAGCTGCCGGGGCGTTCGTCAAACCGAACGGCATCACCGTGAACTCGTAATGCCCGTAACGAGTCCGAAAGCCGTCTTCGCAACGTCCTCGGCCTTGATCTTGAGCTGATGATAACCTGACTGCAGATCAATCTTTGAGAATACCGAGGCTCCCTGAAGCTGGTCGAAGAGATTGTCGATCCGCGGTAGAGGGCCGACACCTCGTTGAGCTCGAACTCACAATCAAACCAACGAAAAAACCTTGCGAGTCCATCACTCTGGTGCACAGGGTTGCCAATCGCAACAAGCAATAAAATCACCAATGATGCCAAACACCTGTCTCCAAGTGATCGGACACGCAATCCAAACCAAGATTGCACGGAAGCCGTGACGAAAACCTTGTACGCAAACACACGCACAGAGACCTCGGAGCCAACAACCAGGCTCCCGACAGCAATCACCAAGACACCAAAACTCCTGGCAAAACCGAGATCACCACATAGCTTTCCCACAAGACGACCTATAGAGATTGTCTTGCAAGAGAAAGCATCGATCCCAACCAGACAGTCCCAAAAGGGATAGGATATTCCGTCCTAACTTTTGACACTACGTTGTCTGCAGCCAACGTACTTATCAAAAGAAATGCGAAATATTCGAAGATCAAATGCCAACAACAAGTTGGCAACACCACAAAGGTACCAGGTCAACCAACTCAAAAGCTGGACCAAATTCACGGAAGAATCACCGAATTAACGAAAATGCAAACCGACCCACAAAACAAGGTCTGCCCTGAGCCAACTCCCTAGGAGTCTTCGGTTTCCAACAACAAAACCGACGACTACATGCGACGTAGGGTTGCCAACCACACGAACCAAAGCAAAGGAAGAACAATTTCTAGCGTCGACTAACCAACGTCAAACGCGGTGAGACCTCCAACAACAACCTGGAAGATCTCGCGACAACACGGAAGCCTACAAATACCACCAGAAATCTCATAACACACCAATTTACGCGTTAGGATAGCCGCATACGATGTAGGCACCAACAAAAACCTGACACCGAACAGTGTCCACTCAGTCTAGTACACGTTAATTTAACGTAAGAACTAGCTAAAGGTCGAAAGACCAACACTGACGATTCCACCAGCAATACGTCAGTGGGGTAGGCTTCACCGCCCTACCCAACAAAACAGAGAAGGTAACAACAAAGTTGCGGTCGAAACCGCTCAAAGTACCGTCTCCGTAGAGACGCTCGCAGTGGCCCTCGTGCTCTACACAGAAAGTGGGGCTAGGGCAAGAACAGTCCCAACGACAACACAGACCCACCAAGTGACGCCACCTAGCCCGATAGGGCCACCACCTGCCAACAAGTGGTTACACAAAGGGGAAAACACACCCTGCCACTTGGTATCTGCCTGGTATTCCACCACCACTTCTAATAGAAGCACGAGTCTACGAACAAGGCGCGAACCTCAGGAAATCCGCCAATCGCGCTCGGATGTGGCCACCACCCCCAATCACGGGGTCGGCGTTTACACGCGGAAGAGCCGACGTAGTCGCTGTCGTCGTCGCGATCGTGGCCACAAGCGGCGTGAGTGCCACAGGAGGGTCTGCAGTCATCGGGGCACTCGGCGGAGGAGGAGGAGGGGCTGGAGCGGCAGTCGCCGTAGCCTGCTGCTGCAAAAACTGCCGGAACATGCCGGAGAGGGTCGTCAGCTAACCCCTCGCCTCGGCCTCAAGCAACAGGGTACGGTCAACAGCAGGCTGCTCGCCTCCTGCCGGCTCCTTGCTCGAACCAGCCGCATAAGCCCGAGTCTAAACACCAGCGGACGACTCCGCAGGCGCACGCCTACCACCACGACCAGGACGGGGAGGTCTACCACAACCACAAGCCATCTGCAAAACACAGAAACCGCGCAAGAGAAAGGGGTCGGCAACTCCCACAAAACACAAGCCGAAAATAAACACCTCGAACCCGCGCACCTATACATCTTAGGTCTTCCTATGGGTCAGCCTAACCAATGGTTCAGTTACAAATTTATGAATGAATGAGTATTTGTACCCTTTACTCTCTGATACCATCTCAATCTGTCACGCCCCGGGCTAGTTTATAAGCGGAAATACGTGTTATTTTTTTTTTAAAAGCCTAGCCCGCGCCACGTACAGATCCACCACAAATACAGGGCCCACTGTCCACACGGACAGAGCCTCCCCTGTATTTGCACGGCATACACAACAATACATACAGGATCACAAACATCATTCATCCCACATAAACAACACATCACAATCCTTGCTTCATACAGCTAACAGTCCTTAAACCTGTATGAATCTAAACAAGTCCTTAGGCGAAGGATGATGCGATGCACAAACCACAGATCATTCTATAAAACAGCTCCTTACCCAGAAGCTTTATTTTGAAATCCTAATCTCAATCATTTAAAGATCATTTGAAAACCGTTCCCCACACGAGAACTCTTTTTTGAAATCCCAAAAGTCAATCGATCGGAAATTCATTTGAAAATCATTTTCCACACAGAAACCTTTATTTGAAAACGCTACCACGAAGGGTAGAAATCCAAGATACACAATGTAAAGCCATAAATAGAAGTCTAGTAAGCAACGTCATCCATAATGTCTAAGCATGCAGTCAACACAACCAAAATGTAACTGAACCACATCCACAACTAGCTGGTAAAAGGATAAGGGTGATAACCAAATCTGGAGGGAGGAGCCTCACAAGTCGGGACCTCTAGTACCACTAACTAGGCGTGCCTCGCTGCGTCCCGACTCCCACCACCCTGCTCACCTGAAAACAATAATGATGGCGGGGGGTGAGAACATGTAAACATGTCTCCCCTCCCAGTGGGTACCGCAAGCCGACGAAGGCGAGGTGTACACACCGGCACGAGGGTCAACAGAGAGATAGATAGGGTAAACAGTAGCACAAATAAGTATGAGGCTGACATACAACTGAACAACTATGCTACTGCAAGTAAGGTAATTATATGCATCAAAAGTGATAACCACAAATGTATACCCAATCCATAGCCACCGGGACGTATCCCTGATACTGTCACAACCTGCTCAACCATCGGCACATAACCTCCGCAGATGCACGTGCTAAGAGGCTCACGGGTCTGATGCAGACGACCCTTTTCCGGAAAAGAACACCCCTAGGCGGTGGATCAGACCACTGGCGTACGTGAAGTGCTAGAAGAGCTGTGACGATCGATGCGAATGCTCAATCCACGGAACGGCAACGAGCCGTGAAGCAACTGATAAGCCAATATACGAGGATCGCTCGGAACAACAGGCGATCAACACCGACCAACGAGGTCGTCTCAATAACCATGCAACCAACAACTACTCTACTAAGGTAAGCACACATAAGTAGAGTCAACAGGAGTCAAGTGAACTAATAACGAAATGCAAGAGAAGGGATAGAAAGGTATCACCGTAGTCCACTGAACCGACTCCGGATCGAAGTACCCACCTGTCGAAACGATAGAGCCTAACACTAACGGCTTACGGGAACCACGACAGGACCTACGAAAGACTCACAGGGTTAAGGTCCACCAAGGCGACACTAAACATATAGCGCTCACATCCCGAAACTGACGGATCGTCCGGAAACCCACCGGGACGATCCCGAAACCACACTAAGCCCCAGAGGGGTACCAACAACCAAACCAGGTCCTCCGCTGTCCCCAAACACACCACAACAAGGTGACAGGACAGCGAGCACAAGCTCGGGGTGCTACGAGCACAAACGCACCCGAAACGGCTTTCCGGGTTCCCAAAAAATACCGATTTTGCACCGGAACCCTTCGTCACTCATCCGCTGTCCTCGCAACTTTGGGACAGCGATGAGGAACAGCCAACGAGGCTATACGACAAAGCCAAGTCGCTCGTGAAACCAGCAAGTGAGTCGCACGACAAAACACGCGTTCCGTCGACTATTTCGTCGGAAAACGCACCGGAATTAAATCCGAATCTCCGCGAAGGGCGAAGAGGTTGGACAACCAATACACAGGGCCTCTAGGGTCATGCCCTTGCTGCCCGGAGCATCACGATGCTGCCACAAACACAAAAGCCCTAAAACAAGCAACAATTCGCACAATATCAAGCGTAAAGAGCTGTTTGAGCACTTCGTTCGTCCGCACGACCTTCCGCAAGCACCAGTGGATAGGTAACGACGTAACGGAGACCGTTCTCACAGCCCCACTGCGACAGGACCAGTCGCTGGCTCAAACAACCCATAAAAATAGCGATGAACATGCGATAATAAGGCCGACAAGGGCCAAACAGCGAAATGGCGCGCCAAAACAGAAAACTAAGGTGAGCATGTGTAGTACACTGAACTTTAGCAAATTGCGGAGTTCCAGTGAGAGAATAGTGGCTTATACTATTCTGGAGTTTTGGGTTGTGTTTGGTGAGCTTCGGAGTGTTTTCGGGACTTAGAAAGTGCGAAAACGGACTCCGGAAGTCAAAATCTGCAAAAGTGCAGATTTTGCATTGCATACCGGTATCTGGGTTAGGGATACCGGAATCCAGTGAAGACTGGTTGTGTGCAGCTCTCGGGTTCTGCGGAATGCGGCAGCGGATACCGGAATGCGTTGCGTACCGGTACTGGAGTTAGCATACCGGTATTGGAGCGTTTTGTACCGTTACTGGAAATTGGCATACCGGAATCCCTTCGCGTGGCCTGTTTGGCCGAGGCTCGGGTTTTGCAGAATTTGCACAGTATACCGGTATACACATGCGCATACCGGTATACAATGTTGCAGAGTGCATTTTGTGCAGTTTTGCAATTTTGGCTCTTTGAGGGGCCTAAGTGGATCTTGTGCATTGGGTTAAGTACCCTTTCACCCTCTTTCTCAGCCATTGTTGGCTGAGGCTTGGGAGATGAGGAGGTGGTTTTTTTCTCTCTCTCTCTCTCTCTAGGTTTTCTTGCTCCAAAACCCTAGAAAAGTGGTTTTGATCTCTTTTTCCTCCATTTTCTTCATGGAGGAGTGCTTCTAGGCCTTGTGGGGAGCTCGGGATGGAGGAGGGGAACTTGTTTGTGGGCTTAGCTTCAACCTAGCATGCTTGAGCTTGGTTGAGAGCTTGATTTGAGGTTAGTAAACTCTCTTACAACCTCTAATTGTGATTTTTGCATGGATCTTTGCTTGTAAACCTAGTTTCTTGGAAATTAGGGTTTTGTTTAGGGTTTCGTGATTGTGAGCCCTTGAGGTGGAATTGATGGGTGTAGATTGTTGTTGTAGGTTGGATTTGAAGATCTCTAACCTCGATTTGGACCTAGAACAAGTTTTACTTGCTCAAGATATTTTCACCCATTTACCTCATAGTTTTTGGTGATTTTCGAAATCGTTTGTTCGATGCCCCTAACCCCTTTGAAAATTATCTTAGGGTATGAGAAGCTCGAGGGACAACTTCGTTTCGAAGTACTGCGAGGTTTCGATGGGTATCCGGTGGGTCTGATCTCACCGAAATGGGTGAACTCCCCCTATGTCTCCTATTTTAATTATAGGAGTGATTAGATGCATAATTATGATAATTATGGCATGATGATAATTGTGATTGCGTGAGACATGCAAGTTATTTATGAAAAATGCATATTTCATATAGTATGGCATTGTGAGAATATTATGCATGCTAGAGTATTTGCACTATTAGTGTAATGATGCATTAGAAAATGCTAAGTATGTTATGCATGCTAGAGATGAGCATCATATGAGACACTACTTGAGTGGTGGACTAGTGAACTCTCTTGCATACCAAAGTATGCTTGTATAGAGAAAAGAGAGGATATGATATATGCAGGATAAGTTGTTGCACCTCATTTTAGGTGAACAACTTTGACGGGCATCGTTGGCTTTTGGCTCGACCTTTTGGTCGCGGAGATGATTCCATGTTTAAGACATGAGGAAAGGGATTCTAGTTGTATGTGATAATTATAATTGGTTAAACATGAGTTCAACTGGTCAATGGAATACTTGCATGATAGCTTTATACTCTATGCAGTAGAGGTTGTTGTAGCTTATGCATGGCATGGATAGGGTTTGGTTGGCATCGTAGAATGCATTGTCATGGCATTGTAGAATGCATGAATTGTAGCATTGGAATAATGCATGAACTATAGCATTTGTTGAATGCATCGGTTTTGGTATTGGTTATAGCATTAGTATAATGCATTGGACATGGCATTGGGATAGTGCATAGTTTATGAACTTAGTAAACAAAAAGATGGACATTTACATGTTAGAGACATGGACATATTGGTAGGGACATACCAACGGAAAATTTGAGAACAACATGACATCGTGGACATTTAGCATATTGGCTATTGAATGTAGTAAACATGACACGACATGTCTTGACATAGTGTGAGATTAAACATATTGTATTTCACTTAGGTGAATAATTAGGTTGACATTACGACATAATGTTAGACCCTTGGACATCGGTTGGCTATTTCATGTTAGAGACATGACGAACGTATTTCCTATGCTGTTGACTATGCTTGTTATGCCATTGTGCTCATTCGCACATGCTTGTGAGGGTCGCTCCCTACAAGCCGGCAGCTCCGGAGTGGGCCTTTCGCGATGTTGATCGCCTGTGTGCAGGTTATATGGGCGCCGAAGTGGATTGCCGTGGGGGAGGCTCATTCTAGCGAGAATGTTGACTACCACGGGGCCATTAGGCACGGCACAAGCCGAGACTTGAAAAGTCCTTTATGGTAGGAAATATCGTGAGGAATGTGATATTTGACACCCTAGTTAATCAGTACATATAGATGTAGCTGATGGACATAACATAGGGTGGTGATCTTGTGGCATTACATGTAGTGAGACATTAACATGACTTGGCACACTAGTGGTTAGTGAACATAACAAATCATATAGTTCATACATGTAGTAGAAAATTGGATGTACATTACATACTTGTAGTTGGAGACAAGTTATATGTGTAATAGTAAAACTTGACATATAGTGAGTTTATTACATTAGAGCATATGTGATTGATCATGGCATTAATTTGACATACATGTAATTTGTGTAATTAAATGTTGAGCTTATGACAATAGAGCATATTCATGTTCATGTAGATGATTTAGTCATTGGAGGCAAGATAGTTGTAGAACTACCTGTTTAGCATTAAATGTTATATGCTTTATGTTTCAGTATACTATCTTGCCTCAGTTGACCTAGCGGTGTAATTCGCCACTCTCGGCGGCTTACCCACTGGGAACTATTGATAATATTTCTCACCCCCATTGTTGTTGGGTTTTTATTTCAGAGCCTTCCGCAGCAGGAGAGGCTTGGGAGCGCGGCGAGGGGTTAGCAGCTAGCTAGAGCCTCTACGGTGTTGTTGTAGGCATACCATGGGTTCCTTTCATTGTATTTTGAATGAAAGATATATAGTTTTGTTGGTAGATTGATCTATTAGTTGATAAGATGTATAATTTTATTGTATATCTTGAGATTTTAGTTGTGTGGATTTTGTTTTAGTTGTAGAACTATGTTCTCGCTCTGATCACCCTGTTTAGGAGGTATTCCTTATTCTATTGGATTTATGTTATTGTAGACGCCTTGTGTACATTGTGTTTGCTTTGAGGTACACGGCGGGTCTGTGTACGTGCCTGGTAGGCTCCCGCGAGGGCCCGGGGCGTGACAGATTATTGTGGTATCAGAGCCTAGGGTTAAGTCTTAGTGGACCTAGTAAACCTTAGGCAGGTTGGACGATAAGGAATATGAACGTGAGAGACGAGATCTCTTGTGACTTATGGGCGAAAGTATTATGATTGGGTCATTGCTAAAGCTCCAAAAGTGTTGGAGTTAGATCGGAGTGAACCACTTCTATACCCTTGGAGGGTCACGTTGGCGGCCGGCCGACAACGTGACATCGGGGAATAGTGGGAGTCCACTTCATTACTTTCGCATGATTGGGGTTATAGTCTTGTGTGGGGATGAGTTGGCGTGGGGTGTTTCACCTGCGCATGTTTTGCTTGTTGCAGCTTGAGTGGTGACAGACGCACTCGATGGCGGCCGAGGCAGCCGAGACGGAAACCCTGCATCCTCCGGATTTGGTGAGACTCTGAAGTTGAGAGAACAACTGGTAAAATTCAGCAAGTACGGTGGGACGGCGATCATTTATGATGCTACTCCAAGTTGAGGCTTTGTGCCGGCAGACGAGAGGATTAAGCAACTGGAGGATTTGTCGATCCAGTTGGTAGTCGACCTCGAGAAATGTTATGAGAATGCGGATCGTACCTTGATAAGGGCGAGAGACGTAGAGACCGTTGGGACGGCAAAGGAAGCTACTACGAGTGGCAAGTCTGATGTAAGGGAACAATCAAGTGATCAAGGAGAAATTTGATCTCGAGAAGGTGGACCTTTAGTAGGATGTTAATGGGACGTCAAATCATCATCGACTATTGTGACGTGTGAGCGGTGGAGCCGCGAGTACCCGATGATGCCCTTGGAGTAGGGGCAAATACTCTCTTCGTGGCCAGGTGGGCCATTCCCAGTCGGAGTGTTTGAGGAGATCAGTGTCGACAATGTTGGGATCGACTTCGCGCGACCGGTTTTGGAGGTGTGCGTGCCTGTTTGACGGGCGGATGATGACGCAGCGACGATGGAGGTTGTCGCCGCTCGTAGTATTGGAGCTTGTTTGTGGTCTGTTATGATTGTGGTTTTGGTTTGGCTGTTTGCCGAATGCTTGGCAGGGAACTTGTTTCCCTTGATGCTTGCTGATCGAGTGGTCCTGAGTGTTTGGACTTGTGAGTACTGTTCTTGTACTCCGTTAGCTTTGGATGTTTCTGTGCGCCAACGAAGCGATTGGCTTTATTTGGCTGAAAGCGTATAGTTCTGATTTGAACTTGGGCTGGCTCTTCGGCTATCTGATTGCCGATGAGTGTGTGAGCCGAGCTATAGTGCTTTGGGAACTTGGACACGAAATAGTGTTTTCAGAGGGCTTGGAGGTTCGCTAATTGCGATGATTGTTTCACCTGCCCAAGCCTGGTTATTGGCTGAGTGAGCGCGTGGCCTTTGGGCCAGCACCTTTGGTGAGTGTTGAGAATCCTCAAAAGCGAGGATGTCTCTTGTGAGGGAGTTGCGCGTGCAATCCCGTTTGAGTTGTGAGAATTGAAGGCTTGGTCTGGAGACCTCTTTTGCCTAGTGTTTCCTCTAGTGGAGTATAGATCTCATTTGTTTTGTGGGGACGGGTCCCTTCGACTGTGGGTCGACTATCGTGAACTGGTATGGTCACGATCGAGGATATGCACCCGTAGTTGAGATCTGTTGATATGTTTGATCGAGCTCCATGAATTCTGGTTTTACTCGAGGGTAGTTGCAATCTGAGTACTACTCTCGTTGGATTGAGTTTGGGTTGGACCGAGGGTGACTTGTTCACTCGGTGTAGACATTACGAAATTGTCGTGGTGTCGTTTGAGCTGGCTGATGCTCTTGTGTGTTGTGATGTTTGGCCCTTCTGGGTGTCTTTGTCCCTGTGCATCGACGACACAGTGGAAGTCGAAAGGCGATGAAGACCATGAAGATTCCGTTGAATGAGAATTGCAAGTGCTTCAAGTTGAAGACGTGCTGATTCGGTCGTGAGGACTAGCGTCCCTTTGCAGTTGATGCCAAAGTGGTTATGAGTGGAGATCTCAAGGAAATCAACCATCCATAGTGGATTGGGACAAGCGGATGTAATCGAAGTTCAAACTTTTTAGTTTGATTAGATGTTATGGATAATTGTGGGGAGATTATTCAGTTGTCTACTCCTTTCTCTTGACTCACACATAAAAGGATTAAATCTTTGGAAAGATATGTGTGAGAGAAGTTTCTTGGAATCGTTGGTGTGGTTGACGACCGCCAACCCCGGTTACCCCGTAGGTGGGTTATGTGCTTTGTAGTTATGTTTCTCTCTACGGATTGAGTTGCACTTTGGTGTAAAATAGAAAGGTGGTATTGACCTTTCAGCAAGTGAGAGAATGCAAGAGGAATCGCCAAATTGTGATTTGGAATTGGATTGTCTCGCTTCTAAGCTAGACGTGATGATGGTTGAGAGATTGTGAGTAGGAGTAAGTATTCACCTGAGTCGGATTGATGAATTTTTCGCACAAGTATACCTTGGTAAATTGTGCGATTGCAAAGGGCATCTAGCTCTATCGCTTTGGAATTTGAGCCATTGGATAATTCTCGGTGAGAGATAGGATTTTGGACATCTGAATCTGATGATCTAATAGTGATACTTGGTTAAGGGAATCCAAGAGCTTTGTGTATGAGGAATCTAAGTTTCAGATTCTTTGGATTATTTGAAACCCTGAGGCAAATGGGCCTAGTGGCATGTCGAGTTGTTTCACTTCAGATCTGTTGAAGGTATATGAAGTGTGTGGACGCTCCGAGCGAGTATTTGAAGTCTACCCCGACGGTAGATGTCGTTTCTTTAGAGCTACATGAAGAGCTAAACTTCAAGGAGCATTGATGTGGATTGGACTTGTGGAATCCAGCCCTCGGGTTCTGCGGAATTCCTCGTGGTATACCGGTACGCCAACCCGTATACCGGAATACAGTGTGCAGAATGCTGATTTCGAAGGGTAATTTGGTAATTTCACTGAGGGGGGGCTTACATAAAGGGGAACCCTTCCCTTTTCTCCTCTGAAAATGTACACACACACAGGGAGAGAGAAACTCCTCTCTCTCACTACCACTTCTTCTTCTTCTCCTCCAAATTGGAGATCTTGGTGGAGATCAAGCTTGGAAAGCTTGGAGGAGTAAAGAATCGAGCTCGTGCATGCATAGTAGCTTGGTGAGCTCGCGGATCTGAGGTGAGTTCTTGGATTTGGTAGTTAGGGATTCGGATTTGAGGCTAAGGAATGAGGTTTTGGAGACCCTTGGCTAATCTAGACTACAAATTGTAGAGATTAGCAAGAGATTTTGGGTTTTGCCATGAGTTTTGAAAAACCCTAGGTTGAAAGAGGGATTTTCTTGTGGAGGGTTTTAAAAATGGTTTATCCCTTTAGAACCCTAGTTGGGGGTTAGTAGAACATGTGGGACAACTCCATTTCGAATGATTCCAAGAGATGAGATCGTTATGAGTTCGACTCGAATTAACGAATCCTTCATGTGTGTTAGGGCTAGGAGCTTGAAGATCAAGCTTGAGGCCAAGGAAAAGAGCCCGATTGCAAGTGTCTACAAGCAATCGGAAGAGTGTGAGGTGGGTTTGTGTTTACCGAAGTGATTAGGTCACTTCCATGTCGAAAGAGTAAAGTATATTTATTTTACTCGATGCATGTAATGGTAGGTTAATTGGCAAGTGGTATATATATATATGAATGTGTAGATCATATGATGTTAATACCATTACCTACCATAGATTGGAATTGTAGGCATATGGAACACATAGTTACAAATGGACATGTGTATGCCTAGGTGAGAACATAGCGGTGAGCAAGTTTTCTCTAAATACTAGAGAACTTGACATGCGGTTAAACAAGGGTTAGAGGCCACGTAAATTGGAAATCCTAGCGGTGGACAACTAGGATAAGAAAGAACAATAATGTGCATGTTGGCATTAGATATATATATATATATATATATATATATATATATATATATATATATATATATATATATCAAGATGATTTGAGCCATGGGCTCACCTTGCATGTAAAAGAATCTAAGTATTTCATAATAATATATATACTTGAGAGATGATGCATGCATATTAAACCTAGTGTTATTAAACATAGGTTGGAATGTGATAGTACATAACCTAGTGTTATTAAACATAGGTTGGAATGTGAAATGAACCTAGTGTCATTGAACATAGGTTGGAATGTATGTGAACCTAGAGTTATTGAACCTAGGTTGAGACAACATAGTGATAGGAAGATCACTTAAACAGGACTATCGAACCTAGTGTTATTGAACATAGGTTGGAAAATATAGTGGTAGGTTGACCACTTGGACACGGCAATATGAACCCAGAAGAGGTTTGCAACATAGGGTAATGATGAACCCTTGAGATGTGAAAGTGGATTCTGGAATCCCAGATCTGGTGACTTGTAATCTTGGTATCAGCTGGTGGGTGCGACTATTTCGCCGCCAAGGGGGCTGGATACTTGTGGTGGGTGCGACTATTTCGCCGCCAAGGGGCTAGATACCAGTGGCGAGTGCGACGGTTCGCCGCCCGGTGATCGAGGCCATTGTTCGGCGAGTGCGACGGTTCGCCGCCGGTTGACTGAAGCCATCGTTCGGCGAGTGCGACTATTTCGCCGCCAGGTGGTAAAGTCAGGTTGGGCGGTGGCCCACTATATGACTCAAGAGTGAGTCGGTGAAGGTTTGACTAAATAAGTAAATCTTAGTTGGGCGGTGGCCCAAGGATATATGACTCAAGAGTGAGTCGGTGAAGGTTTGACTAAATAAGTAAACCTTAGCTGGGCGGTGGCCCAAGGATATATGACTCAAGAGTGAGTCGGTGAAGGGTTGACTAAATAAGTAAACCTTAGCTGGGCGGTGGCCCAAGGATATATGACTCAAGAGTGAGTCGGTGAAGGTTTGACTAAATAAGTAAACCTTAGTTGGGCGGTGGCCCAAGGATGTTGACTCTAGAGTGAGTCGGGTAAGGTTTGACTAAAGTAAGTAAACCTTAGGAGGGTGGTAACCCGTTAATGATGGACTCGAGAGCGAGTCGAGTACGGCTTAGCTAAGGTAAGTGAACCTTAGGAGCAGATTGGTTATGAAATGGGTAGTGGAATAGCAGTCGAAAATATATTGCATGGATTTCATTATCGCATTTGTTGAAGCATAGCATGTTTACTTTCGTATATTGTAAAGTTATATGCTTATTGGTTATGTATATGTACTAACCCATGCTTGTATGCTTCCTTTTGGACCTGGTGGGTCGAGCTCCTCTCTTGGGTGGCCTTACCCACTGGGAACTATTTTATATAGTTCTCATCCCACTGTTTTTCAGGTCCTCACGTGAGCGGCGCGGCGGCGCGAGGGAAGGGCGTAACTCAGTAGTTAGCGTCCTACCACTGTGACCAGAATAGAAGTACCCTCTACTGCGTACTTTAGGGGTATTCGAGTGAATGGAAATGTAATAATAATTCGATTGTATTTGGAAAGAAAGAACAAAGACACAAAAATGTAATATGTGGTTGTATTGCGAATGCTTGTAATAGCATAGTAATTTATGATGCTTTCCTTATGCAATCTATGTATGAATTCTGTTCCTGTTTGGAACCTCTTGAATTGTACTGGTTGTGACGCCTTGGACGTACAGGGGAAACTCTGTCCGTTCGGCGGATCTGGGTCATGCGCCCGTGCGTTTTGTCCTTCCACCTACTTGGTGCTAAGGCACGGCGGGGCGTGATAGGTAGTAGTATCTCCAAAGCTTGAGTGCGAACACCACTGCTGCTAGCTTGAGATCGTGTGTCGGATAGTTCTTCTCGTAGTCCTTCAGCTGGCGCGAAGCATACGCGATGACCTTCTCCTGCTGCATGAGCACGCACCCCAATCCTATCCGAGACGCATCGCAGTAGACCACAAAATCCTCACCAGGCTGCGGCAATGCTAAGATAGGGGCACGAGTCGAGTCAATCTAACCTTCAGCTCCTGGAAGCTCATCTGACAAGAGGGAGCCCACAGAAACTTCTCGCCCTTCCTCGTCAGCTTGCTCAAAGGGGCGGCGACCTTTGAGAAACCCCCAACAAATCGTCGATAACAACTCGCCAAGCCGAGGAAGCTCCTGATCTCCGTTACAAAAGTCGGAACAGGCCAATCCACCACAGAGTCCACTTTCTTTGGGTCCACCGCAATACCAGACTGCGTCACGATGTGACCCAAGAAGAAAACTTTTCGAAGCCAAAACTCACACTTCTTGAGCTTAGCGTAAAGCCCATGCTCTCGAAGCGTAAGGAGGACTCGCCGAAGGTGATCCTCATGCTCCATGTCGCTCCTCGAATAGATCAGTATGTCGTCAAAGAAGACCACGACAAACTGATCCAAGAACTGCCGGAAAACCCTGTTCATCAAATCCATGAAAGCTGCCGGGGCGTTCGTCAAACCGAACGGCATCACCGTGAACTCGTAATGCCCGTAACGAGTCCGAAAGCCGTCTTCGCAACGTCCTCGGCCTTGATCTTGAGCTGATGATAACTTGACTGCAGATCAATCTTTGAGAATACCGAGGCTCCCTGAAGCTGGTCGAAGAGATTGTCGATCCGCGGTAGAGGGCCGACACCTCGTTGAGCTCGAACTCACAATCAAACCAACAAAAAAAAACCTTGCGAGTCCATCACTCTGGTGCACAGGGTTGCCAATCGCAACAAGCAATAAAATCACCAATGATGCCAAACACCTGTCTCCAAGTGAGACACGCAATCCAAACCAAGATTGCACGGAAGCCGTGACGAAAACCTTGTACGCAAACACACGCACAGAGACCTCGGAGCCAACAACCAGGCTCCCGACAGCAATCACCAAGACACCAAAACTCCTGGCAAAACCGAGATCACCACATAGCTTTCCCACAAGACGACCTATAGAGATTGTCTTGCAAGAGAAAGCATCGATCCCAACCAGACAGTCCCAAAAGGGATAGGATATTCCGTCCTAACTTTTGACACTACGTTGTCTGCAGCCAACGTACTTATCAAAAGAAATGCGAAATATTCGAAGATCAAATGCCAACAACAAGTTGGCAACACCACAAAGGTACCAGGTCAACCAAATCAAAAGCTGGACCAAATTCACGGAAGAATCACCGAATTAACGAAAATGCAAACCGACCCACAAAACAAGGTCTGCCCTGAGCCAACTCCCTAGGAGTCTTCGGTTTCCAACAACAAAACCGACGACTACATGCGACGTAGGGTTGCCAACCACACGAACCAAAGCAAAGGAAGAACAATTTCTAGCGTCGACTAACCAACGTCAAACGCGGTGAGACCTCCAACAACAACCTGGAAGATCTCGCGACAACACGGAAGCCTACAAATACCACCAGAAATCTCATAACACACCAATTTAGGCGTTAGGATAGCCGCATACGATGTAGGCACCAACAAAAACCTGACACCGAACAGTGTCCACTCAGTCTAGTACACGTTAATTTAACGTAAGAACTAGCTAAAGGTCGAAAGACCAACACTGACGATTCCACCAGCAATACGTCAGTGGGGTAGGCTTCACCGCCCTACCCAACAAAACAGAGAAGGTAACAACAAAGTTGCGGTCGAAACCGCTCAAAGTACCGTCTCCGTAGAGACGCTCGCAGTGGCCCTCGTGCTCTACACAGAAAGTGGGGCTAGGGCAAGAACAGTCCCAACGACAACACAGACCCACCAAGTGACGCCACCTAGCCCGATAGGGCCACCACCTGCCAACAAGTGGTTACACAAAGGGGAAAACACACCCTGCCACTTGGTATCTGCCTGGTATTCCACCACCACTTCTAATAGAAGCACGAGTCTACGAACAAGGCGCGAACCTCAGGAAATCCGCCAATCGCGCTCGGATGTGGCCACCACCCCCAATCACGGGGTCGGCGTTTACACGCGGAAGAGCCGACGTAGTCGCTGTCGTCGTCGCGGTCGTGGCCACAAGCGGCGTGAGTGCCACAGGAGGGTCTGCAGTCATCGGGGCACTCGGCGGAGGAGGAGGAGGGGCTGGAGCGGCAGTCGCCGTAGCCTGCTGCTGCAAAAACTGCCGGAACATGCCGGAGAGGGTCGTCAGCTAACCCCTCGCCTCGGCCTCAAGCAACAGGGTACGGTCAACAGCAGGCTGCTCGCCTCCTGCCGGCTCCTTGCTCGAACCAGCCGCATAAGCCCGAGTCTAAACACCAGCGGACGACTCCGCAGGCGCACGCCTACCACCACGACCAGGACGGGGAGGTCTACCACAACCACAAGCCATCTGCAAAACACAGAAACCGCGCAAGAGAAAGGGGTCGGCAACTCCCACAAAACACAAGCCGAAAATAAACACCTCGAACCCGCGCACCTATACATCTTAGGTCTTCCTATGGGTCAGCCTAACCAATGGTTCAGTTACAAATTTATGAATGAATGAGTATTTGTACCCTTTACTCTCTGATACCATCTCAATCTGTCACGCCCCGGGCTAGTTTATAAGCGGAAATACGTGTTATTTTTTTTTTAAAAGCCTAGCCCGCGCCACGTACAGATCCACCACAAATACAGGGCCCACTGTCCACACGGACAGAGCCTCCCCTGTATTTGCACGGCATACACAACAATACATACAGGATCACAAACATCATTCATCCCACATAAACAACACATCACAATCCTTGCTTCATACAGCTAACAGTCCTTAAACCTGTATGAATCTAAACAAGTCCTTAGGCGAAGGATGATGCGATGCACAAACCACAGATCATTCTATAAAACAGCTCCTTACCCAGAAGCTTTATTTTGAAATCCTAATCTCAATCATTTAAAGATCATTTGAAAACCGTTCCCCACACGAGAACTCTTTTTTGAAATCCCAAAAGTCAATCGATCGGAAATTCATTTGAAAATCATTTTCCACACAGAAACCTTTATTTGAAAATGCTACCACGAAGGGTAGAAATCCAAGATACACAATGTAAAGCCATAAATAGAAGTCTAGTAAGCAACGTCATCCATAATGTCTAAGCATGCAGTCAACACAACCAAAATGTAACTGAACCACATCCACAACTAGCTGGTAAAAGGATAAGGGTGATAACCAAATCTGGAGGGAGGAGCCTCACAAGTCGGGACCTCTAGTACCACTAACTAGGCGTGCCTCGCTGCGTCCCGACTCCCACCACCCTGCTCACCTGAAAACAATAATGATGGCGGGGGGTGAGAACATGTAAACATGTCTCCCCTCCCAGTGGGTACCGCAAGCCGACGAAGGCGAGGTGTACACACCGGCACGAGGGTCAACAGAGAGATAGATAGGGTAAACAGTAGCACAAATAAGTATGAGGCTGACATACAACTGAACAACTATGCTACTGCAAGTAAGGTAATTATATGCATCAAAAGTGATAACCACAAATGTATACCCAATCCATAGCCACCGGGACGTATCCCTGATACTGTCACAACCTGCTCAACCATCGGCACATAACCTCCGCAGATGCACGTGCTAAGAGGCTCACGGGTCTGATGCAGACGACCCTTTTCCGGAAAAGAACACCCCTAGGCGGTGGATCAGACCACTGGCGTACGTGAAGTGCTAGAAGAGCTGTGACGATCGATGCGAATGCTCAATCCACGGAACGGCAACGAGCCGTGAAGCAACTGATAAGCCAATATACGAGGATCGCTCGGAACAACAGGCGATCAACACCGACCAACGAGGTCGTCTCAATAACCATGCAACCAACAACTACTCTACTAAGGTAAGCACACATAAGTAGAGTCAACAGGAGTCAAGTGAACTAATAACGAAATGCAAGAGAAGGGATAGAAAGGTATCACCGTAGTCCACTGAACCGACTCCGGATCGAAGTACCCACCTGTCGAAACGATAGAGCCTAACACTAACGGCTTACGGGAACCACGACAGGACCTACGAAAGACTCACAGGGTTAAGGTCCACCAAGGCGACACTAAACATATAGCGCTCACATCCCGAAACTGACGGATCGTCCGGAAACCCACCGGGACGATCCCGAAACCACACTAAGCCCCAGAGGGGTACCAACAACCAAACCAGGTCCTCCGCTGTCCCCAAACACACCACAACAAGGTGACAGGACAGCGAGCACAAGCTCGGGGTGCCACGAACACAAACGCACCCGAAACGGCTTTCCGGGTTCCCAAAAAATACCGATTTTGCACCGGAACCCTTCGTCACTCATCCGCTGTCCTCGCAACTTTGGGACAGCGATGAGGAACAGCCAACGAGGCTATACGACAAAGCCAAGTCGCTCGTGAAACCAGCAAGTGAGTCGCACGACAAAACACGCGTTCCGTCGACTATTTCGTCGGAAAACGCACCGGAATTAAATCCGAATCTCCGCGAAGGGCGAAGAGGTTGGACAACCAATACACAGGGCCTCAAGGGTCATGCCCTTGCTGCCCGGAGCATCACGATGCTGCCACAAACACAAAAGCCCTAAAACAAGCAACAATTCGCACAATATCAAGCGTAAAGAAGGCTGTTTGAGCACTTCGTTCGTCCGCACGACCTTCCGCAAGCACCAGTGGATAGGTAACGACGTAACGGAGACCGTTCTCACAGCCCCACTGCGACAGGACCAGTCGCTGGCTCAAACAACCCATAAAAATAGCGATGAACATGCGATAATAAGGCCGACAAGGGCCAAACAGCGAAATGGCGCGCCAAAACAGAAAACTAAGGTGAGCATGTGTAGTACACTGAACTTTAGCAAATTGCGGAGTTCCAGTGAGAGAATAGTGGCTTATACTATTCTGGAGTTTTGGGTTGTGTTTGGTGAGCTTCGGAGTGTTTTCGGGACTTAGAAAGTGCGAAAACGGACTCCGGAAGTCAAAATCTGCAAAAGTGCAGATTTTGCATTGCATACCGGTATCTGGGTTAGGGATACCGGAATCCAGTGAAGACTGGTTGTGTGCAGCTCTCGGGTTCTGCGGAATGCGGCAGCGGATACCGGAATGCGCTGCGTACCGGTACTGGAGTTAGCATACCGGTATTGGAGCGTTTTGTACCGGTACTGGAAATTGGCATACCGGAATCCCTTCGCGTGGCCTGTTTGGCCGAGGCTCGGGTTTTGCAGAATTTGCACAGTATACCGGTATACACATGCGCATACCGGTATACAATGTTGCAGAGTGCATTTTGTGCAGTTTTGCAATTTTGGCTCTTTGAGGGGCCTAAGTGGATCTTGTGCATTGGGTTAAGTACCCTTTCACCCTCTTTCTCAGCCATTGTTGGCTGAGGCTTGGGAGATGAGGAGGTGGGTTTTCTCTCTCTCTCTCTCTC
Source organism: Puya raimondii (assembly GCA_016920855.1). Classification (NCBI taxonomy): domain Eukaryota; kingdom Viridiplantae; phylum Streptophyta; class Magnoliopsida; order Poales; family Bromeliaceae; genus Puya; species Puya raimondii. Next base: position 50,228,754 of record JABWPP010000049.1, read on the forward strand.
TAGGTTTTCTTGCTCCAAAACCCTAGAAAAGTGGTTTTGATCTCTTTTTCCTCCATTTTCTTCATGGAGGAGTGCTTCTAGGCCTTGTGGGGAGCTCGGGATGGAGGAGGGGAACTTGTTTGTGGGCTTAGCTTCAACCTAGCATGCTTGAGCTTGGTTGAGAGCTTGATTTGAGGTTAGTAAACTCTCTTACAACCTCTAATTGTGATTTTTGCATGGATCTTTGCTTGTAAACCTAGTTTCTTGGAAATTAGGGTTTTGTTTAGGGTTTCGTGATTGTGAGCCCTTGAGGTGGAATTGATGGGTGTAGATTGTTGTTGTAGGTTGGATTTGAAGATCTTTAACCTCGATTTGGACCTAGAACAAGTTTTACTTGCTCAAGATATTTTCACCCATTTACCTCATAGTTTTTGGTGATTTTCGAAATCGTTTGTTCGATGCCCCTAACCCCTTTGAAAATTATCTTAGGGTATGAGAAGCTCGAGGGACAACTTCGTTTCGAAGTACTGCGAGGTTTCGATGGGTATCCGGTGGGTCTGATCTCACCGAAATGGGTGAACTCCCCCTATGTCTCCTATTTTAATTATAGGAGTGATTAGATGCATAATTATGATAATTATGGCATGATGATAATTGTGATTGCATGAGACATGCAAGTTATTTATGAAAAATGCATATTTCATATAGTATGGCATTGTGAGAATATTATGCATGCTAGAGTATTTGCACTATTAGTGTAATGATGCATTAGGAAATGCTAAGTATGTTATGCATGCTAGAGATGAGCATCATATGAGACACTACTTGAGTGGTGGACTAGTGAACTCTCTTGCATACCAAAGTATGCTTGTATAGAGAAAAGAGAGGATATGATATATGCAGGATAAGTTGTTGCACCTCATTTTAGGTGAACAACTTTGACGGGCATCGTTGGCTTTTGGCTCGACCTTTTGGTCGCGGAGATGATTCCATGTTTAAGACATGAGGAAAGGGATTCTAGTTGTATGTGATAATTATAATTGGTTAAACATGAGTTCAACTGGTCAATGGAATACTTGCATGATAGCTTTATACTCTATGCAGTAGAGGTTGTTGTAGCTTATGCATGGCATGGATAGGGTTTGGTTGGCATCGTAGAATGCATTGTCATGGCATTGTAGAATGCATGAATTGTAGCATTGGAATAATGCATGAACTATAGCATTTGTTGAATGCATCGGTTTTGGTATTGGTTATAGCATTAGTATAATGCATTGGACATGGCATTGGGATAGTGCATAGTTTATGAACTTAGTAAACAAAAAGATGGACATTTACATGTTAGAGACATGGACATATTGGTAGGGACATACCAACGGAAAATTTGAGAACAACATGACATCGTGGACATTTAGCATATTGGCTATTGAATGTAGTAAACATGACACGACATGTCTTGACATAGTGTGAGATTAAACATATTGTATTTCACTTAGGTGAATAATTAGGTTGACATTACGACATAATGTTAGACCCTTGGACATCGGTTGGCTATTTCATGTTAGAGACATGACGAACGTATTTCCTATGCTGTTGACTATGCTTGTTATGCCATTGTGCTCATTCGCACATGCTTGTGAGGGTCGCTCCCTACAAGCCGGCAGCTCCGGAGTGGGCCTTTCGCGATGTTGATCGCCTGTGTGCAGGTTATATGGGCGCCGAAGTGGATTGCCGTGGGGGAGGCTCATTCTAGCGAGAATGTTGACTACCACGGGGCCATTAGGCACGGCACAAGCCGAGACTTGAAAAGTCCTTTATGGTAGGAAATATCGTGAGGAATGTGATATTTGACACCCTAGTTAATCAATACATATAGATGTAGCTGATGGACATAACATAGGGTGGTGATCTTGTGGCATTACATGTAGTGAGACATTAACATGACTTGGCACACTAGTGGTTAGTGAACATAACAAATCATATAGTTCATACATGTAGTAGAAAATTGGATGTACATTACATACTTGTAGTTGGAGACAAGTTATATGTGTAATAGTAAAACTTGACATATAGTGAGTTTATTACATTAGAGCATATGTGATTGATCATGGCATTAATTTGACATACATGTAATTTGTGTAATTAAATGTTGAGCTTATGACAATAGAGCATATTCATGTTCATGTAGATGATTTAGTCATTGGAGGCAAGATAGTTGTAGAACTACCTGTTTAGCATTAAATGTTATATGCTTTATGTTTCAGTATACTATCTTGCCTCAGTTGACCTAGCGGTGTAATTCGCCACTCTCGGCGGCTTACCCACTGGGAACTATTGATAATATTTCTCACCCCCATTGTTGTTGGGTTTTTATTTCAGAGCCTTCCGCAGCAGGAGAGGCTTGGGATCGCGGCGAGGGGTTAGCAGCTAGCTAGAGCCTCTACGGTGTTGTTGTAGGCATACCATGGGTTCCTTTCATTGTATTTTGAATGAAAGATATATAGTTTTGTTGGTAGATTGATCTATTAGTTGATAAGATGTATAATTTTATTGTATATCTTGAGATTTTAGTTGTGTGGATTTTGTTTTAGTTGTAGAACTATGTTCTCGCTCTGATCACCCTGTTTAGGAGGTATTCCTTATTCTATTGGATTTATGTTATTGTAGACGCCTTGTGTACATTGTGTTTGCTTTGAGGTACACGGCGGGTCTGTGTACGTGCCTGGTAGGCTCCCGCGAGGGCCCGGGGCGTGACAGATTATTGTGGTATCAGAGCCTAGGGTTAAGTCTTAGTGGACCTAGTAAACCTTAGGCAGGTTGGACGATAAGGAATATGAACGTGAGAGACGAGATCTCTTGTGACTTATGGGCGAAAGTATTATGATTGGGTCATTGCTAAAGCTCCAAAAGTGTTGGAGTTAGATCGGAGTGAACCACTTCTATACCCTTGGAGGGTCACGTTGGCGGCCGACAACGTGACATCGGGGAATAGTGGGAGTCCACTTCATTACTTTCGCATGATTGGGGTTATAGTCTTGTGTGGGGATGAGTTGGCGTGGGGTGTTTCACCTGCGCATGTTTTGCTTGTTGCAGCTTGAGTGGTGACAGACGCACTCGATGGCGGCCGAGGCAGCCGAGACGGAAACCCTGCATCCTCCGGATTTGGTGAGACTCTGAAGTTGAGAGAACAACTGGTAAAATTCAGCAAGTACGGTGGGACGGCGATCATTTATGATGCTACTCCAAGTTGAGGCTTTGTGCCGGCAGACGAGAGGATTAAGCAACTGGAGGATTTGTCGATCCAGTTGGTAGTCGACCTCGAGAAATGTTATGAGAATGCGGATCGTACCTTGATAAGGGCGAGAGACGTAGAGACCGTTGGGACGGCAAAGGAAGCTACTACGAGTGGCAAGTCTGATGTAAGGGAACAATCAAGTGATCAAGGAGAAATTTGATCTCGAGAAGGTGGACCTTTAGTAGGATGTTAATGGGACGTCAAATCGTCATCGACTATTGTGACGTGTGAGCGGTGGAGCCGCGAGTACCCGATGATGCCCTTGGAGTAGGGGCAAATACTCTCTTCGTGGCCAGGTGGGCCATTCCCAGTCGGAGTGTTTGAGGAGATCAGTGTCGACAATGTTGGGATCGACTTCGCGCGACCGGTTTTGGAGGTGTGCGTGCCTGTTTGACGGGCGGATGATGACGCAGCGACGATGGAGGTTGTCGCCGCTCGTAGTATTGGAGCTTGTTTGTGGTCTGTTATGATTGTGGTTTTGGTTTGGCTGTTTGCCGAATGCTTGGCAGGGAACTTGTTTCCCTTGATGCTTGCTGATCGAGTGGTCCTGAGTGTTTGGACTTGTGAGTACTGTTCTTGTACTCCGTTAGCTTTGGATGTTTCTGTGCGCCAACGAAGCGATTGGCTTTATTTGGCTGAAAGCGTATAGTTCTGATTTGAACTTGGGCTGGCTCTTCGGCTATCTGATTGCCGATGAGTGTGTGAGCCGAGCTGTAGTGCTTTGGGAACTTGGACACGAAATAGTGTTTTCAGAGGGCTTGGAGGTTCGCTAATTGCGATGATTGTTTCACCTGCCCAAGCCTGGTTATTGGCTGAGTGAGCGCGTGGCCTTTGGGCCAGCACCTTTGGTGAGTGTTGAGAATCCTCAAAAGCGAGGATGTCTCTTGTGAGGGAGTTGCGCGTGCAATCCCGTTTGAGTTGTGAGAATTGAAGGCTTGGTCTGGAGACCTCTTTTGCCTAGTGTTTCCTCTAGTGGAGTATAGATCTCATTTGTTTTGTGGGGACGGGTCCCTTCGACTGTGGGTCGACTATCATGAACTGGTATGGTCACGATCGAGGATATGCACCCGTAGTTGAGATCTGTTGATATGTTTGATCGAGCTCCATGAATTCTGGTTTTACTCGAGGGTAGTTGCAATCTGAGTACTACTCTCGTTGGATTGAGTTTGGGTTGGACCGAGGGTGACTTGTTCACTCGGTGTAGACATTACGAAATTGTCGTGGTGTCATTTGAGCTGGCTGATGCTCTTGTGTGTTGTGATGTTTGGCCCTTCTGGGTGTCTTTGTCCCTGTGCATCGACGACACAGTGGAAGTCGAAAGGCGATGAAGACCATGAAGATTCCGTTGAATGAGAATTGCAAGTGCTTCAAGTTGAAGACGTGCTGATTCGGTCGTGAGGACTAGCGTCCCTTTGCAGTTGATGCCAAAGTGGTTATGAGTGGAGATCTCAAGGAAATCAACCATCCATAGTGGATTGGGACAAGCGGATGTAATCGAAGTTCAAACTTTTTAGTTTGATTAGATGTTATGGATAATTGTGGGGAGATTATTCAGTTGTCTACACCTTTCTCTTGACTCACACATAAAAGGATTAAATCTTTGGAAAGATATGTGTGAGAGAAGTTTCTTGGAATCGTTGGTGTGGTTGACGACCGCCAACCCCGGTTACCCCGTAGGTGGGTTATGTGCTTTGTAGTTATGTTTCTCTCTACGGATTGAGTTGCACTTTGGTGTAAAATAGAAAGGTGGTATTGACCTTTCAGCAAGTGAGAGAATGCAAGAGGAATCGCCAAATTGTGATTTGGAATTGGATTGTCTCGCTTCTAAGCTAGACGTGATGATGGTTGAGAGATTGTGAGTAGGAGTAAGTATTCACCTGAGTCGGATTGATGAATTTTTCGCACAAGTATACCTTGGTAAATTGTGCGATTGCAAAGGGCATCTAGCTCTATCGCTTTGGAATTTGAGCCATTGGATAATTCTCGGTGAGAGATAGGATTTTGGACATCTGAATCTGATGATCTAATAGTGATACTTGGTTAAGGGAATCCAAGAGCTTTGTGTATGAGGAATCTAAGTTTCAGATTCTTTGGATTATTTGAAACCCTGAGGCAAATGGGCCTAGTGGCATGTCGAGTTGTTTCACTTCAGATCTGTTGAAGGTATATGAAGTGTGTGGACGCTCCGAGCGAGTATTTGAAGTCTACCCCGACGGTGGATGTCGTTTCTTTAGAGCTACATGAAGAGCTAAACTTCAAGGAGCATTGATGTGGATTGGACTTGTGGAATGTAGGAATCTGGAATTATCACTATTCCTACTACAAGATGCTTTGGAGCAACATCTTGGACGCGATGCATGGTGTGAGAGCTGGAGGCTTCACGGCGAGGGCGATTTTCTTATCCCCTTTGGTTTTGCTGTTGTTGTTGGTTGTTGATCCGTAGTTTCGCGGACGAAACTCCTTTTTAGGAGGGGAGTATGTAGTACACTGAACTTTAGCAAATTGCGGAGTTCCAGTGAGAGAATAGTGGCTTATACTATTCTGGAGTTTTGGGTTGTGTTTGGTGAGCTTCGGAGTGTTTTCGGGACTTAGAAAGTGCGAAAACGGACTCCGGAAGTCAAAATCTGCAAAAGTGCAGATTTTGCATTGCATACCGGTATCTGGGTTAGGGATACCGGAATCCAGTGAAGACTGGTTGTGTGCAGCTCTCGGGTTCTGCGGAATGCGGCAGCGGATACCGGAATGCGCTGCGTACCGGTACTGGAGTTAGCATACTGGTATTGGAGCGTTTTGTACCGGTACTGGAAATTGGCATACCGGAATCCCTTCGCGTGGCCTGTTTGGCCGAGGCTCGGGTTTTACAGAATTTGCACAGTATACCGGTATACACATGCGCATACCGGTATACAATGTTGCAGAGTGCATTTTGTGCAGTTTTGCAATTTTGGCTCTTTGAGGGGCCTAAGTGGATCTTGTGCATTGGGTTAAGTACCCTTTCACCCTCTTTCTCAGCCATTGTTGGCTGAGGCTTGGGAGATGAAGGAGGTGGGTTTTCTCTCTCTCTCTCTCTAGGTTTTCTTGCTCCCAAACCCTAGAAAAGTGGTTTTGATCTCTTTTTCCTCCATTTTCTTCATGGAGGAGTGCTTCTAGGCCTTGTGGGGAGCTCGGGATGGAGGAGAGGAACTTGTTTGTGGGCTTAGCTTCAACCTAGCATGCTTGAGCTTGGTTGAGAGCTTGATTTGAGGTTAGTAAACTCTCTTACAACCTCTAATTGTGATTTTTGCATGGATCTTTGCTTGTAAACCTAGTTTCTTGGAAATTAGGGTTTTGTTTAGGGTTTCGTGATTGTGAGCCCTTGAGGTGGAATTGATGGGTGTAGATTGTTGTTGTAGGTTGGATTTGTAGATCTCTAACCTCGATTTGGACCTAGAACAAGTTTTACTTGCTCAAGATATTTTCACCCATTTACCTCATAGTTTTTGGTGATTTTCGAAATCGTTTGTTCGATGCCCCTAACCCCTTTGAAAATTATCTTAGGGTATGAGAAGCTCGAGGGACAACTTCGTTTCGAAGTACTGCGAGGTTTCGACGGGTATCCGGTGGGTCTGACCTCACCGAAATGGGTGAACTCCCCCTATGTCTCCTATTTTAATTATAGGAGTGATTAGATGCATAATTATGATAATTATGGCATGATGATAATTGTGATTGCATGAGACATGCAAGTTGTTTATGAAAAATACATATTTCATATAGTATGGCATTGTGAGAATATTATGCATGCTAGAGTATTTGCACTATTAGTGTAATGATGCATTAGGAAATGCTAAGTATGTTATGCATGCTAGAGATGAGCATCATATGAGACACTACTTGAGTGGTGGACTAGTGAACTCTCTTGCATACCAAAGTATGCTTGTATAGAGAAAAGAGAGGATATGACATATGCAGGATAAGTTGTTGCACCTCATTTTAGGTGAACAACTTTGACGGGCATCGTTGGCTTTTGGCTCGACCTTTTGGTCGCGGAGATGATTCCATGTTTAAGACATGAGGAAAGGGATTCTAGTTGTATGTGATAATTATAATTGGTTAAACATGAGTTCAACTGGTCAATGGAATACTTGCATGATAGCTTTATACTCTATGCAGTAGAGGTTGTTGTAGCTTATGCATGGCATGGATAGGGTTTGGTTGGCATCGTAGAATGCATTATCATGGCATTGTAGAATGCATGAATTGTAGCATTGGAATAATGCATGAACTATAGCATTTGTTGAATGCATTGGTTTTGGTATTGGTTATAGCATTAGTATAATGCATTGGACATGGCATTGGGATAGTGCATAGTTTATGAACTTAGTAAACAAAAAGATGGACATTTACATGTTAGAGACATGGACATATTGGTAGGGACATACCAACGGAAAATTTGAGAACAACATGACATCGTGGACATTTAGCATATTGGCTATTGAATGTAGTAAACATGACACGACATGTCTTGACATAGTGTGAGATTAAACATATTGTATTTCACTTAGGTGAATAATTAGGTTGACATTACGACATAATGTTAGACCCTTGGACATCGGTTGGCTATTTCATGTTAGAGACATGACGAACGTATTTCCTATGCTGTTGACTATGCTTGTTATGCCATTGTGCTCATTCGCACATGCTTGTGAGGGTCGCTCCCTACAAGCCGGCAGCTCCGGAGTGGGCCTTTCGCGATGTTGATCGCCTGTGTGCAGGTTATATGGGCGCCGAAGTGGATTGCCGTGGGGGAGGCTCATTCTAGCGAGAATGTTGACTACCACGGGGCCATTAGGCACGGCACAAGCCGAGACTTGAAAAGTCCTTTATGGTAGGAAATATCGTGAGGAATGTGATATTTGACACCCTAGTTAATTAGTACATATAGATGTAGCTGATGGACATAACATAGGGTGGTGATCTTGTGGCATTACATGTAGTGAGACATTAACATGACTTGGCACACTAGTGGTTAGTGAACATAACAAGTCATATAGTTCATACATGTAGTAGAAAATTGGATGTACATTACATACTTGTAGTTGGAGACAAGTTATATGTGTAATAGTAAAACTTGACATATAGTGAGTTTATTACATTAGAGCATATGTGATTGATCATGGCATTAATTTGACATACATGTAATTTGTGTAATTAAATGTTGAGCTTATGACAATAGAGCATATTCATGTTCATGTAGATGATTTAGTCATTGGAGGCAAGATAGTTGTAGAACTACCTGTTTAGCATTAAATGTTATATGTTTTATGTTTCAGTATACTATCTTGCCTCAGTTGACCTAGCGGTGTAATTCGCCACTCTCGGCGGCTTACCCACTGGGAACTATTGATAATAGTTCTCACCCCCATTGTTGTTGGGTTTTTATTTCAGAGCCTTCCGCAGCAGGAGAGGCTTGGGATCGCGGTGAGGGGTTAGCAGCTAGCTAGAGCCTCTACGGTGTTGTTGTAGGCATACCATGGGTTCCTTTCATTGTATTTTGAATGAAAGATGTATAGTTTTGTTGGTTGATTGATCTATTAGTTGATAAGATGTATAATTTTATTGTATATCTTGAGATTTTAGTTGTGTGGATTTTGTTTTAGTTGTAGAACTATGTTCTCGCTCTGATCACCCTGTTTAGGAGGTATCCCTTATTCTATTGGATTTATGTTATTGTAGACGCCTTGTGTACATTGTGTTTGCTTTGAGGTACACGGCGGGTCTGTGTACGTGCTTGGTAGGCTCCCGCGAGGGCCCGGGGCGTGACAGCATGGTGATCAGCGCGTCGCCGTGATCATCGTGCTCACCTTCCCGAGCTTCGGCAAGCAACAGGGAGGCCAGAACCATGCATGCGGCCAAAACAAATCCAAAAAGCACCCTGGCCGGAGCAGCTTGCTCCGGCCGGCTGCCGGCCGGCATGCAGCACGCGCGGCGGCCAGGTTGGATGCGGGGGAGGTGAGGAAGGGGAAGCTCACCTCAACCGGCGGCAGGAAGTGGCGGCGGCGGCGCGGGGAGAACTCATGCTCTCGGGTGGCTAGGGCATGGCGGCGCCGGCAACAAACGGCGACGGCGGCCGGCGGCGACGCGAGCACCGGCAAGAGGAGGTCGCCGAACGTCGGGTAGGAGGCGACCGCGACAACCCAGGGCAACAGCGGCGGTGGCCGAAAGCTCTCGGCAGCGAGTGCCCTAGAAGCTCAAGCGGCGACAGCGGCGGCTGCGGCGGCGCTCCGGCAGCACGGCGGCGGCCGGGAAGAGGTGGACCGGCGGCGGCGGTCCAGAGGGTGGCAGCGCGCACCCTCCGAGGCGGCGGGAGGCAGCAGGGCGCGGCCTGCAGCTGCTCTTTCCCGCAAGTTGCATGCAGGAGCCGCAGGCGGCACGGGGGCGGCCGGGGAAAGAGGCGACGAAGGCGGTGGCCCTCCTAAGGCCGGCAGGAGGCCGCTGCGGCAGCGGGAGGCGGCGGCGGCTCGGGTCACCAACCCACTGCCCGCACTCCCAGCAGCAGCCAGCTGCGGCGCGTCGGCGCTCGGCGGCGGCTCCCGAAGGTGGAGCAGGTTGCCGGCAGCTGTGCCACCTCAGGGTGACCAAGGGCATGGGTTCACCCTGGGTGCACACTGCAGGGAAGAAGAAGGAGGAAGAATAAGAAGAAAAGAAGAAGAAAAGTAAGGAGAGGAGGTTGCCGGAGTTCCCCGCCGGCCAGGGGAGGTCGGCGGCGGTCGGCGGCGCTCAGGGGGAAGGCATGGGAGCTGAGGAGAGGGATGGCTCCTGCTGGGAGCTGAGGGAGAAGAGAAAGAACAAGACACCTCTCTCTCTCTCCACTCACACACACACACACACACAAATACACTCTTGCACAAATGCAATAAAACCCCTACAACATGGGAAATTAGTCCCAAGTCCCTCTCAGCAAGCACAAAATGCCCAGACACCCCTTCACATTCGATCTCACGCAAAACGGTGCGTGAAACAAGGTCCAATTCGCGAAACGATCAAAATGCAAAACAACCTCTCAGCGAAGGTCTCACGATATCTCATGATCCGACCGTCGCATGTCGGAACGGATCACGCCATCGCATTCCGCACTGCCGAGACATCGAATCTACCATTTTGGATCGTCAGAAACGGACTCCGAATAGCGACACAATCCATCCTCTCTCCGCCAACAAAACTCAAAACTATAAAAACACATAAAATACTATATATATACGTATATATATACTCCTATACATACATATGTACATATACAAATACGTATGCATACAAATACAAAGTAGAGGGAGAGAAAACACAGAATCCAAATTCAAATTCCAAAGAATAAATTCGAATTCTCACATGTTTCAACATATAAGCAAGAATGCAACATTTAGAGGATTACATGACTACTCGAACCTATTACACTCTTTGACGCAATATTGCACCATTTCCATTATCAGGGTACAACATTACCCTCCCAACCCGTTTTCTTCTTCTTTCAGGCTCGGCAGGCTCTAGTTGCCGCGCTGCAGCTGTTTCCGCCTCCGGGGGCTTCCCTTCGTTCGCCGCCTCCTTGGGTGGCGGCTGTGCCGAGGGCACCGCCTATTGAAACATGTAAGCAAGAATGCAACATTTAAAGGATTACACGACTACTCGAAACTATTACACTCTTTGACGTAATATTGCACCATGTCCGTTATCAGGGTACAATATTACCTCTTAGCCCGTTTTCTTCTTCTTTCAGGCTCGGCGGGCTCTAGTTGCCGCGCTGTAGCTGTTTCTGCCTCCGGGGGCTTCCCTTCATCCGCCGCCTCCTTGGGTGGCGGCGGTGCCTAGGGCACTGCATCGGCGGACTTCTCCTCGGCCGCCTGTTCACACATATTGAAAATAATGCATTATTACGGGCATTACACGATTACTTTATAATAAAATTACACCGTTTGAATAAATATTGCACCACTTGCACAATCCCGTTGCAACATTACCCTTTCAGGCTTGGCGGGCTCTACTAGCCGCGCTGCTGGTGGGTCCGCCTCCGCGGGCTTCCCTTCGTCCGCCGCCTCCTTGGATGGCGGCGGTGCCGAGGGCACTGCATCGGCGGACTTCTCCTCGGCCGCCTTGTAAAGACCGAGAATTTTATTATATAAATTAACTCTCCGTTAACGATGTTTTTATGTGTATTTTAATCACATAATCACTCGTCAAGTTTCGGGTGGAAACGAGTTGGAATAAAAGAGTTAAGCAATTTCTGATATTCACTTAAGTGAATAGTAACTCTGGTTTTCCGAAGAGGCCGATTATTAGAGATGGCTTCTGGAGTGTGTCGAACTCCGTTCATAGTGGTCTAATAGCTCGTTTTCAACCGTCCGATTATTCTGGACTCGATGGCACTGACGGATTTTGGATTTGACGAACGGTTTCGGAGAAAAGCCTACTTAATGGTTGAGGGACCAAATTGTAATTATACATGTGAATGGTAAAGAGGGTTATTGATCTGCGAATCGGCAATCAATTCAAATAAAACAAAATCATGAATTTGATGTCTCGGCAGTGCCGATCGTGCTGGCGCAATTTGTTCAGAAATCCGACGGACGGATCGCAAGATATAATGCATTTCCCGAGGAAGGGTCAAAAGGGTCAATTCAATGTTTCGCAAAAAGTTCCAATATTTTATGTATGGAATCGCGCGAGACTCTTTGTGGAGGGGCCTTTGAGCAAGTTACACCTGCTGTGAGGGACCTATCAAATAATATAAGGTTCCAAGGGACTTATTTGCAAAATTGCAAATACTATATAGTTGGGTTTTAGGGTTTGTTGCATGAGCAAACCCTAACCCTAATAGCCCCCACCCCCTCCACAGCACCCAACCGCCTTCCCCTCTCTCGGGCACACCCCTGCGCGCCGCCACCGCCGTCGCCGGCCAGTCGCCGCCGGCCACTGGTGCTGCCACCCAGGAAGTGGTTCTAGTGTTCCTGCGGGTTGCCGGCGCCGCCACCGACCTCCGGGGTGCCGTCCCATCGCCTCTGGCCCATCCCCGGCCATTGCCGCCGCCAGAAAGGCCACCTGAGCTCGGCCTGAACCGTTGCGGGCTAGAGCATCGAGGCCCGTCGCCGGCACCGCTTCCCACCGCCACCTGAGGTGAGCCCCGGCTTCCCCTCGCCGGCCACACTCGTCCCTGCCGCAGCCGCCGCCGCCGGAGCCGCCGTTGGCCGGAATCCCGAGCTCGGCCAGATTTGGTGATTTACGGTCCGAGCTTGGTCTGCCGCCCCTTCGGCTGCCTCCCACCGCCGGCCGACGCAAGCGCCGATCCTCCCTCACCGGCCGCGCCCCCTGCAGCCGGTGAACCCGCCGTCCGGCCGCCGCCGGCCAACCCCGTGCTGCCCCAATCCCGGTAAGCCTTTATTCTGTTGACAGCACACTGTCTTGGGGTTCGGATCACCATTCCGGCAATCCGGGGCCACCCTGATGCCTCCGGATGTGAGCACAGTGATCTATGATCAGTGCCGATCATCGTGCTCACCTCCCTCTGGGTCAGCGAGTCGCTGGTTTGCGGCGTAAACGCGGTTTATGGGCAGCGCGCGTTGTTCGCTGAACTTCGTGTCGCTCCTGCGCGTTCCACAGCGATCGGCTACGCTCCGAATCGTGAGCACGGCCTCCGGCACGTTGAGACCTTTCAACACATGCCTCGGCTGACCCCGAAGACCCTCGGTTTGTCGTAACGACCCATTAAGTTTGAAAAATCACACAAATATTATGATTTCGTAAAAGATTGTGGACTTTTATGCAATTGTGCATCGGGTGGGTCCTGTGGGCAGTATGTTTAGACTGTGTGTGACCTCTGGACTTATTGTCCAAGGTCCGATGCCTTTCGCGGAAATCGAAGATCGATTTCTAGTACGTTTCCGACGAAATTCGTCGGCGAAATGCGAATTACGGTGTGGGATCGATTGTCACGACTTGTGTGACTTGTGGACTGCCGCTGAGCCTAGTTGGCCAATTATCTCGGCCGTCTCGAACGTTCTGAGATGCCCGAGGGGCGGCAGTGGGTTCCGGTGTCGAAATCGGCACTTCCGGGAACCCGGATCGGAGCGATCATCCGAGAATAATCGTTTCGATGTTCGATCTTGTGCTTGCTGCCCAAACACCCAAAGGGATGTGTTTTGGGGCAGCGGTTGACTCGTGGAGCGAGTCGGTGCCTTTCGAGACTGTTCGTGTGTCCCGGGAACGTCCCGGTGCGATTTTGGGACTTCCGGTGTTGTTCGGAGATTGGTTTGGGAACTGAGTCTCGGGTTTTGGGATTTGTGAGATATGCGTATGTTGAGTTGTTTGAGATTTATATCTGACTCAGTGGACCTATCGTAGGTTCGGTTGATCTGCGTCGCGTCCAGATTCCCGACGCGAGTACGACAGGTGGGTGAGCCTTCGGAGTAGTCGGTATCACTGTTCCCTGTCTCTCCTTTGATATATCTCTACATGTCGATTCTTTCTTTACAGCATCCATTCGTTTATACTTACCTTACTTGCATAGTATATTTGTGGTCATGGACATGTAGAGCAGGATTATGCATTGATGATCTGTGGACTTCTTGTCCAGGCAGCACATCGACTCTCTTGTCGTGTGTTTCGATCTGATTGATCAGGATTTGGCGTTCATACGCCTCTGTTGTGGCTTCGGCTAGGTACCGGCCTCTTGCCGGCTTTGATTCGATCTGTTGATCAGGATGCGGCGTTCCTTTCGCCTGAGATGTGGCTTCGGCCAGGTATCGGCTTCTTGCCGGCTTTGATTCAATCTGTTGATCAGGATGCGGCGTTCCTTTCGCCTGAGATGTGGCTTCGGCCAGGTATCGGCTTCTTGCCGGTTTTGTTATTGAGCATATTGCATGACTAGTCACAGCACGGCATTTATTCATGACACCAGGTCGGTTTGGCCACCGACAAAGGGTGTACTATCCGGATAGGTCGACCTGCGGGCGCATGAATGGATCAGATGCGGATGAGTGCGGATGAGTGACGGATACGCCTGAGGTCTGCGGACCAATATGGCAGTATACTGATTGGGTAGTTTGAGTTTTCATTCCATTGATGCATATGCAGCTTAGTTTTTCCTGTACAGTAGCGTTTTGATCATTTATTCTGTTCATACTGACACAGCTACTGTAGATCTCTGATTATTTTGTTATCATATCTCCTTTGTTTCTTAGTGATTACGACATGCCCCTGTGGCTCAGTTGTACCCACTGGGAAACCTCGTTGTGGTTTCTCACTCCCTATTTTTCAGGTGGCATGGGTGAGGAGTCAGTTCGTGGTACGATGCGAGGATGATCTAGCTAGACTGCATTAGCGGTCCCTACCCGGTTATCTCTTTACTTGTATTAGTCTTAGAAATAATTAAACTGGTTCAGTTAGATGATCATGATGATTATTGAATGCTTATAACTTGTATGAGATCATGACTTATTATGTATGAGATTGGGTTCTTGTTTTCATTATTAGCATTCGATTCGGTTTTCTTCGTGTGGGTGTCTACCCTTCGTCGTAGCTGGATTTCAAAATGATGTTCCGTGTTGGAACAGTTTTAAAAGGTTTTTCGTGATTATGATTTAATGCTTATTAGAATTCGAAAACAAAGCTTTCGAGTGGAAAGCAATTTTTGATAGGATGTTTGTTGTACTGTGCATTGCATCATCCTTCGCTTAAGGAGTGCTTAGAGGCATGTAGGGATAGCTGAATGCAAGTGTATTCTATGTTGTATCTTGTGGATTATTGTGAATGCAAGTGTGGTTGTGATCCTGTTGTACGTCGTTGGTACGCCGTGCAAATACAGGGGAGACTCTGTCCGTGTAGACAGAGGTGCCTGTATTTGTGGCGGGTCTGTTCACTGCGCGGGCTAGGCTTTCAAAAAAAAAAAAAAAAATTTTGACCCGTTTTCCGCATCTAAACTAGCCCGGGGCGTGACACGCCTGTTCACACATGTTGAAAAAAATGCAACATTACGCGCATTACACTTTTACTTCATGATAAAATTACACCATTTGAATAAATATTGCACCACTTGCACAATCCCGTTGCAACATTACCCTTTCAGGCTCGGCGGGCTCTACTTGCCGCGCTGCTGGTGGCTCCGCCTCCGCAGGCATCCCTTCGTCCGCCGCTTCCTTGGGTGGCAGTGGTGCCGAGGGCACGGCTTCGGCGAACTTCTCCTCGGAGGTCACCGCATCGGCGGACTTGTCCTCCGCTGGCCGTAACGAAGATAACGGCTCGATATCCTCACATATCTGTTCGATGACGTTGAGCACCTGCTTTGTTTAAATTAGTAGGACAAAGGGTCTATTAGTAAGGTAAACACACTATTTACACTAAAACTTTACTGTTACATACTCCTTCGCTTTCCAGTAACGCGTCTCCGGTTAAAAGATCCCCTCCTTCCCTGTAATCTTCTTGGATGCGCGTTGGAGTTTGTGGGCTCTCTGTCGGCAATGCAACCTGCATAAAAAAATCGGAGGTTGCATGTTACACTACTTTAAACGGTTTGTACTATTACTCTGATGTTTGCACGAATAATAAAGGAAAACATCGTGTTATTAAAGAAGGTACAATGACAGTTGCACTATTCTATAATCTCCGTTATTGGGATTGTAAAAGAATAAGCGCGTTACATACGTCGGCGATAACCTCGTCGACTTTGATCCTCCGTCCCCAAAGCGGTCGAAGGCCGTATGGGCTCCTGTGGCGGGTCCCCTTCCCCGGCGTGCGCTTCTTCCATAGCTCATTGGGAAATCCCTTCGTGGGGCTGTGGATTTTGGGGACAGCCCGATCCTTATTAGATCGGGACGGTCTCGGTTTTTTTTTTTTTGCACGACTTCGGAAACCATCTTCTGGGCCGAGATGGGTGCCGGCATGGCCAAGATGGGTGCTGTTGACTTATGTTTTTTCAAACGTGCTGAGGAGCGCCCACTGGCAGGGGACGTGGGGGTTGGAACTTGCACGCTTCGATGCTTACTGCTCCTATTTGTAATACGCTTTGGCGAAGTTGTTGGTGCTGGTTGAAGAGGAGGATTGCGCAGAATGGCCGCCACAGAGCTGGTCAGACTATACACGAGATCCTCCAGACGTCCCATTCTCGCCATCACCTCTTTATACCCACCCCCTTCTTCCTCAAGCCTGGGGCGACGGCGACGTGGAACATCAGCTACGACTCCTACCAGCCGTTGCTCCTCCGGAGAGAGGTCGAGCCTGCGCCGGCATCTAGTGAAGTTAAAGTCGTCCTTCACTTTCGATGAACCCCGTGAACGCCGAGACCATCTAATCCTATCCCACCTCTGGACACGAGGAAATATTGCACGACGGGAAGGTAGAGGACATCTATACCCAGTGCGCTCGTATATCCACACCTGATTGGAGTAAGACAATGTTACACGAACTAGCACACAACTACACTGGATAATGCACTAAATAGAACACTTTTACACTATGATCAACAATTTTACACTATTAGTATAGTATAGGCATCAGTTTGAACGATTAGTTACATCTATGTCCAAATTTTTAGTACTTTGCACTATTACTACTTACAGGGAAAAGAGGGGTGCATCCAAGAACGTATCCCACCCGCTCGACATTAGCTTGTAATTTTATGGCGGCGGGGCATAGGCTGTCGATGATAAACCGATGTACTGCCTCCGGCCAATTGTACCGTTCGAGCGCGGGGAGTTCATCGACAAGAGCGATCAGACCCTTGGGGCAGAGATTATTGGTATTTGTAAAAAGAATGCAAGAAAAAAAGTAGAGAATAAGTAATTTCACAAAGTCGCGGATGTCCTCTTCGTCCTCTTTGGGGGACATCTCCTTCAAAACGACTTCGAGGTTCTTGCGGTCGACTTTCTTCCCCTCAAGCTACCACTTCTGAATCTCCGAATCGACTTTGAGATTTAGGTCCAAAACTTGGCCCTTCGGGGGTAAACCAAGCAGCACTGCAACCTCCTGGGTGGTGAAGCTTATGGTCTGCGGGCCTATTTCGAAATCTACACCATCCTTCCAATGCCGCAGGATGAACTCCAGCATGGGCCTGTCTGAGGTGATGTCGGGGAAATGTAAGATGTTGGCGAAAATGGTACTCTCGATGACGGGAAGATGATGTGGCTTCACGACAGAGGCGTAAGTCTTCTTGTACGCTCCTACGAAGCATCTCGAATTAACTATGAACCTGCCGCTCCAACCGCCCCTGTTCGGTCTCGACGGCACCTTCGGGGCGGCGTCAAACGAAGAATCAGTAGACTCCGAGGACTTAGACGCCATTGCAGGGAACATAGATGAAACAACGGAACGAGAGTGTCGTGGCTTCTGGGTACCAAAGCGGACAAGGTTGGTTACAAACAGTGCATAAATTAAGAGAATGAGGGGAAGGCAGCACTGTAAGGCGGTTGAGAGAAAAGGAAGGATGGTATAGTTAGTATAGTTAGTGGGATGCTCGATGGGGAAAACTTAGACATCAAATATCGTATTACTCCAATAAGAAATCGACACCTCAGCACAGAAAATATTCTACAGCGTAATCGCTGATGGCTGTTCATACACATGGTCTAACACTATTTTACTTATCTTACACTATTTTCAAATATCTTAAACTATTTTTGAAAGAATTAAACCTTTATTCTGTAAAAATATCGCATCCTGGTAAAGTTTGACCGTACTGGGTTAATTGTACAAAATTTTCAATCCATCACAATCATTTTCTTTCGCATTAAAACGTTCAGTCCTTTTCTTCTACAGAGCTAATTACGAATAAAAATATATTTTCTTGTAAAATAGTGCAACATCAGCACTATTTGCGCAAATATTTTCTACAATAGTTGTCCGTGAAGAAGGAAAAGATAGAAAGATGTTGGAGTATTTTTCGAATGGTTCGGGCAACTTTAATGGCCATCTTTAATTCGAAAAACGAAACGCACGCTGTTAAGGGGTTGCGTCCGCGGGAAAACTGACACAATTTGTTTAGTGCAAGGCTGCTGTACTTCCAAACACCTTCGCCTCCTCCCGCCAAAACCCTCTCCTTCCTCCATGATGCTGAGCAGTCTTCCACTTTTCTTTTTCAAAAGACAATCGCTATTACTACTCCAAATAACAACGAGCGAATGGGATGTTGCACTGGTTTGAACGTTGTTGCACTATTACAGAGTGGTTGCACTAATACGGTTAAACCTTGCACTTTTAGAAGAACTGTTGCACCTTTTCTCCTCGGGTTGCACATCTCAGTTAGAGAATTGTTGCATCTTTACAAATTATATTGCACTATTACTACGTTACACAGAGAAGAATTGCACAGAGAATTAGAAAAATCGTCAGCGTCATCATTAATTAAGATTACGATCTGTCCTCGAGATACGTTATTGAATCATAAGGGGAATGTCAAGGGGCTTTTCTCCTCGGGAAGGGAAAGCGGCGGCTACAGAACCCTATGTCTACAAGTGCCTTTTCGGCTCTTTAACCGACGGTGCTTCAGATGCACTACCCGTTGCATTAGAGCATAATAAAAGGATGTGAAGGCGACGAGGGCAACCGGTGCGGCTGCAGAAGGCGCCAGAGCTGAAGGAGGTAACGCCGACGATGCTTATGATCGTCGAGGAGGTATAGGCGACGAGGGAGAGAGCCGAAGTAGAGATCAGAAGGCGGGGGCTCGAACGTAAGGGTACGATACACGAAAGAGGCGTTAAGAATGATTCTCACTACCTCGAGGCTTTATTTGCCTCGGGCCCATTGGCCCTCCGCTCATCCAGAATCTGTCTGTTTTCAAACATGGTAGAGCGGACGGCGAAAGGGCTCGAGGCAAATAAAGCATTCGAGGTAGTGTGGATCAATCGTCACGCCTCGTTCCTGTAGCGTACCCATCCGATCGGAGATCCTCGCAGTCTTCCTTTGACTCTCTCCTCTTGTCGCCTAAACCTGTTAGACGAACAGTAGCGACGGCTCAGTGCGCGGGGAATTGAAGACAATCTTGCATGATTTCGTACTTATATGTAAATCGTTCCTTATATGTTTAATTTTTCGTCTAAGACAATGTGATCTTTGGTACAATAGCTTATAGAGAGAGCATTTTCCTTCAGGTGCTTCATTCATCTTGTTTTCTGCTTTCTATCCTCCAAAAGGCTCGAAGCTAATTAGCACTCCAGATAGTGCGAATGTATCGTAACGCCTCGTTGCTGGATCGTACCCTTCTGAGCGAGGCGCCGCCTCCTCGAACTCTCCTTACGCGCTCGCCCCTCGTCGCCTCAACCTCCCTTCTGAACAGCGGCGTCGTCTATGTGTGCGAGGAATTGCAGACCCTGTTAGATGATAATGTAATCATTGTTATTATTTTGAACAATTTGTTACAGTGGATGTATTAGAACGTGGTATTGTATGCAAATCGTGTCTTGTATGTTGAAAATGTATTATCAAATAGTACAATTTTTGTTTGTGCCATTGTAATCTTTCATACAACATTAATAGAGAGAGCATTTTTCATGTTGTTCTTTATTCATCGAACTTGCACTAATTGTACATAATAAATATTTGGCGAAGTAAATGGCCACATAAGTGTTACGATAAGCTCCGACGATTTGCAATAGTTGGTGACGACTTGCACTAATTAGGCTGCATATTGCACTATTTTAGATTGTGCTGCACTATTATGCTAAAGGAAAACATATTTACGCCACTGTTGCACTCTTTTGTTGCACTGGTTGGAAGAGTATTACACTGTTACGGTCTATCACGCACTGTTATTACGACAACACTTTACACTTACAAGCTATGTTGCACCTTTTTTCTCTATTTTGCACTATTATCCTGTTTTTCGTTGCACTATTATTGCATGGGTATACTTTAATCGTTTAAGTGTTATGTTGCACGGGTATATTTTAATCGTTTAAGTGTTATGTTGTACTGCTTGATGCAGCCCCACCCACTGTTAAGACTGATGTTGCACTATTATTGTATTACATTGCACTTTTAGAAGCTTTCGTCCACCTTTTTTCTTGTCGTTGAACTATTATTCCCTTTGACGGGCTGGTGCTTAGTCCAAAACACCAACAGCAAACACCGCAGGCGCATTTACTACCCATAGTACGGTGAATATCGTGGACGATTTGGTTCTTGTCCCGATGACCACCCGATGACCACGGGGTTGCGTAACCCGGCGCGGGCGCATTTAATGCTTTGCTTCAGTTACACATCTGTCCCGATCTGTGTCTTTTCGTCTATTAACCAACAGTTCTTCACAAGCATTGTACGTTACAATAGTGTATGTAGTACTCTGAAATTCGGTGCGCTGTATCGAACTTTACCAAATTGGTTGAAGTTCGGAGAAAGCCAATAATGGCTGGTGTGGAATAGGGTTCCGAGGATTTCAGAACGTTTGGGTGCGAGTTGGAACCCAGAAATCAAAAATTTGAATTTTGGAAAAGGGACCGAACTGGAGCTAAATTGCTCACGGGGTCCGGACCTGGGATCCGGGGTCCGGACAATGAAGTCCGTGGAGCAGCCAAGGTCCGGACCCGGACGCCAAGGTCCGGACCCGACCTGTTTCCGAGCGGAGATGCGCGTACGGGTTCCGAACCCGGCTGTGGGGTCCGGACCCGACCTGCGCAGAGAGCAGGATATGCGTACGGGGTCCGGACCCCATTTTGCAAGGTCCGGACCCGGCTGATGCAGAATGCCCAGTGAAGGGGCAGTTTGGTAATTTCATGGGGTGGGTGTTATGTATAGGGGCTGAAACCTTCTCCCCTCATTCTTTCTCCACCATCCTCACTCCCTCTCCTTTTCCCCTACTTTCTCTCTCTAGAGATCTCTCCAAAGCTTGGAGAAGTGGTGGATTGGAGCTTGGAAAAGGACTTCCAAGGTGCAAAGGAGCTTCTTGGTGCAAGAAGCTAGGGAGCTTGGGTGTTGAGGTGAGTTCTTATGATTCTAGGCCTTAACCTTGGATTTGATCTTGGATTTTGAGGTTTTTGAAAACTTTTGGCAATCTAGACCACAAATGGTGGGAGATTGGCCATGAAAATTAGGATTTTGCTACATGCATGCAAAACCTAGGGTAAAATTGGGGATTTGCAATTGGGAGGTGCTAAAAATATTTAGACCTTTGGGAATTGCAATTGAGGCCTAGAGAATCATTTGGGAACACTTGATTTCTATGAACGATTAGATTTAAGGGTTCGTAATGGGTAACGAACCATTTTTGCTTATTTAGGGCAAAAGCTTGGGTTGAAGCAAGAACTCAAGGCTTGGTGACCAAGGAGCTCAAAGAACACAAAGATTTGGAAGCTCTTGAGGTGGGTTTGTGTTGCACCGAAGTGATTAGGTCACTTCCATGTCTAGGGTAAATAACCATTAAAAATTTAAAATGGTGCATATGTAAGAAACCCTAGAATAAAATTGTGCATGTTGGCTAAAGTGCTTTGTTAAGTGAAATGAGCAATGAGCTCACCTTGCATGTGAGTAGAATCATATGTAACATGTTAAATACCATGAAAGAATATTTGCATGTATGTATAACTTGTGTTTCTAAGTGATAGAAAGGTTATAGACACGTGCATGCATGAAATATGCGTAATAGTGCAATTGTGACATGAACCTAGTGTTGTTGAACATAGGTTGGAACTTGACATGAACCTAGTGTTGTTGAACATAGGTTGGAACTTGACGTGAACCTAGTGTCATTGGGCATAGGTTAGATACATTAAATGTAAACGAAATGGGTTTGTGAAGTGGCTATTCCGAAACCAATGCCAAAATAAACAAAATGGGTTGGTGAAGTGGCGATTCCGAAACCAATGCCAAAATAAACAAAATGGGTTGGTGAAGTGGCGATTTCGAAACCAATGCCAAAATAAACAAAATGGGTTGGTGAAGTGGAGATTCCGAAACCAATACCAAAATAAACAAAATGGGTTGGTGAAGTGGCGATTCCGAAACCAATGCCAAAATAAATAAAATGGGTTGGTGAAGTGGCGATTCCGAAACCAATGCCAAGGTAATCAAAGATGGGTTGGTGGTGTGGCGGTGCCAACCCCAACGCCATGGCAAGGCGGTAACTCCGCACAAATGATAAACTGGGTTGGTGGGGCTGCGATTCCGACACCAATGCCTATGAAAAATTACAAATGTAAATGAATTACATACTATGGGATGGACCTAGGAAAAATGATAGATGCTATTTAATAGGTTGCATCTGTTCATGTTTATTTCCAAGTTTGTAGACTTATTATGCATGGTTATTTGTATTTACTAACCGATGCTTGACTTGTTTCTTTGGACCTGGTGGGTCGAGCTTCTCTCTTGGGTGGCCTTACCCACTGGGAACTATGTTTATAGTTCTCACCCCACCATTTTCAGGTCCTTCCGCGAGCGAGACGGCGGAGCGAGGCAAGGGTTTGGCGTAAATAGATAGCGACCCTTCCCTTTTGGTCTCATGTATAGATGTACCCCAACTTTTGGACAATACAGTATAGGGGTTATGAGCATGTTAAATGTAAATTCCATATTTTAGAACTTATTGTATGGAATGTTTGTAAAGAAAAGAAAAAGTTGGCATGTAAGTGAGATTATGTGATGTAATAGAAGAGAATCTTCTTTCACCGATGCTTTCCTTGCGCAACTTTGTACTCGGTTCCTGTTTGGAACGTCTTGTGACTGCATGTGTTGTGACGCCTTGGGCGGATAGGAAAGATCCTGTCCGTTCGGCGGATCTGGTGCACGCGCTCGTGCGGGTTGTCCTCTTACCTAGTTGGTGATAAGGCACGGCGAGGCGTGACAGTGTATCAACGATTGCACTGTTCTTGGCAACCATTGCACTATGTGCGTTAATACCAAGACACTGATTGCACTATTGTGCGTACAGTTGTACGTTTAAAATGGGCAGGTAACCTTTCTTAAGGGATGTTGCACCATTTATACCAGGTTTACGTCATACTTCCTACTGTTTGTCCATGGTGTTGCGTACGCCTTCTGCACGAAGCATCCTCCACCGCCGTCGCCACAGCCACAGCGACTGGGGAAGAGGATGACGACGACCCTCCTCTACCGCCGCCTGACTGCTTGCGCTTACGGCCAACTCCCTTCGTCGCCTTCGCCTCCTTGACGAACAGTAGTCACCCTGGGCTACAAATTGTAAATCCCATCTCTCTATAAATAGTGTAATTTTCATGAAAGCAAATATAATCCTTGGTCCCAGAAAATGTAATCCTTGCTCCTAGATTAATAGAGAGTGCATTTTCGTGTGCATTTTCTGATTCAATCTATAATTTCCTTCTTATTATTGTTCTTATATTGTATTTTTTGTCATTTGCGAACTGGTGCTAGTTATAGCCAAGCAACTCTCGGTGAAGATGAGGAGAACATACGCCGAACTTAAAACAATGATAAAGGAGCGGAGTTGCACTGTTATTTCTCACGCATTGTACTTTTCGAAGCTTTGTTGCACTTTTTTGTGCGCGTTGCACTATTATTCCCTTTGTCACTTTTTTCTTGGCGTTGCACTATTATTCCCTTTGTTGGGCGGGTAGTCCTTAAAAATATTTATTTCACAAAACCCGAACAGCATTCACCGTTGCGCATTTAATGCCCTGGCAGGCGCATTTAATGCCCACACAACGGCGAATAGCGTCGACGATTTGGTTGCGTGACCCGGCGCAGGCGCATTTAATGCCCTGACAGCCGCGGAACATTATACGTATACGAGCTAGAAAGCGCATACGTTTGGGGCGGAGGGATACATAGGGCATTTTGGTCAGAAACCAGAAAATTCGTACCGAATCTGCAAAATCGAAAAAGGCGGCCCAATTTTGCAAAAGCCCAAAACTAGTGGATTTTTTATGCAAAAAGGCCTTTTATTTTTATGAAAACATTTTGAAACCAACGATCAATGCGAGAAGACTTACAATTACATTGTTAAACGACAAAAGCCACTGGAGTACTTTGAAAGCAAACCCAAAATCATCATGTAACCATCAAATTATAAATCGTCATAGTATAGGTGTCACAGACATGGACACGGGTACGAACATGGATACGAGATACGGGACACGACACGACTCGGACATGGCGACTAGGCAGCTTCCAAAAGTTAGGACACGAATACAGTACGGACACCGCTAATAAATATAATTATATTAATATTATAATAAATTTCATATATATTCAATATTAATTTTTGCTAAATTATTGTTATATTTCTCCTTCGAATGAAAGTTAATAGAAGTTTCATTGATAGTTCACATATTTTAAGGAAAGAAATTCTCCGCCATACATAATTTATATTATCCAAAAAAATTTGTATATACTAATCAAAAAGCCAACTATAGAGTTGAGCTGGAATACTATCGGTAGCTAACGGGCTCCGTTGCCGCCTATTTGTTTTCGATGATGAAGCCTCCAATCGACGATCGGCACCGTTGAATATGATCTATGCCACTTGAAATATTTAGAAACCAAATTTCAAATCTTTTCGACATCATTGGCCTAATGATCAAAGGATTGCAAAAGTTGTAATTTTAATGGTCGATATGAGGCATTTTCTCGTTTAACGGTGTAAAGATATCCAAATCCATTGAATTTTGGTTAGAAAATTCTTTAAACTATTTAAAACAAGATCTATACTCTTGATTTTGATTACAAGACTCCTATCATCACTTTTTAAAGGATATTCATTTTTAGCCGTTCATTTTTGTTCCAGTTGATGGACATGTGAATAATATCAGAAAAGCATGAAATTTGATTTTTAGATGCTTCAAGTGGTATTATCATGTTCAACGGTACCGATCGTCAATTTGGAGGCTCCATCATCGAAAAAAAGTGGGTGGCAATGGAGCTTGTTTGCTACCGATAGCATTCCAGCTCAACTCTCTCTCTCTCTATATATATATATTATTTTAAATGGAATGCGTCATGGACCCATGTCGAACACGCGTCCATGGCGTGTGCGCAACGGGCATGAGTCTGACATGGACACGCGTGTGTTTGACACAGAGACGCGAGACTAATAGAAGTGTTCGTGATATATAGTCACAATACATAATGATACTGCTATAATAGTCATCCAAGCATAAACCATAGTAACTAGAAATAAACAAGTATTAGAACTAGACTATTTGGGAACTCCCCAAGCACCATGGATTGAGCTACAATGCGATCTAACTTTCGTGTCCTCACACTGCGTCCTGCGCACCACCACCCGAAGTACTTGTAAAAAAGGGGGTGCGTGAGAAACATACAAAATGTTTTCCAGTGAGTACAACGCGCCGCCTTGGGCAAGTTGCATCTACTAGTAGACAATATAGTTATACAAAGGCAAAGTAGCAGGAACAGTAAGCATAGGTCCGGTAATCATAATAGCTGAAACTGAAATGAAAGTTGTGCTAATGTAGAAAGAATTGAGCATCTATAATTATCATGGCAAGGTATTGATCTATCAATTGGATATGCATCAAACGACTTGAGGGGATCAATGCCCAATCATCGCCCACTATCACAGATCTAGGGCAGAACTCCCTTTCACACGGATTTGAGGCAAGCGCGCAGCAGCTAACATGTATCTCTTCATATACAGACCTAGACTCACAGTTTTAAAAAAAAAGCATCATTGGCCCACAGGTGGATCAGACTTTCGCATTGGTGTCTGCGAAATGTGCAGCAAGCAGCAGCAATAGTCATATGCGACATGCTAAATCTGTATTGTCTAACAACGATTGATCAGCGGAGAAACTCCAAGAAGTGTCAACGAGTTCAAGCAGAGCTATAGGCCATATATATTTGTCCGATAACAAATAATATACTCAAAAGCTCTACATCTCATGACATCATACAGGGCAGTATGGCATATACGAATAAACAGCAGGTATGAAAACAACTAGATAATAACAATAACAGATGTAAGCTAATATGAACATGTATGGTAGGTGCGAGTAAACGAACCATAATATTGTAAGGAACAGGGAAGGGAAAACCGAATAGGCTCACTACGTCGACACTAGATCGAAGAACCTACCTCAAATTTTTGTACTTTAGTCCTCGACTCGACTAGCCTCTCTAGTTATCACTCGAATCTAGACTAATAAGATAAATGTCAAAACCTGTCCCTAGGTAAAACCGGCCGTAGAACGACTTGTTTGGGTTAAAACTCCCATAATATGGCTTCTGAAACCCACACAGGGAGCCGTAACCAGAACTTGGTCAATCGACCAATCTCTAGGCATTTCTATAGCCTCTCCGCTGTCTCGAAAGGCACTCCAAAGTGTGCGTGGACAGCAGCGCATATCGTGCTGTAAACTGAAGGCTACGACCTCGCATCATGTAGTAATAGGTTTCGATTTACATCGATTTTGGCGTAGGAGCTAGCGACACTTCTAAAATTGTTCTGCTGCTGGTTACGACCAACAAGGACCTCTAAAGGAACCTTCAATGTGTTCCAGAGTTCATAAGCACCAACTGCACCTCGCGGTGGCGATAAATCTCGTCGGTAAGCCCCGAAACTGACGTTTATAGCTTCAATAAAGATTAAAGTGCCGTGGCACGGGGGCGTGCCGGTTGTCGCCTGGCACGGTACAGCACAGGCACACCTCCGTGCCGACATGTGACATGCAAGCGTGCCGATGGATACGCATGACCTTCTAGTGGTATGTTTTGGTATGATTTTTTTAGTGTTCCCAACAAACTCTTATAATGCTATTTTGAAAGATTTAGAAAAATAATTAAAAATATTGGCTATGTATAGCTTACTACACAGCAATTAATACACTGATAGGCTTTTTATATATGTAAAGTAAAATATGACTATAGCAAATAAAGAATAAAAATTAAAAATGATTAACTTTGAAAATTCTTTTGATTTTACCTTTTTTTCAAAACTTAATAAATTATAAAATACAAAATAAGAGAAAATTATTTTTTCTTAAAATTTTTATAGAGTTTGCACGATTCATCCATATGGATTCGACGTGAGACCGCATGATGACTAGATTAACAAGAATAGCACTACAATTGCTCCAATAATTTCTTTTAATTTTGAATCTTTTAAAAATATTTATTAAAAACTTGAAGAGAAATTATTTTTTTTCTTAAAATTTTTAAGAAAATTTTTGAGATTTATCCATAAAAATTTAACAATAAATCATATGACGAATAATTAAGCAAATTTAAATATCAATTGCTTCAATTTAAATAGAATTTTCAAAGTTAAAAAACTGTTGTCGTAAATCTCATACCCAATGCTAGATTTATCTAAAATAATTGAAATCAGACTACATAATGACTTAATCAAGTAGATTTATTTTAATTTTTTGTAAACTATGAATAAAAATTTGTATAATTTCAAATTTCTTCAAAATAAGAACTTTACAAGTTAAAAATATTCAAAATGTATGAAAAAAATTTAAAATTGTATTTTTTTTTTTTTACTTACCTTAGTACATTTTCGATTTGCTATTTCTTTACCTTTTCTCTTAAGATCGAAGTGATCAAAGTAGAAACAAAATAGAAATAGAAGGGATTGAAAGAAGAAATTAGCAAAAAAAAATTATAATAAGAAAAGGGAGGAAAAAATAGAAAGAAAGAAAAGAGAGGAAGAGATAGTGAGAAGAAAAGAAAAGATTGAAAGAGCGAGTTGAGGAGAAGAAAATGTAGAAGAGAATGAGAGAGAAGAATGTGTGTGGGGCAACCGAAAAATAAAAATCCAAAAGTAGGCCCAAAGCCCAAAAAAGGTTAAAACTTAAAACGTTGCGTGCCCTTATAGCCACGCAGCGGCACTATGCTGCGATACCCTTTGGGTATCGCGATGACTCGTGCGAAACCCTTTGGGTATCGCGGCTGTAGCACACTGAACTTTAGCAAATTATAGAGTTCTAGTGAGAGAATAGTGCCTTGTACTATTCTGGAGATTTGGGTTGAGTTTGGAGAGCTTTGAGGTGTTTTCGTGGCTTAAAAAGGGCGAAAACGGACTCCGGAGATCAAATTCTGCAAAAGGTGCAGAATTTGTATTGGATTCGGGTACTGGAATCTGGGTTCCGGAACAGATTCAATTAGTTCTGGTACTGATTCAATTAGTACCGGAATGCAGTGCAACCGAAGCTGTTTCGTGCAGTTTTGTAATTTTGGCTTTTTGAGGGGGTCTAAGTGGATTTTGTTGCACGGGATTAAGTACCCCTTCACCCCTCTCATGTTGCCATTGTTGGTTGAGGTTGGAGAAGAAGAAGAGGTAGATTTTTCCTCTCTCTCTCTTGGATTTCTTGCTTCCAAACCCTAGATTTGTGGTTTTGATCTCTATTTTCTCCATTTTCTCCATGGAGCTTGCATCTTGGACCTTGGAGGAAGCTTGGATGTGAAGAGGAGAGCTTGATTGAGGATAGATCTCCAACCCTAACATCTTTAGGCTTTGATTAGAGCTCTTTTAGAGGTGAGTAGCTCTCTTGCAACCTCTCTATGAGTATTGCTTGGATTTTTGGTAGAGGAAACCTAGTATGATGAAACTAGGGTTTTATTTGGGGCTTTTCTATTGTGAGCTCTTGGGGTTAAATTGATGAGTATAGAACACTCTTGTAGGTTGGATTTGAAGCTCCAATGGGTCGATTTGGAGTTTGCACTAGTTTTGCTTGGATTAAGATAATATTCACCTATTTTTCTTCATGATTTTGGTGAATTTCGTAGTGAGGTTGTTCGATGCTTCTAACCCCTTGAAAAATTTTCTTAGGGCATGAGAAGCTTAGGGGATAACTTCGTTTTGAAGTACTGCGAGGTTTCGATGGGTATCCGATGGGTCTGACCTCACCGAAATGGGTGAACTCTCCCTATGTCTCCTATTTTATTATAGGATTGATTAGATGCATAAATGTGCTAATTATGACATGGTAGAAATTGTGAACACATGACTTATGTATGTTGCATGTGAATTTTAGCACACTCTATATAGTAGAGGTTTATGAGAATGATATGCATGCTAGGGTCCACACAATGATGTTGTGACGATATATTCTCGTTATGCTATTTAAGATATGTATGTTAGAGATTGGTAGTATCATATGACACACTATATGACTAGTGATGTCACGCCCCGGGTTACCTCCCCCGGGCACATCAACAGACCCGCCGTATACACAGTAATAAAACTGAGCATACGAAGCGAAGCAATAACAACCACACAAAGCTAAAGGTATCAACAGAGCTGCTATATAAATATATCAAAGGATCACTGTACATACATACATCATCCATAACTAAAATATACATTACTGATAATCTCTATCTCACTGTATGTACAGACTCATAACCACCTACCAAAATGGGGTATACCTCTAGCCAAGTATCCGGGGATCAACTCTACCCGACGGTCTCCTTTCCGTGCTCAGAATGTACAGCTGGGGAAGAAGACTCTGCAAAAAGGTGTCAACAACGGGTGTGAGAACTACTATCAACAAGTAGTCCTCAATGGGTACCGCCACCAGCATCAGCGGTCTGCCCACTAAGTCCTCAATCTCAAGAGATATAAATAGAGCAATAAAGAAAGTAGGAGATAAACTACCACTACTATGTACAATGCTCAACTGTCAATATGAATATCAATGATCTGAACATATCAAAAGAGGACTATCATGAATCCATAATACAATACCATACAATACCTGCGGCCTGATCATGCTCTACCCGTAGGGAGCCAGCTAGTACAGGAAACACCCTCTGTCCCTAGCACTCGTACAACCCTCTGTACGGAAAACCCAACTCCGGAGCGGTACTCGTGGGAGCGACCCAACCGAGTATAGTAACACATATCAGCGCCAAGCACCCACAGGTATATGATCGACACGACTGGGTCAACTGATCTCACAAAAGGAATCACGTGCCCTCGGCACCTCAAAGGATAATCAACAACAAGTATGACCCAATCAATACTCCAGTGCTCATAATCAAACTCAACTCTACCACAAAGAGGAGGTACAACAACATAGCACGAGCCACAACATGATCACCTACACTAGTATGTACAACAACTAGTACAAGGGATATCAACAGGATAGGTGTAGGTCAAATCATGCATCAAGGATATAAGAAAATCATGCATGCTCTTATATATATCATTATTTAATCTAAGATCATATCATGCACATGCAAGCAGTAAATCAATCTCAACCTAACATGTCATATCTAACATAATCTCAGCATGTCATGCTAACATAATCCAACACTATCACATCATGCTAACATGACACATAGGAGGAAATCCACTGAATCTGGCAAACATCAACCCACATCAAGAGCTAATCCAACCACGGTGGGGAATAACAATATCCTCATATCCAACCCTCCAAGATAAGCAAGCTCGGGCAGTACTCCGATCTGAATACACCTCCAAAGGACTGCTAACTCCAACAGAACAGCAGTTCAGAACCAGATCAGATCAACAGAGTAGAGGAGTAAAAGCTAGGTCACAACTAATGCCAACACATGGCCCTTACCCTAGCTTTCTCTCTCTAGAAAGTGGAATCACAAAATGGGAAATGCACTCAAGCAACCAGGGACTCACCTAATTATAGGCTCCCAAAAGCTCCACTTTCGGGAGCCCGAATCTCACTTCCGGGCGTCCGGAAATCCAAAACGCCAGGTGTTAGCTGGCGGCCAGGCGGTCGGCGGTGGTCGGCAGGCGGTGGGGCGGTGTGTCTCCGACGGTCGACACGTGTCCAGCAACACGACACGTCGCTCTCCACGTCACAAGTCCAATCCGGATCCACAATCCGGGAGTACGGTTCTTGCATCCAGATCCAAATCTCGTCAGCCACTTCCGGACCATCCGAAACGTCCACTGGCTCCGGAAACATTCGGGCGTCCACTTCTCCAGTTCCAGGCGCCCGAATTCCTCCAAGTCCAGAAACCCTCAAAAGCCAAATATTACATTCTTCCCTCCTTTAAATAGTTTCGTCCTCGAAACTAAAGAAAGTACTCACCTCAAGATGCAAACAAGTGGGGATAAGATCTCTGCATGACAGTCTCCAACTCTCAAGTCACCTCTCTATCATCATGAACATCCCACTGTACCTTGACATAAGGTATGACCCGATTACGCAATTCCCTCGTCTCACGAGCAAGAATTCGTATCGGTCGCTCCTCGGAATGTAAATCCTCCGTCAGCTCCAGTGGAGTGAAATCTATCACATGGGAAGGATCATGCATGTATCTCCTCAGAACAGATACATGAAAGACATCATGCACACCCGCTAATCGAGGCGGAAGGGCTAACCGATAAGCCACGGGTCCTACTCTCTCCAAGATCTCAAAAGGACCAATAAATCGCGGACTAAGCTTTCCGCGAATCCCAAATCTCCGTATGCCCTTCGATAGTGAGACCTTCAAGAAAACATGATCACCAACTTGAAATTCCAAATCTCGCCTCCGAGTATCAGAATAACTCTTTTGCCTGCTCTGAGCCGTCGCAATATGTTGCCGTATCACTTTAACTTTCTCCTCGGCTTCAAGCAATAGATCTGGACCCAAAGTCTTCCTTTCACCAACATCATCCCAATACAGAGGTGATCAACATTTGCGTCCATACAATGCTTCAAACGAAGCCATTTTAATGCTCGCCTGATAGCTATTGTTGTACGCAAATTTCACCAATCTCAGATGTCGATCCCATCCTCCACTAAAATCCAAAACACAAGCTCTCAGCATATCCTCAAGCGTCTGAATAGTACGCTCGGACTGACCATCAGTCTGAGGATGAAAAGCAGTGCTAAAATGAAGATGGGTCTCCAAAGCTGTCTGTAGACTCCTCAAAAAATGAGAGACAAACCTCGAGTCTCTATCAGATACTATTGAGATTGGCACTCCATGCAATCTCAATATCTCATCCATATAAAGCTGCGCAAGTCGCTCACATGACCAAGTAATCTGCATAGGCAGGAAATGAGCAGACTTCGTCAGCCTATCCACAACCACCCATATAGTATCATAGCCGCTCGAAGTCCTCGGCAATCCTACGATGAAATCCATCGTGATATGATCCCACTTCCACTCAGGTATTGGAAGGCTATGTAGCTTACCAGCTGGTACTCGATGTTCAGCCTTCACTTGCTGACATGTCAAATATTGAGCTACAGCTCTACCAATATCCCGCTTCATGCCATTCCACCAGAAGTGAGTCTTCAGATCCTGGTACATCTTAGTCCCTCAGGGATGTACAGAATAAGGAGAATAATGTGCTTCCTTCAATATCTTCTCTCGAATCTCCATATCTACTGGTACACATAGACGTCCTCTATAACGAAGAACTTCAGAATCATCACAAGAAAAACCTTCAAGATCACCATTCCTCAGTTGATCTCGAACTTTCATCAAGTAAGGATCTACACTCTGTTTCTCTTGAATCTTATCCAACAGAGTGGGCTGTAAGACCATAGTCATCAGTCTCGCAGTCATCCCATGAGTAACAACTTCAAGAGATAACATCCGCATCTCCTCTACTAGGACAGGCTGTTGAGTGATACTCATACTCAATGTCGCCACAGCCTTCCTACTCAAAGCATCGGCAACAACATTTGCCTTACCAGGATGATACAGAATAGAGATGTCATAATCCTTCAGTAGCTCTAACCATCTACGTTGCAGTAGATTCAACTCTTTCTGTGTGAACAGATACTTGAGGCTCTTGTGGTCAGTATAAACTGTAGGATATGGGGTGCCCTAGGATCTATCTTAGAGTATATCAATCACCTAGAAGGGGGTGAATATGTGTATAAACAAAAATCATAAATCTCAATGCGATAAAGTAATGCGGAAAATAAAATCAGCACACCGAGATTTACGTGGGAAACTCCACCTTGGAGAAAAACCCACGGGACCAACACGCGAAAAAACAATCCACTAAGAGTAAAGAATTACAAGGTGATTACCGACTCCACGGACTTAACCTCTCCCTTCTCTTCAGCGGATCACGCGCACCAACGGGTTGTCCACGCCCCACGTTCGAATCCACGAACGCCACGTCTCGAATCCACAAGACGCCCAACTTCGAATCCACGAAGCCTTCAACACACCGAATCCACGACGCTCACTCGAATCCACGAGCACACTCCATCCGGAGCAAGAACAATAAAGTTGATGATGGTTTATTGCTTAGAATATCATGAAAGATCTGTGGGAATAGTCTCTAAGCAATTCTCAAATTGATTCTAAAAGAATATTAGAAATTAGGGCACCATGAATCAATTTGAGAGAAGCTTGATGTAGAAGATGAGGAAAACGGTTACCTACAAGCTTCTAGGATTTCTAAAAGATAATCTATGCTTAACCACGTTTTAGAGACACCCCCACATCTTATTTATAGGTTAGAAGCAATCCAAAATAGATTAGGATTAAAAAATAGTTTTTAGAAAGGCTTGGAAGCAAACCGATTTCGACTAGGATTGAAAAACTGATTTTAAAAAGGTTTGGAATCAAATTAGGATTGCTAAAATGATTTTAAGAAATCTACCATCTTATTTATAGGTTTGGGAGACATTAGAATCATAGTAGGATTGAAAAAATAACTTTCTAAAAATTCACGACGGGTCGGGGTCCGGACCATGGATGTCCGGACCCGGAAGTTTCAGCTTTTCATTGTCCGGACCGCGCCATCAGGGTCCGAACCCGAGCAGCGAAACATGTGAACATGCTTACGGGTTCCGGACCGCAGCTCCCAAGATCCGGACCCGAGCAGCGAAACATCATGACAAGCTTACGGGTTCCGGACCGCAGCTCCCAGGGTCCGGACCCCGTACCATGAACTTTTCTGATTTTTTATAAAAATATTTAAAAACCTATTCTAATGTCTTCCAAACACTTATAAATGATCATAAATCATCATCAAGATTATTTAAACTTACCAAGCATCGAGAATTCATACGTTGAGTCTTCGAGTCTTCATTCTTCGTCTTTTCTTCTATGAACCTTCAAGACTCCGACTCACTTCACGAAATATGCCAATATAAAATCCGTAACAATCTCCCCCTTTGGCAATTTCGTGATAAAATCTAAAATTACATAAAACACTCACGATGCTCATCTCTCCAAAATTGAAATTCATTGCCATCACCAAAACAATGAACTTCTCGCGTGAAAGATCCAAATAAAATACAAAATTACAATTTTGTAACTCCTAAAAACAAACTCTATAACTTAGACAAACATGGAGTCTTGAAGTCTTGAAAGACCTGCAAAAAATTTTCATTCTCCACGAACAAAGTTAGTAGAAAAAATATATCTAAATCTCTCCCCCTTTGTTAATGCGTCTAAGTTCATCACCTCTCTCCCCCTTTTTGTCAAAAATTGCCAAAAGAAAACACCCAAAAATAGAGAGAGTTGAAAGAAATTAAATAAAACACAAGTTCAAAATATTTTTTAATTTTGAAACCACTTGTAATAAAAACGTCAAACATTGTTAGTGCATGAGGAGTATAAATTCACATTGACTTCTTTCAATCCCTATTAATTTCATAAAAAATAAGAACTTTACTACACAATCACCATAATGTAGATAAAATATTACACGATTTCTTAATTCATATAAACTTCAAAATTAAGTCATAAAAAATAATCTAAAGGCTCAAAAGCTATCAAGATGTAAACGGATTATGAAGATGACTTAAGGGATTCATCAAAGAGACAGAAATTGTCGCATAAACGTTCAAAATTGAGATAAAATCAATAGCACAAGGGGTGGCTCTTTGAGCATCTTTCATGTATGTGGACTATCTTATAACTCCGAAAAATAAAATTTGTGATATTTTTCCTTTTGCATGCTTTTGCACTTATATATATATATTTTTTTTTTTCGGATATGCAATTCAATTTTCATGTGGTAGCTGCACACACTAACCGGACGACCGGGATGGTAGCTCTTTCCTCCATGTGGTGGTAGTTTTCACACTCCTTTTAAGGATGTAACTCTTTCCACATCTTTCAAGCATATGAGCATATATTTTTAATATAATAATGACTCCCCCTCACTTAAGCAATCTCTTAGTTGAAAAAATATGTGACAAATTTTAGTCCATAAGAGAATGACTATTCATCAAATTCAACACACACAACCGAGATAGGTTAAGCTCCTAGAGATTACACATGATTACCTAAATTTGATGAATATAAGTATTAAGAATTCTCATAATAAATTATCTTCAAATATAATGAAAATAAAGTAAAACTGATAATTAATATGAGATTAATTAGGAGTGAATGAAAGTGAACCTATTGATGTTCAAAGCACAATTTCATGTTCTAATCATCCAATGAATCTAAAAATCGTAACAATGAAAGCACCAAAATGTGTAATGCAATAAACAAAAAATATGCAATAGAAACCGATCAAAGCACTACACTAAGTCAAAACAAATAAAGACTTTAGAGAAGGAAAGATATCACCTTTCCAAACCCAAACTTGTCGGATTGTTGGTTGTCTTGGTTTGTTGACATTTGGCACGGTTTGTTTTGACTTTTGATCAACCGTGGGTCTCACCATCGCATTCCGCTTTGGAGTATTTGAGTGTTGTGGCTTTGACTTTCGGTTGACCTTGGGTACTCGACCTTTTTGATGTTGCTTTTGAATCCGTGAAGGTTTTCGAGTAATGAAAGATGCCGATAGATGTTTAGAAGATGCCACTTGAGTTTTCTTTTTAAGGCATGTCTTCTTAATATGTCCTTTCTTTCCGCATCTATGGCATACTTTCTCTTTTACACTTGTTGAGACTTTGGGAATATAATTTTTTACCTTCTCAACAAATGTCCGCTCATATCCAAGTCCAAGTTTGTTTGTTTGACCCAATCCGAGCATACTATCAAGCTTTTTCGAACCGGAGGAGAATTTTTGTATGTCGGACTTGAGTTGATGA
This sequence comes from Puya raimondii, assembly GCA_016920855.1. Taxonomy (NCBI): domain Eukaryota; kingdom Viridiplantae; phylum Streptophyta; class Magnoliopsida; order Poales; family Bromeliaceae; genus Puya; species Puya raimondii. The sequence goes on from JABWPP010000049.1 coordinate 50,264,913, forward strand.
ACTTGTTTGGTCAAAACTTGGTTGGATGTGTGAACTTCTTTGTATTGTTGCTCTAGAAAACCAATCTTATCTTGATATGATTTGATCATTGTCTCCGATTGGTTTAGCTTCTCCTTGAGGATTCCATTGTTCTTCAATGATGTGTCATGTTCATCCTCAAGAGCTTTAGTCGTTGCTTTCAAGCTTTTGTTTTCGTCTTCAATTTCTAATAAGCGCGTCCTCAACTTTTTGTTATGCTTAGCCATTTTCCTTGATTCATCAAGAAGTTGTTGGTATGCCTCGGCTAAGCCCTCATCATCTGACTCTCCCTCACTCGAGCCATCGTCGCTCGACGTTTCATGCACAGAGGAAGAAGCAAAAGGGTTAGCAATAGTAGATGATAAACAAAAAGCAAAAGGAGAAGAAGAAACGTGTGAAGATAAGGCAATAGCATCATTGGTTTCTTCTTCACTAGAACTCGAATCATTGGAAGAAGAGTCATCCAAAGTTCTAGCTTGTAGCGCCTTCTTTTTATAGGATTTTTTAGTGGTACAGTCCGTGGCGATATGGCCATAGCCTCGACACTTGTAACATTGGATTTCCCCCTCAAATTCATCATTTTCTTTAGAAGACTTTGCAAGACTCTTCTCTTTTGAGGATTTAGAATTTGAAGATCCTTTTGAAGAAGATTTGGATGTAGATCGATTTGACTTGTTCTTCCGGAAATTCTGACGAAATTTCTTCGTGAGACGCGCCAATTGATGTTCAAAGTCGGCAAGCGAAATCTCTTCATCGGAATCCGAGTCATCGTCCTCCTCCTTAGTAGATTTGAGTGCAATACCTGTACTCTTAGAAGAAGACTTGGAAGAAGATTCATTAGTAGGAAAAGTCATTTCATATGTTTGTAAAGCGCCTACTAATTCTTCTACTTTCATCTCATCCGGATGTTTTATAGTCTCAATGGCCGCAACCTTCGGACGAAATCTTTCGGGAAGAGTTCTAAAAAATTTTCTTATAACTTTAGATTCCGAGATTTTCTCTCCCAAGTTTGTGCATGTATTGACTATGTCTTGAAGACGAGTATAGTACTCGGTAAAGGTCTCATGATCGTCCATGGAAATTGAATCAAATTTACTTGTAAGTATTTGAAGTTTTTGGACCTTTACCAAGCTAGTTCCCTCATGCATAACTTGGAGAGTATCCCAAATCTCCTTTGCCGTCTCACATGCCGAGACACGTGAGAACTCGGTTTGATTTAAAGAATTAAATAAGGCATTAATTCTCCTACCGTTGTAAGAAGATAAATCAATCTCTTCCCTACTCCATTTATTTCGAAGTTTAGGGACGCTAACATTATCGACGATTTGAGTGGGATGAGTCCATCCAAATTCTATGGATTGCCACACTCGTTCATCGATGGCTATTAGAAAAGCTCTCATGCGAACTTTCCAATAAGCATAGCTCGTGCCAATCAAAGAAAGGAGGTCGATTAATGTTACCACCTTCACCCATTATGAAAGATAAAGCCTAGATCCCGCTCTGATACCAATTGTAGGATAGGGGGTGCCCTAGAATCTATCTAGAGTATATCAATCACATAGAGGGGGGTGAATAGGTGTATAAATAAAAATCACAAATCTCAATGCGATAAAGTAATGCGGAAAATAAAATCAGCACACCGAGATTTACGTGGGAAACTCCACCTTGGAGAAAAACCCACGGGACCAACACGCGAAAAAACAATCCACTAAGAGTAAAGAATTACAAGGTGATTACCGACTCCACGGACTTAACCTCTCCCTTCTCTTCAGCGGATCTCGCGCACCAACGGGTTGTCCACGCCCTACGTTCGAATCCACGAACGCCACGTCTCGAATCCACAAGACGCCCAACTTCGAATCCACGAAGCCTTCAACACCCCGAATCCACGACGCTCACTCGAATCCACGAGCGCACTCCATCCGGAGCAAGAACAATAAAGTTGATGATGGTTTATTGCTTAGAATATCATGAAAGATCTGTGGGAATAGTCTCTAAACAATTCTCAAATTGATTCTAAAAGAATATTAGAAATTAGGGCACCATGAATCAATTTGAGAGAAGCTTGATGTAGAAGATGAGGAAAACGGTTACCTACAAGCTTCTAGGGTTTCTAAAAGATAATCTATGCTTAACCACGTTTTAGAGACACCCCCACATCTTATTTATAGGTTAGAAGCAATCCAAAATAGATTAGGATTAAAAAATAGTTTTTAGAAAGGTTTGGAAGCAAACCGATTTCGACTAGGATTGAAAAACTGATTTTAAAAAGGTTTGGAATCAAATTAGGATTGCTAAAATGATTTTAAGAAATCTACCATCTTATTTATAGGTTTGGGAGACATTAGAATCATAGTAGGATTGAAAAAATAACTTTCCAAAAATTCGCGACGGGTCGGGGTCCGGACCATGGATAGCCGGGGTCCGGACCCGGAAGTTTCAGCTTTTCATTGTCCGTACCGCAGCCATCAGGGTCCGAATCCGAGCAGCGAAACATGTGAACATGCTTACGGGTTCCGGACCGCAGCTCCCAAGATCCGGACCCGAGCAGTGAAACATCATGACAGGCTTACGGGTTCCGGACCGCAGCTCCCAGGGTCCGGACCCCGTACCATGAACTTTTCTGATTTTTTATAAAAATATTTAAAAACCTATTCTAATGTCTTCCAAACACTTATAAATGATCATAAATCATCATCAAGATTATTTAAACTTACCAACCATCGAGAATTCATACGTTGAGTTTTCGAGTCTTCAATCTTCGTCTTTTCTTCTTTGAACCTTCAAGACTCCGACTCACTTCACGAAATATGCCAATATAAAATCCGTAACATAAACTTCACAATGCTCTCCATAAGATAGTGGCGCCATAACTTCAGAGCAAAGACTACCGCCGCTAACTCCAAATCATGAGTGGGGTAGTTCTTCTCATACTCCTTTTGTTGTCTTGAAGCATACGCGATCACTTTACCATGTTGCATCAACACGCAACCCAAGCCACTCAGTGAAGCATCACTAAAAATTACAAATCCTTCACCCATCTCTGGTAGTGCAAGAATAGGGGCTGTCATCAATCTCTGCTTAAGCTCATTAAAGCATTCTTGGCACTCATCACTCCAAACATACTTAACCCCTTTCCTGGTTAATCGAGTAAGAGGCGTAGAGAGTTTCGCAAAACTCTCCACGAATCGTCGATAATACCCGGCTAAGCCAAAAAAACTCCGTACCTCAGATATGGTCGTCGGTCTAGGCCAATCATGAATCGCCTCAATCTTCTTAGGATCAACAGCTACTCCCGAAGCAGAAATCACATGGCCTAAAAAAGCTACCTCTCTCAACCAGAATTCACACTTCTTAAGCTTTGCATACAACTTCTTTTCTCTCAAGAGTTGCAGCACTAATCTCAGATGCTCCTCATGCTCCGCATCATCACGGGAGTAAATCAAAATATCGTCAATAAAGACTACCACAAACTTGTCCAAGAAAGACTTAAAGACTCGGTTCATCATATCCATAAATGTAGCAGGGGCATTTGTCAAACCGAAAGGCATGACAGTGAACTCATAATGCCCATACCGAGTTCTAAAAGCTGTCTTAGAAATATCCTCGGCCTTCACCTTCAACTGGTGGTAACCGGACTGAAGATCAATCTTAGAAAAGACACACGCTCCCTGTAATTGATCGAACAAATCATCAATACGTGGGAGGGGATATCTATTCTTGATGGTCACTTTGTTTAATTCCCGATAATCTACACACGATCTAAGTGAAACATCCTTCTTCTTCACAAACAACACAGGCGCTCCCCAAGGCGACACACTAGGTCTGATAAAACCTATATCCATAAGATCCTGCAGTTGCGCCTTCAACTCTCGCAGTTCAGCTGGTGCCATTCTATAGGGTGTCTTCGAGATTGGCGCGGTTCCTGGTACCACATCAATCACGAATTCAACAATGCATTCTACGATGCCAACAAGACCATAATCCATGACATGCATGAGCTACATAAACCTCTACTACATAGAGTATAAAAGTTATCATGCAAGTATTCATTTAACCAAGTAAATTCATATTTAGCCAATTACAATTATCAACACAAAAGAATCCCTTTCCACATGTCTTAAACATAGAATCGTTCAACGACCAAAAGGTCGAGCTCAATGTCAACAATGCCCGTCATAGTTGTTCACCTAGATGAGGTGCAACAAACTTATTTTGCCTTGTCATATCCTCTCTTTTCTCTATACAAGCATACTTTAGTATGCGAAGAGAATTCACTAATCCAACAACAAAGTAGTGTCTCATATGACACTCCTTTCTAGCATGCATATCTTAATTAGCATTTCATAATGCATCATTACACTACTAGTACAAATACTCTAGCATGCATGTTATCCTCATAATGCCATATTATATGGAATATGCACTTTTCATATACAAGATATATATCCCATGCAATCACAACTTCCATCATGCCATAATTATCATAATTATGCATCTAATCAATCCTATAACAAGATATGAGACATGGGGGGAGTTCACCCATTTCGGTGAGGTCAGACCCACCGAAAAACCGTCGAAACCTCACAGTACTTCAAAACGAAGTTGTCCCCTGAGCTTCACATACCCTAAGATAATTTTCCAAGGGGTTACAAGTTTCGAACGAACAAATTCGAAAACCACCAAAATCTATGAGGTAAATGGGTGAAAAATACCTTGAGCAAGTAGAACTTGTTCTAAGTCCAAATTGAGGTTAGGGATCTTCAAATCAACCTACAACAACATTCTACACCCATCAATTCAACCTCAAGAGCTCAAAATCAAGAAACCCTAAAATAAACCCTAGGTTTACCATTCTAAGGTTTCATCAACAATAATCGAAATAAACCACAAAAAGGGGTTTACAAGAGAGTTACTCACCTCTTTTGATCTCCAATCTAGGTCCAAAGAAGCTAGGGTTGGAGATAAAACCACAACAAGCTCTCCTCAACACAAGCAAGTCTTCCCCAATGCTCCACCAGCAAGCAACAAGCAAAAGGAGAAGAGAAAAGAGATCAAATCCCAAGATCTCAAGGGTTTGGGAGAGAAATCCTAGAGAGAGAGAAGAAGAACCCTACCTTTCCTTCTCCAAGTCCTCAGCAGAAGAGGCAGTGAAGGGGTGAAGGGGTAAGTTGTAATGGTTGTAACAATATCCCTATAAGCCCCTCCAAAGACCAAAATTGCAAAACAGCACAAATTACAATCTGCTGCACTGTGTTCCGGTATGCGTATAGGCATACCGGTATACAGCACAAAATTTGCAAAACCCGAGCCTCGGCCAAAAGGCCACGAAACAGTATACCGGTTGTAGTACACTGAATTTTAGTGCATCGTACCGAACTTCTACAAATTGTGGAGTTCCGATAGAAAAATAGCATGTGAAGCTATGTGTGAGGCTTCGGCCCTGTTTGAGACTTGTGCGAAGTATTTTCGGCTCAAAAGAGGCGTGAAAACGGACTTCGATAAGTTAAAACTGCAGATGTTGTAAATTCTGCATTTGGATTCCGGTATGTGAAGCTCATACCGGTACTGAAGTGATTAGTACCGGTATGTGATGAGTATACCGGAATGCCATGTTGAAACCGAAAACCCAGCTCTCGGGTTTTGCGGAACTTTCCGGAGTATACCGGTATGTGAAGAGGGATACCGGTATGTGATGGTCGAAACAGTAAATCCAGCTCTCGGGTTCTGCAAAATCTCCGAGGTATACCGGAACCAACACTCGTATACCGGTATGCATATACACATACCGGTATACAGTGCCCAGTTTGGGCTGATTGAGAGTGTTAAGTGTGGAGAAGGGCAATTTGGTCTTTTCACACTCAAAGGAGGGTTTGAAAGGCAGGGAACACCCCCATTTCTCAGTCACCTTCTTCTCCATTTCTCCTCTTCATCTCCTCTCACTTTCTCTCTCTAGAGATTTCTCCAAAACTTGGAGAAAATGGTGGATTGATCTTGGAAAAAGCTTCCAAAGGAGAAAAGAAGCTTCTTGGTGCAAGAAGGAGCTTGGGAATTTCGTGATTAAGGTTAGTACCTCACGTTTTGGGTTCAAACCTTGGATTTAATCCTTTGTTATGAGATTTTTGGGAACCCTTGGCAATCTAAACCACAAATGGTGGAAGATTGGCCATGAAATCTAGGGTTTGGCTTGCATGCATGCAAACCCTAGGTAGAATGAGGATTTTTGCAATGTGAGGTTCTAAAAATATTTGGACCTTCGGGAATTGCAATTGAGGCATAGGAAATCATGTTAGAACACTTGATTTCACACATTGAGTTGATTTAAGGGTTCGTAACGAGTAACGAACCGTTTTCTTGTAGAAGCTTGGGTTGAAATAAGAACTCAAGGCTTGGACACTTAGGAGCTTGAAGAATATAATGATTTGAAAGCTCTTGAGGTGGGTTTGTGTTTACCGAAGTGATTAGGTCACTTCCATGTCTAGGGTAAATATCCATTTAAAGATAAAATGGTATGTGTTGTGAACCCTAGAATTTGCATGTTGGCAAGGGTAAAAATCATGATAGGTAGAGAAATGAGCTCCTATTGCATGATATAGAATTCAAGTATAATTCAATTATCTATACTTGTTGCATGGTTGCATGTGTGAATAAAACCTAGTGTTATTGAACATAGGTTGGAACATGTGAGATTTAAACCTAGTGTTATTGAACATAGGTTGGAACATGTGTGAATAAAACCTAGTGTCATTGAACATAGGTTGGAACATGTGAGATTGAAACCTAGTGTCATTGAATATAGGTTGCACATGAGGTTGGAACCTAGAGTCATGGAACCTACGTTGAGAAAGAGAAAGTAAGCCTAGTGTTATTGAACATAGGCGAGACTTAGTGACTTGAACCTAAGGTCATGAGACTTAGGTTGGCAAGTGAAAAATGTGAACAATGGGATGTGCGACGATTTTGCTATCCCGGGTAGGCGATGATTTCGCTATCATGCCACGAGTTGGCGGTGTCGACACGGGATGTGCGACGATTTTGCTATCCCGGGTATGTGACGATTTCGCTACCACGCCATGAGTTGGCGGTGTCGAGATGGGATGTGCGACGAGGTTGCTATCCCGGATATGCGACGAGTTCGCTATCCATGCCATGTGATGGCGGTGTTGAGACGGGGTGTGCGACGATTTTGCTATCCCGAGTATGCGACGAGTTCGCTACTCGAACTAGGAGGTGACGAGTTCACTCCTCGAATGTTGGGATAATTATGGTGAGACGGCGATTCCGAAACCATAAGTAAATGACTAGTAATTGAACTTAGTCAATGTGGAATATAGGATAAACCTATGAGAGAATGATAAATTATATTTCATTTGGTTGCATCCTTTATGTTTATTTACAAGCATGTAAATAATTATTGCATAGTTATATGTGATCTAACTTATGCATATGGTGTTTCTTTGGACCTGGTGGGTCGAGCTTCTCTCTTGGGTGGCCTTACCCACTGGGAACTATGTTTATAGTTCTCACCCCACATTTTTCAGGTCCTTCCGCGAGTGAGGCGGCGGAGCGAGGCAAGGGTTTAGCTCTCTAGATAGCGGCCCTTCCATTTTGGTGATACTTAGAGTGTACCCCTAGTTTTGGATTATGATGGCATAGGGGGATTTTTATTTTATGTATGAAAATTGTATATTCCATCGTTTTGGAACATAATGTATGGAATGAAAAAGAAAGAAAAGAAAAATTTAGACATGTATATTGTGCCATGTTATGTAATAGAAGTAAAACTTCTTTATGTTGATACTTTTCTTGTGCAACTCTTGTACTTCGTTCCTAGTTGGAACATTATGGATAAGCTTGTGTTGTGACGCCTTGGGCGGGTAGAAAAGACTCTATCCGTTCGGCGGGTCTGGGGCATGCGCCCGTGCGGTTATCCTTTCCACCTAGTTGGTGTAAAAGGCCCGGCGGGGCGTGACAGGGAGTGCGGTGCTCACCTTGGTCGGCGGCGGGGAGCAGCGGCGGCGGCGATGGGAGGAGCTCGGACCACCCGAGCTAGGGCTCGGCCCAGGAGGATCTTCCCAGCGATGGTGGCGGCCGGGGAGGTAAGGGGCAACGGCGGCGCGTCCCCCAAGACAAGAGGGTGGTGGCGGTGATGCTCAGGGGCGGCGGCGGCGGCACTGTGATGAGGCGGAGCCGTCACTGCCCTAGATGCCCCGGGGATGGCACTGCGGCCACGGCGGCGCTCGGCGATAGCTAGGGCTGCCGGAGAGGGATGGTCAGAGCCCTGGGATGATGGAGAGGAGATCCACAGGGTGTTGTCCCCTCCGAGATCGCCTGAGCCGAAGAAGAGGAGTAAGAGGGAGAGGGAAAGCTTGAGAGAGAGAGAGGGAAAGGTGGCAGCTTGCTGGCCAGCCGGAGAGGGATCACCCGCGGCCAGGGGTGCGCGCGGCGCTGTCAGAGGAGGGAGGGGAGGCGGCTAGGGCTCGGGGAAGGAAAGGGGAAGGCTAGGGTTAGGGTTAAAAGGAGAAAACCCTAGGTGCCAATATATACACAAGTGTATAATTGCAGGAAACCCCCCTGAAAACTCAAAATTCCAACCCAAGTCCTTCAGGGCAAGTGTAATACGCGCTCTCGCACCTCCACAAGCGATCTCTCGCGATTCGATACATAAAATATTTGGTCTTTCGCGAAAAAACCCAATACGCAATATCGACCCTTCCTCGAACAACGTGTAATTTCGGACGATCGGCTCGTCGGATTTATGAACGAATCGCGCCAACACTTTCGGCACTACCAGACCATCAAACTATGATTTTGTTTCGCCAGAATCGATTGCCGATTCGCGCTAAAAGTCATCTCTCTCTACCTCCACATATATATACAGCTATATATATAATTTATATATAATAAATTCAAATTCAGAAATCAAATTCGAATTTTAAATTCAAAATCTCGGATATTACAGAAAATGTCAGAGCCTTTTTCATCGGGAAGGAAATGCGGTTGGTGCAGAACTCAAGGATAACTAGGGTCTTTTCCCTTTTTTCAAAGGATTCTTAACGCGTATGTCGTTGCGTTACTACACACAAAATTGCACTCTTTAAAGGAAGCATTGCACTAGTTTTCTGCGTGATGCATGCATATGTGAGACGAATGTTGCACTACTTGGGATAAAATTGCACTTTTAAAGCAAAAATTAAACTTTTTGAGATGAAAATTGCACTCTTAGAATGAAAATTGCACCATTTAAAGCTAGTTGAGACTAAGTTGCCTTATGAGTCAAAACTTGAACCGTTTAAATATTATGTTGCACTGTTTGATGCAGTGTTTCAACTAGGGCTTGAGAGTTCTTCAAGTATAAAAGAAGGTGAAAGCGATGCTCTCCTTCGTCAAGAAGGTGAAGGCGACGAAGGACGTTCCCCGTAAACACAACCATTGCAGCGGCGGTGGACGAGGGTCGTCGTCGTTGTCGTTGCCCTATGCGGTGGCGGCGGCGGCGGCGGCGGACGAAGCTCGTCGTCCTTTACGTTGTCGTGGGCAGCGGCGGTGGTGGCGGCATCAGCAGAAATTAAAGTCGTCGTCATGGGCGACAGAGACGATGCCGGCGCGGCCGAGTGGAAGGGGAGAGAGGCGAAGGAGGGGTCGAGGAGGAGGAGGCTCTTGGTAAGGGTAAGATTGAGCAGATCGGCGTTTAGATCGACTCCCACCATCTCGAGCGCATCATTTGCTACGAGCCCATTGGCCTTCTTCTATTCTAGGTTCTAAAATTTTTGCTGTATTGTATTATTGTTTTTTGGGTAAAAAAAATAATAACAATAAAAAATAATAAAGGAAAAAAATTATGGTTGGCCCGTAATATTGATTTGGACTTATCCAATTTCTTGGATTCTATCTGGGATAAATTATGGTCCATACAATCCTAATTTTAATAAGTCTCACATGAGCCCACGCATGATTTGAGCCCAACAAATTCAGGCCCTCTCAAAAGGCCCCACATATGAGCACAAGCCTGTGGGCCTCATGCAAGCCCGCTGAACTTTTGAGTCCACCCAATAATTCGGGCCTCATCTCAGTCCAACGAATATTACCATTTGTGCCCAACAGGCTCCATCAAAGTGGGCCCAATCGATTTGGACTCAGCCTAGCCCATTGGATGACAGCCTACTTCACATCCCAAAATTCAATTTTAAAATTTAAAAATATTATGTTCGAATTTAATTTTGAATTTCTAATTCTCCAACCAAGTAGAAAATATCTTTCCTCTTGACAACCTCATACATATTCTTTTTTTATTCAAAATTCGATTCCGAATTTCGAATACCCAACCAACTAGAAAATATCTCTCCTCTCAACAACCTCATCAAAATTTGATTTTCAATTTTGAATCAGTAACCCACTTCCCAAAAATGTCTCAACCCACTCATACATATCCCTCAACTAACCAAATCCAACTCCACAGATCCCTCAATGATTCCTAAATTTTTTTCCATTCTATTATAAATAGAGGACAAAAAAAGGATTAACAAAGATAACACAGAGAAGACACAGAGAATATAAGCACGATACCATCATAGTTATACGCCCTTCTACGTACAAAAAAAGAATCCAAAGAAGAAAAGAGAGATCCTCCCACCGCACCGCTTCATCTAGTCGTTATCGGGCTTTCCCCTTTCCAATCCGATCATCAGGTAAAAAAATAAATAAATAAATCTTCTCCCTCCCCCTCTCCTTAGCAGTACGGCTAGGAGGGGAGAGGAAGGTCTCTCTCCCTCACCCGCTAAAAAAATATAAAAATATATATCAAAAAATATATATATCTCTTTTCTCCTTTTCCCTTTTTTTTCTTCCTCCTCTTGCCTCGCATAGGTCACATTGACGCAGTCGCCTTTAATCTCGTTTTGACATTTTCGAAGGAAGAGGGGAGGAGAACCAATGGTTCCCCGTTTCTTCGAACCCGTCAACTCCTTTCGAGAATGTCGAATCAGGTCACGCCGCCATAGTCATCTACGTCGCCATCGCCAAATCCCATCTTGACGTCTTCGATGGGAGAGGGGAGGAGAATCGATGATCCTCCTTTTCTTCGTACCTCTCTATCCCATTCGAAGTTGTTAATTAATGGGACGGGTGGTCCACATGTCACATCACCGCAGTCGCCTTCAACCTCGGTTTGACGTTTTCGACAGAAGAGGGAGGGGAACCAATGGTTCCGCATTTCTTCGGACCTTTCAACTTCTTTCGAGAACGTCGAATCAAGCCAGCCGGCGCAATAAAAAGAAGAGGAAAAAAAAGAGAGGAAACCACGAAAATCCCATAAAGCTATTTCAGATGATTTCTTCGGACATCCGAGCTCCGACTCCTTCGTTTCGACCCAAACCGAATCGGGTGATTTCCTCGGACATCTGAATTTTAGTTTAATTAAAAAAGGGGATTTCTTCGGACCCGAACATTGCAATAAATTCAAAAGGCGATTTCTTTGGACCCTAAATAAAAATTGTAATAAATTCAAGGGGATTTCTTCGGACCCCAAATGCAATTGCAATAAATTTAAAGAGAATATCTTCGGACCCCAAATAAAAATTGTAATAAATTTAAAGGGGATTTCGTCAGACCCCAAATGCAATTGCAATAAATCCAAATTGAAATTGCAATAAATTCAAAAAGGAATTTTTTCGAACACCAAGTTGAAATTGCAACAAATTTAAAAGGGGATGTCTTCATACCCCAAATCAAAATTGAAATAAATTCAAAGAATTTTCTTCGGACCACAAATAAAAATTGCAATAAATTTAAAGGGGATTTCTTCAGACCCCAAATCGAAATTGCAATAAATTTAAAGAAAATTTCTTCGGACCCCAAGTGCAATTGCAATAAATTTAAAGGAAAATTCTTTGGACCCCAAATAAAAACTACAATAAATTTAAAGGAGATTTCTTCGGACCCCAAATGCAATTGCAATAAATCCAAATTGAAGTTGCAAGAAATTCAAAAGGGAATTTCTTCGGACCCCAAGTTGAAATTGCAATAAATTTAAAAAGGAATTTCTTCGGACACCAAACCAAATTAAAATAAATTCAAAGAATTTCTTCGGACTCCAATTCCAAATAAAATAAATTTAAAGTGTAGCACTCTGAATTTCGGTGCGCTGTATCGAACTTTACCAAATTTGATGATGTTCGGTAAAAGCCGATGATGGCTGGTGTGGAATTGGGTTCCGAAGGTTTCGAGACGTTTTGGGTGCGAGTGGGAACCCAGAAATCAAATTTTTTTGGAAAAAGGACCAACTGGAGCAAAATTGCTCACGGGGTCCGGACTCGAGATCTGGGGTCCGGTCAATGAAGTACGCGGAGCAGCTAAGGTCCGGACCCGGACGCCAAGGTCCGGACCCGACCTGTTACCACGCGGAGATGCGCGTACGGGTTCCGGACCCGGACACCAAGGTTCGGACCCGGCCTGCGCGGTAGGCTGTTGCGCGTGCGGGGTTCGGACCCCACTTGCAAGGTCCGGACCCGGCTGAAGCAGAATGCCCAGTGAGGGGCAATTTGGTAATTTCACAGAGGATAGGCTATGTATAGGGGCTGAAGTCACTCCCCTCATTACTCCTCCACTCTCCTCACACTCCCTCCTCCTCTCCCTCACTTTCTCTCTCTAGAGATCTCTCCAAAGTTTGGAGAAGTGAAGGATTTGACCTTGGGAAAAGCTTCTAAGGTGGATTTGGAGCTTCTTGGTGCAAGAAGAGGCTAGGGAACTTGGGTGTAGAGGTGAGTTCTTGTGATTTAGGGTTTAAACCTTGGATTTAATTCTTTGATATGAGGTTTTTGGAAATCCTAGGCAATGTTGACCACAAATGGTGGAAGATTGGCCATGAAATCTAGAGTTTGGCTTGCATGCATACAAACCCTAGGTAGATTTGGGGATTTTGCCATGGGAGGTTCTAAAAATATTTGGACCATCGGGAATTGCAATTGAGGCGTAGGAAATCATGTTAGAACTATTGATTTCTAGCATCGAGTTGATTTATGGGTTCGTAATGAGTAACGAACCATTTTCTTGTAGAAGCTTGGGTTGAGGCAAGAACTCAAGGCTTGGAGACTTAGGAGCTCAAAGAATTCAAGAACTTGGATGCTCTTGAGGTGGGTTTGTGTTTACCGAAGTGATTAGATCACTTCCATGTCTAGGGTAAACAACCATTTGAAAAATAAAATGGTGTGTAAATGTGTAACCCTAGTACTTGCATGTTGGCAAAAATGAGAATCATGATAGATAGAGCTATGGGCTCCTCTTGCATGTCAAAGAATTCAAGTATATCCTTATTATTTATACTTGTTATGTGATTGCATGTTTGAATTAGAACCTAGTGTTGAGGAACATAGGTTGAAAAGTGCAAATGGAACCTAGTGTCATTGAACATAGGTTGGAACATGAGAATGGAACCTAGTGTCATGGAACCTAGGTTGAGAATGTAAAATAAACCTAGTGTCATTGAACATAGGTGAGACTTGGTGACTTGAACCTAGAGCCATTGGACTTAGGTTGGCAAGTGTGAAATGTGAACATTGGGATACACGACGATTTCGCTATCCCGGGTACGCGACGATTTCGCTACCCGTGCCACGTGTTGGCGGTGACGGATTGGGATATGCGACGATTTCGCTATCCCGGGTACGCGATGATTTCGCTATCCGTGCCATGTGATGGCGGTGATGGATTGGGATACGCGACGATTTCGCTATCCCGGGTACGCGACGATTTTGCTACCCGTGCCACGTGTTGGCGGTGATGGATTGGGATACGCGACGATTTCGCTATTCCGGGTATTCCGGGTACGCAATGATTTTGCTACCCGTGCCACGTGATGGCGGTGATGAAATGGGGTACTCGACGATTTTGCTATCCCGGGTATGCGACGATTTCGCTACCCGAACAAAGAGATGACGATTTCATTCCTTGGAGGTTGGGACCATGATGGGGATGGCGATTCCATTGCCCGGTGCCCAACACTTGCGGCGATTCCGCTTTGGTAAAGAACCATTATGGTGATGCGGCGACTCCGATACCATAAATATATGACAAGTAGTTGAACTTGGTCAATGTGAGATATAGGATGAACCTAGGAGAAAATGAAAGTTGACATTTTATTTGGTTGCATCCTTTATGTTTATTTACAAGCATGTAAATATTTGTATGCATAGTTATTTGTGATCTAACTTATGCTTATGGTGTTTCTTTGGACCTGGTGGGTCGAGCTTCTCTCTTGGGTGGCCTTACCCATTGGGAACTATATTTATAGTTCTCACCCCACGTTTTTCAGGTCCTTCCGCGAGTGAGGCGGCGGAGCGAGGCAAGGGTTTGGCTCTGTAGATAGCGGCCCTTCTATTTTGGTGTTACATAGAGTTGTACCCCTAGTCTTGGACTATGATAGTATAGGGGTTTTCATTAAATGTATATTAAATAGTTTTGGAAACATGATGTATGGAATAGAAATGAAAGAAAAGAAAAAGTTGGACATGTATAAATGTGCAAATGTGATGTAATAGAAGTTGAACTTCTTTATGTTGATGCTTTTCTTGTGCAACTCTTGTACTCCGTTCCTAGTTGGAACATCATGGATATGCTTGTGTTGTGACGCCTTGGGCGGGTAGAAGAGACTCTATCCGTTCGGCGGGTCTGGGGCATGCGCCCGTGCGGTTATCCTTTCCACCTAGTTGGTGTTAAAGGCCCGACGGGGCGTGACAGACTAAGGTGGTATCAGAGAATAGAAACGGTCTAGGTGGACCTAAGAAATCCTAGGATGGAAAAGACCCTAGGAGTGTAGGCTCGTGAGTGACGAGATCTTTGATTGTGGTGAAAGATAAGTGATTGGGTTATATCCTTATACCTCTAGTTGGAAGTAGAGGTAGATTCGAGGTGTGTCTTATTCCTCACCAAGAGAGTTCTTGTTGGCGGCCGACAACATGAAACCAAGTGAGGGGAATAAGAGCCCTTGTGTGACTTTCGCCTAGATTGGGTTCACGTTTATGTTCGTGAAATGTTATGTCGTAAATGACTTTGAATGTCACGAAATGACCAAAGTCGTTGTGTTTTCGGAAGAAAATGGTACGTGGTAGGCCTCCTACGAGGGTTGGGCTCGGAGGATCGAGCGCGGCTCCCGAACAACTCGGGGAGGGCGAGAACTCGGGTCTTCGTGACCAGTTGACCGAGTTGATGGGCGTGGTTCGGCGACAAGCCGAAACCATGCAGCTACAGGAGGAGCAGATTAAGAAGCTCCAGGACGACATGGCGCAGCAAGCGGCTGCGGTTATGGAGGAGAGAACGGAAACAGCTCCGACCTCTGCTTCGGCACCGGCAGAGGTAGTGGCACAGGCGCCGGTTGTGGCGCCACCGACACCGACTGCGGCCGATGGGTCGGGTGCTCCTATGCCCGATTCCGCGGTGGAGGAGGCAGAGAGAGAGCGCGCACTTGCGGCTCTCATGACGTTCAAGAAGTTCAACCCGCCCATCTTCAACGGGGAGAACGTGGATCCGTGAGACGTGGAGACGTGGATCGATGCCATAGAAACGCTCTTCGAGGATCTATATACCTTGGAGAGGGACAAAGTGCACCTCGCCGCTCATTATTTAGAGCGATCGGTGAAGGTGTGGTGGAAGGGAGTCAGGTGTGATCGACTCTTTAACCTTCCGCCACCGACTTGGGAGGAATTTCGGGGTATGGTGTTCGCCGCCTACTTTCCCAATAGTGAGAAGAGGAAACTTCAAGAGAAGTTTCGGAAGTTGAAGCAAGGGAACCGCACCGTGCGTGAGTACGAGAGGGAGTTCTCGTACATCATTAACTGTGTACCACACGTTGTCCGCGGAGAATTAGACAAGGTCGACTGCTTCGTGCGAGGGCTTTGACCGGAGATCTTTAGGGCGGTTCACGTCTTCAAGCTACAGACCTTTGCCGAGGTCTTGGACCATGCTCTTTGGGTGGAGCACGGGAATGCATGTGCGCGCGAGGAGCGCGAATCTTGGGAGAGAGAGAAGGAAAAGGATAAGGAAAAAGGAAAGAAGCGTCCGGCGGGTGGCTCGGGTGGTCAGTCTAGCACTAAGCGACCCCCGAAGCACTCGCAGTCGCAGAACCAGTCTCGAGGGTCTCAGCGGAATCGACCTTTGGGCCGCTGCCCGATTTGTAGCGGCTCCCACAACTGTCACGCCCTGGGTTACCTCTTCCCAGGCGCATGACCAGATCCGCCGCATACACAGTATTTCTACCATGTATACGAAGCGAAACAACATCCACAATAAACACACAGAGCTAAAGGTATCAACAGAGCTGCTATATAATATATCAAAAGATCACTGTACATACAACATCCATAACTCTCATGTATAACTCTCATATACAAAACTGATATCAACATCACACTGTATGTACAGACCCAACCATCTATCCAAAAATGGGTATACCTCTAGCCAAGTATCCGGGGAATAGCTCTACCCGACGGTCTCCTTTCCGCGCTCAGTATGCACAATTGGGGAAGAAGACTCTGCAAAAAGATGTCACCAATGGGTGTGAGAACTACTATCAATCAAGTAGTCCTCAGTGGGTACCGCCACCAGCCTCAGCGGTCTGCCCACTAAGTCCTCAATCTCAAGAGATATGTATAGAGCAATAAAAGAGTAGGAGATATACTACCACTACTATGCACAAAGCTCAACTGTCAGTATGAATACCAATGAACTGAATATACCAAATGAGGACTATCATACACAATACAATACCTGCGAACCAGCTAGTACAGGAACCCCATCTGTACCTAGCTCTCGCCATACAATACCTCACAATACCATACCTGCGGCCTGATCACGCTCAACCCTCCAGGGAGCTGCTCAACCCTCCAGGGAGCCGACTAGTACAGGAAGCCCGTCTGTAACTAGCCCCTCGTACAACCCTCTGTACGGAACATGCCAACTCTAGAGTGGTACTCGTGGGAGCGACCCAACCGAGCAAAGTACAACCATAGTATACGCCAAGCACCCGCAGGTATATGATCGACACGACTGGGTCAACAAAGGATCATGTGCCCTCGGCACCTCAAAGAATAATCAACAAGTAAGACCCAATCCATGCTCTCACAAAGAAACACGTGCCCTTGGCACAATCAATGCTCCAGTGCTCACAATCAATCTCAACTCTATCACAAGAGGAGGCTCTCGACTCTACCACAAAGAGGAGGTACAACAACATAGCACGAGCCACAACATGATCACCTACACTACATGTACAACAACCGGTACAAAGAATATCAACAGAATAGGTGTAGGTCCAATCATGCAACAAGGATACAAAGAAATGCATGCTCATATATATATCATTAGCAAATCTAAGATCATAACATGCCCATGCGGTCTATAAATCAGTCTCAATCTAACATGGCATCTCTAACATAATCTTAGCATGGCATACTATCATAATCCCAATATCATAATCCAATATCCACATATCATAATCCAATCATCATATCATGCTAACATAATCCAAACAACATCATATCATATTATGCTAACATGAGATAAAACACGTAGGAGGAAGTCCACTGAATCTGGCAAACATCAACCCACCTCACAAGCTAATCCAACCACGGTGGGGAAAGAACAGTATCCTCAGATCCAACCCTCCAGGATAACGAACTCCGGCAGCACCCCGATCTGTCAAAACCTCCAAGGAAACTGCTAACTCCAGCAGAATAACGGCTCGGCACCAGATCAGATCAGCAGAGTAGAAGAGAGTAAGCTAGGTTACAAACTATGCCAACACATGGCCCTAAACCCACTTTCTCTCTCTAGAAAATAGGATCATACGAAGTGGAAATAACCCCAAAAATCATCAGGGCTCACCTATTTATAGGCTGCCAAAAGTCCACTTTCGGGCGCCCACTTCACAACTTCCGGGCGTCCGAAAATGCTGCTGTCCAGGTGTCGTCGTGCGGTCAAGCGGTCGGTCGACGGCCAGCAGGCGGTTGGGCGGCGTGTCTCCGGCGATCGACATGTGTCCTGCGTCGCGACACGTGGCTCTCCACGTCACAACTCAATTCGGATCCTCAATCCGGGCGTCCGGTTCATGCATCCAGATCCGATTTCCGTCGGCCACAACCGGATCGTCCACAAAGTGCAACAGGGTCCGGAACATTCGGGCGTCCACAACCTCACTTCCGGGCGCCCGAATCCCGCCAAGTCCAGAAACCCTAAATCTCAAAAATTTCCGAGTACTACAACAACCCTCAACAGTGTGATTACCGTGAGGGCCGGTGCTACAAATGCGGACAGCCGGGACACATGCGGTTCAATTGCCCGATGGATGATGGCCGGGCACCGTCGTCGGCATCGGCATTTGCATCTGTAGAACTCAGAATTTCGGTGCGTCGTTGCGAACTTTGCTAAATTTGATAAAGTTCGATGGAAGCCGATAATGGCTGGTGTGGAATTGTGTTCCGAAGGTTTCGGAACATTGTGGGTGCGAGTGGAAACCCGAAAATCAAAAAATTATGAAAAAGGGACCAAGTGGAGCAAAACTACTCACGGGGTCCGGACCCTGGAAGCTGGGGTCCGGACAATGAAGTCCGCGGGCAGCTACGGTCCGGACCCGGATGTCACGGTCCGGACCCGAGCTGGCTTCCGAGTTGGGGTGCGTACGGGTTCCGGACCCGGACACCAAGGTCCGGACCCGGCCTGCGCGGTGGACTGTCACCTGTGCGGGGTCCGGACCCCACTTGCAAGGTCCGGACCCGGCTGAGGCAGAATGCCCAGTGAGGGGTATTTTGGTAATTTTGCAGTGAATGGGTTATGTAGGGGGGGCTAAGGTCTCTCCCCTCATTCCTTCTTCACTTTCCTCTCATTCCCTCTCCCTCTCCCTCACTTTCTCTCTCTAGAGATCTCTCCAAAGCTTGGAGAAGTGGTGGATTGGAGCTTGAAAAAGGACTTCCAAGGTGCAAAGAAGCTTCTTGGTGCAAGAAGAAGCTTGGGAGCTAGGGCATTGAGGTGAGTTCTTGTGATCTAGGGTTTAAACCTTGGATTTAATCCTTTAAGATGAGGTTTTTGGAAACCCTAGGCAATCTCAACCACAAATGGTAGAAGATTGGCCATGAAATCTAGGGTTTGGCTTGCATGCATGCAAACCCTAGGTAGATTTGGGGCTTTTGCCATGGGAGGTTCTAAAAATATTTGGACCTTCGGGAATTGCAATTGAGGCATAGGAAATCATGTTAGAACACTTGATTTCATATATTGAGTTGAATTAAGGGTTCGTAACGAGTAACGAACCGTTTTCTTGTAGAAGCTTGGGTTGAAGCAAGAACTCAAGGCTTGGACACTTAGGGGCTTGAAGAATACAAGAATTCGGAAGCTCTTGAGGTGGGTTTGTGTTTACCGAAGTGATTAGGTCACTTCCATGTCTAGGGTAAATATCCATTTAAAGATAAAATGGTATGTGTTGTGAACCCTAGAACTTGCATGTTGGCAAAGGTAAAAATCATGATAGGTAGAGCAATGAGCTCCTATTGCATGATATAGAATTCAAGTATAATTCAATTATCTATACTTGTTGCATGGTTGCATGTATGATTGAAACCTAGTGTTATTGAACATAGGTTGGAACATGTGAGAATAGAACCTAGTGTTATTGAACATAGGTTGGAACATGAGATTGGAACCTAGAGTCATAGAACCTAGGTGGACAATGAGAAAGTAAACCTAGTGTCATTGAACATAGGTGAGACTTAGTGACTTGAACCTAAGGTCATGAGACTTAGGTTGGCAAGTGTAAAATGTGAAAAACGGGATGTGCGACGATTTTGCTATTCCGGGTATGTGACGATTTTGCTACCATGCCATGAGTTGGCGGTGTTGAAACGGGATGTGCGACGATTTTGCTATCCCGGGTATGCGACGATTTCGCTACCATGCCATGAGTTGGCGGTGTTGAAACAGGATGTGCGACGATTTTGCTATCCCGGGTATGCGACGAGTTTGCTACCTATGCCATGTGCTGGCGGTGTTGAGATGGGATGTGCGACGAGGTTGCTATCCCGGGTATGCGACGAGTTCGCTACCTATGCCATGTGATGGCGGTGTTGAGATGGGGTATGCGACGATTTTGCTATCCCAAGTATGCGATGATTTCGCTACTCGAACTAGGAGGTGACGATTTCACTCCTTGGATGTTGGAACCATTATGGTGAGACGACGATTCCAAAACCATAAGTAAATGACAAGTAATTAAACTTAGTCAATGTGAAATATAGGATGAACCTAGGAGAGAATGATAATTTACATTTCATTTGGTTGCATCCTTTATGTTTATTTACAAGAATGTAAATATTTCTTGCATAGTTATTTGTGATCTAACTTATGCATATGGTGTTTCTTTGGACCTGGTGGGTCGAGCTTCTCTCTTGGGTGGCCTTACCCACTGGGAACTATGTTTATAGTTCTCACCCCACGTTTTTCAGGTCCTTCCGCGAGTGAGGCGGCGGAGCGAGGCAAGGGTTTGGCTCTCTAGATAGCGGCCCTTCTATTTTGGTGATACATAGAGTTGTACCCCTAGTCTTGGACTTTGATAGTATAGGAGATTTTCATTACATGTATGAAAACTTGTATATTCCATAGTTTTGGAACATGGTGTATGGAATGAAAAAGAAAAATTTGGGCACGTATGAATGTGCAATGTGATGTAATAGAAGTAGAACTTCTTTATGTTGATGCTTTCCTTGTGCAACTCATGTACTCCGTTCCTAGTTGGAACATTGTGAATAAGCTTGTGTTGTGACGCCTTGGGCGGGTAGAAAAGACTCTATTCGTTCGGCGGGTCTGGGGCATGCGCCCGTGCGATTATCCTTTCCACCTAGTCGGTGTTAAAGGCCCGGCGGGGCATGACAGCATCGCCGAGACAGCTTGCGGGCATCCTACCCGCGGCGATGTCGGCAGGCCGCACATCGCCGCCGAGACCAGTTGAGGGCCAGCGGCAGGCGCCCAGTGGACGGGTGTCCGCCTCGCAGGTGGAGGAGCCTTCTGCCCCGGAGGATGTCGTGGCAGGTATTGTGTTGATTAACAGCATTCGATGTAGAGCTTTGTTTGATACTGGAGCATCTTATTCATTCATTGCTCGATCATTTGCTATAGCACATGGAATAAAAATTATAGAAGCCACGCATGCAAGAACTGTGCAAGTGCCAGAACACACCTTTTGTGTACATCAAGCGTGTGTAGATTGTCAAGTGAGGATTGAAAACTGGATCATGCCAGCTGATTTGCTGGTGTTGAATCGAATGAATGAATATGACTTAATCCTAGGAATGGATTGGCTCTCGAGATATCACGCTACTATAGATTGTGAGAGCCGGATAGTGAGGTTTAGAGAACTCGGGCACAAGGAGTTTGTGTACCGTGGGTGCAAGAGTTCGCTCTTTGCGTCAATGGTGTCCACGTCGCAAGCAAGAAAGCTCATTGCTAGTGGTTGCATTGCTTACTTAGCGACGGTAGTGGATGACCGAAAGGAGGTGTTGGAACTCGAGGACATTCCTGTAGTCCAAGAGTTCCCGGATGTATTCCCGGCGGAGTTACCCGGAATGCCACCCGAACGGAAAATAGAATTCGTGATCGATTTGCTCCCGGGTACGGTGCCAATTTCTAAGGCCCCGTACAGGATGGCACCCGCGGAGCTAAAGGAATTGAAAGCACAATTACAAGACTTGATGGACAAGGGTTTCGTAAAGCCAAGTGTGTCACCTTGGGGAGCATCTGTCCTATTTGTGCGAAAGAAAGACGGTTCACTGCGATTATGTGTGGATTACCATGAGTTGAATAAAGTGACCGTCAAGAACAAGTACCCGTTGCCCCGTATTGATGACTTATTTGATCAGTTGCAAGGGTCTCGGGTGTATTCAAAAATTGATTTGCAATCCGGTTATCACCAATTGAAGATTAAACCGGAGGATGTGCATAAGACCGCGTTTAGGACGCGGTATGGACACTATGAATTCACGGTTATGCCTTTCGGGCTTACCAATGTCCCGGCAGCGTTCATGGATTTAATGAACCGTGTGTTCAAACCACTACTAGATCGATTTGTGGTGGTGTTCATAGATGATATTCTTGTCTACTCTCGGAGTGAAGAGGAACATAAAGAGCACCTGAGGATTGTGCTTCAAGTTCTTCGAGAGAACAAGTTATTCGCCAAGTTAAAGAAGTGCGAATTTTGGATTCGTGAGGTCGCTTTCTTGGGTCATGTGATTTCCGCGGGAGGAGTGTCTGTGGACCCTATGAAAGTTGAGGCAATCAAGGATTGGCCTCGCCCGACCAATGTCACGGAAGTACGAAGCTTTTTGGGTCTTGCGGGGTATTATCGGCGGTTCGTGGAGAGATTTTCAAAAATCTCCGGTTCACTAACGCGTCTTACCTGCAAGGGAGCCAAATATGTTTGGAGCGAGGAATGCGACCAAAACTTTAAGGAGCTAAAGAAAAGGCTGACTTCGGCTCCGGTTCTCGCCTTGCCGATTGCAGGGGAGGGCTTTGTGGTGTATAGTGATGCATCACGGCGTGGTCTTGGGTGTGTGCTTATGCAAAGAGGACAGGTGATAGCATATGCCTCTCGTCAGCTGAAGAGCTATGAGCAGAATTACCCCACCCACGACCTAGAGCTTGCAGCGGTGGTCTTTGCGCTTACGTTGTGGAGACACTACTTGTACGGGGAACATTGTGAGGTGTACACGGATCATAAAAGCTTAAAATACTTATTCACTCAAAAGGAGTTGAACTTGAGGCAACGGAGATGGTTGGAGTTGATAAAAGATTACGACTTAACCATCTTGTACCACCCCGGTAGAGCCAATGTGGTGGCCAATGCGCTCAGTCGGAAATCCGTGGTGAACTTCGCAATTGAGATGACGGGACAAATACCGTTGATCAAGGAAATGGGCCGGTTCGACTTGGAAGTCGTGGCCCCGGGCGTCCCCGCTATACTCATGAATCTCGAGGTGTGGCCGACCTTATTGGAGCAAATAAAAGAAAAGCAATCCGGAGATCCGGAACTCCAAAAGGTGCAGAGTGCTATCGAGAGTGGACGCGCCGGTGATTTCCATGTGGATTCCAAGGGCGCCATTCGATTCCGAAATCGATTGTGCGTGCCTAAAGTCGAGGACATTCGTGGGGAGATTTTGAAAGAAGCTCACACTTCTCCCTATGCGATTCACCCGGGCGGCACCAAAATGTATAAGGATCTTAAATTGCATTATTGGTGGCCGGGGATGAAACTTGATGTTGGACGCTTTGTGGCACAATATTTAGTATGCCAACAGGTGAAGGCCGAGCGTCGCTTTCCAGCAGGGAAATTGCAAGGGTTACCCATTCCAGTTTGGAAGTGGAAGAACATAGCAATGGACTTCGTTGTGGGCTTACCTCGATCGCAAGGTGGCCACGACGCAATTTGGGTGGTGGTGGATCGTTTGACAAAGTCGGCACACTTTTTGCCAATCCACACCACTTGGTCGGGAGACAAATTAGCACAAGTCTACTTGGACGAGATTATGCGGTTGCACGGGGTCCCGACCTCGATAGTTTCAGATCGAGATCCCCGTTTTATATCGTATTTTTGGAAAAGCTTACAAGAAGCTTTGGGTACACGGCTCGATTTTAGTTCGGCATTCCATCCTCAAACTGACGGTCAATAAGAGAGGATAATTCAGATTTTGGAGGATATGCTGCGAGCGTGTGTGTTGGACTTCAAGGGTGCATGGCCTACTCATTTACCGATGGCTGTGTCACGCCCCGCCGGGTCCTTAAACACCAACTAGGTGGAAAGGATAACCGCACGAGCGCATGCACCAGACCCGCCGAACGGATAGAGTCTTTCCTATCCGCCCAAGGCGTCACAACACAAGCTTATCCACAATGTTCCAACTAGGAACGGAGTACAAGAGTTGCACAAGGAAAGCATCAACATAAAGAAGTTCTACTTCTATTACATCACATGGCACAATATACATGTCCCAAAATTTTCTTTTCTTTCCTTTTCATTCCATACATTATGTTCTCAAAACAATGGAATATATAATTTCATACATATAATGAAAATCCCCTATGCTGTCGTAGTCCAAAACTAGGGGTACACTCTATGTGTCACCAAAATGGAAAGGCCGCTATCTAGAGAGCTAAACCCTTGCCTCGCTCCGCCGCCTCACTCGCGGAAGGACCTGGAAAATGGGGGGTGAGAACTATATACATAGTTCCCAGTGGGTAAGGCCACCCAAGAGAGAAGCTCGACCCACCAGGTCCAAAGAAACACCACATGCATAAGTTAGATCACATATAACTATGCAACAATTATTCACATGCTTGTAAATAAACATAAAGGATGCAACCAAATGACATATAATTTATCATTCTCTCCTAGGTTCATCCTATGCCTCATATTGACTAAGTTCATTTACTTGTCATTTACTTATGGTTTCGGAATCGCCGTCTCACCATAATTGTTCCAACATCTAAGGAGTGACATTGTCACCTCCGAGTTCGAGTAGCGAAATCGTCGCCTACTCGGGATAGCAAAATCGTCGCTTACCCCGTCTCAACACGGCCACTGCATGGCATGGGTAGCGAAATCGTCGCATACCCGGGATAGCAACCTCGTCGCACATCCCCTCTCGACACCGCCAACTCAAGGCGAGGTAGCGAAATCGTCGCCTACCCGGGATTGCAAACTCGTCGCACATCCCGTGTCGGTACGGCCAACTCATGGCATGGTAGCGAAATCGTCGTCTACCCGGGATAGCAAAATCGTCGCACATCCCGTTGTCCACGTTTTTCACTTGCTAACCTAAGTCTCATGACCTTAGGTTCAAGTCATTAAGTCTCACCTATGTTCAATGACACTAGGCTTACTTTCTCATTATCAACCTAGGTTCCATGACTCTAGGTTCCAATCTCATGTCAAACCTATGTTCAATGACACTAGGTTTAATCCTCACATCCAACCTATGTTCAATAACACTAGGTTTAATCCTCATGTCCAACCTATGTTCAATCACATTAGGTTTAACCATACATGCAACCATACAACAAGTATTAATATTTGAATTATACTTGAAATTTACATCATGCAATAGGATCTCATTGTTCAACCTATCATGATTTTTACTTTTGCCAACATGCAAATTCTAGGATTCACAATACATACCATTTTATCTTTAAATGGATATTTACCCTAGACATGGAAGTGACCTAATCACTTTGGTAAACACAAAACCCACCTCAAGAGCTTCCAAATTCTTGTATTCTTCAAGCTCCTAAGTGTCCAAGCTTTGAGTTCTTGCTTCAACCCAAGCTTCTACAAGAAAACGGTTCGTTACTCATTACGAACCCTAAATTCAACTCAACATGTGAAATCAAGTGTTCCAACATGATTTCCTATGCCTCAATTGCAATTCCCGAAGGTCCAAATATTTTTAGAACCTCTCATTGCAAAAGCCCCAAATCTACCTAGGGTTTGCATGCATGCAAGCCAAACCCTAGATTTCATGGCCAATCTCCCACATTTTGTGCTTTAGATTGCCAAGGGTTCCCAAAAACCTCATTTCAAAGGATTAAATCCAAGGTTTGAACCCAAAACGTGAGGTACTAACCTTAATCACGAAATCCCCATGCTCCTTCTTGCACCAAGAAGCTTCCTTTCTCCTTTGGAAGCCTTTTCCATGCTCCAATCCACCACTTCTCCAAGCTTTGGAGAGATCTCTAGAGAGAGAAATTGAGAGGAGTAGAGAGGAGAAGTAGAGAGGAAAACAAATGAGAAGGGGAGAAGGTCTCAGCCATTCATACACCCCCAAATCATGTGAAAAGACTATTTTGCCCCTCTCCACAAACAACACAACAACCAGCCCAAAACTGGACATTGTATACCGGTATGCGCATATGCATACCGGTATACCTCAGAAATCCCGCAGAATCCCGAGAGCTGGATTTACTGTTTCGGCCATCGCATACCGGTATCCTCTTTCACATACCGGTATACAGCGACATTCCGGTATTTCCCGGAGAATTCCGCAAAACCCGAGAGCTGGTTTTTCGGTTCAACCATGGCATTCCGGTATACCATTTCACATACCGGTATACTTCACTCCAATTCCGGTATTGGAATTCACATACCGGAATCCAATGCAGACTTCACAATTTCTGCAGTTTTGACTTTTCGAAGTCTATCTTCGCGCCTCAATTGCGCCGAAAACACTTCGCACAAGTCCCGAACCTGGCCAAAGCCTCACATATAGCCTCTCATGCTATTTTTCCACCGGAACTCTACCATTTGTAGAAGTTCGGTACGATGCACTGAAATTCAGTGTACTACAGGCTGAGTTCGCTTATAACAATAGCTATCAATCTAGCATCGGTATGGCACTGTTTGAGGCCTTGTGTGGAAGAAAATGTTGTTCTCCTATTCATTGTAGCGAGGTCGACGAAAGAAGGGTCTTAGGACCGGATGTGTTGCGTGAAGCGGAGGAAAAGGTCCGCTTGGCACGTGACCGCTTATCGACGGTGCAATCCAGGCAAAAAAGCTATGCGGATAGGCGTCGACGAGATTTGGAATTCGCGGTAGGAGACCGCGTCTTCTTGAAAGTATCACCCATGAGAGGGGTGAAGCGATTTGGTGTTCGGGGAAAGTTGAGTCCCCGTTACATTGGACCTTATGAGGTTTTGGAGCGCGTGGGATCTTTGGCATATCGGCTAGCCTTGCCGCCAAAACTTGCGGGGATACACAATGTGTTTCATGTATCAACGCTCCGCAAGTACGTGAATGATCCAGCACACGTCCTCGAGTATGTGCCTATGGAGCTTCATGAGGATATGACTTACGAGGAATTTCCCTTGTGTATCATGGATCACGAGGTGAAAAATTTGAGGAACCGTGAAATTCCTTATGTAAAGGGACAATGGACGAATAACGAAGAGCGTGAAGCTACTTGGGAATTGGAAAGCTCAATGAAGGAGCGGTTTCCTTACCTCTTCGCTGAGTCCAGCTGAGGTATGATTTAGTTTCGCGGCAGAAACTCTCTTTAAGGGGGGAGGAATGTAGCACTCTGAATTTCGGTGCGCTGTATCGAACTTTACCAAATTTGATGAAGTTCGGAAAAAGCCGATGATGGCTGGTGTGGAATTGGGTTCCGAAGGTTACGGGACGTTTTGGGTGCGAGTGGGAACCCAGAAATCAAATTTTTTTGGAAAAAGGACCAACCGGAGCAAAATTGCTCACGGAGTCCGGACCCGGGATCTGGGATCCGGACAATGAAGTCCGCGGAGCAGCTAAGGTCCGGACCCGGACGCCACGGTGCGGACCCGACATGTTACCACGCGGAGATGCGCATACGGGTTCCGGACACGGACGCCAAGGTTCGGACCCGGCCTGCGCGATAGGCTGTTGCGCGTGCGGGGTCCAGACCCCACTTGCAAGGTCCGGACCCGGCTGAAGCAGAATGCCCAGTGAGGGGCAATTTGGTAATTTCATGGAGGATAGGCTATGTATAGGGGCTGAAGTCTCTCCCCTCATTACTCCTCCACTCTCCTCACACTCCCTCCTCCTCTCCCTCACTTTCTCTCTCTAGAGATCTCTCCAAAGTTTGGAGAAGTGAAGGATTTGACCTTGGAAAAAGCTTCTAAGGTGGATTTGGAGCTTCTTGGTGCAAGAAGAGGCTAGGGAACTTGGGTGTAGAGGTGAGTTCTTGTGATTTAGGGTTTAAACCTTGGATTTAATCCTTTGATATGAGGTTTTTGGAAACCCTAGGCAATCTTGACCACAAATGGTAGAAGATTGGCCATGAAATCTAGGGTTTGGCTTGCATGCATGCAAACCCTAGGTAGATTAGGAGCTTTTGCCATGGGAGGTTCTAAAAATATTTGGACCTTCGGGAATTGCAATTGAGGCATAGGAAATCATGTTAGAACCATTGATTTCTAGCATCGAGTTGATTTATGGGTTCGTAATGAGTAACGAACCATTTTCTTGTAGAAGTTTTGGTTGAGGCAAGAACTCAAGGCTTGGAGACTTAGGAGCTCAAAGAATTCAAGAACTTGGAAGCTCTTGAGGTGGGTTTGTGTTTACCGAAGTGATTAGATCACTTCCATGTCTAGGGTAAACAACCATTTGAAAAATAAAATGGTGTGTAAATGTGTGACCCTAGTACTTGCATGTTGGCAAAAATGAGAATCATGATAGATAGAGCCATGGGCTCCACTTGCATGTCAAAGAATTCAAGTATATCCTTATTATTTATACTTGTTATGTGATTGCATGTATGAATTAGAACCTAGTGTTGAGGAACATAGGTTGAAAAGTGCAAATAGAACCTAGTGTCATTGAACATAGGTTGGAACATGAGATTGGAACCTAGTGTCATGGAACCTAGGTTGAGAATGTAAAGTAAACCTAGTGTCATTGAACATAGGTGAGACTTGGTGACTTGAACCTAGAGCCATTGGACTTAGGTTGGCAAGTGTGAAATGTGAACATTGGAATACGCGACGATTTCGCTATCCCGGGTACGCGACGATTTCGCTACCCGTGCCACGTGTTGGCGGTGACGGATTGGGATATGCGACGATTTCGCTATCCCGGGTACGCGACGATTTCGCTATCCGTGCTATGTGATGGCGGTGATGGATAGGGATACGCGACGATTTCGCTATCCCGGATACACAACGATTTCGCTACCCGTGCCACGTGTTGGCGGTGATGGATTAGGATACGCGACGATTTTGCTATCCCGGATACGCGACGATTTCGCTACCTGTGCCACGTGATGGCGGTGATGAAATAGGGTACGCGACGATTTCGCTATCCCGGGTATGCGACGATTTCGCTACCCGAACAAAGAGATGACGATTTCATTCCTTCGAGGTTGGGACCATGATGGGAATGGCGATTCCATTGCCCGGTGCCCAACACTTGCGGCGACTCCGATACCATAAATATATGACAAGTAGTTGAACTTGGTCAATGTGAGATATAGGATGAACCTAGGAGAAAATGAAAGTTGACATTTTATTTGGTTGCAACCTTTATATTTATTTACAAGCATGTAAATATTTGTATGCATAGTTATTTGTGATCTAACTTATGCTTATGGTGTTTCTTTGGACCTGGTGGGTCGAGCTTCTCTCTTGGGTGGCCTTACCCACTGGGAACTATGTTTATAGTTCTCACCCCACGTTTTTCAGGTCCTTCCGCGAGTGAGGCGGCGGAGCGAGGCAAGGGTTTGGCTCTGTAGATAGCGGCCCTTCCATTTTGGTGTTACATAGAGTTGTACCCCTAGTCTTGGACTATGATAGTATAGGGGTTTTCATTAAATGTATACAACTTGTATATTCCATAGTTTTGGGAACATGATGTATGGAATAGAAATGAAAGAAAAAAAAAAGTTGGACATGTATAAATGTGCAAATGTGATATAATAGAAGTAGAACTTTATGTTGATGCTTTCCTTGTGCAACTCTTGTACTCCGTTCCTAGTTGGAACATCGTGGATATGCTTGTGTTGTGATGCCTTGGGCGGGTAGAAGTGACTCTATCCGTTCGGCGGGTCTGAGGCATGCGCCCGTGCGGTTATCCTTTTCACCTAGTTGGTGTTAAAGGCCCGACGGGGCGTGA
Organism: Puya raimondii; assembly: GCA_016920855.1. NCBI lineage: Eukaryota > Viridiplantae > Streptophyta > Magnoliopsida > Poales > Bromeliaceae > Puya > Puya raimondii. The sequence goes on from JABWPP010000049.1 coordinate 50,294,590, forward strand.
CATAAAGGGACCCAGTCCACATATGGGCGAAGAATCCAATCCACATAAAAATCCAGAATCCAGTCCACATAAAAATCCAGAATCTAGTCCACATGAAGATGAAACCCAGTCCACATACAGACCCAAAATTCTGTCCACATGAAGATGAAGCCCAATCTACATACAAGCCCATAATCCAGTCCACATGAAAAACCAAGCCTATTCTAAATCCAAATACAATCAAGTCCACAATAAAAAAAACCAAGCCCATTCAGGTCCACAATAAAAACCCAAAACCCATTTTAGTCCACAGTAAAAACCCAAAGCCCATTCTAGTCCAACAATAAAAATCCAAACCTATTCAACTCCATAATAAAAATCGAAACCCTATCAAGTCCACTTTTAAAAAAAAAAAAAAACCCAAGCCCATTCTATTCCACAATAAAAACCCAAGCCCATTCTAGTCCACAATAAAAACCCAAGCCCATTATATTCCACAAAAAAACCCAAAGCCCGTTCTAGTCCATAATAAAAACCTAAATCCATTCAAGTCTACAATAAAAACCCAAAGCCCATTTTAGTCCACAGTAAATACCCAAACCCATTTCTAGTCCAGCAATAAAAATCCAAACTCAATCAAGCCAACAATAAATCCCAACCAAACCAACTTCACAATAAAAATCGAAACCCTATCAAGTCCACAATAAAAATCCAACCCATATCTAGTCCACAATAAAAGCCTAATCCAATCAAGTTCACAATAAAATTCTAACCCAATCGAGTTCATAGATAAAATCCAATCTATAAAACCATCAAGGCCCAAGAACATTAGGCCCAAAGCTATTAAACCCATATCATCCAAATGCCTAAAATCCAAACCCAACTTCAAATATGGTTTATATTTATGGACAAAAAATCCAACCAAAATCACATGAATCAAAATGGATTTTTACCATGAACCGAAAATGGATTTTATCATGAATATGAACCAAACCATAAACCAAATCTTATGAACCAAATCCTATATACCAAATCTCATGAACGAAATCTCATACACCAATCATCATGTACGAAATCTCGTACCCAAATCTCATGAACCATACACAAATCTCATGAACCATACACAAATCTCATGAACCAAACATCAATCCCATGAACCAAACCATACACCAAATCTCATGAGCCAAATCTCATACACCAATCTCATGAACCAAATCTCGTAAACCAAATCTCATACCCAAATCTAATGCACTATACACAAATCTCATGAGTCATACACCAAATCTCATGAACCAAATCTCATACACCAATCCCATGAACCAAACCATACACCAAATCTTATGAACCATACACCAAATCTTATGAACCATACACCAATCCCTGAACCAAACCATACACCAAATCTCATGAATCAAATCTCATAAACCAAAACTCATGAATCATATACAAATCTCATGAACTATACACCAAGTTCATAAACTAAATAATACCCAACTCTTATGAACTATACACCAAGTTCATACAACGTTTTCTACGGGCCAAGTTCATAAACTGAACCCAACTTCGTCATGAACCTTTTCTTTGCTCTAGCACATATATCTAGAGTAAAATTCAAATGCAAAATCGACCAACCCTAATATATATATACTTAGGGCTAAGTCAACCCCATTGTCTTAGCATATATAACTAAGATAAAATCATCTACAAACCAACAGAGTTCTAAATTATATACTTGAAACTCCATCAAATCAAGTTCAATAGAGCTCTAATACATATACTTAGAGTTTGTTCAAATCAAACCCGACTAACCCTAACACATATTCTTTTAGGGTCTAGTCGGCCTTTTGCTTAGGCACATCTATCTAGAGCAAAACCCATATATATCGAACTCTAACACATATATTTAGAGTTCATTCAAATCAAGCCAAACTAACCCTAGCACATATACTTAGAGTCTAGTCAGCCTTTTGCTCTAACACATCTATTAGAGTGAAACCCATATCCAATCGAGCTCTAATACATATATTTAGAGCTTATTCAAATCAAATCCGACGAACCCTAGCGCAATACCTTACGGCTTAGTCAGACTCTCATTCTCGCATATATAACTAGAGGGGGCAATATATCAAATTCGGCTAATCCTGATACATACACTTAGGAATTAACCACTTCCTACCTTCGGGTAACATCAAATCTGACCTGCCTCAATACACATACTTGCGGTTTGGTCATATCTTCACCTTCGAACATATAATTAAGGTGAAATCAAACATAATTGGACTCTAAAACATATAGTTAGAGCCAATTAGACTCTAATACATATACTTAGAGTTTTACGCCGATTAGATCCTAATAAATATTCTTAGAATCTAGTCAATTTCAAATCCAATTGAATCCTAATACATATACTTAGGATTCGGTCAATTATTAAGATACGATTCGTTCTATCCTCCTTATGAAGGCCTCTTAATCGAAGGTGCCTCAATCTCCAGGAGGTAATTAATAGTAGATGCTTGCGTCTATTCGAAGCCATGGATCCGCAATACATGATATCCATATGCATATAATTCTAATCTGAATCATGAACACCACCCCTATGGAAAATCCAAAAAAGAGGTCAACCGTGCGATGTGAGTCATTCGTGGTGGCAGACAAAATGGCACGCTCGATGGGACATGGCTTCATCTTCCATCTTTGAGACTAAATTCAATAATGCAGCTGAGAGACCTATATTTAGCTGCTATCTGTTGTTTCATCTAGATGAGTAATGGCATCCAACAACACCACCTCCTCTACCTCGGTGGAGATAGAGGCAAGGCATGTTGGTCCTCCTCTAATTTGGCACTACCACAAAGGACATCATATCCTGACCTGCCGCTCAAGCTGTCAGGGGGCAGGGCGATTCCTTTTGACAATTGTGGTCTTCTCCCTCCAAAGGTCACTTTTTGGATATTCGTCGAGGGCAATCAATTCTTTGTTATCCCAGAGATATTAGTTCATTCTCCTTCCTATTTGGTACTATTATGGAGAATATTCTAGTCACTCGCTTGCCACTCAAGCTGTCAAGGGGTAGGACGACTTCCGTGAGCAATTGTGATCCTTTATCTTCAGTTTCGAGGAAGGCGCAGCAATTGTCAATCCCAAAATCTCTGCACCCCAAGATTGTGTGACGCCCCACTTCCCAGGGGGTCACCCATCCTAGGACTACTCTAACCCTAGCACGCTTAACTCCCTTAACCTCTTGGGCCTAGCCACCACCCAAAATGCTATAGCCGGATTAAGAGTTTTTAGCTCTATTATATCTTATATATAGGACTACCTGGAGTCTCACATTCTTTCCCCCTTTAAGCCCTGACGTCCTCGCCAAGCTCAAACTCACAAGTACTAGTGATGTGAGACTCGTCTCGCTAGCCTTAGCCGACCTTGTGGGGGAGCCACGCTCTATCCACAACAGTCATCAGCATGAGAGCTTCGCTCTCCCTGTTGTATAACCTGGCTCAATCGAGACTCATCTCACACTTCCGGCTGGTAATTGGCTATGATACTAACTATGACGCCACACTTCCCAGGGGGTCACCTATCCTAGGACTACTCTAGCTGTGACACCCCAGGTAGTCCTATATAAAAGATATAATAGGGCTAACCTCTCAACCCGGCTTAAGCATTTTGGGTGGTGGCTAGGCCCAAGAGGTTGAGAGAGTTGAGCGTGCTAGGACGGGAGTAGTCCTAGGATGGGTGACCCCCTGGGAAGTCTGGGGCATCACACTAGCTCTAGCATTCTTAACTTTCTTAACCTCTTAGGCCTAGCCACAGCCCAAAATGCTATAGCCGGGTTAAGAGTTTTTAGCACTATTTACCTGGGGTCTCACATTAATTCCTAGCTATTCGTCATATGGGGAACAAATGAAATGGGGGGAATCAACCCTCCTTTATCTTGGAGGCATTAGTTCATTCTCGCACTGGGGGCACAAGTTTGCTCTCATTGCAGTGGACTTTCTAGATGGGCTGAAGTTGATCCTTTAATCAAAGCGAACGAAATCATACAGTTCAGTTCAGGATCCTTCGCTAAATCTTCTCCAGCAATTTTTAACTTCAAAGGTTTTGAATTAGCGGATTTGCTTCATATTTTCAATCCACAACCATAATGCTCGTAGGCCGGTCGAGACTTTTAATGAGACCCTGATTATTAAAAAAACAAAAAAAGGAAAAAAAAAAGAAAAGAAAAAAAAGAAAGAAAAAAATCTTCCGGCTGTGGTATAACCCCACAGGCAAAAATGGGATCCCCGTTGTGAAAAAGACTTTCGAGGTTCACAGACAAAAGTTAGGGGATGGTGTCTAGTGAAAACCCATCAGGACACTAAATTACCAACAACAAAAAAAAAGAAACAATTCCCGACTGTGGTATAACCCCACAGGCAAAAATGGAATCCCCGCTGTGAGAAAACCTTTCGAAGCTTACAAGCAAAAGTTATGGGAGGTGTCTAGTGAAAACCCATAGGGGCATTAGATTACCCAAAAAAAATTCGGCTATGATATAATCCCACAGGTAAAAATGGAATCCCCGCTGTAAGAAAACCTTTCGAGGCTCACAAACAAAAGTTAGGGGAGGGTGTCTAGTGAAAACCCATCAGACCATTAGATTACCAACAAAAAAAAAATAATTTCCGACCGTAGTATAACTCCACAGACAAAATTGGGATTCCCGCTGTGAGAAAACCGTTCGAGGCTTATAGGCAAAAGTTAGGGGAAGGAATCTAGTGAAAACCCATATGGGCGCCAGACTACCCAAGATCAATTTTGCCTATGACGGAATGCTAACTCACCTTAGGATCAGTTATGCGCAGCAATTTTGATTTCTTCTCGAGGCAAAATAAATCAAAATAAAACCATATTCCCTACCCAAGATACATTGTGCCTGTGATGGAATGTTGATTCACCCTAAGGTTAATTATGCGCGGCAATTTCGATTGCTTCTCAAGGCAAAATAAACCAAAATAAATCTATAACCCCCAATACCCAAAACCCATTGTTAGGCTAATTTAGTTCTTCCTAAATCAAGTTCTATCGACCACTATCCAATCGACCGCCATGTCACTAAACTGAGCACTTTTCTATCGACCGCCATATCATTAAACTTAGCAACCTATATACAATCGACCGCCATGTCGTTAAACTAAGCAATTCATATCCAATCGACCACCATGTCACAAAGCTGAGCATTTTTCTATCGACCGCCATGTCGTTAAACTGAGCAACCCATATCCAATCGATCGCCTTGTCACAAAACTGAGCACTTTTTTATCGGCCGCCATGTCGTTAAACTGAGCAATCCATATCTAATCGACCGCCATTGTAGTACACTGAATTTCAGTGCATCGTACCGAACTTCTACAAATTGTGGAGTTCCGGTAGAAGAATAGCATGTGAGGTTATATGTGAGGCTTCAGCCAAGTTTGGGACTTGTGCGAAGTGTTTTCGGCGCAAACGAGGCGCGAAAAGGACTTCGACAAGTTGAAAACTGCAGAATTTGTAAACTCTGCATTGGATTCCGGTATGTGGAGCTCATACCGGTACTGAAGTGATTAGTACCGGTATGTGATGAGTATACCGGAATGTGATGGTCGAAACAGTAAATCCAGCTCTCGGGTTCTGCGGAATCTCCGAGGTATACCGGTATGCCATGCACATACCGGTATACAGTGCCCAGTTTTGGCTGGTTGAGGATGTTAAGTGTGGAGAGGGGCAATTTGGTCTTTTCACACTCGTGGGGGTGTTAGAAAGGCAGGGAACACTCCCCTTTCTCAGACATCTTCTTCTCCACTTCTCCTCTCTACCTCCTTCACTTTCTCTCTCTAGAGATCTCTCCAAAACTTGGAGAAAAGGGTGGATTGATCTTGGAAAAAGCTTCCAAAGGAGAAAAGAAGCTTCTTGGTGCAAGAAGGAGCTTGGGGATTTCGTGATTAAGGTTAGTATCTCACGTTTTGGGTTCAAACCTTGGATTTAATTCTTTGTTATGAGGTTTTTGGGAACCCTTGACAATCTAGACCACAAATGGTGGGAGATTGGCCATGAAATCTAGGGTTTGGCTTGCATGCATGCAAACCCTAGGTAGAATTAGGGCTTGTGCCATGAGAGGTTCTAAAAATATTTGGACCTTCGGGAATTGCAATTGAGGCATAGGAAATCATGTTAGAACACTTGATTTCACACATTGAGTTGATTAAAGGGTTCGTAACGAGTAACGAACCGTTTTCTTGTAGAAGCTTGGGTTGAAGCAAGAACTCAAGGCTTGGACACTTAGGAGCTTGAAGAATACAAGGATTTGAAAGCTCTTGAGGTGGGTTTGTGTTTACCGAAGTGATTAGGTCACTTCCATGTCTAGGGTAAATATCCATTTAAAAATAAAATGGTATGTGTTGTGAACCCTAGAATTTGTATGTTGGCAAAGGTAAAATCATGATAGGTAGAGCAATGAGCTCCTATTGCATGATATATAATTCAAGTATAATTCAATTATTGATACTTGTTGCACGGTTGCATGTATGATAGAACCTAGTGTTATTGAACATAGGTTGGACATGAGAATGAAACCTAGTGTATTGAACATAGGTTGGACATATGAGGATTAAACCTAGTGTATTGAACATAGGTTGGACATATGAGGATTAAACCTAGTGTATTGAACATAGGTTGGACATATGAGGATTGAACCTAGTGTCATTGAACATAGGTTGGAATATGTGATAATGGAACCTAGTGTCATTGAACATAGGTTGGGCATGAGAAAGTAAACCGAGTGTCATTGAACATAGGTGAGACTTAGTGACTTGAACCTAAGGTCATGAGACTTAGGTTGGCAAGTGAAAATGTGACCAATGGGATGTGCGACGATTTTGCTATCCCGGATATGCGACGATTTCGCTACCTATGCCATGAGTTGGCGGTGTTGATTGGGATGTGCGACGATTTTGCTATCCCGGGTATGCGACGATTTCGCTACCTATGCCATGAGTTGGCGGTATTGATTGGGATGTGCGACGATTTTGCTATCCCGGGTATGCGACGATTTCGCTACCTATGCCATGAGTTGGCGGTGTTGATTGGGATGTGCGACGACTTTGCTATCCCGGGTATGCGACGATTTCGCTACCTATGCCATGAGTTGGCGGTGTTGATTGGGATGTACGACGATTTTGCTATCCCGGGTATGCGACGATTTCGCTACCTATGCCATGAGTTGGCAGTGTTGATTGGGATGTGCGACGATTTTGCTATCCCGAGTATGCGACGATTTCGCTACTCGAACTAGGATGTGACGATTTCACTCCTTGAATGTTGGACTACTATGGTGAGACGGTGATTCCGAAACCATAAGTAAATGACAAGTAGTTAAACTTGGTCAATGTGAAATATAGGATGAACCTAAGAGAGAATGATAAATTATATTTCATTTGGTTGCATCCTTTATGTTTATTTACTAGTATGTAAATACTTCTTGCATAGTTATTTGTGATCTAACATATGCACATGGTGTTTCTTTGGACCTGGTGGGTCGAGCTTCTCTCTTGGGTGGCCTTACCCACTGGGAACTATGTTTATAGTTCTCACCCCACGTTTTTCAGGTCCTTCCGCGTGTTAGGCGGCGGAGCGAGGCAAGGGTTTGGCTCTATAGATAGCGGCCCTTCCATTTTGGTGACACCTAGAGTTGTACCCCTAGTCTTGGACTATGATAGCATAGGGGATTTTCATTATATGTATGAAACTTGTATATTCCATAATTTTGGAACATAATGTATGGAATGAAAAAGAAAGAAAAGAAAAATTTGGACATGTATATTGTGCCATGTGATGTAATAGAAGTAGAACTTCTTTATGTTGATGCTTTCCTTGTGCAACTCTTGTACTCCGTTCCTAGTTGGAACATTGTGGATAAGCTTGTGTTGTGACGCCTTGGACGGATAGAAAAGACTCTATTCGTTCGGCGGGTCTGGTGCATGCGCCCGTGCGGCTATCCTTTCCACCTAGTTGGTGTTAAAGGCCCGGCGGGGCGTGACAGCCATGTTACTACTGAGTACTTTTCTATCGACTGCCATGTCTTTAAAATGAGAAACTCATATCAAATCGACCGCAATGTCACTAAACTGAGCACTTTTCTATCGACCGCCATATCACTAAACTGAGAATTTTTCTATCGACCGCCATGTCATTAAACTAAGCATCCAATCAAACTGGCCGCTATGTCGTTAAACTGAGCAATCAAATTGAATGCGTATGGTGTGGGGATGACCTTTAAAAACAAAAAGTGAAAAAATAGTGAAAAATATTTGAGAAAAATGGGAGCGACAAAAACAATAACGTGAAAGTTGAACATGCATCTTTTCACCGTACTCGCGCCTCGTACGACGAAAAGCTGGGGGGCGTTTTTTGGGGTAAAAAAGTTAATACAATAAAAAATAATCAAGGAAAAAAATTATGGTTGGCCCTTAATATTGATTTGAAATTATCCAATTTCTTGGGTTCTATCTGGGATAAATTATGGTCCATACAATCCTAATTTTACTAAGTCTGACATGAGCCCAGTCATGATTTGGACACAACAAATTCAGGCCCTCTCTATAGGCCCCATATATGAACACAAACCTGTGGGCCTCATGATAACCTGCTGAACCTTTGAGTCCACCCAATAATTGGGGCCTCATTTCAGTCCAATGAATATTGCCATTTGTGCCCAACAGGCTCCATCAAAGTAGACCCAATCGATTTGGAGTTAGCCTAACCCAATGGATGACAACCCACTTAATATCCCAAAATTTAATTTTGAATTTTAAAAATATTATGTTCGAATTCAATTTTGAATTTTTAAATCTCCAACTAAGTAGAAAATATCTTTCCTCTTGACAACCTCATACATATTCTTTTCTACTCAAAATTCGATTCCGAATTTCGAATCCCAACCAACTAGAAAATATCTCTACTCTCAACAACCTCATCCAAATTCGATTTTGAATTTTGAATCCATAACCCACTTCCCAAAAATTCTCAACCCACTCATACGTATCCTTCAACTAACCAAATCCAACTTCACAGATCCCTCAAATAGAGGACAAAAAAGGATCAAAAAAGAAGACACAGAGAATACAAGCACGATACCACCATAGTTATACGCCCTTCTACATACAAAAAAAGAATCCAAAGAAGAAAGGAGAGATCCTCTCACCGTACTGCTTCATCTAGTCCGTTATCCGGCTTTTCCCTTTCCAATCCGATCATTAGGAAAAAAAAAAAAGACTTCTCCCTCCCCCTCTTCTTAGCCGTACGGCTAGGAGGGGAGAGGGAGCTCTCTTCCCTACCCTCTAAAAAAATATCAATATATATATATATATATATATATATATATATATATATATATATATATATATATATATATATATATATATATATATATATATATATATATATATATATATATATATATATATATATATATATATATATATATATATATATATATATTCTCTTTTTCCTTTTTTCCCCTTCCTCCTCTTGCTCCGCATAGGTCACATCGCCGCAGTCGCCTTCAACCTCAGTTCGACGTTTTCGAAGGAAGAGGGAAGGGGAACCAATGGCTCCTTGTTTCTTCAGACCCATCAACTCCTTTCGAGAACGTCGAATCAAGTCACACCGCCATCGTCATCTACGCTGCCATTGTCACGCCCCGGGCTAGTTTTAGAAGCGGAAATACGTGCCAAATTTTTTTTTTTTAAAAGCCTAGCCCGCGCCACGTACAGACCCGCCACAAATACAGGGTCCACTGTACACACGGACAAAGCCTCCCCTGTATTTGCATGGCGTACACAACATACAACAGGATCACAACCACCATTCATTCATCACAACAACACAACAGCTCAATAAAAATCATACAGCTAACAGTCCTTAAACCTGTATGAATCTAAGCAAGTCCTTAGGCGAAGGATGATGCGATGCACAAACAACAGATCATTCTAGAAAATTGCTCTTTATCCAGAAGCTTTATTTTGAAACCCTAATCTCAAACATTTAAGAATCATTTGAAAATTGTTCTCCACACGAGAACTCTCTTTTGAAATCTCAAAAGTCGATCGATCGAAAATCCATTTGAAAACTGTTTCCCACACGGAAACCTTTATTTGAAAACGCTACCACGAGGGATAGAAATCCAAGATGTGCGATATAAAGCAACAATGATAGATCTAAAGCATCAGCATCCACACATCAATACTAAACCAAATCCACAATATCTAAGCATGCAAGAAAGCACATCCAAAATATAACTGTACCAAAATCATAGCATGCTAGACACAACAACCACAGTGTAACTGAACCATATCCATAACTAACTGATAGAGGATAAGGGTGATAACCAAATCTGGAGAGGGAAGCCTCACAGGTCGGGACCTCTAGTACCACTAACTAGGCGTGCCTCGCTGCGTCCCGACTCTCACCACCCTGCTCACCTGAAAACAACAACGAGGGCGGGGGGTGAGAACATATAAACATGTCTCCCCTCCCAGTGGGTACCGCAAGCCGACGAAGGCGAGGTGTACATACCGACACGAGGGTTAACAGATAGATAGATAAGGTAAACAGTAGCACAAGTAAGTATGAGGCTAACATACAACTGAACAACTATGCTACTGTAAGCAACTAGTATATGCATCAATGGAGATAACCACAAAGTAAACCCAATCCATAGCCACCGGAATGTATCCCTGCCACTGTCACACTGCTCATCTCTCGGCACATAAACCTTCTGGACGCACTGCATCAAGGCTCACGGGTCGGAACCAAACTCAACGACCCTTTTCCGAAAAAGAACACCCCCAGGCGGTGGATCAGACCGCTGGTGTACGTGAAGTGCTAGAAGAGCTGTGACGATCGATGCGAATGCTCAATCCACAGAACGGCAACGAGCAGTGAAGCAACTGATAAACCACAACGAGGATCGCTCAGAACAACAGGCGATCACTACCGACCAACTGGGTCGTCTCAATAATCATGCAAACTACAACTACTCTACTATCCAAGCACACATAAATAGAGTCAACGGGAGTCAAATGAACTAATAACTGAAATGCAAGAGAAGGGATAGAAAGGTATCACCGTAGTCCACTGAACCGACTCCGGATCGAAGTACCCACCTGTAGGAAAGCTAGAGCCTAACACCGACGGCTCTCGGGAACCGTGACAGGACCTACGAAAGACTCACAGGGTCAAGGTCCACCAAGTCGACACAAAACATAAAGCTCTCACATCCCGAAACCGACGGATCGCCCGGAAATCCCACCGGGACGATCCCGAAACCACACTAAGCCCCACAGGGGTACCAACAACCAAACCAGGTCCTCCGCTGTCCCCAAACACACCAAAACAGGGAATCAGGGCAGCGAGCACAAGCTCAGGGTGCCACGAACACAAATGCACCTGAAACGGCTTCCCGAGTTCCCGAAAAATGCCGATTTGGAACCGAAACCCTTCGTCACTCATCCGCTGTCCTCGAAACTTCGGGACAGTGATGAGGAACAGCCAACGAGGCTAAATGATGAAGCCAAGTCACTTGCGAAAATAGCAAGTGAGTCGCACGACTAAAAACACGCGTTTCGCCGACTATTTCATCGAAAAATGCATCGAAAATAAATCCTAATCTCCGCGGAGGGCGAAGGGGTTGGACAACCAGTCCACAGGGTCTCAAGGGTCATGCCCTTGCTGCCCGCAGCGTCGAAATGCTGCCACAAACACCAAAGTCTCAAAACAAGCAACAATTACATACATAACAAGCGTAAATAAGGCCGTTAGAGCATTCCGTACGTCCGCACGACCTTTCGCAAGCACCAGCGGATAGGTAACGACGTAACAGAGGTCGTGCTCACAGCCCCACTACGACAGGACCAGTCGCAAGCCCAGAAAACCCATAAAAATAGTGCTCACATGCGAAGAAATTGCTCGAGAAAGGCTGAACAGCGAAACGACACACCCAAACAGAAAACTAAGGTGAGCATGATGATCAGTGCATTGCCGCGATCATCGTGCTCACCTTCCCGAGCTTCGGGAGGCAACAGGGAGCTCAAACACTCACATGCGGCCAAAACAACACCAAAAAGAGACCCTGGCCGGAGCAGTAAGCTCCGGCCGGCTGCCGGCCGACATGCACGGCCAGCGGCGGCCAGGGTCGGATGCGGGGGAGGTGAGGAAGAGAGTGCTCACCTCAGCCGGCGGCGGGAAGCGGCAGCGGCGGCGCGGGGAGGAAGCCCACTCTCGGGTTGGCTAGGGTACGGCGGCGGCGGCCGGCGGCGACGTGAGCACCGACAAGAGGGGCCCGCCGGACGTCGGGTGGCTGGTGACCGCGACAAAGAAAACCGGCGGTGGCAGCGGCGGAGCGAGCTCGGTCGCGGCTGCCCTAGCTGCCAAGGTTGAGCCCGCGGCGGCTGCGGCGGCGCTCCAGCGGCACCGCGGCGGCAGGGGAGGAGGGCGACGGCGCCGGAGGTCCGGAGGGTGGCGGCGCGCACCCTCCAAGGTGGCGGGTGGTGGCGGCGGCTCGGGTCACCAGCTCCCTGCCCGCAGCTACCCTAGCAGCAGCTGCAGCAGCCTGGCGGCGCACGGCGGCGGCTCCCGGCAGCACGGCAGGTGTCCGGCGGTCGTGCCACCTCAGGGGGAGCTCAGGCGTGGGTTCCTCCTGGGTGCACTCCGTAGGGAAGGAGAAGAAGAAGAAGAAGAAGGAGAAAAAGAAAAAAATGAGGAGAAGGGGGTTGGCCGGAGTTTCCGCCGATCAGGGGTGGTCGGCGGCGGCCGGTAGAGCTCGGGGAGGTGGCAGGGGAGCTGATGGAGTGGGTGGCTCACTGCTGGGGTGGGCTGAGGGAGAAGAGAAGCAAAAGATCTCTCTCTCTCTCTCACACACACACAAACACACACATATACACACATGGCACATTGCAAAAAAACCCCTCAAACACCAGAAAATACTCCTGGGTCCCCCACAGCAAGCACAAAATGCCCAGACACCCCTCCACATTCGAGCTCACGCGAAACGGTGCAAGAAACAGGGTCCAGATCGCGAAACCATAAAATGTACAATTCGACCTCTTAGCGAAGAACATGGAATAACTTTTGATCCGTTCGTCGCATGTCGAAACGGATCGCGCCATCGCGTTCAGCACTGCTGAGACATCGAATCTACCATTTTGGATAGTCAGAAACGGACTCCGGATTGCGCCGTTAAGCCGTTCTCTCTCCGCAACAAAACTTAAAACAATAAAAATACACTAAATATACTATATATATACATATATATATATATACCCATACATATATATATATACGTATACAGGTCAAATACACAGTAAAAGGGGAGAGGAACACAGAATTCAAACTTTCAAAATTTGAATTCTCACAGCCATCGCCAAATCCCATGATGACATCTTCGATGGGAGAGGGGAGGAGGATCGATGATCCTCCATTTTTTTGGACCTCTCTACCCCATTCAAAGTTTTTAATTAATGGGACGGGTTGTTCACATTTCACATCGCCGCAGTCGCTTTCAACCTTGGTTCGACATTTTAGAAGGAAAAGGGAAGGGGAAACAATGGTTCCCCGTTTCTTCGGACCCTTCAACTCCTTTCGAGAACGTCGAATCAAGCCTGTCGGCACAGTAAAAAAAAAAAAAAAAGGAGAAAAAAAAAACCACGGAAATCCCATAAAGCTTTTTTGGATAATTTTTTCGGACATCCGAGCTCTGGCTCCTTCGTTTCGACCCAAACCAAATCGGGTGACTTCCTCGGACACCCGGATTTTGGTTTAATTAAAAAAGAAAATTTCTTCGGACCCCAAATCAAAATTACAATAAATTTAAAAGGGGATTTTTCGGACCCCAAATAAAAATTACAATAAATTTAAAAGAAATTTCCTCGGACCCCTAATAAAAAATGTAATAAATTTAAAGGAGATTTTTTCGGACCCCAAATCGAAATTGCAATAAATTTAAAGAGGATTTCTTCGAACTCCAAATTGAATTGCAATAAATTTAAAGGGAATTTCTTCAGACCCCAAATAAAAATTGTAATAAATTTAAAGGGAATTTCTTCGGACACCAAATGCAATTACAATAAATCCAAATTGAAATTGCAATAAATTCAAAAAGGATTTCTTCGGACCCCAAGTTGAAATTGCAATAAAATTAATAGGAAATTTCTTCGGACCCAAAATCACAATTAAAATAAATTTTCTTCCGACCACAAAAAAAAAAAAAAAAAAAATTGCAATAAATTTAAAGGGGATTTCTTTGGACCCCAAACGCAATTAAAGTAAATTTAAAGAGATTTCTTCGGATCCCAAATAAAAATTACAAAAAATTTAAAGGGAATTTCTTCGGACCCCAAATGCAATTGCAATAAATCCAAATTAAAATTGCAATAAATTCAAAAGGGATTTCTTTGGACCCCAAGTTGAAATTGCCATAACTTTAAAAGAAGATTTCTTCGGACCCCAAATAAAAATTACAATAAATTCAAAGAATTTTCTTCGAACCTCAATTTGAAATTGCAATAAATTTAAAAGGAGATTTCTTCGGACTCAAAATCAAATTAAAATAAATTCAAAGAATTTTCTTCAGACCCCAATTCCAAATAAAATAAATTTAAAGGGACCTTTTCCGCATGCGGGCACAGAATCCAGTCTACATAAATGTAGTATCTCGGATAATTAAATATAGAAGCAAGTGTGAATGAAAATAGTGTGACTACTATTGTTAATGGATTGAGAAGAGTAGAAGATAATTCTTAAATGATTTATGGTGAAATCGGAATGAAAAAAAAAAAAGATTTAGAATTTTTATCGGAACAAGGTTTGTACTGCAGTTGAAAAATTGACAGTGGCGAAAAATTCTGAAAATTTGGAAATTCGTCAAACTTATTTTTTTGATGCTAGATTTAAAGTTTCATGTCATTTGGACGCCCGAGCAGTGAAAACAGAGCCGAACTGCAATCTGCTAAAGATTTTAGTCGGTACAGCTTTTGGTGACCTAAAATGATCCAAAACTGAAAAGTTAAGATTATATCCTTCTGATTAACTTCATTTGAGTTTACCTGCCAAATTTGAACGCAAACGGATATACAGAAGCGCTCCAATTAGTCGTATCAGATTAAAATTGGACTATAGTTATAATACTTGAAGTTGGTGGACATTTTAGCAATTGTGCATAATTAGTGGAATTCCACTAGGCTGCAGGATTGCTTCTCCATTCTTCTCCATCTTCATCCTGCACGCAAGAGAGAGAAAGGGAAAAGAAAAGAGAGGGAAAAGAGAGAAAAGAGAAGAAGAAGCAAAATAAAGTTTTTTTTTTTGGGTCGTTTGACGAGCCGATCGAAACGCCGCGCGTGCGATTTTTAGCATTTGGATGTTCTCGTTAGTATTCTCATTTTATTTTATTTTCGTTTTGTTTCTTTTGATGGATTCTTGAGAACATGATATAGAAAAAGAGATTTTAATAGATTTTTGTAGAAAATAGGAATTTTAAAATAAATTCTATGCGATTTAGGAGCCGAAATCGTGCGATTTTCGACGAGAGGCTTTTCCGACTATTTCGGGGTGCGGTGGCTGCCACATGAAGAGGGAGAGCAGCAGGGAGCAATTTGGCATTTGGACGATCATTCCTATCCTTGATTTTGCATCCGAGGTGGGTTCCATGTCGCCGAAAATGGCGTACTCTCTACTATGTCTGCTTGTAGGCGGGTTACGAGTAATATATTTATACTTGTTGCCTTTTGTGATAGTTGTTACTAGTAAGGATGGATAATGATTTAGAATTTATATAAGTATGCTCTATGATGGAATATGTGGATGGTAGGTGGATAAGTAATTTATGTATTAAGAAACTGCACATGTGATGGCGTTAGGTGATGGACTTGTTCGATTCCTTGCATATGAGTTATTTAATGTTATCAATCGGGTTGGAAATAGAAGGGCAATCGTATATGATTATGGATATTATGTTATAGATATAGATCGGTAGTGAGTCAGAATAGTATAGAATTTAGTGGAAAGAATGCATTATATGAAATATGCATGTGAGTATTGTCCTAAGCCAGATTACATGAACAACGGGTCGAATTGATTTACCATTTTAATTTCCTTCTTATGTCTTATGCTCTGCATACTCATTTAGGCCGAGACGGTCGTTTGACATATATGCATAGTAGATGGATTTTCTATAGTGTTTGCATTATGATTGTTTCATGGTTCAACGAAAATGATTAGAGGGCTATCAGACAATTGATTTGATTATTAGAGAACATCAAGATCCTATAGTTGATATACTATATATGATGTTATAGCCAAAAAGGGTTCTTTGGTCATTAACTTATGTTGGCTATTGCATCATACATGTTATAATAAATGAAGATGGTGCCATGAGATTAGTGTGGTAGTGGCGACATTGTGAGGCCTATGAATGTCTTATATTGATATATAAATTAGTAGACACTATATGATTATGATGAGGGCACCAAATAGTTACTTGTGATTTTTTGATCATTTTATCGACCATAGCCTGCAAGGCCACTTTGAGCTTGATGATATATGTGCTATGTGTTATGTGTTATGAAACTCGGTTGGGGTCGCAACCCTTCGAGTGCCACTCCGGAGGTTGGGCTATGAGATTTGATTACGGCATGGGCCAGACAGCACATTATGGCATGTGCCAGATAATAGCCTGCGTGGTAGCGGACCACTATAGGTGGGTGCTGGACACGAGGCAGCGTAGGCTTGACCGGACTTATGAGTCGGTCGTTGCGATTGGGTATTTCTATAGTATTTGTTGTAGTCGTTGCATTATTGCATACCTCTCCGGTCTTTTTTCCTTTTCTCTCACTACCCTTACCGGGGCATGATAGTATAGCAGGTACAGAAATCTATTTCTAGTACATGTAGTCATTCATTCACTGTTACCTGGCACTTCTCTATGCAGGCCTTAATCAGGTAGTTATTTACTGTACTTTACCTTTACCTGTTCAGATATTATATTTATTATTCAGTTCATTCTCTATCTCTATCTTTGCCTCTGGTAGACCTAGTGGGTAGGCCGTGGTAGTCGCCGACCGTACCCACTGGAACTGCTATTTAGTAGTTCTCATACCCTGTTGTGGTTTACTTTTCAGAATTTTTCGCCACTGTCAATTTTTCAACTGCAGTACAAGCCCTGTTCCGAGAAAAATTCTAAATCTTTTTTTTTTCATTCCGATTTCACCATAAATCATTTAAGAATTATCTTCTACTCTTCTCAATCCATTAACAATAGTAGTCACACTGTTTTCATTTGCACTTGCTTCTATATTTAATTATCCGGGATCTTTTGAGCTGATGGTTGTTCGAGATAAGTGGATCACGTCGTACATAGCGAGTTCTACCCGTGTCTTTAAGCCATAGAGAAGAACCCAGTTAGATAGCTTGTGGATTATATGTTGTATATTTGATTTGTATAGTTTATTGGAGTTGTGATTTCATGTACAGTGATGTATAATAGTTTTACTATTCTTTATAATGCTCTGATACATGTTGGATATAGTTGTAGACTTTGAAAATCGTTTCAAGGATGAATTTGAAATTAGAATTGCTTTGCTATTATTTTGATTTGTCGACGCTTCGTTCGGGCAGGGAAAACTCTGTCCGTTAGGCGAGTCTGTTCGCGCCCTGTAGTCTTCCGCTGCGGGCTCGGGGCGTGACATATTAGGGTGGTATCAGAGCCTAGGAATAAGTCAAGTGGACCTAGGAGACTTTAGGATTTGTCAGACCTTAAGAATTAAGACGTGAGAGACGTGATCTTTTGGCAAAAGTAATTAATTGGGTCTTATTGTGTTCCCAAATTGGATATTTGGGACTGATCGAGGAAGATAATCTTTTCATTCCTTGGACAATTACGTTGGGCGGCCGACAACGTAATGTCGGGAATGAGAGAAAATATTCCTCAGGAACTTTCGCTTAATTGGGTCTTTTTTTCCGTGTGCAATGGATCAACGTTGATCGTTGGGTCACCTTGTTACGCGTGTGTTATCCCTCGAGTAACGATAATAAGCTACTTGATAGGACGAATGTTGCTTGGGACTTGACAGTTTTTAGATGTTTGCGAGTTAGGTTTTGCTAGAGGCATCAGTCCTCTCATGGTAGCCAAGATACATGGTTTGTAGGAGCCGATGCGGGCCCTGACTTGGTGTCAGGACTAGAAGCTGGAGAGATTTGATAATTCTCATCTTAAAGAATATGGATGCATTTGCTACAGCTATTATGAGTGATGGATGCAATGCATGACCCTCAATGATAGGTCCAATTTAGTACCCCTGGGGCCTAACTGACGGAATGACTGCAGTATCCTAGACTGTTCGACACTTCTGGAGAGGGTCGGGACGAGTCGGAGTCGTTTTGGCGCAAAATGGACGCAAAAACGGACTCGGAGCACCGAAATAAGCCAAAACAGAAGTTTTGGACGTTTGGAACTTTAGGGCGCCCAGAAGTTAGGTTTTGGGTGCCCAGATGTTGAGTGCTTGTTCTTTGAATCGCTGAGTCATTTCGGATTCAGTGTTAGGGTGCCCGAAAAATGAGTCCGAATGTTCACTTCGGGAATATCGATCCTTTTGACACGTGTGAGGTGGTAGGTGAGTTCCGCCGGACCACGTTAGGGCACACCAGACCGCGAGGCGGAGATTCCGAGGTGCTGGTTGTGTACTGTCCGGAGGAAGTGGGCGCCCGGTTCTTGGATTCTGGGCACCCGAATGTTGGATTTTCAGCAGGTGCAGGTTAGCATCATGTGTTCTTGAGGCTTTTGTATCCCTTTCTTCGGCTCTAAATAGATGGGGGCGAACCCCCCTGAAGCTTTTTACCACCCTCTCATGCTGAGCCCTGGATAATTGCAGATTAGCCCCTCAAATCTCCCAATTACATCTTTTCCCATTGGAGGGTTTGGATTCCTGCAGAACAGCAGCGTCGACCTGTGGCGTTTCTGCTCTTGTGCTGTGTAGGAGTGTCCAAATCCCACGAAACGTGGTTTGTTGGATTGTGGACTCGTAGAGGAAGGTGTGGGATCCTTCCAATCGCATTTTGGATAGGTATGTACGCTGAAGTTGCTGTTTTACTGGACCCCTTGTGTTCTTAAACTGAATTTGGGTTTTCCTTTGATCTTATGGATTCAAATCTCTATGGAGCTGGATTTTTGAAGTGAGAATTAGTTTTCCCTCATCCCCTGCTGGTTTGGAAGTTCTTCCCACCGGAATTGGAGATTTATAATGTCACGCCCCGCCGTGCCTTAGCACCAAGTAGGTGGAAGGACAAAACGCATGGGCGCATGACCCAGATCCGCCGAACGGACAGAGTTTCCCCTGTACGTCCAAGGCGTCACAACCAGTATAATTCAAGAGGTTCCAAACAGGAACAGAATTCATACAAAGATTGCATAAGGAAAGCATCAACTACTATGCTATTACAAGCATTCGCAAAACAACCCCATATTACACTTTTTTTTTTTGTCTTTGTTCTTTCTTTCCAAATACAATCGAATTATTATTACATTTCCATTCATTCGAATACCCCTAAAGTACATAGTAGAGGGTACTTCTATTCTGGTCACAGTGGTAGGACGCTAACTACTGAGTTACGCCCTCCCCTCGTGCCGCCGCGCCGCTCACATGAGGACCTGAAAAATAGTGGGATGAGAACTATATAAAATAGTTCCCAGTGGGTAAGGCCACCCAAGAGAGGAGCTCGACCCACCAGGTCCAAAGGAAGCATACGAGCATGGGTTAGTACATATACATAACCATAAGCATATAACTTTACAATATACGAAAGTAAACATGCTATGCTTCAACAAATGCGATAATGAAATCCATGCAATATATTTTTAACTGCTATTCCACTACCCATTTCATAATCAATCTGCTCCTAAGGTTCATTTACCTTAGCTAAGCCGTACGTGACTCGCTCTCGAGTTCATTATTAACGGGTTACCACCCTCCTAAGGTTTACTTATTTTGTCAAACCTTCACCCGACTCACTCTAGAGTCAAACATCCTTGGGCCACAGCCCAGCTAAGGTTTACTTATTTAGTCAACCTTCACCGACTCACTCTTGAGTCATATATCCTTGGGCCACCGCCCAGCTAAGGTTTACTTATTTAGTCAAACCTTCATCGACTCACTCTTGAGTCAAATATCCGCGGATTACCGCCTATGTCCAGGCCTGAGGAGATGAACATGCCACATACACCTCAGCCTACGATCCACTCGGCAGGTGAGGGATATACCACAAACACCTCCGCTACTCAAATCACTGCCGAGCGAGGAGAACCACACATACTCGCAGTTATGAGTCACTTGCCGGGCGAGGAGAACCACACATACCCGCAAGTGTAATCTGCTGCCGGGCGAGGAGAACCACACATACCCGCAGCCACAATCACTTGCCAGGCGAGGAGAACCACACATACCTGCAAGTATCAGTCTAGGGATTCCAGAATCCATTCCAAAGTCTCAAAGGGTTCATCTTTTACCCTAAGATATCAACCTCTTCTAGGTTCATATTCTCATGCCCAAGTGGTTAGCCTACCACTGTGTTTTCCAACCTATGTCCAATGACACTAGGTTCAATGTCCTGTTTAAGTGATCTTCCTATCACTATGTTATCTCAACCTAGGTTCAACGACTCTAGGTTCACATACATTTCGACCTATGTTTAATAACACTAGGTTCATTACACATTCAACCTATGTTCAATGACACTAGGTTCATTACACATTCAACCTATGTTCAATAACACTAGGTTATGTACCATCACATTCCAACCTATGTTTAGTAACACTAGGTTTAACATGCATGCATCATCTCTCAAGTATATATATTATTATGAAATACTTAGATTCTTTTACATGCAAGGTGAGCCCATGGCTCAAATCATTTTGATATACATATATATCTATGCCAACATACACATTATAGTTCTTTCTTATCCTAGTTGTCCACCGCTAGGATTTCCAATTTACGTGGCCTCTAGCCCTTGTTTAACCACATGTCAAGTTCTCTATCATGTAGAGGAAACTAGTTCACCGCTATGTTCTCACCTAGGCATACACACGTCCATTTGTAACAATGTGTTCCACATACCTACAATTCCAATCTATGGTAGGTAATGGTATTAACATCATATGATCTACTCATTCATATATATATACCATTTGCCAATTAACCTACCATTACATGCATCAAGTAAAATAATTATACTTTACTCTTTCGACATGGAAGTGACCTAATCACTTCGGTAAACACAAACCCACCTCACAAAGATCCCTAATTGCTTGTAGACACTTGCAATTAGGCTCTTTTCCTTGGCCTCAAGCTTAGTCTTCAAGCTCCTTGCCCTAACACACATGAAGGATTCGTTAATCCGAGTCGAACTCATAACGATCCCATCTCTTGGAATCACTCAAAATAGAGTTGTCCCACATGTTCCACTAACCCCCAACTAGGGTTCTATGGGGTCAAAATATTTTTAAACCCCTCCATAAGAAAATTTCTCTTTCAACTTAGGGTTTACATGCATGCATGTAATAGCCTAAAATCATATGGCCAATCCCCACCATTTGTGGTCTAGATTGCCAAGGGTTTCCAAAAACCTCAAAACAAGAGATCAATTCCAAGGTTTAAACCCAAATCATCAAGAACTCACCTCTTGCCCAAGCTCCTTTAGCTTATTCTTGCTCCAAGAAGCTTCTTTCCCACCTTGGATTTCTTTTTCAAAGTTGAATCACTCTTTTCTTCAAGCTTTGGAGAGCTCTCTAGAGAGAGAAAGTAGAGGAGAGGGAAAGGAGAAGTAGAGGAAGAAGGGGGAAAATGAAGAAGATAAGCCCCCAACCTCCCTCATAAGCCTACCACATGAAATGACCAAAATACCCATATTCTGGAGTTTCTGGGTCCGTGGTGTCCGGACCTTGCATCCCGGGTCCGGAACCCGTAAGCAATTTCAGCATTTTCGCAGCTGGGGTCCGGACCCCAATCCCACGGTCCGGACCCGGACACTGTGAACAGTGTTTTCAGCCTTTTTATTTTTCTTCTCATTTTCGCTCTAAAACTCCGTTTTTCATTCCGTTTTCTCTCCAAATCAAATCCAACACAACCGAAACCCTTTTACACATAAGAACACTTCCTGAGTTGGAGAATTATAGTTTATCCCTTACGGAATAATTATATTCCAACAAACAATCGTAATCTCAAAATTCTCCCAACTTTTCCCTAATCATTCCAACACTTTCGGGACACAACGTGGACTCACCAAATCCACTTCTAATCGTTCCGAAACCCTCGGAACTCAATTCTAAACACGTTCAACTTGCTCTTGAACTAAACTTTGTCCAACTTGGCCAAAGTTCAATATGCTTCCGAATTGCGGTTCTCTACATATAAGGTGATTTTTAGATCAGATTTAGAGGTTTAAGCTTAAGTGCTGAATTTATGTATTGTTGATAGATTTCTTGGATTTTTTAATCCAGATTTTGTTGGAAGCTTCATTAATGGATTTAGAGTGATCCCTCACTGTATTTGGGAGCTATGTGACCCTATTCCCTGGGCTAGACTTGTGTGAATTCCAGGAATTAAGCTAGAAGTGTTATTTACTTAGTTGCTGGAACTTCTGGATGCAGTTTTGGAGGATCCAGAAGTTGGGTCCGAATCCTTGCAAAGGCTTTTTGGAGATCGATTCGAACTTGCTTTTGGCTGAGATTTGGTGGGATTGTTCTCGAGCCCCTGCTGGTGAGTTGGGTGAATTTTCACTGCATTTGGACTTAGGATTTGAATTTTATCGCATGTTGAACCACTGTTGGTCGTGCTGCCAGGCTGCAGTTCTGGGCTGATGTTCTGGGCGCCCAGAACTTGAGCAGGGAGGATCCGAATCCTGATTTGCCTGTTTTGAGCCCGGTTTCAGGTGGCTTTGATTGAAGGCCTTCCACTGGACTCCTATCCTTTGTTGGATAGCTTTTGAGGTGGGTTGATGTTGCCGAAAACTTCGGAATTCCTCCTAAGTTGTAGAGAGTGCAGCATGTTGTTTTATCATCAGATTTTTTATGTTAGTAGCTCGAATTCATGAATTTGCATGTGATTATATGAAATCTAAATTTGGAGCATAAATTAATAATTTATAGACATGATTTTACATGCTGAACTGGGATTTGACTTAGGAGAAAACTCGTGAACCTACAACCGTCACTTTTCGAAACTGTTATCAGATTTAGTTCTAGGAGCCGTTTCTGTTCTTGTATCACCGCTGTTAGTGCGAGGTGGATACTTAGATTGTTGTAGGATGAGTTTACGCTCGTGATGAGATGCCGAGCTTGTGTTTACAGCAGGGTTAGGCTGTTTTGTATTACCGGGTGCTGTCGGGGTTGACGATGGACCCAGATTCTTATTTTAGAATCAGTTTGTGCCGAGGGCACATGAGCTTGGAGTCTTTGGCCCATTTGACCCCTTTTTATTTGATTATAGCCTGCCGGAGCCTGATTGTGCTCGACAGAGATACGCTTTTTAACTCGGTTGGGTAGCTCCCCCGAGTGCCACTCCGGAGTGAGGCCTCTCATGCGTTGATGTCGCTGCAGATTAGTGGATATGATTCTTGGACCGGCTACCTTTTGGTAGTGTGCGGTGTGGCTAGGCTTTTGGCTGGACGAGCCTTTTTAGGCGGTTCCGTTAGATTGGGTCAGGAGTGACTATTCACATTAGTAATGCTTATACTTTGAGAGTATGACTTGGATAGTGGTAGGGTAGTGGCATTTCAGCTGTAGAGTTTATTCCAGCTTACTTTATTATTTCTTTACCAACCAGCTATACTGTTAGTCTCGTAGACTTAGTGGGTGGACCGTTGGGGTCTGTAGCGGTACCCACTGAGGACTAATTCTTTTGATAGTAGTTCTCACACCCATTGTTGCCACCTTTTCTTGCAGAGCCTTCGTCTGTTGCGGCTGCTACTTCTGTTCCTGCGGATCGAGGTAAGGGAGTTGCGAGCTAGATCCCTACCATTCCCAATTTTTTCTAGAGGAGGACCCTACTGGAGATAGTTTTAAAATGAGTTGTGCCATGTACATATAGTGTGAACTGGTTGTTCCTGTGAGAGATGGACTTGTACCTATTTTGGCTTTGGAGGAACTGTTTTATTTTGGATCCTATATGTACAGGTGGCTTTTGTTCTGTTAGTGTGATCTTATTTCAGCTCTATATCTCTTGTAGTTGCTTGTATGTTTTGTTACATGTTAGCTATCGCTTCGTAAACATAAAAAATTTTATGTATACGGCGGATCTGTTGGTGAACCCGGAGAAACGAGTAATCCGGGGCGTGACAGATTAAGTTGGTATCAGAGCTTAGGAATAGGTCGTTGGGACTTAGTAAACCCTAGGCTTTGGCAGACCCTAGGAATGCAAGACGTGAGAGAGATGACTTGCTGCGAAAGTCATCGATTTGACTGTTGAACTCATCCTTAAGTAGAGGGAGTGATCGAAGGCATGTGTCCTTTCCTGCCGCGAACTTGCGGTGGCTGCAGACGACGTCAAGTAGCGGGGGAAAAGAGGCGACCTTCTAGACTTTCGCTTGATTGAGTCAAGAGTTGTTTGTATTTTGTGACTAATGTGTGTGTTGTGCAGGTAGTCATGATGCCTCCCCGACACCGAGGTCGACCCCCGACACGGGTTACCCCCGCGCCTTCTAAGGTGCCAGAGCAGGCGAGACCTAGTGCACCCCCTGATTTGAGAGAGCAGTTAGCTGCCCTAGCTGAGTCATCTAGGCAGCTTGGTGCACTATTGCAGAGGGTGTGTGATACTTTTACTCATCCGTCGAGTGCAGCACCCAGAGCGGCGGAGTCGCAGGAGCCACTTCCTTCTACTCCAGTGGATGTTCCAGCTACAGCCGCACCCCCATCAGCGGCAGTTCCGGCCGTGCCGATTGGCGATACTTCACGGTCAGGTGGACAGATGTCGGAGGCCGAGCAGGAGCGGATGACTGAGAGGCTGGCTCGTTTTTGCCGATTTGATCCGTCTTGCTTTGATGGTAGCGACACCGAGCCATGGGTGGTGGAGGCCTGGGTGGGTGAGATAGAGAAGTTATTCGAGGATCTCTTCATACCAGAGCGGGAGCAGGTTCACTTGGCGGTTCACTGCTTGACGGGTGACGCACGCATCTGGTGGAGGAGGACGAGACAGAGCAGGTCGCTGGATGCGCTGCGGTTGAGTTGGGACGAGTTTTGCGGGATGTTGTACGGGTCCTATTTTCTAAAAAGAGTGAAGCAAAAACTCGAGGAGGATCTGAAGAATCCACTTCAGGGAGACCGCACAGTGCAGGAGTATACTCGAGAGTTCACCAGACTCCTGAACTGTGTTCCATTTGCAGCGAGAGATGAGGCTCACAAGGTTTACTTATTCGAGCGGGGATTGAGACAGGAGATCTTTGTTCCAGTTCAGGCGCAGAGGTTGCAGACCTTGGATGCGTCGATCGAGCAGGCACTATGGGTCGAGCGAGGAGCCTTGATAGCGAGAGAACGGGCGGCCGCACTGAGTCAAGGTCTAGATAGGAAACGCCCGTGTCACGCCCCGGTCTAGTTTTAGAAGCAGAAATACGTGCCAATTTTTTTTTTTTTAAAGCCTAGCCCGCGCCACGTACAGACCCTAATCTCAATCATTTAAGGATCATTTGAAAACCGTTCTCCACACGAGAACTCTCTTTTGAAATCGCAAAAGTCGATCAATCGAAAACGGTTTGAAAACTGTTTCCCACACGAAAACCTTTATTTGAAAACCGCTACCACGAGGGGTAGAAATCTAAGATACACAATATTAAGTCATAATTAAACCAGAATAGAGATCTAGTAAGCAAAGTCATCCACAAAGTCTAAGCATGCATCAACACATAAAAACTGAACCATATCCAAGTCTACTAAGTAAAGGGAGAGTGTCAGGGTAGCAACCAAAACGGTGGTAACACAGGTCGGGACCTCTAATGCAGCTTCGCGTCTCACAACGTCCCGACTCCCACCACCCGGCTCACCTGAAAAAAATAACGATGGCGGGGGGTGAGAACATGTAAACATGTCTCCCCTCCCAGTGGGTACCGCAAGCCGACGAATGCGAGGTGTACACACCGGCGCAAGGGTCAACAGATAGATAGATAGGTAAAACAGTAGCACAAGTAAGCAAGAGTATGAACCATACATGAACGACTACGCTACTGTAAGCAAATAGTATATGCATCAACTGTAGATAGATAAAGAGACCCAATCTCCACCAGGCCACAGGGACGGATCCCTGGCACTATCACAACCGCTCACTCACAGGCACATAACCTCCACAGATGCACATGTCGAGAGGCTCAACGGGTTGGAAGAACACAACCCTTTTCTGGAAAAGAACACCCCAAGCGGTGGATCAGACCGCTGGCGTACGTGAAGTGCTAGAAGAGCTGTGACGATCGATGCAATATGCTCAAACCACAGAACGGCAACTAGCCGAGAATAGCAACGGGACCAAGTCCAAGGATTGCTCGGAACAACAGGCGATCACCACTGACCAACTAGGTCGTCTCAACAAACCATGCAATCACACTACTCTACTAATGGCAAGCTCACAAAAGTAGAGGAAATGGAGTCTAGTGAACTAATAATCAACATGCAAGAGAAAGGGATAGAAAGGTATCACCGCTAGTCCACTGAACCGACTCCGGATCGAAGTACCCACCAACAGAAATGAGGCGTCTAACACCGACGGCTCACGGGGAAGTCGACTGAACCTACGAGGCACCAACAGGGTCAAGACCCACCGAGTCGACACTAAACACATAGCTCACAACCCGAAACTGACGGGTCGTTCGGAAAACCCGCCGGGATGAACCCGAAACCACACCGAGTCCCACAGGGGTACCAACATCCAAACCAAGTTCTCCGCTGTCCCCAAACACACTAAACAAGGTGACAGGACAGCGAGCACAAGCTCGGGGTGCCACGAACACCAACGCACCCGAAACGGCTTTACGGATTTCTGAAAAATGCCAATTTGGCACCGAAACCCTTCGTCATTCATCTGCTGTCCTCAAAACTTCGGGACAGCGATGAAGAACAGCCAACGAGGCTATACGACGAAGCCAAGTCACTCACGAAACCAGCAAGTGAGTCGCACGACTAAAACGTGCGTTCCGCCGATTACTTCATCGGAAAACGCAACGAAATTCAATCCGGATCTCCGCGAAGGGCGAAGGGGTTGGACAACCAGTCCACAAGGCCTCAAGGGTCATGCCCGTGCTGCCCGCAGCATGACAACGCTGCCACAATCACAAGGACCCCAAAACAAGCAACATTCACACAATAATAAACATAAGGAAGGCCGTTTGAGCACTCCGTTCGTCCGCAAGACCTTCCGCAAGCACCAGCGGATAGGGAACGACGCAACGGAGGCCGTGCTCACAGCCCCCCCTGCGACAGGGACAGTCGCAGGCTCAAACAACCCATAAAAATAGCGACAACATGCGATAATAAAGCCGACAAGGGCCAAACAGTGAAACGGCGCGCCAAAACAGCAAAATGAGGTGAGCATGGTGATCAGCGCGTCGCCGTGATCATCGTGCTCACCTTCCCGAGCTTCAGGAGGCAACGGGAAGCTTAAAACCATGCATGCGGCCCAAACCAAGCCAAAACAACCCTGGCCGGAGCAAGCTTGCTCCGGCCGGCTGCCGGCCGACATGCAGCATGCGCGGCGGCCAGGGTCGGACGCGGGGGGGGGGGGGGGGGGGGGGGGGGGGGGGGGGGGGGGGGGGGGGGGGGGGGGGGGGGGGGTCAGGAAGGGGGAGCTCACCTCAACCGGCGGCAGGAAGCGGCGGCGGCGGCGCGGGGAGATCACTTGCTCTCGGGTGGCTAGGGCACGGCGGCGCCGGCAACAAACGGCGGCGGCGGCGGTCGGGACGGCGAGCACCGACAAGAGGGGCTCGCCGGACGTCGGAAGGGAGGTGACCGAGACAGAAAAGGCCGGCAGCGGCGGCGGCCCAAGGCGCTCGGCCGCGGCTGCCCTAGCAGCCCTAGCTGAACTGCGGCGGCTGCGGCGGCGCACCGGCGGCACGGGGGCGGCCGGGGAGGAAGGCGACGACGGCGGAGGTCCTTCCGGAGCTGGCCGGAGGTCGCTGCGCCGGCGGGAGGTGGCGGCAGCTCGGGACCAACTCCCACTGCCTGCAGCAGCTCCAGCAGCAGCTAGCTGCGGCGCGGCGGCGCTCGGCGGCGGCTCCCGACGGTGGGGCTGGTCGTCGGCAGCTGTGCCACCTCAGGGGGACCTAGGGCATGGGTCCACCCTGGGTGCACACTGTAGGGAGAAGAAGAAGGAAGAAGAGGAAGAAAAAGAGAGAAAGAAAGGGAGAGAGTGTTGCCGGAGCTCCCCGCCGGCCAGGGGAGGTCGGCGGCGGTCGACGGCGCACAGGGAGGTGGGCAGGGGAGCTGAGGAGGGGGTGGCACCCTGCTGGGGGAGAGCTAGGGGAGAGAAGAGAGCAACAAAGCAAACTCTCCACTCACACACACTTAAACACAATGCACAATTGCAAAAAGCCCCCCGAAACCAGGTTATTTAGTCCCGAGTGCCTCACAGCATGCACAAAATGCACAGACACCCCTCCACACTCGATCTCACGCAAAACGGTGCGTGAAACAGGGTCCATTTCGCGAAACGATCAATCAATCACTACGACCTCTCAGCGAAGAACTCGCGATATCTCACGATCCGACCGTCGCATGTGCGAACGGATCACGCCATCGCGTTCAGCACTGCCGAGACATCGAATCTATCATTTTGGATCGTCAGAAACAGACTCCGAATTGCGACACAATCCATCCTCTCTCCTCCAACAAAACTCAAAACCATAAAATACACAAATAATACATATATATACGTATATATGTACACCTATACATACATATATACATATACAAATACCTATGCATACAAATACAAAGTAGAGAGAGAGAGAAAACACAGAATTCAAATTCAAATATAAAAATTTGAATTCTCACATCACTCCCACTATACAAGAAGTTTCGTCCCCTCTCTCGCATAGCAGACTCCAGCTCCCAAGTAGCCTCACGCTCCTCGTGATTCGTCCACTGAACCTTCACATACTGAATGCTCCGGTTCCTCAACTGCTTCACCTCGCGGGCCAAAATCCTCAAAGGCACCTCGTCGTAGCTGAGATCCTCCCTCAGCTGAACCGTCGTCGGGCTGATCACGTGAGAAGGGTCGGGGATGTACTTCCGAAGCATGGACACATGGAAGACATTGTGCACCCGAGCGAGACTAAGAGGAAGAGCTAACCAATAAGCCACCGGCCCCACGCGCTCAAGGATCTCGAACGGTCCCACGAATCGCGGACTAAGCTTGCTCCGCAATCTGAACCGCTTGATCCCTCGAGACGGCGACACCCTAAGCAGCACATGCTCACCGACCTGAACACTAGCTCACGTCGTCGCTGGTCCGCGTAGCTTTTCTGCCGGCTCTGCGCAGTCAGCAGCCGCTGCCTCGCACTGCGAATCCTGGCCTCTACGTCCTCCAACAAGTCAGGCCCGATCACTCGACGCTCACCCACGTCATCCCAACAGATCGGAGATCGACAACGACGTCCATACAAAGCCTCGTACGGTGCCATCCCAATGCTCACCTGGAAGCTGTTGTTGTAGGCGAACTCCACCAAGGAAAGGTACTTGAACCATCCCTCACCATAGTCCAAAACGCATGCTCAGAGCATATCCTCGAGAGTCTGGATGACTCGCTCCGACTGCCCATCACTATAAGGGTGGTAAGCTGAGCTGAAGTTGAGCTTCATTCCCAGTGCCTGCTGCATGCTCCTCCAAAACTGAGATACGAAGCGAGAATCCCGATCCGAAACGATCGACACTGGCACTCCATGCAGCCTGACGATCTCATCCAAGTAGAGCTGCGCCAGTCGATCTCGAGGCCAAGCCGTGTGTACCGGTAGGAAGTGAGCTGCTTTCGTCAGTCGGTCCACAATAACCCAGATCGCATCATGACCTCGCTGAGAACGAGGCAACCCGGTGACGAAATCCATGGTGATCTGCTCCCACTTCCATACAGGTACAGGCAACGGTTGAAACTTCCCTGCTGGTCGCTGATGCTCAGCCTTCACCTGCTGACAAACCAAACACTGAGCCACGTGCTGAGCTACGTCCATCTTCATCCCAGGCCACCAGAAACTCTGCTTTAGGTCGCGGTACATCTTCGTCCCTCCAGGATGAACGGTGTACGTCGACCGATGTGCCTCAGTCAAGATCTCTCGCCTCAAATCCCGATCACTGGGCACACACCTCCGTCCTCGAAAACAAAGGGAACCATCAGCGTGAATCGTGAAGTCACCATCTCTGCCGTGCTCGGCCTCTGCTCGCACTCTGCAAGTTCGGGTCCATCAGCTGTCCACTGGAAATTCGATCAGACATGGTGGGCTGCACCACCAAAGTCAACAGCTGTGCGATAGCTCCATAAGGTAGGATCTCCAACTCAAGTCGACGAAACTCCTCCACCAAGCGCTCCTGGTCGGTGATCAAGAGAGACAGCTCCGCCGAAGGCTGCCTCCGGCTCAAGGCGTCCGCCACGACGTTCGCCTTGCCCGGATGATACTGGATGGAGATGTCGTAATGCTTCAAAAGCTCAAGCCACCGTCTCTGTCTAAGGTTCAGCTCCTTCTGAGTGAAGAGGTACTTCAGACTCTGATGATCCGTGAACATCTCGCAATGCGCTCCGTACAGGTAGTGCCTCCAAAGCTTGAGAGCGAACACCACTGCTGCTAGCTCGAGATCGTGCGTCGGATAGTTCTTCTCGTAGTCCTTCAACTGGCGCGAAGCATACGCGATGACCTTCTCCTGCTGCATGAGCACGCACCCCAATCCTATTCGAGACGTATCGCAGTAGACCACAAAATCCTCACCAGGCTGCAGTAATGCTAAGATAGGGGCACGAGTCAGTCAGTCCTTCAGCTCCTGGAAGCTCATCTGACAAGCGGGAGTCCACAGAAACCTCTCGCCCTTCCTCGTCAGCTTGCTCAAAGGGGCGGCGATCTTAGAGAAACCCTCCACAAATTGCCGGTAATAACCCGCCAAGCCGAGGAAGCTCCTGATCTCTGTCACAGATGTCGGAACAAGCCAATCCACCACTGAGTCCACCTTCTTTGGTCCACCGCAATACCAGACTGCGTTATGATGTGACCCAAGAAGGAAACTTCCCGAAGCCAGAACTCACACTTCTTGAGCTTAGCGTAAAGCCTATGCTCTCGAAGCGTCTGGAGGACTCGCCGAAGGTGATCCTCATGCTCCACGTCGCTCCTCGAATAGATCAGTATGTCGTCAATGAAGACCACGACAAACTGATCCAAGAACTGCCGGAAAATCTTGTTCATCAAATCCATAAAAGCTGCCGGGGCGTTCGTCAAACCGATCGGCATAACCGTAAACTCGTAATGCCCATAGCGAGTCCGGAAGGCCGTCTTCGCAACGTCCTCGGCCTTGATCTTGAGCTGATGATAACCTGACTGCAGATCAATCTTCGAGAATACCGAGGCTCCCTGAAGCTGGTCAAAGAGATCGTCGATCCGCGGTAGAGGGTACTTGTTCTTCACCGTCACCTTGTTGAGCTCTCGGTAGTCAATGCACAAGCGCATACTACCGTCCTTTTTCCTGACGAAAATGACTGGTGCTCCCCAAGGAGAAACACTCGGTCGGATGAAGCCCAAATCCAGAAGATCCTCAAGCTGAGCCTTCAGCTCCTTCAACTCGGCGAACGCCATGCGATAGGGGGCCTTCGAAATCGGGGTAGAGCCCGGAACCAAATCAATGAAGAAATCAATCTCACGGTCAGGAGGCATCCCGGGTAGCTCGGCAGGAAAGACATCGGGGACGTCCCGAGCCACCGGAATATCCTCCAGAGCCGGTACAGCTCGATGAATGTCGTCTACCGAAGCCAGGTAAGCCGTACATCCACCGATCAACAAACTCCTAGCACGGGCAGACGAGATAGTCAAGGCGAAGAAAAAACTCTTACAAGCACGATAGATGAATTCGTTCTCGCCCGGCTCCGCGAAAGTCACCGTCCTCTGCTCACAGTCGATGGTGGCGTGATGCTTGGTGAGCCAGTCCATCCCAAGCACCACATCAAACTCCTTCAGTGGCAACACGACCTGGTTCGCCAAGAACACCTGGTAGCCAAAAAACATCGGACAAGCCCTGATCCATCTCTCTGCTCCAAGGCCCTTGCCAGGGGTCTGGATCCGAAGGGGTACAGGAAGCGGACTCGACTCCAGATCATGCTCGCGAGCGAAAGAACGAGAAATAAAAGAATGCGATGCACCGGTATCAAACAACGTCCTAGCACGAGAGCCGAAAAGGGAGGTTATACCTGCAACCACGGCGTCTCCACCGGTGTCTCCCTCGGGGTGCGACATGTTGAAGACACGTCCACCCGATGCCTGGGGTGTCCCC
The DNA here is from genome assembly GCA_016920855.1 of Puya raimondii. Classification (NCBI taxonomy): domain Eukaryota; kingdom Viridiplantae; phylum Streptophyta; class Magnoliopsida; order Poales; family Bromeliaceae; genus Puya; species Puya raimondii. Next base: position 50,327,123 of record JABWPP010000049.1, read on the forward strand.
TCCTGCTGGCGAGAAGTGGAGGGACGCCCAAACGAAGCTGCAGCTGCTGGTGGCGGGTTCCTCCGGTTCTGTCTCTGAGTGGCAGGAGAGGAAGCAGAACTCTGTGCTGGTCCCATCGTGCACTACTATCGCATATGTTCCCTCTGGCCGCATCGGAAGCTGTGATCTCGGCGCTGGGGGCAGGCGTACGGCCGATGACCCTGCCCACAGATAACACACGTCGGGTTCTCCTGCCACTGGCTCCCTGATGGAGCGCTCCTAGCTGACTGGCTCCGCGGATGCTTCGGCGGCCTCTTCCTGGAGAAAGAGCCACCGCTGGAACGGGGTGGGAACGCTTCCGGTCGGCGTTCCTCTCTGGCTGATCTCGCTCGGCGCGCGCCTCCTCTGTCTCGTACTGAACCATCTGGGCGCGCTCATAGTACTCATCAAACGTCATCACTCCGTGGGAGGCGATCAAGCCCTTCGCAAACAGGCGCGCCTTGTGGTACTCGTCTCGGGCAGCAAAAGGAATCAAGCTGATGATGCGGGAGAAGTCCCGCTCATACTCCTCCACGGTACGGTTCCCCTGCTTGAGACGCTCCAACTCACGCTCCAAGCTCTGCTTCGTGCTCTCACGAAAGTAGTGGCTGAAGATGATCTCCCAAAACTCCTTCCACGAAGGGGAGGCGGCGAGGTAACGGGTCGTCAGGAGGTGCAACCACCAGTCGTAGGCCTCGTCGTCCAGACAGTGGGTGGCCAACGGGACCTTGTCCTGCTCGTCGATGCAGAGGTCGCGAAAGAGCTTCTCAATCTACAAGATCCAATGCTCGACCGTCCACCATCCTTCTTGCCTGCGAACAAGGGCGGATCGAACCTCCGAAATTCTGCCAATCGCGCTCGGATGTGGGCACCACCCCCAATCACGGGGTCGGCGTCCACACGCGGAACAGCCGACGTAGTCGCTGCCGTCGTCGCGGTCGAGGCCACAAACGGCGTGGGTGCCACGAGAGGGTCTACAGTCATCGGGGCACTCGGCGGAGGAGGAGGAGAGGCTGGAGCGGCAGTCGCCGTAGCCTGCTGCTGCAAGAACTGCTGGAACAAGTCGGAGAGGGTCGTCAGCTGACCCCTCACCTCGGCCACCTCAGCCTCAAGCTGCAGGGTACGGTCAACACCAGGCTGCTCGCCTCCTGCCGGCTCCTCGCTCAAACCAGCCGCAGTAGCCCGAATCTGAACACCGGCAGACGGCTCCGCAGGTGCACGCCCACCACCACGACCAGGACGGGGAGGTCTACCACGACCACGAGCCATCTGCAGCACAGAAACCGCGTAAGAGAAAAGAGGGTCCGCAACACCCAACAAGCGACACGCCGTAAACAAACCCCCGAACTCTCGCGCCTATACATCTTAGGTCTTCCTATAGGTCAGCCTAACCAATGGTTCAGTTACAAGTAAGAATGAATGAGTGTTTGTACCCTTTACGCTCTGATACCATCTCAATCTGTCACGCCCCGGGCTAGTTTTAGAAGCAAAAATACGTGCCAAATTTTTTTTTTTAAAGCCTAGCCCGCGCCACGTACAGACCCGCCACAAATACAGGGTCCACTGTCCACACGGACAGAGCCTCCCCTGTATTTGCACGACGTACACACAATACAAACAGGATCACAACCACCATTCATTCAACACACAAACCAACAACATCACAATCCTTGCTTCTTACAGCTAACAGTCCTTAAATCTTTATGAATCTAAGCAAGTCCTTAGGCGAAGGATGATGCGATGCACAAACAACAGATCATTCTATAAAACTGCTCCTTATCCAAAAGCTTTATTTGAAACCCTAATCTCAATCATTTAAGGATCATTTGAAAATCGTTCTCCACACGAGAACTCTCTTTTGAAATTCCAAAAGCGGATCAATCGAAAACGGTTTGAAAACTGTTTCCCACACGGAAACCTTTATTTGAAAACCGCTACCACAAGGGGTAGAAATCCAAGATACAGAATATTAAGCCATAATTAAACCAGAATAGAGATCTAGTAAGCAAAGTCATCCACAAAGTCTAAGCATGCAATCAACACATAAAAACTGAACCATATCCAAGTCTACTAAGTAAAGGGAGAGTGTCAGGATAGCAACCAAAACGGTGGTAACACAGGTCGGGACCTCTAATGCAGCTATCTAGTCACGTCTCACAACGTCCTGACTCCCACCACCCGGCTCACTTGAAAAAAACAACGATGGCGGGGGGTGAGAACATGTAAACATGTCACCCCTCCCAGTGGGTACCGCAAGCCGACGAAGGCGAGGTGTACACACCGGCGCGGGAGTCAACAGATAGATAGATAGGTAAAACAGTAGCACAAGTAAGCAAGAGTATGAACCATACATGAACGACTACGCTACTGTAAGCAAATAGTATATGCATCAACTGTAGATAGATAAAGAGACCCAATCTCCACCAGGCCACAGGGACGGATCCCTGGCACTGTCACAACCGCTCACTCACAGGCACATAACCTCCGCAGATGCACATGTCGAGAGGCTCACGGGTTGGAAGCACACAACCCTTTTCCGGAAAAGAACACCCCAAGCGGTGGATCAGACCGCTGGCATACGTGAAGTGCTAGAAGAGCTGTGACGATCGATGCAATATGCTCAAACCACAGAACGGCATCTAGTCGAGAATAGCAACGGGACCAAGTCCAAGGATCGCTCGGAACAACAGGCGATCACCACTGACCAACTAGGTCGTCTCAACAAACCATGCAATCACACTACTCTACTAATGGCAAGCTCACAAAAGTAGAGGAAAGGGAGTCTAGTTGTGACGCCCCGGACTTCCCAGAGGGTCACCCATCCTAGGACTACTTCCGTCCTAGCACGCTCAACTCTCTCAACCTCTTGGGCCTAGCCACCACCCAAAATGCTTAAGCCGGGTTGAGAGGTTAGCCCTATTATATCTTTTATATAGGACTACCTGGGGTGTCACACTAGTGAACTAATAATCAACATGCAAGAGAAAGGGATAGAAAGGTATCACCACTATTCCACTGAACCGACTCCGGATCGAAGTACCCACCTGCAGAAATGAGGCGTCTAACACCGACGGCTCACGGGGAAGTCGACTGAACCTACGAGGCACCAACAGGGTCAAGACCCACCGAGTCGACACTAAACACATAGCTCACAACCCGAAACTGATGGATCATCTGGAAAACCCGTCGGGACGATGCCGAAACCACACCGAGCCCCAGAGGGGTACCAACAACCAAACCAAGTCCTCCGCTGTCCCCAAACACACTAAACAAGGTGACAGGACAGCGAGCACAAGCTCGGGGTGCCACGAACACCAACGCACCCGAAACGGCTTTCCGGGTTCTCGAAAAATGCCGATTTGGCACCGGAACCCTTCGTCACTCATCCGCTGTCCTCAAAACTTCGGGACAGCAATGAAGAACAGCCAACGAGGCTATACGACGAAGCCAAGTCACTCACGGAACCAGCAAGTGAGTCGCACGACTAAAACACGCGTTCCGCCGACTATTTCATCGGAAAACGCACCGGAATTCTATCCGGATCTCTGCGAAGGGCGAAGGGGTTGGACAACTAGTCCACAGGGCCTCAAGGGTCATGCCCTTGCTGCTCGCAGCATCACAACGCTGCCACAATCACAAGGACCCCAAAACAAGCAAAATTCACACAATAATAAGCATAAGGAAGGCCGTTTGAGCATTCCGTTCCTCCGCAAGACCTTCCGCAAGCACCAACGGATAGGGAACGACGCAACGGAGGCCGTGCTCACGCCCCCCTGCGACAGGGACAGTCGCAGGCTCAAACAACCCATAAAAACAGCGACAACATGCGATAATAAAGCCCACAAGGGCCAAACAGCGAAACGGCGCGCCAAAACAGCAAAATGAGGTGAGCATGGTGATCAGGGCGTCGCTGCGATCATCGTGCTCACCTTCTCGAGCTTTGGGAGGCAACAGGAAGCTTAAAACCACGCATGCGGCCCAAACCAAGCCAAAACAACCCTGGCCGGAGCAAGCTTGCTCCGGCCGGCTGCCGGCCGACATGCAGCACGCGCGGCGGCCAGGGTCGGACGCGGGGGAGGTCAGGAAGGGGGAGCTCACCTCAACCGGCGGCAGGAAGCGGCGGCGGCGGCGCGGGAAGATCACTTGCTCTCGGGTGGCTAGGGCACGGCTGCGCCGGCAACAAACGGCGGCGGCGGTGTCACGCCCCGCCGTGCCTTAACATCAACTAGGTGGAAGGACAAACCGCACGAGCGCGTGCCCCAGACCCGCCGAACGGATAGAGTCTCTTCTACCACCCAAGGCGTCACAACACAAGCATATCCACGATGTTCCAACTAGGAACGGAGTACAAGAGTTGCACAAGGAAAGCATCAACATAAAGAAGTTCTACTTCTATTACATCACGTTTGCACATTTATACATGCCCAAATTTTTCTTTTCTTTCATTTCCGTTCCATACATCAAGTTTCAAAATCATGGAATATACAAGTTGCATATCATCAATGAAAACCCCTATACTATCAATGTCCAAGACTAGGGGTACAACTCTATGTATCACCAAAATAGAAGGGCTGCTATCTAGAGAGCCAAACCCTTGCCTCGCTCCGCCGCCTCACTCGCGGAAGGACCTGAAAAACGTGGGGTGAGAACTATAAACATAGTTCCCAGTGGGTAAGGCCACCTAAGAGAGAAGCTCGACCCACCAGGTCCAAAAAAACACCATATGCATAAGTTAGATCACAAATGCAATAATTATTTACGTGCTTGTAAATAAACATAAAGGATGCAACCAAATAAAATGTCCATTTTTCATTTTCTCCTAGGTTCATCCTATATTTCACATTGACCAAGTTCAACTACTTGTCATAAACTTATGGTTTCGGAATCGCCGCATCACCATAATAGTTCCAACATCCAAGGAGTGAAATCGTCACCTCCGTGCTCGAGTAGCGAAATCGTCGCATACTCGGGATAGCGAAACCGTCGCATACCCCACCTCAACACCGCCATCACATGGCATGGGTAGCGAAATCGTCGCATACCCGGGATAGCAACCTCGTTGCACATCCCATCTCAACACCGCCATCATATGGCATGGGTAGCGAACTCGTCGCATACTCGGGATAGCAACCTCGTCGCACATCCTATCTCTACACCGCCATCACATGGCATGGGTAGCGAACTCGTCGCATACCCGGGATAGCAACCTTGTCGCACATCCCATCTCAACACCGCCATCACATGGCATGGGTAGCGAACTCGTCGCATACCCGGGATAGCAACCTCGTCGCACATCCCATCTCAACACCGCCATCACATGGCATGGGTAGCGAACTCATCACATACCCGGGATAGCAATCTCGTTGCACATCCCAATCTATCACATTTCACACTTGCCAACCTAAGTCTCATGACCCTAGGTTCAAGTCACTAAGTCTCACATATGTTCAATGACACTAGGTTTACTTTCTCGTTCTCAACCTAGGTTCCATGACTCTAGGTTCCAATCACACATGTTCCAACCTATGTTCTCAACACTAGGTTCCAATCATACATGCAATCACATAACAAGTATAGATAATAGAAATATATTTGAATTCTATAACATGCAATAGGAGCTCATAGCTCTACCTATCATGATTTTCATCTTTGCCAACATGCAAGTCCTAGGGTTCACAATACATACCATTTTATCTTTAAATGGATATTTACCCTAGACATGGAAGTGACCTACTTACTTCGGTAAACACAAACCCACCTCAAGAGCTTCTGAATTCTTGTATTCTTTGAGCTCCTAGGTCTCCAAGCCTTGAGTTCTTGCTTCAACCCAAGCTTCTACAAGAAAATGGTTCGTTACTCATTACGAACCCTATAATCAACTCAATACATGAAATCAAGTGTTCTAACATGATTTCCCTTGCCTCAATTGTAATTCCCGAAGATTCAAATATTTTTAGAACCTCCCATGGCAAAAGCCCCAAATCTACCTAGGGTTTGCATGCATGCAAGCCAAACCCTAGATTTCATGGCCAATCTTCCACCATTTGTGGTTGAGATTGCTTAGGGTTTCCAAAAACCTCATCTTAAAGGATTAAATCCAAGGTTTAAACCCTAAATCACAAGAACTCACCTCAAAGCCCTAGCTCCCAAGCTTTTTCTTACACCAAGAAGCTCCAAATCCACCTTAGAAGCTTTTTCCAAGGTCAAATCCTACACTTCTCCAAACTTTGGAGAGATCTCTAGAGAGAGAAAGTGAGGGAGAGGGAGAGGGAATGTGAGGAGAGTGGAGGAGTAATAAGGAGAGAGATACATCAGCCCCTATACATAGCCCTCCACCATGAAATTACTAAAATACCCCTCACTGGGCATTCTGCCTCAATCGGGTCCGGACCTTGCAAGTTGGGTCCGGACCCCGCACAGGTGACAGTCCACCGCGCAGGCCGGGTCCGGACCTTGGTATCCGGGTCCGAAACCCGTACGCACCCCAACTCGGAAGCCAGCTCGGGTCCGGACCGTGACATCCGGGGCCGGACCGTAGCTGCCCGCGGACTTCATTGTCCGGACCCCAGCTTCCAGGGTCCGGACCTCGTGAGCAGTTTTGCTCCACTTGGTCCCTTTTTCATAATTTTTTGATTTTCGGGTTTCCACTCGCACCCACAATGTTTCGAAACCTTCGGAACCCAATTCCACACCAGCCATTATCGGCTTCCATCGAACTTTATTAAATTTAGCAAAGTTCGCTACGACGCACCGAAATTTTGAGTGCTACAAGCGGTGGTCGGGACGGCGAGCACCGGCAAGAGGGGCTCGCCGGACGTCGGAAGGGAGGTGACCGCGACAGAAAAGGCCGGTGGCGGCGGCGGCCCGAGGCGCTCGACCGCGGCTGCCCTAGTAGCCCTAGCTGCACAGCGGCGGCTGCGGCGGCGCACCGGCGGCACGAGGGCGGCCGGGGAGGAAGGCGATGGCGGCGGAGGTCCACCCGGAGCTGGCCGGAGGTCGCTGCGCCGGCGGGAGGCGGCGGCGGCTCGGGACCAACTCCCACTGCTCGCAGCAGCTCCAGCAGCAGCTAGCTGCGGCGCGGCGGCGCTCGACGGCGGCTCCCGATGGCAGGGCTGGTCGCCGGCAGCTGTGCCACCTCAGGGGAACCTAGGGCATGGGTCCACCCTGGGTGCACACTATAGGGAGAAGAAGAAGGAAGAAGAAGAAGAAAAAGAGAGAAAGAAAGGGAGAGAGTGTTGCCGGAGCTCCCCGCCGGCCAGGGGAGGTCGGCGGCGGTCGGCGGCGCACAAGGAGGTGGGCAGGTGAGCTGAGGAGGGGGTGGCACCCTGCTGGGGGAGAGCTAGGGGAGAGAAGAGAGCAACAATGCAAACTCTCCACTCAGACACACTTAAACACATTGCATAATTGCAAAAAGCCCCCCGAAACCAAGCTATTTAGTCCCGAGTCCCTCACAGCATGCACAAAATGTACAGACATCCCTCCACACTCGATCTCACGCAAAACGGTGCGTGAAAGAGAGTCCAATTCGCGAAACGATCTATCAAGCACTACGACCTCTCAGCGAAGAACTCGCGATATCTCATGATCCGACCGTCGCATGTGCAAACGGATTGCCCCATCACGTTCAGCACTGCCGAGACATCAAATCTACCATTTTGGATCGTCAGAAACGGACTCCGAATTGCGACACAATCCGTCCTCTCTCCTCCAACAAAACTCAAAACCATAAAATAAACAAATAATACATATATATACGTATATATGTACACCTATACATACATATATACATATACAAATACCTATGCATACAAATACAAAGTAGAGAGAGAGAAAACACAGAATTCAAATTCAAATATAAAAATTCGAATTCTCACAGCCCGGCTCCAGACGACGGAGGACAGACCAGCAGCAGACGTCCGCCGAGGCCTCCACGATCACGTTCTCAGGGTCGTGGGTTTTTGGGACGACAGAGGTCTGGTGGATCCCGTCAGCAGGGACGGCAGCAGAGGGGAGCACCGAGATGTGTCATCTGCGGAGGACCACATTGGCATAGGCAGTGCGAGCAGCGAGAGGGCCGGTGTTTTGGGTGTGGTCAGCCAGGACATCTGCGGGCAGCTTTTCCCCGAGCAGCGTCACTAGCACTATCGACAGCATCGGCACCCCCAGTTTATCAGCAGGCCTATGGAGCTCCACCAACTCATAGCCAGACGGACCGGGCTTCTGTTCCACGCCCGGGTGAGCGGCGACAGCAGGCGCAGAGCGGCAGGGCCTTTGCGGCTCAGGTTGAGGACTCCACGGCAGCAGATCATGTGGTGGCAGGTATCATTTTAATTTCTGGCATTAGAGCTCGTGCATTATTTGATACCGATGCATCACATTCATTTATTAGTCGAGCATTTGTATCACTGCATGGGCTAGTGATAGGGCCTTTACCACATGCACGAGAGGTGCAGATTCCCGAGCATGTTTTGCTTGTGGAAGAGTGTTGTTGGGCTTGTCCAGTGCAGCTTGGACCTTGGGTGATGCCCGCAGACCTTTTGGTCTTGGGGCGATTGCAGGATTTTGATGTGGTGCTCGGTATGGATTGGCTAGCGCGCTATTTCGCGACGATCAACTGCGGCGAGAGGACCGTGACGTTTCGCGAGCCAGGCCAGGAGGAGTACGTGTATAGTGGCTGCAGGAGCACATTGTTCGCGACGTGGATTTCGTCGGCACGAGCGAGACAGATGATGAGTCGAGGATGTACTGCATTCCTGGCGACTGTTGTAGAGGTACCCACGGTGGCACCGGAACTCGAGGACATCTCTGTAGTCCGCGAGTTTCCGGACGTGTTTCCCCCGGAGTTGACTGCTATGCCACCGGACAGGGAGGTCGAGTTCGTGATTGACGTAGTCCTAGGAACTGCGCCAATCTCAAAGGCACCCTACCGAATGGCACCAGCTGAGCTGAGAGAGCTTAGGGCGCAGCTTTAGGATTTGATGGATAAAGGGTTTGTGAGACCCAGTGTATCGCCTTGGGGAGCGCCGGTGTTATTCGTGAAGAAGAAGGATGGTTCACTTAGACTTTGTGTGGATTATCGAGAGTTGAATAAAGTGACCATCAAGAATAGGTATCCTTTGTCGCGCATTGATGATCTGTTTGATCAGCTGCAAGGATCTTGTGTCTTCTCGAAGATTGATTTGCAGTCCAGTTACCACCAATTGAAGGTGAAGGCCGAGGATATTCCCAAGACGGCTTTTAGGATCCGGTACGGGCATTATGAGTTTACGGTGATGCCGTTTGGATTGACTAATGCCCCTGCCGTATTTATGGATTTAATGAATCGAGTGTTTAAGCTTTGGACCGGTTTGTGGTGGTGTTTATTGATGATATCCTGATCTACTCTCGAAGTGATGCTGAGCATGAGGAGCACTTGAGGATAGTGCTGCAACTTCTGAGGGAGAAGAAGTTGTATGCCAAGTTGAAGAAGTGCGAGTTCTGGCTCCGAGAGGTAGCTTTCTTGGGCCATGTGATTTCAGCCACTGGAGTGGCGGTGGACCCGCAGAAGATTGATGCTGTTCGGGATTGGCCCAGACCGACGACGGTTACCGAGGTGAGGAGTTTTCTTGGGTTGGCTGGATATTACCGTCGGTTTGTGGAAGACTTTGCGAAGCTCTCCACACCCCTCACTCGTCTGACGAGGAAGGGGATTAGATTTGTTTGGAGTGCCGAGTGCCAGCGTAGCTTTGAGGAGCTGAAGGAGAGACTGATGTCTGCTCCCATCCTTGCCCTTCCAGTTATGGGGGAAGGATTCGTGATTTATAGTGATGCATCACACAATGGCTTGGGATGTGTGTTGATGCAGCATGGTAGGGTAATTGCCTATGTCTCCCGGCAATTGAAGGATTACGAGAAGAATTACCCAACGCATGATTTGGAGCTGGCAGCTGTGGTGTTTGCATTGAAGCCGTGGCGGCACTACTTGTATGGTGAGCACTGTGAGATTTTTACGGATCATAAAAGTCTCAAGTATCTATTCACTCAAAAGGAATTGAACCTGAGGCAACGCCGGTGGTTAAAGTTGTTGAAGGATTATGATATTACTATCCAGTATCACCCCGGCAAGGCGAATGTAGTGGCAGATGCGTTGAGCAGGAAATCAGTGCAGAGCCTTAGTATGATGATTACTCAGCAGGCGGCATTACTTGAGGAGTTGAGGCGGCTTGAGCTTGAGGTAGTGTTCCCTAGGGCTACTGCAAGACTTATGTCTTTGGTTTTGCAGCCCACTTTGTTGGATGGGATCCAGGAGAAATAGAGTATGGACCCCTATTTGATGAAGATTCGAGATCAGATTGCCAGTGGGCAAACAGGGGACTTTAGTGTTGACAGTTCGGGAGTACTGCGGTACAGGGACCGACTGTGTGTGCCTACGGATTCTGAGATCCGAGAGGAGATTTTGAGAGAGGCTCATTACTCGCCTTATACGGTTCACCCCGGTGGAATCAAGATGTATAAAGATTTAAAGGCACACTATTGGTGGAATGGAATGAAGCGGCATATTGGGAGATTTGTGGCTCAGTGTTTGACTTGTCAACAGGTAAAGGCGGAGCACCGAGTACCTGCTGGCAAGCTTCAGAGTCTCCTAATACCCGAGTGGAAGTGGGACCAGATCGCCATGTACTTTGTCGTGGGATTACCGAGGTTGCAGGCTGGTTTCGATGCCATTTGGGTGATAGTGGACAGACTGACCAAGTCTACTCACTTCTTGCCAGTGCAGACTACTTGGTCCAGGGATAGACTTGCTCAGTTTTATTTGGACGAGATAGTGAGGTTGCATGGAGTGCCTACCTCGATTGTCTCAGATCGAGACACACGGTTCGTCTCGCAGTTTTGGAGGAGTCTACATACAGCACTGGGTACTCAGCTTCGATTTAGCACGGCATTTCATCCTCAGACCGATGTTCAGTCTGAGCGGACCATTCAGAATCTGGAGGACATGTTGAGATTTTCAGCAGGTGCAGGTTAGCATCATGTGTTCTTGAGGCTTTTGTATCCCTTTCTTCGGCTCTAAATAGATGGGGGCGAACCTCCCTGAAGCTTTTTACCCCCCTCTCATGCTGAGCCCTGGATAATTGCAGATTAGCCCCTCAAATCTCCCAATTACATCTTTTCCCATTGGAGGCTTTGGATTCCTGCAGAACAGCAGCGTCGACCTGTGGTGTTTCTTCTCGTGTGCTTTGTAGAAGTGTCCAAATCCAACGAAACTTAGTTTGTTGGATTGTGGACTCGTAGAGGAAGGTGTGAAATCCTTCCAATAACATTTTGGACAGGTATGTACGCTGCAGTTGCTGTTTTACTGGACCCCTTGTGTTCTTGAACTGAATTTGGGTTTTCCTTTTATCTTATGGATCCAAATCTCTATGTAGCTAGATTTTTGAAGTGAGGATTGGTTTTCCCTCATCCCCTGCTGGTTTGGAAGTTCTTCCCACCGGAATTGGAGATTCCTAAGGTGAGTTTTAGCTCAGATTTAGAGGTTTAAGCTTAAGTGCTGAATTTATGTATTGTTGATAGATTTCTTGGATTTTTTAATCCAGATTTTGTTGGAAGCTTCATTGATGGATTTAGAGTGATCCCTCACTGTATTTGGGAGGTATGTGACCCTATTCCCTGGGCTAGACTTGTGGGAATTCCAGGAATTAAGCTAGAAGTGTTATTTACTTAGTTGCTGGAACTTCTGGATGCAGTTTTGGAGGATCCAGAAGTTGGGTCCGAATCTTTGCAAAGGCTTTTTGGAGATCGATTCGAACTCGCTTTTGGCTGTGATTTGGTGGGATTGTTCTCGAGCCCTTGCTTGTGAGTTGGGTGAATTTTCACTGCATTTGGACTTAGAATTTTGATTTTATCGCATGTTGAACCACTGTTGGTCGTGCTGCCAGGCTGCAGTTCTGGGCTGATGTTCTGGGCGCCCAGAACTTGAGCAGGGAGGATCCGAATCGTGATTAGGTTGGTTTGAGCCCGGTTTCAGCTGGCTTTGATTGAAGGCCTTCCACTCGACTCCTAGCCTTTGTTGGATAGCTTTTGAGGTGGGTTGATGTTGCCGAAAACTTCAAAATTCCTCCTAAGTTGTAGAGAGTGCAGCATGTTGTTTTATCATCAGATTTTTTATGTTAGTAGCTCGAATTCATGAATTTGTATGTGTTTATGAAATCTGAATTTGGAGCATAAATTAATAATTTATAGACATGATTTTACATGCTGAACTGAGATTTGACTTAGGAGAAAACTCGTGAACCTACAACCGTCACTTTTCGAAACTGTTATCAGATTTAGCTCTAGGAGTCGTTTCTGTTCTTGTATCACCGCTGTTAGTGCGAGGTGGATACTTAGATTGTTGTAGGACGAGTTTACGCTCGTGTTGAGATGCCGAGCTTGTGTTTACAGCAGGGTTAGGCTGTTTTGTATTACCGGGTGCCGTCGGGGTTGACGGTGGACCCAGATTCTTGTTTTAGAATCAGTTTGTGCCGAGGGCACGTGAGCTTGGAGTCTTTGACCAATTTGACCCCTTTTTATTTGATTATAGCCTGCCGGAGCCTGATTGTGCTCGACAGAGATACGCTTTTTAACTCGGTTGGGTAGCTCCCCCGAGTGCCGCTCCGGAGTGAGGCCTCTCATGCGTTGATATCGCTGCAGATTAGTGGATATGATTCTTGGACCGGCTACCTTTTGGTAGTGTGCGGTGTGGATAGGCTTTTGGCTGGACGAGCCTTTTTGGGCAGTTCCGTTAGATATGGTCAGGAGTGACTATTCACATTAGTGATGCTTATACTTTGAGAGTATGACTTGGATAGTGGTAGGGTAGTGGCATTTCAGCTGTAGAGTTTATTCCAGCTTACTTTATTATTTCTTTACCTACCAGCTATACTGTTAGTCTCGTAGACTTAGTGGGTGGACTGTTGGGGTCGGTAGTGGTACCCACTGAGGACTACTTCTTTTGATAGTAGTTCTCACACTCATTGTTGCAGCTTTTTCTTGCAGAGCCTTCGTCTGTTGCGGCTGCTGCTTCTGTTCCTGCGGATTGAGGTAAGGGAGTTGCGAGCTAGATCCCTACCATTCCCAATTTTTTCTAGAGGAGGACCCTACTGGAGATAGTTTTATTTTGAGTTGTGCCATGTACATATAGTGTGAACTGGTTGTTCCTGTGAGAGATGGACTTGTACCTATTTTGGCTTTGGAGGAACTGTTTTATTTTGGATCCTATATGTATAGGTGGCTTTTGTTCTGTTAGTATGATCTTATTTCAGCTTTATATCTCTTGTACTTGCTTGTATGCTTTGTTACAGGTTAGCTATCGCTTCGTATATATAGAAAATTCTATGTATACGGCGGATCTGTTGGCGAGCCTGGGGAAACGAGTAATCCGGGGCGTGACATGCAAGCCATGAGCCATAGGAAAATGGAGTAGATAAGAGCAAATTAAGGTTGGATAATTAGAGCGATGTTACCAACTGGCGACTGGTGAAAGTAGAATTGAGTTGATAAAGGCTTGTTTCATGGTTGTTCCCTTCGCCAGTTGATGAGAAGGAGATTAAATGGCTAGAGCAAGGTAAGGGTAGGCGGCCTATCATAGACATGATACCCTTGTTCGTCCAAGTGGGAGGACATGTGATGTGGCTCATAGAAGTATGTCAATTTAAGTTGATGATTAGGCATAAAGTGTTTGCACCCTACATAGAATATATTTGTGTATAACCTCCTAGGAGATTGTAAGTTTGGTAGGCTTACTGGATGAGTAACTTAATTGCAAAATGAGATGTAAAATATTGCACCTAATGTGGGTCGATAGCAAAGAGTGTCGACAATCGAAGAATGAAATATGTAGTATGTAATTGATGATGCATAAGGTACTATTGGAGGAAATCTATCGATGATCATGGCATGAAAAATCCTTTGAGAAGATGTAAAGGTTGGAATGACCTCTTAGTATATATCTGAATCTAGGTTAATCCTGAGAAACATCTAAGAAAGGGAGGAAATGTTTTTGACGTGGATTGATCTCTTCTTTGTCCCTAGGATACTAGTGTGGATTAGTGTCGACAATTAAACTAAATATGATGTAGTTGGATTGTCAAGACAAATTAGGGTTCTATTTATTTAGAAATGGGGTAAATGATTAGGTGCATGTGGACTTTGGAACATGGGTAGAGATACGTGTGGTATCTAGCTGAATTGGAACTTGAGACGTTTAAATAGTGATATATCTAAGTTGAAATCCAAGATGGACGCTTTGAGATGAAAGGTCAAGGTCGGATACTACTAAGGAGCATTTAGGTCTGTGATGAATTTCTGTATTATCCCTAAAAAATGTTGAACTTTGGGTGTCATGACAAGTTATATCATGACCTTCCCAAAGTGTTTATTTGGAGTGATGCTTCTTTGACTCCGTATGTGGTACGTGGATTAGTACAATGTCTTTCGGCCCTCCATGAGGTGTAGGGTGAAGTGGAACTAGTCAAACTATGGCTGGAAATGCGAGATATTCCACGATCGATGGATTGCTAGCTGTTCACTAGCGTTGAATCGAGCACTAAGTGTGGAAAGACTCATGATGAGTCTAGTGACAAGCAGTGATAGAGAGAGTATTGGGATAGGTTATGGTAGTTCAGAGAACTTTCTTTCCAAGATGATGATTTCAAAGTACTTGTGAGATGAGGGGTGAACGACGGATGTGAGAGCTTCATGGGTACACTAGATATTGTGTATGAGGACATAAACAAAGTAGAGTCATTATCTCCCTCTAGTGATTGGATGATGGGTGCGATGACCGCTAAATCTGGACAAGGTAGCCTTGTGGCGTCACAACTCAAGATAGAGGAGTGCACCCGATTGGTGTGGTGTATTGAAGCAGGATTGCTCAATGGTTGCAGCCAATACGGGATTGAATAGAAAAGACATGTAGTGTGCTCACTTTCAGAGTTGTCATGGGGCATAGATTGAAGATGCATCTGAATGGTGTTTACTGGCAATAGCACTCAGGTGTTGGCCAAGAATGAAGAAAGCCAAGGACCACTCAAGAGGCTAGTAATTCATGCTAGATGCCTAGTGGCTAGTGTTTGTTGCTCAGTGAAGCGGAGCCTCGGGTTAAGAGAATTTGAGCTAGGTATTTGATTATTGGAATTAAATCGAGAATCATTTTTGTGAGGTGGATTCTAGGTGAGCATCTAAAAGTGGGACGACTGAGGCATATTGCACCGAGGGCATCTTGATAATGTGCCAATGGCTAGATGGTATTGCTTGATGATTATCCGTGTTTTGACCATGTGAGAACTGTGGGCCTAGGGTCTTGGAGACAGGCGCGGTTGGTAATTTGTGACAACAGTCCTAGACCTGAGGTAGGGCTTGGTTGGGATGTGCGATCAGGATGGTAGTTTAAACTATGATCTAAGAACATAGAGAATTACATGCAAGTAGGTAGTGGTGTGGAGCTCTCTAGCCATTTTTTTTGTTTGTTTCGAGTGTGCTCAGAAGTCCCAACTATGGATTTCGCCATGTCAGGAGTGAACCAATATGTGTGAGTATGAGTATATTATCTGGTACTAATTGGGGCATATGAATGTTGACTATCCTGCTTCTCTAACGAATGGTGGTAGCATTGTGTGGAGCAATTGAGGAGGGCAGCCTAGAGAGAAAAGGCTAGGTTTAAGTGTTTGCCCTGATGACGGCCTTTATCTATGACAATGTTCTTGTAATAGACTATATAGTGTGTAGTGTACCAGATTTTTAATATAAAAATTAGTGAAAATAAAAATAGTATGAGATACTATTTTTATTGGACTTACAGAAGTAAAATATAAGTTGGAAATGAGTTATACTGAAATTGGAATGAAAACAAGAGATTTATAATTTTCTGCCGGAACGGGACTAAACTTTTAGCAGAAAATTCACAGTGTCAGAAAATTATGAAAATTTGAGAATATGTCAGAATTATTTTTCTGAGGATAGGCTTAAAGTTTCATGTCATTCCGACACTCAGAAAGTGAAAATAAAATATAACAGCAATTTGCTAGAGATTTTAGTCGGTAGAGCTTTCGGTGACCAAAAATGGTCCGAAACTGAAAAGTTAAGATCACGTTCTCCTAATTGACTTTAATTGAGCATGTCTGTCAAATTTGGGTGCAAACGGATATTCAGAAGGACTCAAACTGAAGTTATCAGATTCTGAACTGGACTAAAGTGTAAGTTGCATGGTGTTGGAGGACCTATATGTAAAACCCACACCTCCTCCTTTTGTTTTGCCCCCACGAAAGAGAGAGAGGAGAGTCCTCTCTCTTTCTCACTTCCTCTCATTCTCTCCCACACCACACCCTCAAACATGAGAGTTTCTCTCTCTTTCTCTCAAACCCTCTCCCCTAGCTCTCTCTCTCTAGCAATTTCTCCATTAAAGATGAGAGGTTGGAGGAGATTAAGTTGGAGAAGAAGCTTGGTGAAGCAAGCTCTTTAATGGTGGGATCAAGCTTGGAGAGCAAGGTGGCCATGGTGAGTTCTCATGGTTAGAGCTTAGGATTTGGATTAATCCTTTGAGAATGATGTTTTTGAAAGCTCTAGATAATTCTAAACTAGATTGGGTAAAGATTTATCATAGATTGTGGGGCTTTCTTGTAGAACATGAACCCTAGAGCTTGAATTTGGGATTTTTGTCCCTAATGGGTTTTGATCTAAATTGATCTTGTAAAATCTTAATTGAAGGATAATTCGACGCGGAGGACAACTTCGTTTTGGACTACAACTGTAGTACACTGAATTTCAGTGCATCGTACCGAACTTCTACAAATTATGGAGTTCCCATGGAAAAATAGCAAGAGAGGCTATATGTGATGGTTCAGCCAAGTTTGGGACTTGTGAGAAGTGTTTTCGGCGCAAATGAGGGGCGAAAACGGACTTCGAAAAGTTAAAACTGCTAAACTTGTGAAGTCTGCACTGGATTCCGGTATGTGGACCTCCATACCGGTACTGAAGTGATTAGTACCAGTATGTGATGATGGTATACCGGAATGCCATGGTTGAAACCGAGAACCCAGCTCTCGGGTTCTACGGAATCCTCCGGGGTATACCGGAATAGCACCCGTATACCGGTATGCAATGCACATACCGGTATACAGTGTTACGAAATTCCAGTTTTGGCTCGTTGAAGGTGTTTAAGTGTGGAGAGGGGCAAATGGGTCTTTTCACACTCGAGGGAGTGTTAGAAAGGCAGGGAACACCCCCCTTTCTCAGTCATCTTCCTCCTCTACTTCTCCTCTTCATCTCCTTCACTTTCTCTCTCTAGAGATCTCTCCAAAACTTGGAGAAAAAGGTGGATTGATCTTGGAAAAGGCTTCCAAAGGAGAAAAGAAGCTTCTTGGTGCAAGAAGAAGCTTGGGGAACTCGTGGTTAAGGTTAGTTCCTCACGTTTTGGGTTCAAACCTTGGATTTAATCCTTTGAAATGAGGTTTTTGGGAACCCTAGGCAATCCAAAACACAAAATGTGGAGTTTGGCCAAGAAATTTTGAGGTTCTACATGCATGCATGTGAAACCTAGGTTAAATGAAGGTTTTTGCCATGGAAGGTTCTAAAAATATTTGGACCTTCGGGAATTGCAATTGAGGCATAGGAAATCATGTTAGAACACTTGATTTCAAGTATTGAGTTGAATTATGGGTTCGTAACGAGTAACGAACCGTTTTCTTGTAGAAGCTTGGGTTGAAGCAAGAACTCAAGGCTTGGACACTTAGGGGCTTGAAGAATACAAGAATTTGGAAGCTCTTAAGGTGGGTTTGTGTTTACCGAAGTGATTAGGTCACTTCCATGTCTAGGGTAAATATTCATTTAAAGATAAAATGGTATGTGTTGTGAACCCTAGAATTTGCATGTTGGCAAAGGTAAAATCATGATAGGTAGAGCAATGAGCTCCTATTGCATGATATAGAATTCAAGTATAATTCAATTATCTATACTTGTTGCATGGTTGCATGTATGATTAAACCTAGCGTCATTGAACATAGGTTGGAACATGTGAGAATAGAATCTAGTGTTATTGAACATAGGTTGGAACATGTGAGAATAGAACCTAGTGTTATTGAACATAGGTTGGAACATGTGAGAATAGAACCTAGTGTCATTGAACATAGGTTGGAACATGTGAGAATAGAACCTAGTGTTATTGAACATAGGTTGGAACATGTGAGAATGGAACCTAGTGTCATTGAACATAGGTTGGACATGAGATTGGAACCTAGAGTCATGGAACCTAGGTTGAGAATGAGAAAGTAAACCTAGTGTTATTGAACATAGGTGAGACTTAGTGACTTGAACCTAAGGTCATGAGACTTAGGTTGGCAAGTGAAGAAAATGTGAACAACGGGATGTGCGACGATTTTGCTATCCCGGGTAGTCGATGATTTCGCTCCCATGCCATGAGTTGGCGGTGTTGTGTCACGCCCCGGGGCCCCAGCGGAAGCCCACCCGGGCGCATGCACAGACCCGCCGTGTACACAAGTAACCCAATGCACACAAGGCGTCTAAAACAACATACAAGAAAGGAATAAAGCGAGTAATCCTATCATGATAATCAGAGCATACATACTAAACAAGTAAGGTCTCAAGGTGGAAGTATGAAATACCATAAAAGAGTAAAACCACAACATAAGTTTAATACAACAATATACCCAAAACGGGACATAGGGTAGTCTCTACAAAAGTGGTCGATACAAAAACACCTCCCAAATAAAATACAAGAAAGGTGCTCTACCTAGTCGCTAGCTCCCTCACGCACTAGCTAGACGCGATGCCCTTGCCGCGATCCCTAGCCTCTCCCGCAGTGGAAGGCTCTGAAATAAAACAACAAACCCCAGGGGGATGAGAACTATTATTCAATAGTTCCCAGTGGGTAAGCCGCCGAGAGGAGCGGAGTACACAACTAGGTCAAGTGAGGCAAAGTAAGGGTTAGGTACAAATAAGCATAATTATAAATGAATTTTGGTACTACTATGCCTCAAGATATGATCATATAAACATGAACTATTCTACCCAAGCACATGTGTAAGTATGCAATATTTCACCTCTTACTATATGAATGTTCACTTTTGCATATAACTATAAATATGTAATCATAAAGAATACAATAAAGGGATGTTCACTTGTGCCGAGCCTAATGGCTCCGTGGTAGTCAACACCTTCACGCTTTGGTGAGCCTTACCCACGGCGGTTCCATTTCGGCGCTCTCTCTAACACACGGGCGAAATAACTGTCGCGAGGCCAACTCCGGAGTGCCGGCTTGTAGGGAGCGACCCTCACAAGCATGTGTAAACGAGCATAGTGGCAAACAAGCAACAATCAACCACATAAAATCTCTCATCATGTCTAAAAACATGGAATACCAACTAATGTCCAAGACTAGATCATAATGTCAATCTTGTTATTCAGCTAGGTGGAATGTCATATGTCAAATATACACTACAACTAGTCCAACATACCAAGTGTCAAAGAGTGTTTCCAAGTTCGTTGTTCATCTAATGCCACACATGTCTCTACTCATTTAAGTAAGTATTTCAACAAGTACATAAGTGAAATATTCTATTCCCATAGCCATTCATGATGCACTATGCATAAACTATGCAAACCTCCTACTACATAGGATGTCTAATTTTCATATATATAGCACATGGATAATATGCACTCTAAAATTCTACCATGTCATAATTAGTATGAATATGCACTAATTTAAGCTCTTAAGCTACAATGAAGACATAGGGGAAATTCACCCATTTCGGTAAGGTCAAACCCACCGGAGACCCTTCGGAACCTCGCAGTATCCGAAAATAAAGTTGCCTCCTCGATTTCTAGCACCCTAAAGAAGATTTCTACGGTGTTAGAAACGTCGAACGAACATTTTGAAAAACGTCATAATAAAAAGGGGAAAAAGGGTGAAATTACCTTAGATCAAGAATCTCTTGTCCAAAAACCCAAAATGAAGTTAGGAAGCTTCAAATCCAACCTAACATAACATTCTACACCCATAAATTCCCATTCAAAAGCCTAGAATCAAGAAACCCTAAAAACAAACCCTAGGTTTACCATAATAAGGTTTCATCAATAAAAACCCAAATAAACTCCAAAAGAGGGTTAAAAAGAGGAAAACTCACCTCTTTAAAGCTCCAAGCTAGGTCCAAGGGAGCTAGGGTTGGAGATAAACCTCAAACAAGCTCTCCTCTCCTCCACCACGTTCCTCCAAGAGCAAGCTAGCAAGCTTGAGTGCAAAGGAGAAGGAAAAAGAGATCAAATCCTAGGTTTCATCACCAAGGAAACAAGAATCTAGAGAGAGAAAGGGAGAAAAACCCTTACCTCCTTCTCCTAAGTCCACAGCACAAATGGCTGTGAGGGGGGGTTGTGAAGGGTTAAGTTACATGTTGTAACAATTGCCCTAACACCCCTCCAAAAGCCAACATTCGCAAAACAGCTCAAAACAGAATTTTCGGCGTTGTATACCGGTATGCGTATGGGCATACCGGTATCTGGCCAGAAATCCCGCAAACCCGAGCCTCGGCCAAACAGGCCATGCGAAGGGATTCCGGTACTAGAAATCGCAGTACCGGTACTAATCACTTCAGTACCGGTATGTGATTTGCACATACCGGTATGCAATGTCAAACCTGCAATTTTTACAGATTTGACCCCCGGAGTCCGTTTTCGCACTTCTTAAGTCCCGAAAACGCTCTCAAGAGCTCGAATCACAACCAAAACCTCCAGGTTAGCACGAAACGCTAATCTCACACTAGAACCTTGCAATTTGCTAAAGTTCAGTGTACTACATACACCCCTCCTAAAAAGGAGTTTCGTCTGCGAAACTAGAAGTCAAATACCTTAGGATTCCATCTGAAAAAGATGGGGGTATCGCTCCAGCAGTGAGCTCTCCAGCTCCCAAGTGGCTTCGCGCTCGTCGTGGTTGCTCCAAAGCACCTTCACATAAGGGATCTCCCGATTCCGGAGCTTCTTCACCTCGCGAGCTAGAATCTTCATCGGATATTCCTCGAAACTCAAGTCTTCACGCAATTCCAACGGAGTGGAGTCCAAAACATGAGTCGGGTCGAAAACATATTTCCGAAGCAAGGACACATGGAACACGTTGTGTACTCCCGATAGATTCGGCGGCAAGGCAAGTCGATACACTACCGGGTCTACCCGTTCCAAAACTTCAAAGGGTCCAATAAAACGAGGACTAAGCTTTCCCCGAATACCAAATCTCTTAATTCCCTTTGTCGGTGATACCTTTAGGAAGATATGATCTCCTACTTGGAACTCCAATTCCCGCCGACGCTTATCAGCATAACTCTTTTGGCGACTTTGAGCTGTAATCAATCTTTGTCGAGCAATGCGAACTTTATCTTCAGCTTCCTGCAGCACATCGGGACCCAAAACTAGCTTCTCACCAACTTCACTCCAATGAAGCGGTGATCAGCACTTCCTTCCATATAGAGCTTCGAAAGGTGCCATCTTAATGCTTGCTTGATAACTATTGTTATAAGCAAACTCTGCCATAGGTAGGTGTTGATGCCATCCACCTTGATAATCAATTACACAAGCTCGAAGCATATCCTCCAAGATCTGAATGGTATGCTCAGACTGCCCATCGCTCTGAGAGTGGAATGCTGTGCTGAAATCCAGGCGAGTGCCCAACGCGTCATGTAAACTTTTCCAAAAGTGCGACACAAATCTAGTATCTCTATCCGATACAATCGATGTAGGTACACCATGAAGCCGCACCACTTCATCAAGATAGACTAGTGCAAGTTTCTCACCCGTCCACGTAGTGTGTATAGGGATAAAGTGCGCTGATTTAGTCAATCTATCCACAATCACCCACACTGCGGCATGCCCGGCTTGAGAGCGAGGCAAACCCGTAACAAAATCCATAGTAATTAGCTCCCACTTCCAAACCGGTATCGGTAAACTTTGGAGCTTTCCCGCGGGGAGTCTACGTTCAGCTTTCACTTGTTGACAAGTTAAACATCGAGCCACAAACTCGCCAACATCTTTCTTCATTCCGGGCCACCAATAGTGCAGTTTCAAATCCTTGTACATTTTTGTGCCACCCGGATGCACGGTGTAAGGCGCTCGGTGAGCTTCTGTGAGTATCCTTTCTCTAATCTCAGCTTCCGCCGGTACACATAATCAATTTAGGAATCGTAGCATTCCTTGGTCGTCTACAAGAAAATCACTAGCACGATTTTCGCCGATTTTGGTTCGAATCCTTTGCAATTCAGGATCGAGAGCTTGCTTTTCCTTAATCCATTCAAGTAAGGTAGGTTGCACTACCAATGCCATTAATCTCACGGGTGTATCGGGAGCTACCACTTCCAAATCCATTCGTCGCAATTCCGCCAGTAGCGGGGGTTGAGTAACCAGTAACATAGCTAAGTTTTCTATTGATTTGCGACTCAAAGCATCTGCTACTACATTTGCTTTCCCCGGGTGGTAGAGGATAGTCAAATCATAGTCTTTAAGTAGCTCCAACCATCTTCGCTGCCTCAAATTTAGTTCCTTCTGTGTGAACAGATACTTTAGGCTCTTATGGTCGGTGTAGACTTCACAACGCTCGCCATAAAGATAATGACGCCAAAGCTTCAAAGCGAACACCACAGCCGCTAACTCCAAGTCGTGGGTTGGATAATTCTTTTCATAATCCTTAAGTTGACGGAAAGCATAAGCTATTACTTTTCCGTCCTGCATCAAAACACAACCCAAACCATTAAGCGAAGCATCGCTATAAATCACATACCCTGCTCCCGCAATAGGTAAAGTCAAGATCGGGGCGGTTGTCAGGCGCTCCTTCAACTCTAAGAAGCTTCTATCACATAAGTCATTCCAAATGAACTTAGTTCCTTTGTGTGTGAGTCGAGTGAGAGGCATAGATAATTTAGCGAATCCCTCGACAAACCTCCGGTAATATCCGGCTAGACCAATAAAACTTCGAATCTCGGTTACATTGGTTGGTCTACGCCAATCCTTGATCGCCTCAATATTCTTAGGATCCACAGCTACACCATCTCTTAATATTACATGTCCCAAAAAGGATACTTCGCGGAGCCAAAATTCACACTTCTTCAATTTAGCAAAAAGTTTCTTCTCCCGAAGTACTTGCAACACTTGCCTCAAATGATCCCCATGTTCCTCGTCGCTTCGAGAATACACCAAGATGTCATCGATGAACACCACCACAAACCTGTCTAAGTAAGGCTTAAAGACACGGTTCATTAGATCCATAAAAGCTGTCGGGGCATTGGTAAGCCCAAACGGCATAATAGTAAACTCATAATGTCCATACCGTGTTCGAAAAGCCGTCACGGGCACATCATCAGCCTTGATCCTGAGTTGGTGATAACCAGATCGTAAATCTATCTTGGAATACACCAAAGATCCTTGCAATTGATCAAACAGGTCGTCGATTCTCGGTAGTGGATACCTATTCTTGATCGTAACCTTGTTAAGCTCACGATAATCCACGCATAGACGAAGGGATCCATCCTTCTTCTTCACAAATAAAACCGGCGCTCCCCAAGGTGAAACACTTGGTCTAATAAAACCCTTGTCCAACAAGTCTAGCAACTGCGCTTTCAATTCCTTGAGCTCGGCAGGTGCCATCCTATAGGGTGCTTTTGAAATCGGGGTAGTTCCGTGAATGAGATCTACCACGAATTCAATTTCCCTATCCGGTGGCATACCCGGAAGATCAGCCGGAAACACATCGACGAATTCCCGCACAACGGGTATGTCCTCAATCCGCGGGGTATCGCCGTCCCTCAGAACAACGCTAGCTAAGTATGCTACACAACCACTCCGAATTAAGTGCTTAGCCCGCGTAGAAGAGATAGTCATCGCGAACAGCGAACACTTGCACACTCGGAACACAACTTCATCTTTTCCGGGCTCCCGAAAAGTCACAATCTGATCCTTGCAATCGATTGTGGCGTAGTATTTAGTAAGCCAATCCATGCCCAATACTACGTCGAACTCACCAAGCTTTCGCAAAGCTAACAAATCAATCGGCATAATCCAATCCCCTACTCTAACAGGGCAACTAGGGCAAAACTCCCGTATATCCAAAATATGGTCGGGGACGATAACATTTCCCGGATGCAAGGTAGGTACAATCTCGATGCCATGCAACTCGGCAAACAGCCGATCAATAAAAGAATGCGATGCACCAGTATCGAATAAAGCTCTAACTCTGATTTCATTAATTAAAATGATACCTGCGACGACCTCCTCTGGTGCTGTCGCCTCCACGGCCTGAGCCGCAAACATGCGCCCACTAGGCGCCTGTCGAGATCCCTCAGTCTGACGCTGAAAGGGCGGTCGCCCCGCCGAGTGATGAATAGGTGGGGCCCTTCGGCCCTGACCCGGTGGTGCCGGTGCTGAAGCTGACGAAGGTGCTGGGGAAAAACCTCTCGGGCACTCCGCTCGAAGGTGACCCTCCTGGCCACACTTAAAACACTTGCCACCACGTTGCGGGCATTGGGGTGGAAAATGGGGACCACCACAAATGACGCAACGCGGCGGCTTTCGGTAATCCGGTGCTCCGCGCGGTGGAGCCGAGCCGCGCCCACCCGATTGGCTCCTCGGGTGCTTCGGTGGTTTCCTTGAGTAACTCTTGCTACCTCCTTCGCCCGCTGGCCTCTTACCCCTTAGTCTGTCCCAAGCTTCGATCTCCTCTTTTGCAATTTCCGCGCCCTTTTCCACAACCAAGGCGCGATTCACCACCTCTCGAAAAGTCTGCAATCCCGCCGCTTGCACCAATCTATAAATCGACGGTCGAAGGCCCGCTTCGAAGATACGAGCCTTATCCTCGTCATTCCTCACCACATAAGGCACGCAGTGCAACAGACGAGAAAACTCTCGTTCATACTCCGTCACCGTCATGTCCCGCTGGCGCAAGTTGCGCAAATCCCTCTCCATCTGCCTCTTGACACTCGGAGGAAAATAGTTCGACAACAAAAGATCCTTGAACCGGCTCCAAGTAATGGCCGCCAAGTCGGTGTTCGGGTCATCCCGAATGTCCGCCCACCATCGATATGCCGCGCCGTCTAGGTGATACGTGGCCAACCATACCTTGTTCTGCTCCTCCACAAAAGTATCATGAAAAAGCTTTTCCATGTGGAGAACCCACTTCTCCACCATCCAATGGTCCGCCTTCTCGCCATCGAAAACTTGAGGATTACACCTTCGAAACTCATTTAAACGATCCATCAGTCTATCTCGTTCGGCCCCGGTCACCATCATAGGCAAAACCGTCCTCGCCGGTGATGCCCGAAACGGGGGTGTCACGGCCGTCTCCTCCCTCGGCTCGGTACTAGGCGCCACAGATGCCGGCCCAGGTACGGGCGCCGATGTTCCTGCAGTAACATCTCCAGCTGGCGTGGGTGGCGTAGGATCCTGAGCAGTCCGGGTAGTAGTCTGCTGTAGCAATAATTCCTCCATCCTCTTCATCCTCGCCTCCTGTCGACATGCGGCATCGGCTTGCTGTTGAGCCGCAGTCGCCTGCTGCGCCACCAGACCCGTCAACAACGTCAACTGGTCTCTCAACTCGCGGACCTCACTGGATCCGGAGGTTGCAGAGGTCTCCACTTCCTCTGCGTCGGCTGCCGCTGCCATCTCGGTCGATTGAGAACGAGTAGTCGGCATAACAAGCTACAATAACATAGAATGCGCAAGTTAGAAAAACTTACGCTAACGAAACCCCACTCAAACAATAAAATCCCCAATCATGCGAAAGTAAATGAAGTGAGCTCCTAACTAATTCCCGATGTCACGTTGTCGGCCGCCAACGTGACCTCCTAAGAGTTAGGTGTCACACACTTCGATCAAACTCCAACTACTTGGAGAATAAGGACACAACCCAATTGTGTTACTTTCGCCATAGTCATTCTCGTCTCTCACGAGTCTAAATCCTATAGTCCAACCGGCCTAAGGTTTTCTAGGTCCACAATGACTTAACCCTAGGCTCTGATACCACTATAATCTGTCACCCCCCGGGGCCCCAGCGGAAGCCCACCCGGGCGCATGCACAGACCCGCCGTGTACACAAGTAACCCAATGCACACAAGGCGTCTAAAACAACATACAAGAAAGGAATAAAGCGAGTAATCCTATCATGATAATCAGAGCATACATACTAAACAAGTAAGGTCTCAAGGTGGAAGTATGAAATACCATAAAAGAGTAAAACCACAACATAAGTTTAATACAACAATATACCCAAAACGGGACATAGGGTAGTCTCTACAAAAGTGGTCGATACAAAAACACCTCCCAAATAAAATACAAGAAAGGTGCTCCACCTAGTCGCTAGCTCCCTCACGCACTAGCTAGACGCGATGCCCTTGCCGCGATCCCTAGCCTCTCCCGCAGTGGAAGGCTCTGAAATAAAACAACAAACCCCAGGGGGATGAGAACTATTATTCAATAGTTCCCAGTGGGTAAGCCGCCGAGAGGAGCGGAGTACACCACTAGGTCAAGTGAGGCAAAGTAAGGGTTAGGTACAAATAAGCATAATTATAAATGAATTTTGGTACTACTATGCCTCAAGATATGATCATATAAACATGAACTATTCTACCCAAGCACATGTGTAAGTATGCAATATTTCACCTCTTACTATATGAATGTTCACTTTTGCATATAACTATAAATATGTAATCATAAAGAATACAATAAAGGGATGTTCACTTGTGCCGAGCCTAATGGCTCTGTGGTAGTCAACACCTTCACGCTTTGGTGAGCCTTACCCACGGCGGTTCCATTTCGGCGCTCTCTCTAACACACGGGCGAAATAACTGTCGCGAGGCCAACTCCGGAGTGCCGACTTGTAGGGAGCGACCCTCACAAGCATGTGTAAACGAGCATAGTGGCAAACAAGCAACAATCAACCACATAAAATCTCTCATCATGTCTAAAAACATGGAATACCAACTAATGTCCAAGACTAGATCACAATGTCAATCTTGTTATTCATCTAGGTGGAATGTCATATGTCAAATATACACTACAACTAGTCCAACATACCAAGTGTCAAAGAGTGTTTCCAAGTTCGTTGTTCATCTAATGCCACACATGTCTCTACTCATTTAAGTAAGTATTTCAACAAGTACATAAGTGAAATATTCTATTCCCATAGCCATTCATGATGCACTATGCATAAACTATGCAAACCTCCTACTACATAGGATGTCTAATTTATATATATATAGCACATGGATAATATGCACTCTAAAATTCTACCATGTCATAATTAGTATGAATATGCACTAATTTAAGCTCTTAAGCTACAATGAAGACATAGGGGGAATTCACCCATTTCGGTGAGGTCAAACCCACCGGAGACCCTTCGGAACCTCGCAGTATCCGAAAACAAAGTTGCCCCCTCGATTTCTAGCACCCTAAAGAAGATTTCTACGGTGTTAGAAACGTCGAACGAACATTTCGAAAAACGTCATAATAAAAAGGGGAAAAAGGGTAAAATTATCTTAGATCAAGAATCTCTTGTCCAAAAACCCAAAATGAAGTTAGGAAGCTTCAAATCCAACCTAACATAACATTCTACACCCATCAATTCCCATTCAAAAGCCTAGAATCAAGAAACCCTAAAAACAAACCCTAGGTTTACCATAATAAGGTTTCATCAATAAAAACCCAAATAAACTCCAAAAGAGGGTTAAAAAGAGGAAAACTCACCTCTTTAAAGCTCCAAGCTAGGTCCAAGGGAGCTAGGGTTGGAGATAAACCTCAAACAAGCTCTCCTCTCCTCCACCACGTTCCTCCAAGAGCAAGCTAGCAAGCTTGAGTGCAAAGGAGAAGGAAAAAGAGATCAAACCCTAGGTTTCATCACCAAGGAAACAAGAATCTAGAGAGAGAAAGGGAGAAAAACCCTTACCTCCTTCTCCTAAGTCCACAGCACAAATGGCTGTGAGGGGGGGTTGTGAAGGGTTTAGTTACATGTTGTAACAATTGCCCTAACACCCCTCCAAAAGCCAACATTCGCAAAACAGCTCAAAACAGAATTTTCGGCGTTGTATACCGGTATGCGTATGGGCATACCGGTATCTGGCTAGAAATCCCGCAAACCCGAGCCTCGGCCAAACAGGCCATGCGAAGGGATTCCGGTACTAGAAATCGCAGTACCGGTACTAATCACTTCAGTACCGGTATGCGATTTGCACATACCGGTATGCAATGTCAAACCTGCAATTCTTACAGATTTGACCCCCGGAGTCCGTTTTCGCACTTCTTAAGTCCCGAAAACGCTCTCAAGAGCTCGAATCACAACCAAAAACTCCAGGTTAGCACGAAACGCTAATCTCACACTAGAACCTTGCAATTTGCTAAAGTTCAGTATACTACATGTTGACACGGGATGTGCGACGATTTTGCTATCCCGCGTATGCGACGATTTCGCTACCACGCCATGAGTTGGCGGTGTCGAGATGGGATGTGCGACGAGGTTGCTATCCTGGGTATGCGACGAGTTCGCTACCCATGCCATGTGATGGCGGTGTTGAGATGGGGTATGCGACGATTTTGCTATCCCGAGTCTGCGACGAGTTCGCTACTCGAACTAGGAGGTGACGAGTTCACTCCTTGAATGTTGGAACCCTTCTGGTGAGACGGCGATTCCGAAACCATAAGTAAATGACAAGTAATTGAACTTAGTCAATGTGAAATATATGATGAACCTAGGAGAGAATGATAAGTTATATTTCATTTGGTTGCATCCTTTATGTTTATTTACAAGCATGTAAATAATTGTTGCATAGTTATTTGTGATCTAACTTATGCATATGGTGTTTCTTTGGACCTGGTGGGTCGAGCTTCTCTCTTGGGTGGCCTTACCCACTGGGAACTATGTTTATAGTTCTCACCCCACGTTTTTCAGGTCCTTCCGCGAGTGAG
This sequence comes from Puya raimondii, assembly GCA_016920855.1. Lineage (NCBI taxonomy): Eukaryota > Viridiplantae > Streptophyta > Magnoliopsida > Poales > Bromeliaceae > Puya > Puya raimondii. Next base: position 50,356,097 of record JABWPP010000049.1, read on the forward strand.
GCGGCGGAGCAAGGCAAGGGTTTAGCTCTCTAGATAGCGGCCCTTCCATTTTGATGATACATAGAGTTGTACCCCTAGTCTTGGACTTTGATAGTATAGGGGATTTCCATTACATGTATGAAACTTATGTATTCCATAGTTTTGGAACATGGTGTATGGAATGAAAAGAAAAATTTGGGCATGTATAAATGTGCAATGTGATGTAATAGAAGTAGAACTTCTTTATGTTGATGCTTTTCTTGTGCAATTCTTGTACTCCGTTCCTAGTTGGAACCTCGTGGATAAGCTTGTGTTGTGACGCCTTGGGCGGGTAGAAGAGGTTCTATCCGTTCGGCGGGTCTGGGGCATGCGCCCGTGCGGTTATCCTTTCCACCTAGTTGGTGTTAAAGGCCCGACGGGGCATGACAACAACGAGGTTATGGCATCCGATTGAGAGATTTTGTGAAGATTTGGGTTCGTTAGGCTTAAAGCGCGGCGAATCGTCGTTGAAATTCTAATTGCAAGTGTCTACAAGCAATTAGAAAGCGTGTGAGGTGGGTTTGTGTTGCACCGAAGTGATTAGGTCACTTCCATGTCTAGGGTAAAATAATCATAATATGAAAATGGTAGTACATGTTACCCTAGTGTTTAATTGTGCATGTTGGCATAAAAAATTTGTGAAATGGATTTGAGCTATGTGCTCATTTTACATGTATGAGGAAGCATGTGTTTCATGTTCATATTTCATGAAATGAAATAAATTATGCATGTCAACATGAGTGCTTAAATTAAGCGAATTGAGCTATAAGCTCAAAGTGCATGTGAGTGGAATGATGTGCATCATGCTTAAACATCAAGTGAGAGTGTTGCATGTGTTGCATGTGATTGGTAAGTTCTCTAGAGGTAAAAGAGAATAGGAAAAATGAACATAGGTTGGAAATTAAATGATGATATGAAACCTAGTGTCATTGAACATAGGTTGACAATGATGATATGAACCTAGTGTTGTTGAACATAGATTGACAATGATGATATAAACCTAGTGTTGTTGAACATAGGTTGACAATGATGATATGAACCTAGTGTTGTTGAACATAGGTTGACAATGATGATATGAACCTAGTGTTGTGAACATAGGTTGGAAATGATGATATGAAATTTAGTGTCATTGAACATAGGTTGACAATGATGATATGAACCTACTGTTGTTGAACATAGGTTGACAATGATGATATTGTGAAACATAGATAGGGAAAGTGAACAAGTGGACTTGTTAAACCCTATGAACCCATGAAAGAAAAACTTGCATGTTGCTGGAATGTAAGTAATTGGTTAAAGCAGCAATTCTGCTAGTATGTATATGACCGGTGGGTCATTGATGAGCATCTAGACTTTGATGCATTGTGCATGTGACTAAGGCTTGCAAGGGCTAAATGAGCTCAATTAGCAGTTGCTCGTGGGGGTCGCTCCCCAGGGTATTGGTCCTCCGGAAGTGTAACCAAGCGAGAGTGCTCTCTTTGCTATTTTGAAAGCCGATTGGGTGATGGATGCGATGCACGACCCCAGGTCATGGATGCATAGCACGACTGGGTGGGGTGATGGATGCTGGACACCACCATGAGGCGCGGCGCAGGCTAGGGCCGTACTTGATGTAGGTCCTTGAGGGATTTGGTGATGGATGCGATGCACGACCCCTGGTCATGGATGCATAGCACAACTGGGTGGGGTGATGGATGCTGGACACCACCATGAAACGCGGCGCAAGCATTTGAAAGAAATGGGTTGGTGGTGCGGCGATTCCGACACCAATGCCAAAAAGAATGAGATAAATGAACTTGTGGGATGAACCTAGGAGAAAATAAAATATATCATTTATATAGGTTGCATCCATTCATGTTTATTTACAAGCATGTAAATATATCTATGCATAGTTAATTGTAATCTAACATATGCTTGTGTTGTTTTCTTTGGACCTGGTGGGTCGAGCTTCTCCCTTGGGTGGCCTTACCCACTGGGAACTATGTTTATAGTTCTCACCCCACGTTTTTCAGGTCCACCCGCGAGTGAGGCAGCGTAGCGAGGAAAGGGCGTAGCTCAATAGATAGAGCGCCCTACCACTTGTGGCCAGAATAGAAGTACCCTCTACTACGTAGCTTAGGGGTATTAGATTGAAAGGAAATGTAATAACGATTTGATTGTATTTGGAAAGAAAGAATGAAAAATGTAACATGTGGATGTATTGGGAATGCTTGTAATAGCATAGTAGTTTATGATGCTTTCCTTATGCAATCTGTGTATGAATTTTGTTCCTGTTTGGAACCTCTTGAATTGTACTGATTATGACGCCTTGGACGTACAGGGAAAACTATGTCCGTTCGGCGGGTCTGTGCACACGCCCGTGCGGTTTGTCCTTCCACCTACTTGGTGTTAAGGCACGGCGGGGCGTGACATAGTGAGATTGCCTCAATCATTGGGAAGCTAGTATGATATATGGATGGGAGTAGACCATTTGATTAGTAGCTTATTTTCTTGCTGATCGACACCACATGGTAGAAGAATAGTATTGACCCCAGAGAGTAGGCTGTGAGTGTGCATTGAGGGTTCTAAAGGATGAAGCACAGTGAGGAAGTAAGTACTCCAGGAGTCAATGAAGTTGCACATCAACGGTTATTGACAGTGCAACCAGACGACTGTGCGAATAAATGTTAGCGGAATTAGAATTGCAATTGAAGACCGCATTTTCGTGAAGATGTCAGCCATATGAGGAGTGAAGCTGTTTGGAGTATAGGGTAAACTAAGTTCCGGTATCTTGGACCCTATTCATGTCGTTTGTTCTAAGTTGTGTGAGCTACAAGAAGGTATGTCATCTGAGAAATTATCAGTGTATATTTTCACTTATAAGGGGACAAAATGGCATAATTATGTGATTCCATCTATTAATGCTTTGTGGAGCTATCATGAAATGTACAAAGCTATATTGAAACTTGAGAGTATGAGATATGAATTTGAATTTCGCGGACGAAATTTTTTTTAAGGGGAGGTGGAATGTAGTATCTTGGATAATTAAATATAAAAGCAAGTGTGAATGAAAATAGTGTGACTACTATTGTTAATGGATTGAGAAGAGTAGAAGATAATTCTTAAATGATTTATGGTGAAATCGGAATGAAAAAAAAAGAAGATTTAGAATTTTTATCGAAACAGGGCTTGTACTGCAGTTGAAAAATTGACAGTGGCGAAAAATTCTGAAAATTTGGAAATTCGTCAAACTTATTTTTTTGATGCTAGATTTAAAGTTTCATGTCATTTGGACGCCCGAGCAGTGAAAACGGAGCCGAACTGCAATCTGCTAAAGATTTTAGTCGGTACAGCTTTTGGTGACCTAAAATGATCCAAAACTGAAAAGTTAAGATTATATCCTTCTGATTAACTTCATTTGAGTTTACCTGCCAAATTTGAACGCAAACGGATATACAGAAGCGCTCCAATTAGTCGTATCAGATTAAAATTGGACTATAGTTATAATACTTGAAGTTGGTGGACTTTTTAGCAATTGTGCATAATTAGTGGAATTCCACTAGGCTGCAGGATGCTTCTCCATTCTTCTCCATCTTCATCCTGCACGCAAGAGAGAGAAAGGGAAAAGAAAAGAGAGGGGAAAGAGAGAAAAGAGAAGAAGAAGCAAAATAAAGTTTTTTTTTTGGGTCGTTTGACGAGCCGATCGAAACGCTGCGCGTGCGATTTTTAGCGTTTGGATGTTCTCGTTAGTATTCTCATTTTATTTTCTTTTCGTTTTGTTTCTTTTGATGGATTCTTTAGAACATGATATAGAAAAAAAGATTTTAATAGATTTTTGTAGAAATTAGGAATTTTAAAATAAATTCTATGCGATTTAGGAGCCGAAATCGTGCGATTTTCGACGAGAGGCTTTTCCGACTATTTCGGGGTGCGGTGGCTGCCACGTGAAGAGGGAGAGTAGCAGGGAGCAATTCGGCATTTGGACGATCATTCCTATCCTTGATTTTGCATCCGAGGTGGGTTCCGTGTCGCCGAAAATGGCGTACTCCCTACTATGTCTGCTTGTAGGCGGGTTACGAGTAATATATTTATACTTGTTGCCTTTTGTGGTAGTTGTTACTAGTAAGGATGGATAATGATTTAGAATTTATATAAGTATGTTCTATGATGGAATATGTGGATGGTAGGTGGATAAGTAATTTATGTATTAAGAAACTGCACATGTGATGGTGTTAGGTGATGGAAATAGAAGGGCAATCGTATATGATTATGGATATTATGTTATAGATATAGATCGGTAGTGAGTCAGAATAGTATAAAATTTAGTGGAAATAATGCATTATATGAAATATGCATGTGAGTATTGTCCTATGCCAGATTACATGAACAATGGGTCGAATTGCTTTACCATTTTAATTTCCTTATGTCTTATGCTCTGCATACTCATTTAGGCCGAGACGGCCGTTTGACATATATGCATAGTAGATGGATTATCTATAGTGTTTGCATTATGATTGTTGCATGGTTCACCGAAAATGATTAGAGGGCTATCAGACAATTGATTTGATTATTAGAGAACATCAAGATCCTATAGTTGATATACTATATATGATGTTACAGCCAAAAAGGGTTCATTGGTCATTAACTTATGTTGGCTATTGCATCATACATGTTATAATAAATGAAGATGGTGCCATGAGATTAGTGTGGTAGTGGGGACATTGTGAGGCCTATGAATGTCTTATATTGATATATAAATTAGTAGACACTATATGATTATGATGAGGGCACCAAATAGTTACTTGTGATTTTTTGATCATTTTATCGACCATAGCCTGCAAGGCCACTTTGAGCTTGACGATATATGTGCTATGTGTTATGTGTTATGAAACTCGGTTGGGGTCGCTCCCCTTCGAGTGCCACTCCGGAGGTTGGGCTATGAGATTTGATTACGGCATGGGCCAGACAGCACATTATGGCATGGGCCAAATAGTAGCCTGCGTGGTAGCGGACCACTATAGGTGGGTGCTGGACACGAGGCGGCGCAGGCTTGACCAGACTTATGAGTCGGTCGTTGCGATTGGGTATTTTTATAGTATTTGTTGTAGTCGTTGCATTGTTGCATACCCTCTCTAGTCTTTTTTCCTTTTCTCTCACTACCCTTACCGGGGCATGATAGTATAGCAGGTACAGAGATCTGTTTCTAGTACATGTAGTCATTCATTCACTGTTACCTGACACTTCTCTATGCAGGTCTTAATCAGGTAGTTATTTACTGTACTTTACCTTTACCTGTTCAGACATTATGTTTATTATTCAGTTCATTCTCTATCTCTATCTTTGCCTTCGGTAGACCTAGTGGGTAGGCCGTGGTAGTCGCCGACCGTACCCACTGGGAACTGCTATTTAGTAGTTCTCATACCCTGTTGTGGTTTACTTTTCAGGATCTTTTGAGCTGATGGTTGTTCGAGATAAGTGGATCACATCGTACATAGCCAGTTCTACCCGTGTCTTTAAGCCATAGAGAAGAACCCAGTTAGATAGCTAGTGGATTATATGCTGTATATTTGATTTGTATAGTTTATTGGAGTTGTGATTTCATGTACAGTGATGTATAATAGTTTTACTATTCTTTATAATGCTCTGATACATGTTGGATATAGTTGTAGACTTTGAAAATCGTTTCATGGATGAATTTGAAATTAGAATTGCTTTGCTATTATTTTGATTTGTCGATGCTTCGTTCGGGCAGGGGAAACTCTGTCCGTTCGGCGAGTCTGTTCGCGCCTCCTGTAGTCTTCCGCTATGGGCTCGGGGCGTGACAATAAAAATCAAGAATCTAGTCCACATAAAAATTCAGAATCTAGTCCACATGAAGACGTAACCCAGTTCATATACAGGCCCAGAATCCAGTCCACATGAAGATGAAACCCAATCCACATATGGGCCAAGAATCCAGTCCACATGAAAAACCAAACCGATTCTAAATCCAAATCCAATGAAGTCCACAATAAAAAATCAAGCCCATTCAAGTCCACAGTAAAAACCCAAAGCCCATTTTAGTCCACAATAAAAATCCAAAGCCTATTCTAGTCCAACAATAAAAATCCAAAGTCATTCAAGTCCATAATAAAAATCGAAACCCTATTAAGTCCACATAAAAGAAAATCCCAAGGTCCATTCTAGTCCACAATAAAAACCAAAAGCCCATTCTAGTCCACCAAAAAAAAAACCAAAGCCCATTCTAGTCCACAATAAAAATTCAAACCGATTCAAGTCTACAATAAAAATCCAAAGCCCATTTTAGTCTACAGAAAAAACCTAAACCCATTTCTAGTCCAACAATAAAAACCCAACCCAAACCCAATCAAGCCAACAAAAAAATCCCAACCCAACCAAGTTCACAATAAAAATCCAAACCCTACCAAGTCCATAATAAAAATCCAACACATATCTAGTCCACAATAAAAGCCTAATCCAATCAAGTCCACAATAAAATCTAACCCAATTTAGTCCATAGATAAAATCCAATCTATAAAACCATTAAGGTCCAAGAACATTAGGCCCAAAGCTATTAAACCCATATCATCCAAATGCCTAAAACCCAAACCCAACTTCAAATATAGGTTATAGGGGCAATTTTCTATATACCCCTATAAAGTTTCCCCCTTTCATATTTTTCCCTCATACAATTTGTTTTCTAATATATCCTTGAAAAAATTCAAATTTTTTCTAATACACCCTCAAAATAGGAGTATATAAGAAAAAAGGAGAAACTTTTCAGGGATAAAAAAAATATCACAAGTTTACAAGGGTAAAAAAGCAATTATCTCTAGGTTATATTTATGGACCAAAATTCTAACTAAATCCACATGAATCAAAATGGATTTTTACCATGGACTGAAAATGAATTTTTATCATGAACCATGAACCAAATCATACACCAAATTTTATGAACCAAATCCCGTACACCAAATCTTATGAACCAAATCTCATACACCAATCTCATGAACCAAATCTCATACTCAAATCTCATGAATCATATACAAATCTCATGATCCATACATCAATCCCATGAACCAAACCATACACCAAATCTCATACAACAATCTCATGAACCAAATCTCATAAACCAAATCTCATACCCAAATCTCATGAACTATACACAAATCTAATGATTCATACACCAAATCTCATGAACCAAACCATACACCAAATCTCATGAACCAAATCTCATACACCAATCCCATGAACCAAACCATACACCAAATCTCATGAACCATACACCAAATCTCATGAGCCAAATCTCATGAACCAAAACTCATGAACCATACACAAATCTCATTAATCATACACCAAGTTCATAGACCAAATCATACCAACTCTTATGAACCATACACCAAGTTCATACAACGTTTTCTACGTGCCAAGTTCATAAATTGAACCCAACTTCGTTATGAACCTTTTGTTTGCTCTAGCACACATGCCTAGAGTAAAAGTCAAATGCAAAATCGACTAACTCTAATATATATACTTAGGGCTAAGTCAACCCCATTATTTTAGTATATATAACAAGGCAAAATCATCTCCAAACCGACAGAATTCTAAATTATATATTTGGAATTCCGTCAAATCAAGTTCAATCGAGCTCTAATCATATACTTAGAGTTCATTCGAATCAAACCCGACTAACCCTAACACACATTCTTAGGGTCTAGTCAGCCTTTTACTCTGGCACATCTATTTAGAGCAAAACTCATATATAATTGAACTCTAGCACATATATTTAGAGTTCATTCATGTGACGCTCCAACTTCCCAGGGGGTCACCCATCCTAGGACTACTCCCGTCCTAACATGCTTAACTCTCTCAACCTCTTGGGCTTAGCCACCGCTCAAAATGCTTAAGCCGGGTTAAGAGTTTAGCCCTATTATATAGGACTACCTGGGGTCTCACAATCTCCCTCCCTTTAAGCCCTGACGTCCTCGTCAGGCTCAGACTCACAAGTACCAGGCGATGTGAGACTCGTCTCGCTAGCCTAAAACGATCTTGTGGTGAGCCGCGCTCTACCCACAACAGTCAACAGCATGAGAGCCTCGCTCTCCCCGCTGTATAATTCTGGCTCAGCCGAGACTCATCTCACACTTCCGGCTTGTAATTGGCTCTGATACCAACTGTGACGCTCCAACTTCCCAGGGGGTCACCCATCCTAGGACTACTCCCGTCCTAGCACGCTTAACTCTCTCAACCTCTTGGGCTTAGCCACCGCCCAAAATGCTTAAGCCGGGTTAAGAGTTTAGCGCTATTATATAGGACTACCTGGGGTCTAACAATTCAAATCAAACCTGACTAACCCTAACACATATACTTCGGGTCTAATCAGCCTTTTGCTATAGCACATCTATCTAGAGTAAAATTCATATCCAATCGAGCTCTAATACATTTATTTAGAGTTCATTTAAATCAAATCTGACGAACCCTAGCGCAATACCTTACGGCTTAATCCGACTCTCATTCTAGCATGTACAACTAGAGTAGGAAATATATCAAATTCGGCTAATCCTGATACATACACTCAGGAATTAACCACTTTCTACCTTTGGATAACATAAAAATCCGATCTTCCTCAATACACATACTTGCGATTTGGTCACATCTTCACCTTGGAATATATAACCGAGGTGAAATCAAACATAATTGGACTCTAAAAGATATACTTAGAGCCAATTAGACTCCAATGCATATACTTAGAGTTTTACGCCGATTAGGTCCAAGTAAATATTCTTAGAATCTAGTCAATTTCAAATCCAACTGAATCCTAATACATATACTTAGTATTCAATCAATCATTAAGATACGATTCGTTCCATCCTCTTTATGAAGGTCTCTTAATCGAAGGTGCTCCAATCTCCAGGTGGAAGCCATGGATCTGTAATACCTGATATCCATATACATATGATATTAATCTGAACCGTGAACACTACCTTTGCTGTTGCTTGATTTGATTTTTTACTGATCTTGAAGGCTGTTTCTGAACCTGGCAGAGATGAGGTCCAAAGGGCTCGCAGCAAATGAAGTACTCGAGATGGTGGAAGTCGATATCTACTTGATCCTACCCTTTCCAAGTGCCTTCTCCTCCTCGACCCCTCCATCGCCTCTCTCCCTTTCCGCCGCGGCCGCCGCCTGCACCGCCTCCGCCGCCCACGATGACTACTTTAATTTCTGCCGCCGCCACCACTGCCGACACCACCAAAGACAACGAAGACGATGACGAGCTTCGGCCGCCGCCGCAACCGCTGCGGCCACCAAACACAGCAACGACGACGACGACCCTCATCCGCCGCCGCTGTAGCGATTGTATTTACGGGAAACGCCCTTCGTCGCCTTTATCTCCTTGATAAAAGGGAGCGTCGCCCTGCACTCGGGATCGCAAATAAGTGGTATCCATCCTGATTACATAACAAGCTTAGTTGGATTCTTGTTCTTCATTATATCATTTTGAATAGTTTGTTACCCTTGTTTTGTAGTAAAATGTGGTCTTGTATACAATTTCTATCTTATATGTTGCAACGTAGTCTCAAATAATTTTAAAGAGTACAATTTTCGTCTTAAACAGTGTAATTTTTTCTCGAACAGTTTTAAAGAGTGCAATTTTCTTTTCATTCTTTATTCTCCTTATTTTTTCTACCCTCTGCAATGTTTCTCACTGGCACGCCCTCTCCTTCGCCATCGCCCTCTCCCTCGACCTAACCTCTAGCTCGCATTCTTTAAGATGTTGCACAATTTTTCAACCATATTGTACATATTACAATGTTAAAATCTCCTACAGCGGCATGGGGGATGAGTGATTTAGGACGAAGTAGAAGCAACACATGACGAAGTTGATAAGAACCTACGCCGAGCGGAAGAAAAATGATGAGAGAGCTGAGTTACACTGGTTAATCACCCGTTGTACTATTTAGAGCAATCGTTGCACTAGTGTGTGTCTGAAATCGCACTACGTTGTGGAACAAATACACTGATTGAGTTTTTATTACACCGTTTGCTGTTATATTGCACCACTTATGTGCCGTGTGGTAGCACTTTATAAATGCACGACTTGTCCTCCTCCTCCCCTTTCTACCCCCTAAACCCCTCCTCCTATTCCACACTGCTGTCCTTTTTCCTCTTATCTTTTATCTCTTATAAACAGCGAATGTGGCGAAGAGCATTGGAATAAAGTGGTAGACGAGTGGCAAGAAAGAAGATGAAGAAGGACAGCAGCATGGAGGAGGAGGAGGAGGGGTTTAAAAAGAGGAATGGTCAATTTATTAAAAAATATCTCAAATAAAAATGAACGGTTATGAACAATCTGTTAAATGATAGCATTTCTATCCATCTATTTTACATTATAATTAAAATTTGAGTGTAAATCGTGAATTAAATTTAATTTTGGATATCAAATTTGAATTAACAATTACAAAATTTTAATTATAGTGGATCGTTCAATGTATATATAAAAAAGAATAATATAGGACATTGCATGTAGTACACTGAATTTCAGTGCACCGTACCGAACTTCTACAAATGGTAGAGTTCCGGTGGAAAAATAGCATGAGAGGCTATATGTGAGGCTTTGGCCAGGTTCGGGACTTGTGCGAAGTATTTTCGGCGCAATTGAGGCGCGAAGATAGACTTCGAAAAGTCAAAACTGCAGAAATTGTGAAGTCTGTATTGGATTCCGGTATGTGAATTCCAATACCGGAATTGGAGTGAAGTATACCGGTATGTGAAATGGTATACCGGAATGCCATGGTTGAACCGAAAACCCAGCTCTCGGGTTTTGCGGAATTCTCCGGGAAATACCGGAATGTCGCTGTATACCGGTATGTGAAAGAGGATACCGGTATGCGATGGCCGAAACAGTAAATTCAGCTCTCGGGATTCTGCGGGATTTCTGAGGTATACCGGTATGCATATGCGCATACCGGTATACAATGTCCAGTTTTGGGCTGGTTGTTGTGTTGTTTGTGGAGAGGGGCAAAATAGTCTTTTCACATGATTTGGGGGTGTATGAATGGCTGAGACCTTCTCCCCTTCTCATTTGTTTTCCTCTCTACTTCTCCTCTCTACTCCTCTCACTTTCTCTCTCTAGAGATCTCTCCAAAGCTTGGAGAAGTGGTGGATTGGAGCTTGGAAAAGGCTTCCAAAGGAGAAAGGAAGCTTCTTGGTGCAAGAAGGAGCTTGGGGATTTCGTGATTAAGGTTAGTACCTCACGTTTTGGGTTCAAACCTTAGATTTAATCCTTTGAAATGAGGTTTTTGGGAACCCTTGGCAATCTAAAGCACAAAATGTGGGAGATTGGCCATGAAATCTAGGGTTTGGCTTGCATGCATGCAAACCCTAGGTAGATTTGGGGCTTTTGCAATGAGAGGTTCTAAAAATATTTGGACCTTCGGGAATTGCAATTGAGGCATAGGAAATCATGTTGGAACACTTGATTTCACATGTTGAGTTGAATTTAGGGTTCGTAATGAGTAACGAACCGTTTTCTTGTAGAAGCTTGGGTTGAAGCAAGAACTCAAAGCTTGGACACTTAGGAGCTTGAAGAATACAAGAATTTAGAAGCTCTTGAGGTGGGTTTTGTGTTTACCAAAGTGATTAGGTCACTTCCATGTCTAGGGTAAATATCCATTTAAAGATAAAATGGTATGTATTGTGAACCCTAGAATTTGCATGTTGGCAAAAGTAAAAATCATGATAGGTTGAACAATGAGATCCTATTGCATGATGTATATTTCAAGTATAATTCAAATATTAATACTTGTTGCATGGTTGCATGTATGGTTAAACCTAATGTGATTGAACATAGGTTGGACATGAGGATTAAACCTAGTGTTATTGAACATAGGTTGGATGTGAGGATTAAACCTAGTGTCATTGAACATAGGTTTGACATGAGATTGGAACCTAGAGTCATGGAACCTAGGTTGATAATGAGAAAGTAAGCCTAGTGTCATTGAACATAGGTGAGACTTAATGACTTGAACCTAAGGTCATGAGACTTAGGTTAGCAAGTGAAAAACGTGAACAACGGGATGTGCGACGATTTTGCTATCCCGGGTAGGCGACGATTTCGCTACCATGCCATGAGTTGGCCGTATTGAGACGGGATGTGCGACGATTTTGCTATCCCGGGTAGGCGACGATTTCGCTACCATACCATGAGTTGGCCGTACCGACACGGGATGTGCGACGAGTTTGCAATCCCGGGTAGGCGACGATTTCGCTACCTCGCCTTGAGTTGGCGGTGTCGAGAGGGGATGTGCGACGAGGTTGCTATCCCGGGTATGCGACGATTTCGCTACCCATGCAGTGGCCGTGTTGAGACGGGATAAGCGACGATTTTGCTATCCCGAGTAGGCGACGATTTCGCTACTCGAACTCGGAGGTGACAATGTCACTCCTTCGATGTTGGAACAATTATGGTTAGACGGCGATTCCGAAACCATAAGTAAATGACAAGTAAATGAACTTAGTCAATATGAAGCATAGGATGAACCTAGGAGAGAATGATAAATTATATGTCATTTGGTTGCATCCTTTATGTTTATTTACAAGCATGTGAATAATTGTTGCATAGTTATATGTGATCTAACTTATGCATGTGGTGTTTCTTTGGACCTGGTGGGTCGAGCTTCTCTCTTGGGTGGCCTTACCCATTGGGAACTATGTATATAGTTCTCACCCCTCATTTTCCAGGTCCTTCCGCGAGTGAGGCGGCGGAGCGAGGCAAGGGTTTAGCTCTCTAGATAGCGGCCCTTCCATTTTGGTGACACATAGAGTGTACCCCTAGTTTTGGACTACGACAGCATAGGGGATTTTCATTATATGTATAAAATTGTATATTCCATTGTTTTGAGAACATAATGTATGGAATGAAAAGGAAAGAAAAGAAAATTTTGGGACATGTATATTGTGCCATGTGATGTAATAGAAGTAGAACTTCTTTATGTTGATGCTTTCCTTGTGCAACTCTTGTACTCCGTTCCTAGTTGGAACATTGTGGATAAGCTTGTGTTGTGACGCCTTGGGCGGATAGGAAAGACTCTATCCGTTCGGCGGGTCTGGTGCATGCGCTCGTGCGGTTATCCTTTCCACCTAGTTGGTGTTTAAGGACCCGGCGGGGCGTGACATTGCACATATTTTTTTAATAAAATATAACATATAAATAAAAAAATATAAAAGAATATTTCCTACAAACGATTATGATTAATTTGTTAAAAATATCTCAAATAAGAACGAACGGTTATGATCAATCTGTTAAAAAATAGCATTTCTATCCATTTATAAATTTAATCCTATGAACGGTTATGATCAATTTGTTAAAAAATATCTCAAATAAAAACGAACGGTTACGATCAATCTATTAAAAAATAGCATTCCTATCCATCTATTTTACATTAAAATTAGAATTTGAGTTTAGATCATGAATTAAATTAAATTTTGGATATCAAATTTGAATTAAGAATTAAAAAAAATTAATTACAGTGGATCAAAATTAAATTTTAAATTTTAATGTAAATGTGAATTAAATTGTGATGCTTTTAGTTTAAAACATATATTTAAATTTTAGATTCATCATAATTCGAAAATACATAAAAATATTTAATGTGTATAAAAAAAGAATAATATAGGATATTATAAATATTTTCTAATAAAATATAACATATAAATTTATATAATATAAATTTTATTGTAAACTTTTGGATAAATATGATGAACAAATTTATATTGATTTTAAATAAATAAGAATAATTGTAAGTGTATTTGTACGTACACTCAACTAATGTGTGTATATATATATATAAAATTGAACTCTTACATGTTAAAAGTATAAGTAATTGGTGCTCGTAGATTTTCGAGTTTTGAATAAAGATTTGTAGGATTACGATAATATAGTAGTATTTCAGGGTTGAGTGGGTGGTCGGTGAAATAACATAATTTAAAGAATAAAAAACTTACAAGCACTAAATATTTGATAATTTTAAAAGTATTATAGACGATCTCTCTCTCTCTCTCTATATATATATATATATATATATATATATATATATATATATATATATATATATAAAGCTAATTAACATAAAAAGCATCAATTGGATTGCTCAACCAAAGCTTCCTATTGACTTTTTTGCAGGGTGTCAAAGTGAGAAAACCCAAGGGATATATAATGCGGACAGCGACTCACGACAAACCACACACATTCCCACTCTCCACTCGGCTCGCACATCGATATATGTATGCCAATTTATTAAACTATTATAAAACTAGTAATAAAACAATTAATTACTCTGAAAAGCTCCTCCGTGGCTCCTTCTCGTACGCAATCACGCGTGCCCTCATCCGTTGATCCAGCAATAAGAAATCGGCGTAATTTGTTAAATAATTTAATTTGTAAGAGCTGAAAAATTATACAGCGAAGGGTTTGGAGCACAAAGCCAGAGAACTAAGCAAGAGAACTGGACACGATTTAACACGCATTATTGTTCGATCGATCGATATACATATCTCCGTAGCAACCACGCTGTCGCGTCTTTCTCCATTTCCAACTCAACTCCACCCTCGCCCAAATTTCTCTTTTCCCTAATCCCCACAATGTATCACGCCACACTTTAAGAGCCTATTTCGTTCGCATTATTTTATCAGAACTATAAAGTATTTTGTACTAAATTTTTTAGATTATTATATTTAATATATTCTGCAAGTAATCTGATTGATAATACAGTATCACTAATATTGCAAAATAATCTCCAAAATATATTACCAAGAAGCTGGTGAGTATCTTACATTACTGACGGTAAATTATCTTGTAATTTATGTAAAATTATAAAATTAACCCTCCACATCTCAATTGCCTCAAATTTAAAACAAAAATAAATTTAAAATTTTATTTCTCATTCTTAAAATACAAGTTTTAATTCAATTTTTAAATTTTCAATATGAATTTAAATTTAAAATTTAAATTCGAATTTAAATTTGAATTTTCAAATTTAAGTTTAAAATTTGTATCTAATTTGGACTTTGAGTTAAAATTTTTTATTTCAATTAAAAATTTGAATTTGAATTTATATTTTAAATTAGCTTGTCGTGACAAAGAAACCACCAATTTCGCTTGGTGGGCCTGTAATGAGAAATCTAACTCAAAATGAAATATAAATTCATAATTTAAATTTAAATTTAGAATTTAATTAAATTTGAATTTAAAATTTGAATTATTGAAAAATTAAGTTTGAATATAGAATTTGAATTCAAGTTAACAAAATTTGAATTTGCAATTTGAATTATAATTTTGAATACAAATTTTTAAATTTTTAAATTCTAAATTTAATTTATATCTATATTTAAATTTAAATTTAAAATTTTAATTTAAAATTTGAATTTAAAATAAAATTTTGAATATAAAATTCAAACTTAAAATTAGAATTTAAATTTTAAATTTAAATTAATATTTAAATTTAAATTTAAAACTTGAATTTAAATTTAAACTTAAATTCAAGGTTTACATTTAAATTTCAAAATAAATATGTGTAAGGATATTTTTAAAATAATATTATCTTTACTATCAGAATTACTGATAGTAATAGTCTGATAGTATATTACTGCACTGAACCAAACGATGTAAATTTTTATTAAAAGTAATTTGAATAATAGATGTCAAACTATCACTTATATTGAGATAATCAATAATGTTACATAACGCGAATCAAACGGATCCTAACATCCATGATTTCTTGTTCCAAAACGCACTAGTCACATTTCTTTCTAAATCTAAGCTTCTGACCCAGTTTGGAATGATCGATTTTGATTTGATTTAAGGACTTAAAGGCGTTGGAATTTGTTGAGACTAATGTTTAATTGGATGCTATTTTTCTAACTGAAACATCTGTGTTGCATAAAAAGTTCTTCTATTCATCTACCAAGCAGAAAAACAGAGTTCGACTATAAAAAGTATACACAGGGATAATTCTGGATTTTTCTATTAGATATATTTTTTGTGGGTATCATGGTATCTAAGCTTTTTTGGTTCTAAAAGGTTCTAACTTCTTTATATCCATCATACACATGAAAGAGTATGTCAAGAATAATTTTCATTGCTTACTACTAGATCAAGTATTTAGAAAGCAGAACTTATAAAAGGCAAAGATAATTCGAATGAAATATGATAGGATCTTTCTGTTGGAAAATCTGTAATCCTTTTAGCAGATAATTAACCTGTTAAACTGTTTTTAAAATAAAGATATTTGAACTATTGTTTTAAAAAAAACGCATGCAAAAATTAATAGCAAAATATTGTAAAGATATGAAGTTCAGATAAAGACCTGTGGGTCGAGGCGTGTTAGACACTATCCTAAAAGCGAAATTACCTTTCGCTCTGGTAATCATCTTTAGCGATACAATGACTACGAGCTACCCCGTTGGCACGACTCTATGGTACTGCAACTCGAACCAAGTAGACTTTCAGAAATCCAATGAGTAAAGGAAAAAGATATGTAAACCTCAGAGTAGTATATGAGGAGGAGTACGAGCGACCAAAAAACTATTTTAACCTCTTATGCAAATATATACAGATAGGTGCCAAATGAGAACTGCCACTGCGTGCGGCCAATGGAAGGTAGGGTCTAACGGCTCTTTTGAGCAGTCTTGAGTTAGTCGTTTGATCTTATCGAGGTAGGGCTCTTGGGTTAGCCGTTTGACCTTGCCGAGGAGAGGTTAAGTCAAGAAATATCCAGGTAAATAAAAAATAAAAATAAAAATAAGAAATAAGATGAACCGAAGCGTTAGTCAAAACCACGTGCTGCCTAGCCCGACTTATGTCGTGCTTGCGTTTTGTGGATCACACCACTCTCATTATTATCCAAGCAACTAACTTGAGGACGATGGAGTATATGGGGGTATATGGGGCACTACTATATGTCATCAGTTTCTAATATTGAACTAAACACTTATGTAACAGGTTATGTACGGACTCGCAGTAAAGACCATTTGATATATATTGGGCCACCCAAGAAGCCCATGGGTTAAAATGAAATTTTAAATCACTTAAATAAAATAAATGCTAACACTTTCTAATACAATCCCACTTAGCTTCATCGTTTTCAAGTGGAATTTGATAATTCCAAACTGTTGGGATTTTTCGACCCAACTAGATTCGACATCTCAAATCTTCAATTTCTTTGAGTTGTACTCTTTTCTCATCCAATATCACTTTCTCATTTTATGTTATCTAATCTAAACTAATCGTGAATACAGAATGGGTCTCACGATATAAGCTTGATCTACTATCTTAAGTAGCCGCACCTCTCAGTAATACAAATTAGAAATTTGGCAACAAGAAATATATATAGCCTCCTTGTTACTCCTGTTTTCTCTACAGTGAAAAATATGATTTAGTGCGTCGGTGAATAACAAATTGTGCTTCCAAGTTTTGGTTGTAGTTCAACGACTTTTTATGTACTAAATGTTAGATTTTTATTGGGCTTTATTGTGGTTTAAAACTTATTTGGCCTCCTAGGTAGTCCAATTTTTAATGGGCTTTGCTTGGAAGTCCATACTAAAATTTTCACATGTGAAGTTTAATTCATATTGAAAATCAAACGTATGTTGTTACTATTTTTATACTCCTTTATTCTCAAGTTTGTTGCTTGGGATAAAATGTGATTTATGCTCTTGTTTAAACACACGCACGGCATGAGCCGAGCCGGGCCGGACCGCGCGCGGTTCGAATACCCGGTTCATTTATTTTATTTTATTTTTTTTTTATTTTTATTTTGGGAAGCCTTAACCCGTTATCTTTGGGTTACAGGTACGTAAGGCTTACCATAGGAGATGTAAACTCTAACTAGGGTTTATGACTGCTGAGACTAGAATCCATACATCCTCTCCCCTGCTTTCTCTTAATTCTGAGATTTCGATTTTACAAGTGCTACTCCGCTGCGTTTTTATTTTGCTGGATCTCTGAAAACTCGCTGGGTTCATCTTGCGCCACCTTGGAATTTTGCCGACGGAGTGGAACGTGGACGTTGTATCGCTAGATGTGATTGCCGAGGAGCCTCGCACGTAGAGGGGCAATCTCGCTTCTAGGACAGTGCTCTGCACGTCTCGATCCACATGCCTTTTCTAATTCTATTTCCCTACCGCATTTATTATATAATTTCTGTACGGATTTTTTTAAAACTGAAATTGCGATTTGATCTTGCAAATTGTTTATCAAAAGATAAATTTTACTAAAAGATTAGAAATTTTTTTCCAATACTAAACACGACTGCTAATACAAGTAACCTAAGGAGCTTTCTTGCAGAAGAAATAATAATATATAATAAACAAACAATATACGAAAGCAAACCGCGTGTACAGCAACACGATTTATTTTCCTCACGATCGATCGATACTTATTTGTACATTGGTTCACGAATGTTAAAACTCGCTAGTTAAAAGAGAGCTGAAGCACTTGCATGCATGCACAGATGTAGCGAAATAAAGCAGAAGTAGAATATATGGAAAAGAGTGAAAAGAGCAATATTTGGAGACCCAATATATTCTTTTTGCTGCAGCATCAGCACTAGTAGTGCTTGTTAGAACCTCCGGTAGTGGTGTAGGAGAGCGGAGCCGCCGCGCTGCCGCTGCTGCTGTGGCTGCTTGAGTGCGTGGGAATTGGCGACGATGGAGATGAGGCCGCCGAGCGGCGGACGCATCTTGGCGCGGTAGAGCTTCTCGTCGTAGGGCTTCCGGTAGAATCTCAAGAAGGGGAGAAAAGCATCCCTCTCCCCCTCCCTTTCGCGATCCCTAACCCCAGCTCGGCTTTTCGCATTGAACAGCATCGCCGGGGACTGCAGGAACGACGGCCGCGGCGTCCGTGGCTGCGGCCGTGCAGTCTGCTGCTGCTTTCGAGAGGACGATGAGGAGGGGCAGGGGGTGCGCGGAGTGCTGCCGGAGCGGGCGGCGGGGGAGGCGAAGGAGAAGGAGCGCGCGCTGAGCGGAGACGCGCCGACGAGCGAGGGGCTGGCGATGCGGTTCGAGGTGGTGGAGGTGGAGGTGGAGGTGGAGGTGGAGAGGTACCAGGGCTTGAGGGAGTCGAAGCGGGAGACGGTGAAGGAGAAGCGGGTGGAGGTGGAGCCGACTGACGGCTTTGTTGCCGGAGCAGATGGCTCGAAGCGGAGTGAGGCCGTCCGCGGGTGCGACCCGATGAAGCTGCAGCTCTCCACGCCGCCGGCAGCCATCCCCAGCGTCGACGTCGAGTCCTCCAGGTACTCCACCGAGCTCACCACCGCCGTCACTGACGCCAGCTCCACAAACGGACGCACTCCCTGCAAATTGCCAGGGCCCCCACGACGACGACGACAAAAAAAAAAAAATTCAAAAATCAAAAACGGGAAAAAATAGTTTAATAATTGGTTACTTTGAAAATAAATTAAATAAATATATATAAGATCAGAGAAAAGTAAAAATAAAGAAAAAAAAGAAAAGAAAAAAGAATAGTGACCTTCCAGAGGAGAGAGAAGAGAGGGGGAGGATCGATGACGAAAGCTCGGTAGAGGCGACCGGGGTAGTAGTCGGCGATGATCTTCAAGGTGCCAATAAACAAGTTCAAGAAAGTAGAGCCCGATCTGAAAAAGCCTGCAAAGAAACAGTCAGGCACGCGACAATCACTAAAAACTGGGTGGGTGAGTGGCTACACATTCATTTTGAAAAACGGAAAAAAAAAAAAAAAAAACCTAAAAGAAAAAAAAGAAGAAGAAAAATACTATACTAATTAATTGGTAAATAATTAATTTATATAACAAAGAGTAAATAGTAATTTGAAAGAGTAGAGCGCGCATCCCATGTTTTCTACGTAGGGGACCGCAGAAAAGAAGATCTGCGGATCGTAGTCCTAAAAAGAGGAGAAAAGGAAAAAAAGAAAATGGTCCCGGGCATCAGGGGAACTTACGTTTTTAACTTAACTAAAAATACTACTTGTATACTCAAACTGGAATGTCAATCTTGTATTTATCCATTCAAACATTTACATAATCTTTTTAGGTTTTAATATTTTTGTAAAAAAAAAAAAAAAAAAAGTTGATAAGATTAGTGCCAAATACACGGTTCTTTCAAGAATAGGATATAATCTTTATACATACTTTTTGGTTGTATGATCGAGTAGTAGTATTGGTCTTCACTTGATGGTTTGGGGGAATCGATAGTAAAGCTAAGTAGGACTTCAGAGGAGCCAAATATGTTTCAGCTACTATTCTATTCCTATCCTATTCTGTGCGACGAGGATAACAACCCCACAACCCACTCACTTCGCCACTGCCATTCTCCCACATGGTCACGCACACAGCAAACAACACACACATTCACTCTCTCTCTCTCTCTCTCTCTCTCTCTGACCTTGTTCATTCACTGGACATTGTATCGTTACTTATCATGGGTATATTAAATTAGCAAATAAATGGACTCCAATTATTATTGGTAAGATATTTGAAAGGTAAATTTGAGCTTACTGGCATCAAAGAGGAGAACAAACTGGTCCACAAATCTGGACATGGAGGAGACGGCGACTTCCAGGGTGAAAACCAGCAAGCGCACAAACCTTAAAAAAAGCATTATGCGTTCGGTTAATTCCCCATATTAATGGACGCCGAAAAAAATTAAAGTTTATTAAGTTTCTCGGATATAGCAATAAATAAAAGAGGGCGTTTCTCACGATTTGTGAGAATAAATCTTGGGATAGTCTTGCTTGATTCGAAAGACCTGTAGAAAAGATTAACAAAAGGAAGTTAATTTGCTGATAAAAAAAACCTCGGCTTCAGAACCATTAGTAATAAATATTTAGTCTAATAAGGTCTAAATTAGTCAGCGAGCCAAGATTTACTCTGCTGCATGTACTATTACTGCCCTCTATGCCTAGGGGTTGGATGAGGATAAAGCTTTTCTTTTGATGGTTTAAAATATCGATGGAAATCACTATCTCCTAAATGCCTCTTTGGTGACTATTACATCACCACTTTATGCGAAAATTTGCTTCAAAAATGTTTTCAAAATTTTCAGACTATATATATATATATATATATATATAAGCCGTTAATTTTTTTTTTTGTTGAAGTTTTAAGATAATAAAATTAAGTGTGTCTATCTAGATATTGTAATTTCAAATTAGGCTTGAATAGCTGCAGGACAGAAAAGAATTAAAAAAAAAAAAAAAAAAGCTTTCAGAGTAGTAGGTAATTACCATGACAGGCCTGGCCTCGTCGTCGTGACCCGCCACGTAAGCAACGCCGTCGGCCAGCTCCGCGGAGAACTCGTCGGCGATTAAATGCTCTGCTCCTCATAATTTATTCATTTGTTTGTTCACAGGCAACAACACTACATGGTCAGAGTTTGGAAACCAACCAAAAGATGCAGAGAAGAGGAGGAGGTAGCAGGCAACTGCTAGTTCCATATAAATAAATACAAAGATTCCCCTAAAACGAGAAGATCAAAGAAAAGAACAGAAAAACAAAAAACGAAAACTGAAAGAAAGGAAGAACTACTTATTCAAACTAAAGAAAAAACAGTAGTACGAAGTAATGATAATAATAATAGTAAAAAAAAAGCCAATATAAAAATGGAAAGGGAGTGAAAAAGTAAACAGGAGAGGGCTAAACCGAAAACTTTTTGACTTTTTTCCACATACCAAACGATTCAAAATTCAAATAAAAGTCAAAAATTTGAAACGAAAAGCAACTGTAGTAGCTATTCCTCTTCATATTCGTACCGGTTCCGATGGAGTCTCTCCAGGAAAGAACGGCCCTGAGATGCTTCGCCGCCTTCTTCGCGCTGTCTCCTCTCGCCTTCAGAAACCTCTCCACGCACCCGTCGTTGCAGAACTTCTCCTGCACTCCCAAGTAGTATTAAGTAACTAAACACATCAGACACACAAATAATATATACAACACACTAGCGAGCTACCGTCAGACGGATAACACCACACCGTTCTTTAAGGTTCGTTTGAAAAATTAAAACAAAAAAAAGGAAATGTAAAGCCCTGTGATCTATAGATAAACAAATTAAGAAGAGGAAGCAGATAAAGAAAGACCTGCTTCATAGTAAGCGGAGCTTGCTTCATCAGGATCTTGAGAACGGCATCGATTCGTTCTCTATCCTTGGGCTCTTTCTTCTCCATCCCCACTATCCTCATCCCCGCTATACAAACAAAAACAGGCTATATATATATATATATATATGTATTTATTTTCAAAACTATACGTTCGCTTCTAGGGTAGAAGTGTGGTGGGTGGGTGGGTGGGTGGGTGGGGGTGGATTGGAGGGTTGAAGGGGTGGGAGGTATAGAAACAACAAGTGTTTGAAGTGAGATGAACAGAGAAAACATGTGAGGGGGAGGCGTTATTTATAACAGCCGGACTGACGGATTCCGTTATGCGCCAGCACAGTCGGGAACTGTGCTTCACAGAGCACTCACGGCGGCACTCACGGCGGCACTCACGGCCCAGTATGTAACAATGGTCAAAAACCACATTTAACTTTATCTTTCCCGGCCCCTTTTTTTAAGAGGAAATTGCACCGTTTCGTCGCCAGCTTTACCTAATTTTTAGTTTTGGTTTCAATATTTTTATTATTTACTTTTTATTAGATGCATACTGTTACTTTGCTAGAAATGTTATAATTAAGACAATAGAATAACTGCCAAGTGACGAGATTGGGTGGTGATGCTGCAGAAAATAGCAATTTTCGTCTCATTTAACAATATGTTTTATGCTGGAAACTTAAAATAAGTTATAAAGGATATCAAAGGATATAGATCCGATTGCAAATATTAAGAAATTTAAAACTAAGGTGAGAAATAATGTAAAAGTTGGATACTGCTGGTACAATTAACCCGTTTTTTTAATCACTTTTTTCACGTCCTGTTTGTATAAACTTTTCTGTAAAAATATTGAATAGTAAATAAATTTCTACTAAGTTTAAGTGATGAGATTGTCTTTTCAAAATTCTAACTGATATATATATAGTACACTGAACTTCAGTGTGTTGTACCGAACTTCTACAAATTGTGAAGTTCTAGTGGAAAGTGGCATGAGAAGCTATGTGAGTGGTTTCGGCCAAGTTTGGAACTTATACAAGTATTTTCGGCGCAAGTGAGGCGCGAAAACGGACTTCGAAAAGTCAAGTTTGCCAAACTGCAGAATTCTGCAGCGCATTCTGGTATGTATGTGTTGATACCGGAATGGCGTGGTTGAGCTGAAAATTCAGCTCTCGGGTTCTGCGGAATCAAGTGTTGAAATCGGAATAAACTCACATGATTCCGGTATGGATGTGTTGATTCCGGTATGAATGTAATTAGTTCCGGTATGGATTGTGAGATACCGGAATGCAGTGGGAAATCTGAAAATCCAGCTCTCGGGCTTTGCGGAATTTTCTGTTGATACCGGAATGGACGCCCGTATTCCGGTATTCCAGTGCTCATACCGGAATGCAGAGCTGCGAGATGCCAGCTTTGGCTGGCTGTGTGTAGTGATATGTGAGGGGGGTAGTTTGGTCTTTTCACATGAGTGGGGGTGTATGAAAGGCTGAGACACCTTCCCCTTCTCATTTTCTTCCTCATCTACTTCTCCTCTCCCTCTCCCTCACTTTCTCTCTCTAGAGATCTCTCCAAAGCTTGGAGAAAAGGATGGATTGAGCTTGGAAAAAGTTTCCAAAGTGGAGAAGAAGCTTCTTGGTGCAAGAAGAAGCTTGGAAAACTCGTGGTTAAGGTGAGTTCCTCATGATTTGGGTTCAAACCTTAGAATTTATCTAGTATTTTGAGGTTTTTGGAGACCCTAGGCAATCTAATCCACAAAACGTGGAGAGTGGCCAAGAAATTTCGGGGTTCTACATGCATGCATGTGAAACCTAGGTGAAATGAGGGCTTTTGCCATGGAAAGTTCTAAAAATACTTGGACCTTCAGAAATTACAATTGATGCATAGGAAATCATGTTAGAACAATTAATTTCAAGTATCGAGTTGATTTATGGGTTCGTAATGAGTAACGAACCATTTTCTTGTAGAAGCTTGGGTTGAAGCAAGAACTCAAGGCTTAGTGACCTAGGAGCTCAAGGAATTCAAGACTTGAGAGCTCTTGAGGTCGGTTTGTGTTTACCGAAGTGATTAGGTCACTTTCATGTTTAGAGTAAATAACCATTTAAAATTAAAATGGTGTAAAAGTATGTAATCTTAGAAGTTGCATGTTGGCAAAATGAGAATCATGATGAATTGAGCCATGGGCTCATCTTGCATGTTAATGAATTCAAGTATTTCATTATTAGTTATACTTGTTATGTGATTGCATATATGAATTAGAATCTAGTGTTGTGGGACATAGGTTGAGAAGTGCAAATGGAACCTAGTATCATTGAACATAGGTTGGAACATGAGATTGGAACCTAGTGTCATTGAACATAGGTTGGAACATGAGATTGGAACCTAGTGTCATGGAACCTAGGCTGAGAATGTAAAGTAAATCTAGTGTCATTGAATATAGGTGAGACTTGGTGACTTGAACCTAGGGCCATTGAACTTAGGTTGGCAAGTGTGAAATGTGAACAATGATGGGATATGCGACGATTTCGTACCCTGGATATGCGACGATTTCGCTACCCGAGCCACATGATGGCAGAGACGAGTTGGGGTATGCGACGATTTCGCTATCCCGACTATGCGGCGATTCAGCTACCCGAATAAGGAGATGATAGTTTCACTCCTTGGAGGTTGGGACCATGATGGGGATGGCGATTCCATTATCCGTTGCCCAACACTATATTGTGTAAAGTGAAAACATTGGGGTATGC
Source organism: Puya raimondii (assembly GCA_016920855.1). Lineage (NCBI taxonomy): Eukaryota > Viridiplantae > Streptophyta > Magnoliopsida > Poales > Bromeliaceae > Puya > Puya raimondii. Next base: position 50,380,946 of record JABWPP010000049.1, read on the forward strand.
GACGATTTCGCTATTCCGGGTATGTGGCGATTCCGCTACCCGAATAAAGAGATGGCGATTTCACTCTTTGGAGATTGGGACCATGATGGGGATGGCGATTCCATTGCTCGGTGCCCAATACTTGCGGCGATTCCGCTTCGGTTGAGAACCAAATTGGTGATGCGGCGATTCCGACACCATAAATAAATAAAAAATAGTTGAACTTGGACAATGTGAGATATAGGATGAACCTAGGAGAAAATGAAAGTTGTCATTTTTTTTGGTTACATCCTTTATGTTTATTTACAAGTATGTAAATATTTGTATGTATAGTTAATTGAAATCTAACTTATGCTTATGGTATTTCTTTGGACCTGGTGGGTCGAGCTTCTCTCTTGGATGGCCTTACTGTCACGCCCCGGGTTACCTCTTCCCAGGCGCATGACCAGATCCGCCGCATACACAGTGTCTCTACCGTGTATACGAAGCGATACAACATCCACAACAAACACACAGAGCTAAAGGTATCCACAGAGCTGCTATATAATATATCAAAAGATCACTGTACATACATCATCCATAACTCTCATAAATAACTCACATATACAACACTGATGTCTCAGTCATACTGTATGTACAGACTCAACCATCTAACCAAAAAATGGGTATACCTCTAGCCAAGTATCCGGGGAATAGCTCTACCCGACGGTCTCCTTTCCGCGCTCAGTATGCACAACTGGGGAAGAAGACTCTGCAAAAAGATGTCACCAATGGGTGTGAGAACTACTATCAATCAAGTAGTCCTCAGTGGGTACCGCCACCAGCCTCAGCGGTCTGCCCACTAAGTCCTCAATCTCAAGAGATATATAAAGGGCAACAAGGAAAGTAGGAGATATACTACCACTACTATGCATAAAGCTCAACTGTCAGTAAGAATACCAATGAACTGAATATACCAAATGAGGACTATCATACACAATACAATACCTGCGAACCAGCTAGTACAGGAACCCCATCTGTACCTAGCTCTCGCCATATAATACCTCACAATACCATACCTGCGGCCTGATCACGCTCAACCCTACAGGGAGCTGCTCAACCCTCCAGGGAGCCGACTAGTACATGAAGCCCGTCTGTAACTAGCCCCTCGTACAACCCTCTGTACGGAACATGCCAACTCTAGAGTGGTACTCGTGGGAGCGACCCAACCGAGTAAAGTAAACCCAAGTATACGCCAAGCACCCGCAGGTATATGATCGACACGACTGGGTCAACAAAGGGTCATGTGCCCTCGGCACCTCAAAGGATAGTCAACAAGTAAGACCCAATCCACTGTGCCCTCGGCACCACAAAGGATAATCAACAAGTGTGACCCAATCAATGCTCTCACAAAGAAACACGTGCCCTTGGCACAATCAATGCTCCAGTGCTCACAATCCATCTCAACTCTATCACAAGAGGAGGCTCTCAACTCTACCACAAAGATAAGGTACAATAACATAGCACGAGCCACAACATGATCACCTACACTACATGTACAACAACTGGTACAAGGAATCAACAAAATAGGTGTAGGTCCAATCATGCAACAAGGATACAAAGAAATGCATGCTCATATATATATCATTAGCACATCTAAGATCATAACATGCCCATGCAGTCTATAGATCAGTCTCAACCTAACATGGCATTTCTAACATAATCTTAGTATGGCATACTATCATAATCCCAATAACATAATCCAATATCCACATATCATAATCCAATCATGCTAACATAATCCAAACAACATCATATCATATTATGCTAACATGAGATAAAACACGTAGGAGGAAGTCCACTGAATCTGGCAAACATCAACCCACCTCACAAGCTAATCCAACCACGGTGGGGAAAAAACAATATCCTCAGATCCAACCCTCCAGGATAACGACTCCGGCAGCACCCCGATCTGTCAAAACCTCCAAGGAAACTGCTAACTCCAGCAGAATAACGGCTCGGCACCAGATCAGATCAGCAGAGTAGAAGAGAGCAAGCAGGGTTACAAACTATGCCAACACATGGCCCTAAACCCACTTTCTCTCTCTAGAAAATAGGATCATACGAAATGGAAATAACCCCAAAACCATCAGGGCTCACCTATTTATAGGCTGCCAAAAGTCCACTTTCGGGCGCCCACTTCACAACTTCCGGGCGTCCGGAAATGCTGCTGTCCAGGTGTCGTCGTGCGGTCAAGCGGTCGGTCGACGGTCAGCAGGCGGTGGGGCGGCGTGTCTCCGGCGATCGACACGTGTCTGCGTCGCGACACGTGGCTCTCCACGTCACAACTCAATTCGGATCCTCAATCCGGGCGTCCAGATCCTGCGCCCAGATCCACAACTCGTCGGCCACAACCGGATCGTCCACAAAGTGCAACAGGGTCCACATCGTTCGGGCGTCCACTTCGCCACTTCCGGGCGCCCGAATCCCTCAAAGTCTGCAAACCCTAAATCTCAAAAATTTTTCGAGTACTACACTTACCCACTGGGAACTATGTTTATAGTTCCCACTCCACATTTTTCAGGTCCTTCCGCGAGTGAGGCGGCGGAGCGAGGCAAAGGTTTGGCTTTGTAGATAGCGGCCCTTCCATTTTGGTGTCATGTATAGTTGTACCCCGAGTTTTGGACAATGGTAGCATAGAGGTTTTTATTAAATGTATACAACTTGTAATTCCATAGTTTTGGAACTTGATGTATGGAATATGAATGAAGGAAAAAAAAAATTTGGCATGTATAAATGTGCAAATATGATGTAATAGAAGTAGAACTTCTTTATGTTGATGCTTTCCTTGTGCAACTCTTGTACTCCGTTCCTAGTTGGAACATCGTGGAAATGCTTGTGTTGTGACGCCTTGGGCGGGTAGGGGAGACTCTGTCCGTTCGGCGGGTCTGGGGCACGCGCTCGTTCGGTTCGTCCTTCCACCTACTTGGTCTGGGGAACGGCGGGGCGTGACAGACTAAGGTGGTATCAGAGCGTAGAAACGGTCTAGATGGACCTAAGAAACCCTAGGATGGAAAAAGACCCTAGGAGTGTAGGTTCGTCAGTGACGAGATCCTTGATTGTGGCGAAAGTTAAGTGATTGGGTTATGTCCTTATAATCTAATTGGAAGTAGAGGTAGATTCGAGGTGCGTCTTATTCTTCACCAAGAGAGTACATGTTGGCGGCCGACAACATGAAACCAAGTAGGGAGAATAAGAGCCCTTGTGTGACTTTCGCCTAAATTGGGTTCACGTTTATTTTCGTGAAATGTTATCTTGTAAATGACCTTGAATGTCATGAAATGACCAAGGTCGTTGTGTTTTCAGGGGACAATGGAACGTGGAAGGCCTCCTACGAGGGCTGAGCTCGGGTCTTCGCGAGCAGTTGACCGAGTTGATGGGCGTGGTTCGGCGACAGGCCGAATCCATGCAGCGACAGGAGGAGAAAATTAAGAAGCTCCAGGACGAGTTGGCGCAGCAAGCGGCTGCGACTGGGGAGGCGAGAGCGGGTGCACCTCCGGTCTCTGCTTCGGCACCGGCAGAAGGAGTGGTACCGGCGCCGGCTGTGGCGCCACCCGCACCACCGATTACGGTCGATGGGTCGGGTGCCTCTATGCCCGATTTCGCGGCGGGGGAGGCGGAGAAAGAGCGCGCACTTGCGGCTCTCGTGACGTTTAAGAAGTTCAACCCGCCTATCTTCAACGGGGAGAACGTGGATCAATGGGACGTGGAGACGTGGATCGATACAATTGAGACGCTCTTCGAGGATTTGTATACCTTGGAGAGGGACAAGGTGAACCTCGCCGCTCATTATTTGGAGCGATCGGCGAAGGTGTGGTGGAAGGGGGTCAAGCGTGATCGACTCTCTAGCCTTCCGCCACCGACTTGGGAGGAGTTTCGGGGTTTGGTGTTCGCCGCCTACTTACCCGATAGTGAGAAAAGGAAACTCCAAGAGAAGTTTCGAAAGTTAAAGCAAGGGAACCGCACCGTGCGTGAGTACGAGAGGGAATTCTCGTATATTATTAACTGTGTACCGCACATTGTCCGCGGAGAATTGGATAAGGTCGATTGCTTCGTGCGCGGGCTTCGACCGGAGATCTTTCGGGCGGTTCACGCCTTCAAGCTGCAGACCTTTGCGGAGGTCTTGGACCGTGCCCTCTGGGTGGAGCACGGGAATGCATGTGCGTGCGAGGAGCGCGAATCTTGGGAAAGAGAGAAGGAAAAGGATAAGGAAAAAAAGAAAGAAGCGTCCGGCGGGTGGCTCGGGTGGTCAGTCTAGCTCTAAGCGACCCCCGAAGCACTCGCAGTCGCAGAATCGATCTCGAGGGTCTCAACGGAATCGACCCTTGGGCCGGTGCCCGATTTGTAGCGGCCCCCACAACCCTCAACAGTGTGATTACCGTGAGGGCCGGTGCTACAAGTGCGGACAGCCGGGACATATGCGGTTTAATTGCCCGATGGATGATGGCCGGGCACCGTCGTCAGCATCGGCGTTTGCATCGCCGAGACAGCTTGCGGGCATCCCACCCGCGGCGATGTCGGCAGGCCATACACTGCCACCGAGACCAGTTGAGGGCCAGCGGCCGGTGCCCAGTGGACGTGTATTCACCTCGCAGGTGGAGGAGCCTTTTGCCCCGGAGGATGTCGTTGCAGGTATTGTGTTGATTAATGGCATTCGATATAGAGCTTTATTTGATACCGGAGCATCGCATTCATTCATTGCCCGATCATTTGCTACTGCACATGAAATAAAAATTATAGAAGCCACGCATGCAAGAACTGTGCAAGTGCCAGAACACACCTTTTGTGTACATCAAGCGTGTGTTAATTGTCCAGTGAGGATTGAAAACTGGATCATGCCAGCTGATTTGCTTGTGTTGAGTCGAATGAATGAATATGACTTAATCCTAGGAATGGATTGGCTCTCGAGATATCACGCTACTATTGATTGTGAGAGTCGGATAGTGAGGTTTAGAGAACCCGGGCACAAGGAGTTTGTGTACCGTGGGTGCGAGAGTTCACTCTTTGCATCGTTGGTGTCCACGTCGCAAGCAAGAAAACTCATTGCTAGTGGTTGCATTGCTTACTTAGCGACGGTTGTGGATGACCGAAAGAAGGTGTTGGGGCTCGAGGAAATTCCTGTGGTCCAAGAGTTTCCGGATGTATTTCCGGCGGAGGTACCCGGAATGCCACCGGAACGGGAAATAGAATTCGTGATCGATTTGCTCCCGGGTACGGCGCCGATTTCTAAGGCCCCGTACAGGATGGCACCAGCGGAGCTAAAGGAATTTAAAGCACAACTACAAGACTTGTTGGACAAGGGTTTCGTAAAGCCAAGTGTGTCACCTTGTGGAGCCCCTGTTCTATTTGTGCGAAAGAAGGACGGTTCATTGCGGTTATGTATGGATTACCGTGAGTTGAATAAAGTGACCGTCAAGAACAAGTACCCGTTGCCCCGTATTGATGACTTATTTGATCAGTTGCAAGGGTCTCGGGTGTATTCAAAGATTGATTTGCAATCCGGTTATCACCAATTGAAGATCAAACCGGAGGATGTGCATAAGACCGCGTTTAGGATGCAGTATGGACACTATGAATTCACGGTTATGCCTTTCGGGCTTACAAATGCCCCTGCGGCGTTCATGGACTTAATGAACCGTGTATTCAAACCACTACTAGATCGATTTGTGGTGGTGTTCATAGATGACATTCTTGTGTACTCTCGGAGTGAAGAGGAACATAAAGAGCATCTAAGAATTGTGCTTCAAGTTCTTCGAGAGAACAAGTTGTTCGCCAAGTTAAAGAAGTGCGAATTTTGGATCCGTGAGGTCGCTTTCTTGGGTCATGTGATTTCCGCGGGCAGAGTATCGGTGGACCCTAAGAAAGTCGAGGCAATCGAGGATTGGCCTCGCCCAACCAATGTCACGGAAGTGCGAAGCTTTTTGGGTCTTGCGGGGTACTATCGGCGGTACGTGGAGGGATTTTCAAAAATCTCCGGTCTATTAACGCGTCTTACCCGCAAGGGAGCCAAATATGTTTGGAGCGAGGAATGCGACCAAAGCTTTAAGGAGCTAAAGGGAAGGTTGACTTCGGCTTCGGTTCTCGCCTTGCCGGTTGTGGGGGAGAGCTTTGTGGTGTATAGTGATGCATCACGGCGTGGTCTTGGGTGTGTGCTGAAGCAAAGAGGGCAAGTGATAGCTTATGCCTTTCGTCAGCTGAAAAGCTATGAGCAAAATTACCCCACCCATGACCTAGAGCTTGCAGCGGTGGTCTTCGCACTTAAGTTGTGGAGACACTACTTGTACGGGGAACGTTGTGAGGTGTACACGGATCATAAAAGTTTAAAGTACTTATTCACTCAAAAGGAGTTGAGCTTGAGGCAACGGAGATGGTTGGAGTTGATAAAGGATTACGACTTAACCATCTTGTACCACCTCGGTAGAGCCAATATGGTGGCCGATGCGCTCAGTCGGAAATCCATGGAGAACTTCGCAATTGAGATGACGGGACAAATGCCGTGATCAAGGAAATGGGCCGGTTCGACTTGGAAGTCGTGGCCCCGGGCATCCCCGCTACACTCATGAATCTCGAGGTTTGGCCGACCTTGTTGGAGCAAATAAAAGAAAAACAATCCGGAGATCCGGAACTCCGAAAAGTGCGTAGTGCCATCGAGAGTGGACGCACCGGTGATTTTCATATGGATTCCAAGGGCGCCATCCGATTTTGAAATCGATTGTGCGTGCCTAAAGTTGAGGACATTCGTGGGGAGATCTTGAAAGAAGCTCACACTTCTCCCTATGCGATTCATCCGGGTGGCACCAAAATATATAAGGATCTTAAATTGCATTATTGGTGGCCGGGGATGAAGCTTGATGTTGGACGCTTCGTGGCACAATGTTTAGTATGCCAACAGGTGAAGGCCGAGCATCGCTTTCCAGCAGGAAAACTGCAAGGGTTGCCCATTCCAGTTTGGAAGTGGGAGAATATAGCAATGGACTTTGTTGTGGGCCTACCTCGATCGTATGGTGGCCACGACGTGATTTGGGTGGTGGTGGATCGTTTGACAAAGTCGGCACACTTTTTGCCAATCCACACCACTTGGTCGGGAGACAAATTAGCACAAGTCTACCTGGACGAGATTATGCAGTTGCACGGGGTCCCGACCTCGATAGTTTCAGATCGAGATCCCCATTTTACATCGTATTTTTGGAAAAGCTTGCAAAAGGCTTTGGGTACACGGCTCGATTTTAGTTCGGCATTTCATCCTCAAACTGACGGTCAATCGAAAAGGACAATTCAGATTTTGGAGGATATGCTGCGAGCGTGTGTGTTGGACTTCAAAGGTGCGTGGTCTACCCATTTACCAATGGCTGAGTTCGCTTATAACAATAGCTATCAATCTAGCATCGGTATGGCATCGTTTGAGGCTTTGTATGGAAGAAAATATCGTTCTCCTATTCATTGGAGTGAGGTCGGCGAAAGAAGGTCTTAGGACCGGATGTGTTGCGTGAAGGGGAGAAAAAGGTCCGCTTGGCACGTGAACGCTTATCGACTGCTCAATCCAGGCAAAAGAGCTATGCGGATAGGCGTCGACGAGATTTGGAGTTCGCGGTAGGAGACCGCGTATTCTTGAAAGTATCGTCCATGAGAGGGGTAAAGCGATTTGGTGTTCGGGGTAAGTTGAGTCCCCGATACATCGGGCCCTATGAGGTTTTAGAGCGCGTGGGGTCTTTGGCGTATCGGCTTGCACTACCGCCAAAACTTGCGGGGATACACAATATGTTTCATGTATCGATGTTCCGCAAGTACGTGTATGACCCGGCGCACGTCCTCGAGTATGTGCCTATGGAGCTTCATGAGGATATGACTTACGAGGAATTTCCCTTATGCATCATGGATCGCGAGTTGAAGAAATTGAGGAACCGTAAAATTTCTTATGTAAAGGTACAATGGACGAATCACGAAGAGCGTGAAGCTACTTGGGAATTGGAAAGCTCAATGAAGGAGCGTTTTCCTTACCTCTTCGCTGAGTCCAGCTAAGGTATGGTTTAGTTTCGCGGCCGAAACTCTCTTTAAGGGGGGAGGAATGTAGTACTCTCAATTTCGGTGCGTTATGCCGAACTTTACCGAATTGGATGAAGTTCGGAGAAAGCTGATAATGGCTGGTGTGGAATTGGGTTCCGAGGGTTTCGGAACGTTTGGGTGCGAGTAAGGACCCCGAAAATCAAAAATTTGAATTTTTAGAAAATCCTGAATTAGAGCCAAATTGTTCACGGGGGTCCGGACCCGAGATCTTGGGTCCGGACAATGAAGTCTAGTGGAGCAGCTAGGGTCCGGAGCCGGACGCCAAGGTCCGAGCCCGACTTGTTTTCCGAGCTGAGATGCTCACGGGTTCCGGACCCGGCTGTGGGGTCCGGACCCGACCTGTGCTGAGAGCTGATGCGCGTACGGGGTCCGGACCCCATTTGCAAGGTCCGGACCCGGCTGAAGTAGAATGCCCAGTGAAGGGCAGTTTGGTAATTTCACGTGGTGGGGGTTATGTATGGGGGCTGAGGTCTTTCTCCCCTCATTCCTTCTCCACCTTCCTCATTTTCCCTCTCCCTCTCCCTCACTTTCTCTCTCTAGAGATCTCTCCAAAGCTTGGAGAAGTGAAGGATTTGACCTTGGAAAAAGCTTCTAAGGTGGATTTGGAGCTTCTTGGTGCAAGAAGAGGCTAGGGAGTTTGGGTGTAGAGGTGAGTTCTTGTGATTTAGGGTTTAAACCTTGGATTTAATCCTTTGATATGAGGTTTTTGGAAACCCTAGGCGATCTTGACCACAAATGGTGGAAGATTGGCCATGAAATCTAGGGTTTGGCTTGCATGCATGCAAACCCTAGATAGATTTGGGACTTTTGCCATGGGAGGTTCGAAAATTATTTGGACCTTCGGGAATTGCAATTGAGGCATGGGAAATTATGTTAGAACACTTGATTTCTAGAAACGAATGGATTTTTGGGTTCGTAATGAGTAACGAACCGTTTTCCTTGTAGAAGCTTGGGTTGAAGCAAGAACTCAAGACTTGGTGACCTAGGAGCTCAAAGAACACAAGACTTGGGAGCTCTTGAGGTGGGTTTGTGTTTACCCAAGTGATTAGGTCAATTCCATGTCTAGGGTAAATGACCATTTGAAATTAAAATGATGTAAAAGTATGTAACCCTAGAACTTGCATGTTGGTAAAATGAGAATCATGATGAATTGAGCCATGGGCTCATCATGCATGTTAATGAATTCAAGTATTTCATTACTAGTTATACTTGTTATGTGATTGCATTATGAAAATGGAACCTAGTGTCATTGAACATAGGTTGGAACATGAAATTGGAACCTAGTGTCATGGAACCTAGGTTGAGAATGTAAAGTAAACCTAGTGTCATTGAACATAGGTGAGACTTGGTAACTTGAACCTAAGGCCAATGAACTTAGGTTGGCAAGTGTGAAGTGTGATGGATTGGGGTACGCGACGATTTCGCTACCCCGGGTATGCGACGATTTCGCTACCCGAGCCACGTGATGACGGTGATGGATTGGGGTACGCGACGATTTCGCTACCCCGGGTATGCGACGATTTCGCTACCCGAGCCACGTGATGGCGATGATGGATTGGGGTACGCGACGATTTCGCTACCCCGGGTATGCGACGATTTCGCTACCCGAGCCACGTGATGGCGGTGATGGATTGGGGTACGCGACGATTTCGCTATCCCGGGTATGCGACGATTTCGCTACCCGAGCCACGTGATGGCGATGATGGATTGGGGTACGCGACAATTTCGCTATCCCGGGTATGCGACGACTTCGCTACCCGAATAAGGAGATGACGATTTCACTCCTTGGAGGTTGGGACCATGATGGGGATGGCGATTCCATTGCCCGGTGCCCGATTCTTGCGGCGATTCCGCTTTGGTTGAGAACCAAATTGGTGATGCGGCGATTCCGACACCATAAATAAATGACAAGTAGTTGAACTTGGACAATGTGAGATATATGATGAACCTAGGAGAAAATAAAAGTTGTCTTTTTAATTGGTTGCATCCTTTATGTTTATTTACAGCATGTAAATATTTGTTTGCATAGTTATTTGAAATCTAACTTATGCTTATGGTGTTTCTTTGGACCTGGTGGGTCGAGCTTCTCTCTTGGGTGGCCTTACCCACTGGGAACTATGTTTATAGTTCTCACCCCACGTTTTTCAGGTCCTTCCGCGAGTGAGGCGGCGGAGCGAGGCAAGGGTTTGGCTCTGTAGATAGCGGCCCTTCCATTTTGATGTCATGTATAGTTGTACCCCATGTTTTGGACGATGATAGCATAGGGGTTTTTATTAAATGTATACAACTTGTAATTCCATAGCTTTGGAACTTGATGTATGGAATAGGAATGAAGGAAAAGAAAATTTGGGCATGTATAAATGTGCAAATGTGATGTAATAGAAGTAGATCTTCTTTATGTTGATGCTTTCCTTGTGCAACTCTTGTACTCCGTTCCTAGTTGGAACATCGTGGAAATGCTTGTGTTGTGACGCCTTGGGCGGATAGCGGAGACTCTGTTCGTTCGGCGGATCTGGCGCACGCGCCCGTGCGGGTTGTCCTCTCACCTAGTTGGTGTTAAGACACGGCGGGGCGTGACATATATGGCATCGAAAGTTGTGCCTATGGTTTTATGATTGTTATGGCTTTTCGATATGGTATCGGCTTTGTGGCTTAATGGTTATTGGCTTTGATTTCTTAATATTAATTGGCAAAAAGGTTTTCTACCCCTCGTGATAGTTGGGTTTCAAAGGCAAGGCTTTCATGTGGAAAACAGTTTTCAAAACGGTTTTCAAGTTGGATTTCAGTTTTATTGCATCTTTAGGATTTCAAAGTAAGTTTCCTAATGGGAAACACTTTCAAAGGGCAGATGTAATTCAATGGTTGTTGTATTGTACATATCACATCATCTTTTTCTAAGGAGTGCTTAGAGCATCCATCATATATATAAGGACCTGCTAGCTATATATGCATACGCATATGGCTGTTTGATGTACTGTTTGGTGTGAGTGTGTATTGTGTGTTGTATGGCATGGTGTTGTGTTTCGCTGGTACGCCATACAAATAAAGAGAAGACTCTGTTCGCGTGGACAGAGGAACTTCTTTATTTGTGATGGGTCTATACGTTTCGTGGGCAAGCCTGGTTTAAAGAAAAAGGGCATTTTTTCGCAAACTTTGCCTTTCAAACAGCACCTGATATATATAAGGCTTTAGAAAAATGGCCCCGGAGCGTGACAATTAGTCTACTCCCGAAGTGACGAGGAGCATGAAGAACATTTCAGGTAAGTCTTGTAAGTTCTTCAAGAGCGGTAGCTATTCGCCAAATTAAAGAGGTACGAATTTTGGCTCCGGAAAGTTGCCTTTTGGGGGCATGCCATTTCTGAAGTTGGGATCTCGGTGGACGCTAAGAAAGTGGAGGAAATCAGGGATTGGCCCCGGCCTACTAATGTCATCGAGGTCCGAAGCTTTATCGGGCTTGCGAGGTGCTGTCGGCAGTTTGTGGAGGGGTTCTCAAAAATTAGCACTCCGCTTACAGGCCTTACTCACAAAGGGGCCAAGTTTATTTGAAGCGATAAGTGTAAAGCAAGTTTTCAATTATTGAAGGACAAGTTGACATCAGCTCCGATTCTTGCTTGACCCTCGGTGGGAAAGGGATTTGTGGTGTATAGTGATTCCTCCCAAAATAGTCTTGGGTGTGTTTTGATGTAGTCTTGGTTGTGTTTTGAGGTCAGTTGTGTGTACCTAGTAACTCAGAGATCAGGGAGGAAATTTTCAAAGAAGCGCACTAGTCCCCGTATATCATACACCTAGGTGGTACTGATATGAAGACACATTTTTGGTGGCCCATAATGAAGGATGATGTTGGGTGCTTTATGGCTCAGTGCCTAGTTTGTCAACAAGTCAAGGCGGAACATCGACTTCCGGCGAGCAAATTGCAAACTCTACCCATACCCGTTCGAAGTGGGAGAACGTCGCCATATAATTATGGGTTTTCCCCAGTCGCAAGCAGGCCACGATGCATGGGTGATTCTGGATCGACTAACGAAATTGACTCACTTTCTACCAATCCATACCACTTGGTCGAGGGATAAATTGGCACAGATCTACATTAATGAGGTTATGCGCCTCCATGGAGTACTGATATAGATTGTCTCAGATCGGGATCCCCAATTTTTCTCACATTTCGGAAGAGTCTACATGAGACTCTTGGGACGCAACTCAATTTTAGCATGGCATATTATCCTCAAAGAGATGGGCAATTAGAAAGAACTAATCAAGTTCTTGAGGATATGTTGTGGGCGTGTGTCCTTGATTATGAAATTGGTTCACAACAATACTTGTCGATAGCGGAGTTTGCCTACAATAATAGCTTCCAAGCAAGCATCGATATGGCACCGTATGAAGCATTGTATGCCAGGAAGTGTGGCTCTCCATTGCATTAGAGTGAGGTCAGCAAGAGGTCTACCTTCGACCCAGACATAGTACAAGAGGCAGAGGGGAAAGTTCGAATTGCACGTCAAAGGCTATTGACGATGCAAAGTGGCCAAAAGAGCTACTCCGACAAACACTAACGCGATTTGAAGTTTAACGTTAGAAATCATGTGTCCTTGAAGGCCTTTCCAATAAGAGGAGTGAAATGATTTGGAATACGGGCAAAGCTAAGCACCCACTACATTGGACCTTTTGAGGTGTTGGAGCAGATCTGCCCTATGGTGTATTGGGTTGCGCTACCTCCGAGCTTAGCAGAAGTATATGATGTGTTTCACGTGTTTCTACTCCGCAAGTATGTACATAATCTGACCTATATTATTAGCTACGCCTTTGGAATTGCGGAAGGGTTGGAGCTACAACGAATATTCAGTTAGCATCCTCATCTGGCAAGAAAAGGTGTTGCGGAATCATTCTACTCCCTATGTCAAAGTGTTGTAGAGCAACCATGAGGAGCGAGAGGCTACGTGGGAGCTCGAGAGCACCATGCGGGAGCGTATTCCTCCTCTATTACGGGAATTCCATTGAGGCATAGATTTTAGTTTCGCAGACAAAACAACTTTTAAGTATGAAGGAACGCAATGTATCAGACTTTGGCTAAATTGATAAAGTATGGATTAAGTCATACTAGATATGATTAAAATGAGTTTTGAGAGTTTTAAACCGAGTTTGGATTGAATTGAAAATAATTCAGATTGAAGCAGAGTTTTGAAACTGAGAATATTGAGTTCCAAACCTTTTTGGACGCCCATAATAGGAGTTCGAACGCCCGGAATGATTTTAGACGATCCATTGCAATGCCCGGAACAACCGGATGCTCTTCCAGAGAGTATGGTTGGCAAGGAATCTAGCTATCGGGCACCTAGATTGCCCTGTGGGCGCCCGATCTTTTCAGATCTCACTCACACTTTCGGATGCTCAACCAGAGAGCTTGGGTACGCGCAGGATTAAACATTCAGGCATCCTAATGGTCTTGCAGGCACCCAGAAGATCTTTCGGATAGTCCATCGTGGGCGTCCAAATGACTTTCGAACGCTCAAACCAACGGCACTGGTCGAGGGCCCAATTTCCATTTTGGATGCGCGATTCGTGAACCAGGTGGGTTGAGTAGGCGTCTGGATTCTGGACTGGACGTAGTTACAATGGATTCGGGCGGGTGCCTGAAAGTTCGAGCGGGTACCAGAAACCTAGCGTAAAAGCTAGCTATTAGCTAGTTGCAAATAAAAAGAGTTGCACAGGGAAGAAGGATTAGGTGCTATTGTAGCACCTTTATATAACCAAAAATAACTGATAAAACCTTGATTTTCCTATTTCTCCTCCTCTCCCACTCTTTCCCTCCTCTTTCTTTCTCTAGAAGAAAGGGAAAACCAATTTTCCCATTGTTAGAGCTTGGGATTCATCTTCTTGGAAGCTTCAGAGAGATATAGAACATCAAGAGGAAGCTCTAGGAGGGTGAAGGCAATCCTCTCAACCTATTTTCCTCGTGCTAGGAGTTGGAGAGATGAGTTAGAATTTTTAGGATTTTGTTTTTGGAGGTTTTTCTCTAATTGAGGGATTTTTGAGGTTCTAACTTTGTTAGAGCCATCTTTAAAGCTTTTTTTGATTCCCTTTGTAGAAACCGAAATTTTAAATTTCTAAATTTTTGAAAAATTTGGGATAACTGAACAATTTTAAAAAACGAGAGGCTATTTTTGCAAAATAGAATAGTTTAGTTGAAACAAGAACTATCACCCTCAAGCTCTAGTAGTGCCGGAAGTCGCTGTGAGGTTCGTTTTCAGATTCTGCGTGGCAGAAGCACGGTTTAAGGCTAATTATGGCAAGTGGTTGTTTTTTATAACTCAATTTTTCGGTAAAAAGTGCGAATTTCATGTGCAAATTATGTGAGAATTCAGATAAAGGTGCCACTTGGCAAAATGCACGCACTGGTGAGTTTTCGATAAGAAACTCAAAGGTTGGAGGGCTAAATTGTAATTTTTGCAAAGTGCAAATAAGGGGCACTTTGCGAAGGGGCTATCATTTCATGTGAGGAATTTCACAGTTCTGGTGACCGGTAGGGTTCATTTGAGAATAAGCTCGGAGGGGAACGTGTGGGTTAAATTTCACGAAGTTCGAGAAATTATATGTAAATTGGCACTAAGAGGAAGTTGTGTAAGATAATTTTGATCGAAGGATTCTCGGGAATCAAAACGCACAGAATTGATTGGGAAAGGACTACTGCGCGAAATGCGTGTGCTAGTGGGGACTAGGTGGCAGAATACTGGAATTTTAGGGGCTAACATGCATTTTGCTTTAAATGGATATGTATATAAATATATATATATATATGGGTATATATATATATATACATGTACTATTTTATTGAAACCCTAACCTGTGTGGGCTTCCCCTACACTCACCAACCGCTGCGCCGCCATTGCCCGTCGCCGGCGGCCCCCTGGCTAGCGGGGAGGTGTAGACAATGCTCTCTCTCTCTCTCTATCTCTCTCTCTCTCTTTCTCGCTCTTTCTCTCTTTCTCTCTCTACTTATCCTTTCTCTGTCGAGCTTCTCACTCCCGAGATGGCTCACCGCTGCCACCATCACTTCCGCCTCGGCCGCCGGTCATAGGAGAGCTCCGGCGTTTCCCCAGCACCGTGTCACGCCACGGATTACTCGTTTCCCCGGGCTCGCCAACAGATCCGCCGTATACATAGAATTTTCTATGTATACGATGTAAGTTAGGGGGGTACCCTAGGATCTATCTAGATACTATCAATCACCTAGAGGGGGGTGAATAGGTGTATAACAAAAATCACAAATCTCAATGCGATAAAGTAATGCGGAAAATAAAATCAGCACACCGAGATTTACGTGGGAAACTCCACCTTGGAGAAAAAACCCACGGGACCAACACGCGATAACAATCCACTAAGAATAAAAGATTACAAGGTGATTACCGACTCCACGGACTTAACCTCTCCTTTATCTTCTTTGGATCTCGCGCACACCACCGGGTTGTCCACGCCCCACGTTCGAATCCACGAACGCCACGCCTCGAATCCACGAGACGCCCAACTTCGAATCCACGAAGCCCTCAACACGTCGAATCCCACGACGCCCACTCGAATCCACGAGCGCACTCCGTCCGGAGCAAGATCAACAAACTTGATGATGATTTATTGCTTAGAATATCATGAAAAAAACTGTGGGGATAATCTCTAAGCAATCCTCAAATTGATTCTAAAAGAATATTGGGCATTGGGGCACCATGAATCAATTTGAGAGAAGCTTGATGTAGAAGATGAGGAAAACCGGTCACCTACAAGCTTCTAGGGTTTCTCAAAGATAATATTTGATTCACTCCTTTTAGAGACACCCCCACATCCTATTTATATGGTTTGGAGACAAAGAATTAGGTTAGGGTTGAAAAACTGGACAATCAGGAAATTTCGTCGGGTCGGGGTCCGGACCGCGGGTATGGGGTTCGGACCCGGACACTGCTTAGGCGTTTCATTGTCCGGACCTCAGCCATCAGGGTCCGGACCCGGTTTGCGAAACTGCTCATCAGACCTACGGGTTCCGGACCTCAGCTTCAGGGTCCGGACCTCCGCCCTCAGGGTCCGGACCTCATCCTCAGGGTCCGGACCCTCCCTGCAAGACAACCAGGGAGGCGTACGGGTTCCGGACCTCATCCTTAGGGTCCGGACCTCGGAAGTTGGAAAACTTATTTTTTTATTTTAAAACATTTTTTATCCATTCTAATGTCTTCCAAACACTTGTAAATGAATCTAAATCATCATCAAGATTATTTAAACTTACCAAGCATCGTGAATTCATACGTGGAGTCTTCGAGTCTTTGTTCTTCGTCTTTTCTTCTTCGAACCTTCAAGACTCCGACTCACTTCACGAAATATGCCAATATAAAATCCGTAACAATCTCCCCCTTTGGCAATTTCGTGACAAAACACAAAAATACATAAAACACTCACGATGCTCATCTCTCTAAAAATGAAATTTATTGCCATCACCAAAACAATGAACTTCTCGCGTGAAAGATCCAAATGAAATTTAAAATTACAATTTAGTAACTCCTAAAACAAACTCTATGACTTAGACAAACATGGAGTCTTGAAGTCTTGAGAGACCTGCAAAATATTTTCATTCTCCACGAACAAAGTTAGTAGAAAAAGTATCAAAATCGCTCCCCCTTTGTTCATGCAATCTCTCCCCCTATGTTTATGCGTCTAAGTTATCATTACCATTTCCTCTCTCCCCCTTTTTGTCAAAAATTGCCAAAAAAGAAAAACACCAAAAATAGAGAGAAGTTCGAGAGAAATCAATCAAAATACAAGTTTAAAGCTTTTTCAATTTTGAAACAACTTGTGATAAAAATTTCAAGCAATGTTAGTACATGAGAAATATAAATTCACATTGACTTCTTTCAATCCCTATTAATTTCATAAGAATTAAGAACTTTACTACACACTCATCATAATGTAGACAAAATATTATCCGATTTCTTAATTCATATAAACTTCAAAAACAAGTCATCAATGATAATCTAAAGGCTCAAAAACTATCAAGATGTAAACGAATTATGAAGATGACTTAAGTGATTCATCAAAGAGACAGAAAATTTGTCGCACAAACATTCAAATTTGAGATAAAACAAATAGCACAAGGGGTGGCTCTTTGAGCATCTTTCATGTATGTGGACCACCTTATAACTCCGAAAAATAAAAATTGTGACATTTTTCCTTTTGCATGCTTTTGCACTTATATATATTTTTTTTCAGATATGCAATTCAATTCTCATGTGGTAGCTTCACACACTAACCGGACGACCGGGATGGTAGCTCTTTCCTCCATGTGGTGGTAGTTTTCACACTCCTTTTAAGGATGTAACTCTTTCCACATCTTTCAAAGCATATGAGCATTTTATAATAATAATTCCCCCTCGCTTATGCAATCTCTTATTTGAAAGAACATGTGACAAATTTTAGTCCATAAGAGAATGACTATTCATCAAATTCAACACACACAACCGAGATAGGTTAAGCTCCTAGAGATTACACATGATTGCCTAAATTTGATGAATATAAGTATTAAGAATTCTCATAATAGATTACCTTCAAATATAATGAAAATAAAGTAAAACCGATAATTAATATGAAATTCATTAAGAGTGAATGAAAGTGAACTTATTGATATTCAATGCACTATTTAATGTTCTAATCATTCAAAGAATCCAAAAAAAATTGTAACAATGAAAGCACCAAAAACGTGTAATGCAATGAACAAAAGATATGCAATAAAAACCGATCAAAGCATTACTCTAAGTCAAAAACAAATTAAGGTTTAAGACAAGGAAAAATATCACCTTTCCGAACCCAAACTTGTCGGATTGTTGGTTGCCTTGGTTTGTTGACGTTGGGCACGGTTTGTTTTGACTTTTGATCAACCGTGGGTCTCACCATCGCATTCCGCTTTGGAGTATTTAAGTGTTGTGGCTTTGACTTTCGGTTGACCTCGGGTACTCGACCTTTTGGATGTTGCTTTTGAAACCGAGGAGGTTGTCGAGTGGTGGAAGATGCCGATAGATGCTTAGAAGATGCCACTTGAGTTTTCTTTTTATGGCATGTCTTCTTGATATGTCCTTTCTTTCCGCATCTATGACATATTTTCTCCTTCAATTTCGTTGAGACTATATGTGCTGAATTTTTAACCTTCTCAACATGTTTTCGCTCATATCCAAGTCCAAGTTTACTTGTTTGACCCAATCCGAGCATACTATCAAGCTTTATCCGGAGGAGAATTTTAGTATGTCGGACTTGAGTTCATGGACTTGTTTAGTCAAGACTTGATTAGAAGTATGAATTTCCTTGACATGATGTTCTAGAAAACCAATCTTCTCTTGATGTGATTTAATCGTCGTCTCCGATTTGTCTAAGTTATAGAGTTTGTTTTAGGAGTTACTAAATTGTAATTTTATTTTTCATTTGGATCTTTCACGCGAGAAGTTCATTGTTTTGGTGATGGCAATGAATTTCATTTTTAGAGAGATGAGCATCGTGAGTGTTTTATGTATTTTTGTGTTTTGTCACGAAATTGCCAAAGGGGGAGATTGTTACGGATTTTATATTGGCATATTTCGTGAAGTGAGTCGGAGTCTTGAAGGTTCGAAGAAGAAAAGACGAAGAACAAAGACTCGAAGACTCCACGTATGAATTCACGATGCTTGGTAAGTTTAAATAATCTTGATGATGATTTAGATTATTTACAAGTGGTTGGAAGACATTAGAATGGATAAAAAATGTTTTAAAATATAAAAATGAGTTTTCCAACTACGAGGTCCGGACCCTGGAACATGAGGTCCGGAACCCGTAAGCAGGTTATGCTGGTTCGCAGACGAGGTCCGGACCCTGGAAGGTGAGGTCCGGAACCCGTACGCCTCCCTGGCTGTCACGCAGGGAGGGTCCGGACCCTGAGGGCGGAGGTCCGGACCCTGAGGGGTGAGGTCCGGACCCCAGACTGTTTCGCAGACCGGGTCCGGACCCTGATGGCTGAGGTCCGGACAATGAAACGCCTGGAGAGTGTCAAGGTCCGGACCCCGCAAGCCAAGGTCCGGACCCCGACTCGACATGAATTTTTGGAAAGTTATTTTTTCAATCCTACTCTAATTCTAATGTCTCCCAAACATGTAAATAAGATGGTATATTCCTTAAAATATCTTAGCAATCCTAATTTGGTTCCAAACCTTTCTAAAATCAGTTTTTCAATCCTAGTCGAAATCGGTTTGCTTCCAAACCTTTCTAAAAACTGTTTTTAATCCTAATCTATTTCGGATTGCTTCTAAACATATAAATATGATGTGGGGGAGTCTCTAAAATATGGTGAATCACAGATTATCTTTTAGAAACCCTAGAAGCTTGTAGGTAACCGTTTTCCTCATCTTCTACATCAAGCTTCTCTCAAATTGATTCATGGTGCCCTAATTCCTAATATTCTTTTAGAATCAATTTGAGAATTGCTTAGAGATTATTCCCACAGATCTTCAATGATATTCTAAGCAATAAACCATCATCATTGTTATTGTTCTTGCTCCGGACGGAGTGTGCGCTCGTGGATTCGAGTGGGCGTCGTGGATTCGACGTGTTGTTGACTTCGTGGATTCGAAGTTGGGCGTCTCGTGGATTCGGGACGTGGCGTTCGTGGATTCGAACGTGGGGCGTGGACAACCCGTGGAGTGCGCGAGATCCGCTGAAGACGAAGGAGAGGTTAAGTCCGTGGAGTCGGTAATCACCTTGTAATCTTTTATTCTTAGTGGATTGTTATCGCGTGTTGGTCCCGTGGGTTTTTCTCCAAGGTGGAGTTTCCCACGTAAATCTCGGTGTGCTGATTTTATTTTTCGCATTACTTTATCGCATTGAGATTTGTGATTTTTGTTGTTACACCTATTCACCCCCCTCTAGGTGATTGATATACTCTAGATAGATCCTTGGGCACCCCCTATCTTACACGGCCCACCTCGTCCGCACCGGCAAATGCACCTTATTTTCCCTTCTAGAATTGCCACTGCATGACAGTCTTGTTCCTTCAACTTCGGTCTAGACCAATGCTGAAGCCTTGTGCCTTTGGCTCCTATGCTACAACCTCGAGGCCTTACCTTGATACTGAACCCTACCTGGACATTAATCCTTCTTCAGTCCACACTTGATACCGAGTCACAACCAGCCTTACTCATGCATGAAGGAAAACTGCATCAACGGACATACCAGATTGCATGATGTGTAGGGCCGCAATTTTTTCTGCCAATAATATTTTTGGCAAACCTAGTGGGACATTCCTTTAAGATAACCAGTCTTAATTTTTACCAAAGAAATATGTGTCTGGAGATAGGGGAAACGAGTTACACCTCTAGAGCTGAGTGGCTCCTAGAGCTAATTTGGATGGCCAAGCGGGCTCAGTCATTCCTCAAAGGATGGATAACCGGCTCTCACCTCCAGAACAGACCCCCACGACTGTCCCTGCTGAGCCATCACAAATGATGGCACGGATGCTAGCGCTCACGGAGTGCATGGACCCTCTATCTTACTAGATGCTTGAGCATAATCATAGGCTTCGGGAGCATATGGAGCAGCATTTGCAGGCGCAATTTGGAAGCATGCTCACAATAATTAGAGAGTTGCGAGGGGTGCGAGAATCCCCAAACAATAGAGTGCAAACCTCTTGCGCCGAGGGCTGTAGGGCCAAAAACGGCCAAGCAAGCTATCAGATTGCACGTCCCAATGGCCTTGATATGGGTCAAGCTAATCTCGTGTCTATAAGGCATGTGGCCGCCGGTAGCAACCAGCCGCCCAGTGGCTTATAATGAACTACTAAACGACCAACCTGCGTTTATGATCGGGCAAGGATATACTCCTATGAAGGGTCATGACCAATATGGGCAGGTCGACGCCACTCAGGTTAAAGATTCATTTGCTGGCGAAGCACCGTGGGCGGCACACAAGTGCAACCTCCAATCCATTTGCCGGCGAAGCGTCATAGGCGGCACACAAGTGAGAGCTATAGTCAGTACAATTGGTATGACCAGGTTCAGACTGTACGAAATAATAGGGGGTGCAGTTTGATATTAACCAACCTCTAAATTAAAATAGCAGGTATAATCGTGTTGATCATGAACAACCCACATTCAGCAATGACGAGTGCAATCAATTTGCACCCAAAAGGCCGACCGGTGCTATAACCATGCAACAAACCAATATCATCTTCGGCAATAGATCGAGAACATTCTAGCAACAGAGTTAGGGAAACTAAATCCTCGGTGGATACCCTGAACTTCTTTTTTGCCTTCCTATCCAGCACATATCAAGCAATTTCAGTGGCCAAGGGGTTATAAGAAGTCGGAGTTCGAACAATTAGTCTAAACTGGAGCATATCATACGTTTTATGGGCCAATGTGGCAAAGTTGTAGCCTATCCACCCTTAAAGCAGTGATAATTCAATCTTTTGTCGACATAGGCGCCTTCGCGTGGTATACCAATCTGCCTACGAATTCAATAAAAGATTGGAAAAAAATGGAACGGAAGTTTCATGAACATTTCTTCAGAGTGGAGCCTAAAGTCTCAATACGTGACCTTGCAAACATAAAGCAGCACCTAAACAAGCCGGTCGAAGCCTATTTGGCTCGATTTAGAGCAACCCAGAGTCATTACTCTTTAGGGATCTCCAAGGCTGAATACACAAAACTGGCATTCTGGCGTTCAACGGGTTACAGTTTCTGTTGTGAGACCACTTCGAATGTGTTGAGTTTCCGAACCTCTTCTAATTATGTAACGACCCAGCCCACTAGCACTAATAACTTGTTGGGCCTAAACCACAGGCCCAATATGCTTAAGCCCAGTTATTAATTCAAGCATGGCCGTCACATATAAGCCCCTCAAAATCTCACATATTATCTGATAAGACTATCAGGCTTTCACATACTCCCCTTGTTAGGCCCTAAATTCTTTATTGCCTAATCACACATATAGTCCAAGATTACCGGGCGATGTGAGGCCCACCTCACAACGTTTATGCGACAAATTTCTATCTCTTTGATGAATCCCTTAAGTCATCTTTATAATCCGTTTACATCTTGATAGCTTTTGTGTCATGCCCCGTCGGGCCTTTAACACCAACTAGGTGGAAAGGGTAACCGCACGAGCGCATGACCCAGACCCGCCGAACGGATAGAGTCTTTTCTACCCGCCCAAGGCGTCACAACACAAGCATATCCACGATGTTCCAACTAGGAACGAAGTACAAGAGTTGCACAAGGAAAGCATCAACATAAAGAAGTTCTACTTCTATTACATCACATTTACACATTTATACATGCCCAAATTTTTCTTTTCCGTTCCATACATCATGTTCCAAAGTTATGGAATATACAAGTTGCATACATTTAATGAAAACCCCTATACTATCAATGTCCAAGACTAGGGGTACAACTCTATGTATCACCAAAATGAAAGGGCCGCTATCTAGAGAGCCAAACCCTTGCCTCGCTCCGCCGCCTCACTCGCGAAAGGACCTGAAAAACATGGGGTGAGAACTATAAACATAGTTCCCAGTGGGTAAGGCCACCCAAGAGAGAAGCTCGACCCACCAGGTCCAAAGAAACACCATAAGCATAAGTTAGATCACAAATAACTATGCAACAAATATTTACATGCTTGTAAATAAACATAAAGGATGCAACCAAATAAAATGTCCATTTTCATTTTCTCCTAGGTTCATCCTATATTTCACATTGACCAAGTTCATCTATTTATCATTTATTTATGGATTCGGAATCGCCGTATCACCATAATAGTTCCAACCTCCAAGGAATGAAATCATCACCTCCTTGTTCGGGTAGCGAAATCGTCGCATACCCGGGATAGCGAAATCGTCGCATACCCCAATCCGTCACCGCCATCACATGGCACGGGTAGCGAAATCGTCGCATACCCGGAATAGCGAAATCGTCGCATACCCCAATCCGTCACCGCCATCACATGGCACGAGTAGCGAAATCGTCGCATACCCGGGATAGCGAAATCGTCGCATATCCCAATTCATCACCGCCAACTCATGGCACGGGTAGCGAAATCGTCGCATACCCGGGATAGCGAAATCGTCGCACATCCCAATTCATCAACACCAACTCATGGCATGGGTAGCAAAATCGTCGCATACCCGGGATAGCAAAATCGTCGCACATCCTAATTCATCACCGCCAATTTAATCTGTCACGTCCCGGATTACACGTTTTTCCAGGCTCGTCAACAGATCCGCCGTATACATAGAATTTTTCATGTATACGAAGCGATAGATAACCTGTAAACAATGCATACAAGCAACTACAAGAGATATAGAGCTGAAAATAAGATCATACTAATAGAACAAAAGCCACCTGTACATATAGGATCTAAAATACAACAGTTTCTCCAAAGCCAAAATAGATACAAATCCATCTCTCACAGGAACAACAAGTTCACACTATATGTACATGGCACAGTCCAAAATAAAACTATCTCCAGTAGGGTCCTCCTCTAGAAAAAAATGAAAAATGGTAGGGATCTAGCTCGCGACTCCCTTACCTCGATCTGCAGGAGCAGAAGCAGCAGCCGCAACAGTCGAAGGCTCTGCAAGAAAAGGTGGCAACAATGGGTGTGAGAACTACTATCAAAAGAAGTAGTCCTCAGTGGGTACCGCTACCGACCTCAACGGTCCACCCACTAAGTCTACGAGACTATCAGTATAGCTGGTAGGTAAAGAAATAATAAAGTAAGCTGGAATAAACTCTACAGCTGTAATGCCACTACCCTACCACTATCCAAGTCATACTCTCAAAGTATATGCATCACTAATGTGAATAGTCACTCCTGACCCAATCTAACGGAACCGCCCAAAAAGGCTCGTTCAGCCAAAAGCCTAGCCATACCGTACACTACCAGAAGGTAGCCGGTCACAGGATCATATCCAAATCGAACTGCAGCGACATCAACGCGTAAGAGGCCTCACTCCGGAGCGGCACTCGCGGGAGCTACCCAACCGAGTTAATAAGCGTATCTCTGTCGAGCACAATCAGGCTCCGTCAGGCTATAATCAAATAAAAGGGGTCAAATGGGTCAAAGACTCCAAGCTCACGTGTCCTCAGCACAAACTGATACTAAAATAAAAATCTGGGTCCACCGTCAACCCCGACGGTACCCGGCAATACAAAACAGCCTAACCCTGCTGTATACACAAGCTCGGCATCTCAGCACGAGCGTAAACTCATCCTACAACAATCTAAGTATCCACCTCTCACTAACAACAGTGATACAAGAACAGAAAGGGCTCCTAGAGCTAAATCTGATAATAGTTTCGAAAAGTGACGGTTGTAGGTTCACGAGTTTTCTCCTAAGTCAAATCCCAGTTCAGCATGTAAATCATGTCTATAAATCATTAATTTATGCTCCAAATTCAGATTTCATATAAACACATGCAAATTCACGAATTCGAGGTACTAACATGAAAAATCTGATAATAAAACAGCATGCTGCACTCTCTACAACTTAGGAGGAATTCCGACGATTTTGGTAACATCAACCCACCTCTAAAGCTATCAAACCACGGCTAGAAGTCGAGTGGAAGGCCTCCAAACAAAACCAGCTGAAACCGGGCTCAAACCAGCGAAAACTAGGATTCAGATCCTCCCCGCTCAAGTTCTGGGCGCCCAGAACATCAGCCCAAAACTGCAGCCTGGCAGCACGACCAGTAGGGGTTCAACATGCGATAAAATCTAAATCCTAAGTCCAAATGTAGTGAAAATTCACCCAACTCACCAGGAGAGGTTCAAGAATAATCCCACTAATTCTCAGCCAAAACGGAGTTCGATTCGATCTCCAAAAAGGGCTCCGTTCAGATTCGGATCCACTCCGGGGTACTCCAAAACTGCATCCAGAAATTTCAGCAACTAAGCAAATAACACTTCTAGCTTAATTCCTAGAATTCCAACAAGTCTAGCCCAAGGAATAGGGTCACAAACCTTCCAAATACAGTGATGGATCAATCCAAATCTTCTCCAAAGCTTCTAACAAAAATCTGGATTAAAAAATCTAAGAAATCCATGAACTATCCACAATTTCAACACTTAAGCTTAAATCTCTAAATCTGAGCTAAGACTCACCTTTGAACTCTCAAATTCAGGTGGAAAGAACTTCCAAATCAGTAAGGGGTGAGGGAAAACCAATCCTTACTTAAAAAATCCTGCTCCAAGGAGATTTGGATCCATAAAACCAAAGAAAATCCAAGTTCAGCTCAAGAACACAAAGGGTCCAGTAAAATGGTAACTGCAGCATACATACCTTTCTCTACGAGTCCACAATCCAAAAAACCATGTTTCGTAGAATTTGGACACTCCTATACTGCACACAAGCTGAAACACCACAGGTCGACGCTGCTGTTCTGCAGGAATCTGAAGCCTTCAATGGAAAATATACAATTTAAAGGAATTGAAGGGGTTTCCTGCAATTATCCAGGGCTCACCAAGAGAGGGAAATAAAAGAGCTTCAGGGGGTTCGTCCTCCTCTAATTATAGCCAAAGGAAGGGATAAAATAGGCCTCAAGAACACAAGTTGCTAACCTACCCATTGCTGAAAAGAAACAACATTCGGGCGCCCAGAACCCAAGAACTGGGCGCCCAGATTGTAGTACTCGGGTTTTTGTGGATTTTGAGGGTTTCTGGACTTAGCGGATTTCGGGCGCCCGGAAGTGAGGAAGTGGACGCCCGAAAGATTTGGATCCAGTGGACATTCTGGACGGTCCGGAAGAGGCTGATGAGTTTCGGATCTGGACGCAGGAATCGGACGCCCGGATGAGGATCCGGATTGGCTTATGACGTGGAGAGGCACGTGTCGCGACGCAGGACACGTGTCGACCGCCGGAGACACGCTGCCCCACCGCCTGCCGACCGACGACCGACCGCTTGGCCGCCATCTGACACCTGGTTGCAGGGTTTTCGGACGCCCGAAAGTTGGATTCGGGCGCCCGAATGTGGGACTTTTGGGAGCCTATAAATAGGTGAGTCCCTGATGGTTTTGAGCTCATTTTTCCACTTCGTGACTTCGTTTCTAGAGAGAGAAAGTTGGGTTTAGGGCCATGTGTTGGCATAACCTAGCTTGCTCTCCTCTATTCTGTCGACCTGATCTGGTGCTGAGCTGTTGTTCTGTCGGAGTTAGCAGCCTTTTGGAGATATATTCAGATCGGAGTACTGCTGGAGCTTGATTATCTTGGAGGGTTGGATCTGAGGATACTGTTTTCCCCACCGTGGTTGGATTAGCTCTTGAGGTAGGTTGATGTTTGCCAGATTTAGTGGACTTCCTCCTATGTGTTTACTCTCATGTTAGCATGATAGTGTTGGATTATGTTAGCATGATATGATGATATTGGATTATGATAGTGTGATACTATTGGGATTATGATAGCATGACATGTTGAGATTATGTTAGATATGACCTGTTAGGTTGAGATTTGCATAATATGCTAATGATATATATATGAGCATGCATGATTTCCTTGTATCCTTGTTGCATGATTTGTCCTACACCTATCCTGTTGATATCCCTTGTACCGGTTGTTGTACATACTAGTGTAGGTGATCATGTTGAGGCTCGTGCTATGTTGTTGTACCTCCTCTTTGTGGTAGAGTTGAGATTGATTGTGAGCACTGGAGCATTGATTGGGTCATGTTATTGACTATCCTTTGAGGTGCCGAGGGCACGTGATTCTTTATGAGATCAGTGGATTGGGTCATACTTGTTGATTATCCTTTGAGATGCCGAGGGCATGTGATTCTTTGTTGACCCAGTCGTGTCGATCATATACCTGTGGGTGCTTGGCGCTTATATGGTTGTACTATACTCGGTTGGGTCGCTCCCACGAGTACCGCTCCGGAGTTGGCATGTTCTGTACAGAGGGTTGTACGAGGGGCTAGGGACAGACGGGTTTCCTGTACTAGCTGGCTCTCTGTAGGGTTGAGCATGATCAGGCCGCAGGTATCGTATTGTATTATGTTGTATGGCATTATGGATTCGTGATAGTCCTCATTTGATATATTCAGTTCATTGGTATTCATGTTGACAGTTGAGCATTGTGCATAGTAGTGGTAGTATATCTCCTACTCTTTTTATTGCTCTATATATATCTCTTGAGATTGAGGACTTAGTGGACAGACCGCTGAGGCTGGTGGCGGTACCCACTGAGGACTACTTGTTTGATAGTAGTTCTCACACCCGTTGTTGACACCTTTTTGCAGAGTCTTCTTCCCCAATTGTGCATACTGAGCGCGGAAAGGAGACCGTCGGGTAGAGCTATTCCCCGGATACTTGGCTAGAGGTATACCCATTTTGATAGATGGTTGAGTCTGTACATACAGTGAGTTGGATATTATCAGTGATGTATATGAGAGTTATATATGAGAGTTATGGATGATGTATGTATGTACAGTGATCTTTTGATATATTTATATAGCAGCTCTGTTGATACCTTTAGCTTCGTTGTGGATGTTGTTGTTTTCGCTTCGTATACACGGTAGAAATACTGTGTATGCGGCGGATCTTGTCATGCACCTGGGAAGAGAGGTAACCCGGGGCGTGAAAGATTAAGTTGGTATCAGAGCTTAGGAATAGGTCATGAGGGCCTAGGAAACCTAAGATAAACAGACCTAAGAATGACGAGAGAGACGTGATTGATCGCGAAAGTCAAAGATTGAGTTTTTGAATCCTTCCTTGTGTAGGAGGAGTGATTGGGGGATTATGCCTTCTCTTATTAGATGACTTATTTTGGCTGCAGACGACATAATAATCTGAGAAGAAAAGAAGTGTCCTTCTAGACTTTCGCTTGATTGGGTCGTGAGATTGTTGTGGTCCTAATCGGGTATTCTGTTGCAGGTTGTTACTATGCCTCCTCGACGACCGTCGACGCGAGCACATCCGACGCCTTCGGATATGCCTGAGCAGACGGGACCTAGTGAACGGCCCGCTCTGCAGGAGCAGCTAGCAGACATAGCTGCAGTTGGAAGGCAGCAGAGTGCCTTGTTACAGAAGATGTGCGATGCTTTCTCTACGCCTCGAACTATGGAACCTTGGGCGGCAACGACTCCAACTACATCTCAACCCAGAGAAGGAAGTACTCAGCCTAGTCAAGCATTTTCTGAAGAGGAGCAGGAGCGGATGGCGGATAGATTGGCTTGCTTCTGTAGGTTTGATCCACCCCAATTTAATGGAAGTAGCATAGAATCGTGGGTGGTGGAAGCTTGGATATGTGAGATGGAGAAGTTGTTCGAGGATCTCTTTGTGCCAGCACGGGAGCAAGTGCATATGGCAGTTCATTGTTTATCTGGTGATGCTCATGTCTGGTGGAGGAGGACCCGTGATCATAGGTCCCTGAATCCTCTACAGATGTCTTGGAGTGAATTTCGGAGAATTATGTATGGAGCATATTTTCCCAGTAGTGTGAAGATGAAGATAGAGGAAGACTTGAAGAACCTGAAGCAAGGGAATCGTCCGGTACAGGAGTATGCGAGGGAGTTTACTAGATTACTCAACTGTGTTCCCTCAGCGGCGAGAGATGAGATACAGAAAGTCTATCTGTATGAGAAGGGTTTGAGACCCGAGATCTTTCCATTTGTCCACTCGCAGAGACTTCAGACTTTGGATGCCACTATCGAGCAGTCTCTGTGGGTAGAGCGAGGGGCATTTGTGACGAGAGGGCAGCTTGTGGACCCAGCTCAGGGTCAGGAGAGGAAGCGCCCGGAACCTGATGATCGAGGACAGTCGAGTAGCAGGCGACCGCCTAGACCTCCCCAGCGATCGCGTTTCAAGAGACGTGGATCTTCTAGTCGCCAGTAGTCTGGAGGATATCGTCAGCAGCGACAGCAGCAGTCGAGGGGATCTCCCCGATGTGTGATTTGTGGAGGACCTCATTTTGCTTATCTCTGTGATAGACGAGAGGGTCGATGTTTTGAGTGTGGGCAGCTAGGACATATGAGGAAGACTTGTCCCAGACGTGTAGCAGCTCCTTCTATGGCGTCTGTGCCTTTCTCCCCACCGCAGTATTCTGGAGCCTCCCCGGTATTTTCTCAGGAGCGATCTTCTATGCCACGACAGCCGGATCGACGCCAGCCACCGGCGAGCGGGCGAGTTTATGCCGCTCAGATTGAGAATGCCTCGATAGCTGATCGGGTGGTGGCAGGTATAGTTTTGATTTGTGGCATTAGATCGCGTACTTTATTTGATACTGGTGCATCGCATTCCTTTGTTAGTAGAGCATTTGCATTGCATCATGGTTTAGAGATAGGATCGTTACCCCAGACACAGGAGGTGCGGGTACCCGACCAAAGTTTGCAGGTGACGCAGAGTTGTTTGGGATGTCCTGTGCAAGTAGGGACTTGGATCATGCCTGCTGATTTATTAGTATTGAGACAGTTGCAGGATTTTGATGTAATCCTTGGCATGGATTGGTTATCTCGATACTTTGCTACAATCGATTGTGGAACCAAGACGGTGATTTTTCGTGAGCCTGGGCATGAGGAGTTCATTTATGAAGGTTGTAGGAGTTCACTGTTCGCAGTGACGATCTCTTCTTCTAAGGCCAGACAGATGTTGAGTAGAGGGTGTATAGCCTATTTTGCAACAGTGACTGAGGTGCCCACTGTTGTACCAGGACTCGAGGATATTCCTATTGTCCGTGAGTTTCCGGATGTCTTTCCTTCTGAGTTATCCTCGATGCCTCCTGATAGGGAGATTGAATTCGTGATTGATGTGGTACCAGGAACCGCGCCAATCTCGAAGACACCCTATAGAATGGCACCGGCTGAGTTGAGAGAGTTAAAGGCGCAACTGCAGGATCTTATGGATAAAGGTTTTATCAGACCTAGTGTGTCGCCTTGGGGAGCGCCTGTGCTATTTGTGAAGAAGAAGGATGGTTCACTTAGGTTGTGTGTGGATTATCGGGAATTGAATAAAGTGACCATCAAGAATAGATACCCCCTCCCACGTATTGATGATCTGTTTGATCAATTACAGGGAGCGTGTGTCTTTTCTAAGATTGATCTTCAGTCCGGTTACCACCAGTTGAAGGTGAAGGCCGAGGATATTTCTAAGACAGCTTTTAGAACTCGGTATGGGGCATTATGAGTTTACAGTCATGCCGTTTGGATTGACTAATGTCCCTGCTGCTGTCACGGCCCGGATTACTCGTTTCCCCGGGCTCGCCAACAGATCCGCCATATACATAGATTTTTCTATGTATACGAAGCGATAGCTAACCTGTAAACAAACATACAAGCCACTACAATAGATATATAGAGCTGCAATAAAACATACTAATAACAAAAGTCACATGTACATATAGGATCCAAGATACAACAGTCCATCCAGAACCAAAATAGGAACAAGTCCACAGTATATGTACATGACTCAACTCAAAATAAACTATCTCCAGTAGGGTCCTCCTCTAGGGACAACAGGGACAGGTAGGGATCTAGCTCGCGACTCCCTTACCTCGATCCGCGGAAACAGGCGCAGCAGCCACAACAGAAGAAGGCTCTGCAAGAAAAAGTGGCAACAATGGGTGTGAGAACTACTATCAAAAGAAGTAGTCCTCAGTGGGTACCGATACCGACCTCAACGGTCCACCCACTAAGTCTACGAGACTAACAGTATAGCTGGTAGGTAAAGAACAACAAGGTAAGCTGGAATAAACTCTACAGCTATCATGCCACTACCCTACCACTATGCATAACAGTCACAGGAGTAAATGCAACTCTCACTATGAATAAACTGTCCAAACTGACCCAAGTCTACCGGGACCTCAACAGACCAGTCCCGCCTGTACCCTAAGCTGCACCGTACTTCACCCACGAGGGTTTCCGGTGAAGAGCAGCACCCAACAGGGACTACTGCGACGCACAAAAGTCCAACTCCGGAGTGGCACTTGTGGGGGCGACCCAGCCAAGTGTAGTTGCGAATCTGACAGCTCAATCAGGTAAACACAAGCTAAAACCGAAATAAAAGGGTCAAGTCGGTCTAACAACCTAGGCTCACGTGCCCACGGCACAATCTGATGTAACAGATACTAAAACAAGAATCTGGGTCCACCGTCAGCCCCGACGGCACCCGGTAACACAAAACAGCCTAACCCTGCTGTAAATACAAGCTCGGCATCCCAGCACGAGCGTAAACTCGTCCTATAACGAACTAAGTATCCACCTCGCACTAACAGCGGTGATACAAGAACAGAAACGGCTCCTAGAGCTAAATCTGATAACAGTTCGAAAAGTGACGGTTGTATGTTCGCGAGTTTCCTCCTAAGTCAATTCCCAGTTCAGCATGTAAAGTCATGTTAATAAATTATCAATTTATGCTCCAAATTCAGATTTCATATAAACACATGCAAATTCACGAATTCGAGCTACTAACATGATTAAACAGATAATAAAACAGCATGCTGCACTCTCTACAACTTAGGAGGAAATCCGGAGATTTCGGTAACATTAACCCACCTCGAAAGCTATCCAACAACGGCTAGGAGTCGAGTGGAAGGCCTCCAAACAACGCCGGCTGAAATCGAGTTCAAAACTGCAACCTCGAGATTCGGACCCACCTGCTCACTGTTCTGGGCGCCCAGAACATCAGCCCAGAACTGCAGCCTGGCAGCACAACCCACATGTATTCAACATGCGATAAAATCCAAATCCTAAGTCCAAATGCAGTGAAATTTGGCTCAACTCACCAGCAGAGGTTCAAGAACAAACCCTCCAAATTTCAGCCAAAACGGAGCTCGACTCAATATCCAAAAAGCCTAAACACTGAATCAGATCAACATCTGGACCCTCCTGCACATGGATCCAGAAGTTCCAGCACTTAAGCAAAACTCAAAAACAGCAAGAATTCAGGGATTCCAACGAATCTAGCTCATAGAAAGGGGTCACAAACCTCACAAAAACAGTGATGGAACAATCCAAAACCTCTCCAAAGATTCTCACAAAGATCTGGATCTAAAAATCCAAGAAATTCCATCAATGACCCAAAAAAATCAGCACTTAAGCAATTACTCAAAATCTGAGCTAGAACTCACCTTTGAATCCTCAATTCAGGTGGGAAGAACCTCCAAACCAGCAAGGAAAGTGGAAGGACCAATCTTTACTTCGTAATTCCAGCTCCCAAGAGATTGGATCCAAAAGATCAAAGGAAAAACCCAAGTTTCAACTCAAGAACACAAGGGGTCCAGTGAAACAACAACTGTAGCTTACATACCTGTCCGAATCACAATTGGAAGGATTCCACTTCTTCCTCTACGAGTCCTCTATCCAACAAACTAAGTTTCGTTGGATTTGGACACTCCTACACTGCACACGAGCACGAACACCACAGGTTGACGTTGCCATTTCAGCAGGAAACCAAGATCATCAATGGGGAAAGGTGGAAATTGGGGGGAATGGAGGGTTCCCTTGCAAAAATCCGAGCTTCACCTTGAAGAGGGGAGAAAAAGCCTCAGGGGAGGTCGTCCACTTCTTTTATAGACCACTAGTTTCGGTGCAATGAGCCTCAAGAACAGAATTACAACAAACCTGTCCTCAGCAGAAATCCACACATTCGGGTGCCCGAAACTCATGAAGTGGGCGCCCGGTTCTTCAGCCTGTACAAACTCGAGCATCGGACTCTCCGCCGCGGTCCGGTGTGCCCTAACCTGGTCCGGCGGATTTCACCAACCAATCGACACGTGTCAAGCGGATCGATACTCACGAGGTAGGATTTCCGGATCCACTTTCCGGGCGCCCGAAACATAGATCCGAAATGACTTAGTAATTTTCAGAAAACGAGCACTGAACAACTGGGCGCCCAAAACAGAGCGTCCGGGCGCCCGAAACTCCAAAAGCCCAAAACTTCAGTTTTGGCTCGCTTCGGTGCTCCGAGTCCGTTCTCGCGTCTATTTGACGCCGAAACGACTCCGACTTGTCTCGACCTTCTCCAGAAGCGTCGAACAGTCTAGGATACTGCAGTCATTCCGTCAGTTAGGCCCCAGGGGTACTACAGCTGCATTTATGGATATGATGAACCGAGTCTTTAAGTCTTTCTTGGACAAGTTTGTAGTAGTTTTCATCGATAATATTCTGATTTACTCCCGTAGTGATGCGGAGCATGAGGAGCATCTGAGATTAGTGCTGCAACTCTTGCAAGAAAAGAAGTTGTATGCAAAGTTGAAGAAGTGTGAGTTCTGGTTGAGAGAGGTAGCCTTTTTAGGCCATGTGATTTCAGCTTCGGGAGTAGCTGTTGATCCTAAGAAGATTGAGGCGATTCGTGATTGGCCTAGACCGACGACCATTTCTGAAGTGCGGAGTTTTCTTGGCTTAGCCGGGTATTATCGACGGTTTGTAGAAAGTTTTGCGAAACTCTCTACGCCTCTTACTCGATTAACCAGGAAAGGAGTTATGTATGTTTTGAGTGATGAGTGCCAAGAATGCTTTGATGAGCTTAAGCAGAGGTTGATGACAGCCCCTATTCTTTCACTACTAGTGATGGGCGAAGGATTTGTTATCTATAGTGATGCTTCGCATAGTGGCTTGGGTTGCGTGCTGATGCAACATGGTAGGGTGATTGCATATGCTTCAAGACAACTAAAGGAGTATAAGAAGAACTACCCCACTCATGATCTGGAATTGGAGGCGGTAGTCTTTGCTCTGAAGCTATGGCGCCACTATCTCTATGGAGAGCATTGTGAAGTGTATACTGATCACAAGAGCCTCAAGTATCTGTTTACACAGAACGAGTTGAATCTACGGCAATGGAGATGGTTGGAATTATTGAAGGATTATGACATCTCTATCTTATACCATCCCGGCAAGGCGAATGTTGTTGCCGATGTTTTGAGTAGGAAGGCTATGGCGACTTTGAGTTTATGTATTACTCAACAGCCTGTCCTAGTGGAAGAGATGCGGAGGTTGTCCCTTGAGGTGGTTACTCACGGCATGACTGCGAGACTGATGACCCTAGTCATACAGCCCACTCTGTTGGAAATGATTCGAGAGAAACAGAGTGTAGATCCTTATCTGATAAAAGTTCGAGATCAACTGAGGAGTGGTGATCTTGAAGGTTTTTTTTGTGATGATTCTGGAGTTCTTCGTTATAGAGGACGTCTATGTGTACCAGCGGATCTAGAGATTCGAGAGGAGATATTGAAGGAAGCACATTATTCTCCTTATTCTGTACATCCTGGAGGGACTAAGATGTACCAGGATCTGAAGACTCACTTCTGGTGGAATGGCATGAAGCGGGATATTGGTAGGGCTGTAGCTCAATGTTTAACATGTCAGCAAGTTAAGGCTGAACATCGAGTACCGGCTGGTAAGCTACAGAGTCTTCCAATACCTGAGTGGAAGTGGGATCATATTACGATGGATTTCATCGTTGGACTGCCGAGGACTTCGAGCGGCTATGATACTATTTGGGTGATTGTTGATAGGCTGACAAAGTCTGCTCATTTCCTGCCTATGTAGATTACTTGGTCACGTGAGCGACTTGCGCAGCTTTATCTGGATGAGATATTGAGATTGCATGGAGTGCCAATCTCAATAGTATCTGATAGAGACCCAAGGTTTGTTTCTCATTTCTGGAAGAGTTTACAAACAGCTTTGGGGACTCAGCTTCGATTTAGCACTGCATTTCATCCCCAGACTGATGGTCAGTCCGAGCGCACTATACAGACACTCGAGGATATGTTGAGAGGTTGTGTCTTAGATTTTGGTAGAGGATGGGATCGACATCTGATATTGGTAGAGTTTGCGTACAACAATAGCTATCAAGCAAGCATTAAGATGGCTCCGTTTGAAGCATTGTATGGACGCAAATGTCGATCACCTCTGTATTGGGATGATGTTGGCGAAAGGAAGACGTTGGGTCCAGACCTTTTGCTTGAAGCCGAGGAAAAAGTTAAAGTGATACGACGACATATTGAGACGGCTCAAAGTAGACAAAAGAGTTATTCTGATACTCAAAGGCGGGATCTGGAATTTCACCATCAAAGGGCATACGGAGATTTGGGATTCGCGGAAAGCTTAGTCCGCGATTCATTGGTCGTTTCGAGATCTTGGAGAGAGTAGGACCCGTGGCTTATCGGTTAGCCCTTCCGCCTCGACTAGAGGAGTGCACGATGTCTTTCATGTATCTGTTCTGAGGAGATACATGCACGATCCTTCCCATGTGATAGATTTTTCTCCACTGGAGCTTATTGAGGATTTGCATTACGAGGAGCGACCGATACGAATTCTTGCTCGTGAGACGAGAGAATTGCGTAATCGGGTCATACCTTATGTCAAGGTACAGTGGGATTTTCATGATGATAGAGAGGCGACATGGGAGTTGGAGATTGTTATGCAGAGATCTTATCCCCACCTGTTTGCATCTTGAGGTGAGTGCTTTACCTTAGTTTTGATGACGAAACTATTTTAAGGAGGGGAGAATGTAGTACTCGGATTTTTGTGGATTTTGAGGGTTTCTGGATTTGGCGGGTTTTGGGCGCCCGGAAGTGAGAAAGTGGACGCTCGAAAGATCTGGATCCAGTGGACATTCTGGACGGTCCGGAAGTTGCTGATGAGGTTTGGATCTGGATGCAGGAACCGGACGCCCGAAAGAGGATCCGGATTGGCTTATGACGTGGAGAGCCACGTGTCGCGACGCAGGACACGTGTCGACCGCCAGAGACACGCCGCCCACCGCCTGCCAACCCACGACCGACCGCTTGGCCGCCAGCTGACACCTGGCTTGCAGGGTTTCCGGACGCCCGGAAGTTGGATTCGGGCGCCCGAAAGTGGAATTTTGGGAGCCTATAAATAGGTGAGTCCCTGAGGGTTTTGGAGTTCATTTCCACTTCGTGTGACCCATTTCTAGAGAGAGAAAGTTGGGTTTAGGGCCATGTGTTGGCATAAGTTGTAACCTAGCTTGCTCTCCTCTATTCTGTTGATCTGATCTGGTGCTGAGCTGTTGTTCTGTCGGAGTTAGCAGCCTTTTGGTGATATTCAGATCGGAGTGCTGCTGGAGCTTGGTTATCTTGGAGGGTTGGATCTGAGGATACTGTTTTCCCCACCGTGGTTGGATTAGCTCTTGAGGTGGGTTGATGTTTGCCAGATTCAGTGGACTTCCTCCTATGTGTTTACTCTCATGTTCGCATGATAGTGTTGGATTATCTTAGCATGATATGATGATATTGGATTATGATAGTGTGATATTATTGGGATTATGATAGCATGACATGCTAAGATTATGTTAGATATGACCTGTTAGGTTGAGATTTGCATGTGCATGATATGCTAATGATATATATGAGCATGCATGATTTCCTTGTATCCTTGTTGCATGATTTGACCTACACCCATTCTGTTGATATCCCTGTACCAGTTGTTGTACATACTAGTGTAGGTGATCATGTTGAGGCTCGTGCTATATTGTTGTACCTCCTCTTTGTGGTAGAGTTGAGATTGATTGTGAGCACTAGAGCATTGATTGGGTCATGTTATTGACTATCCTTTGAGGTGCCGAGGGCACGTGATTCTTTATGAGATCAGTGGATTGGGTCATACTTGTTGATTATCCTTTGAGATGTCGAGGGCATGTGATTCTTTGTTGACCCAGTCGTGTCGATCATATACCTGTGGGTGCTTGGCGCTGATATGAGTTTACTTTACTCGGTTGGGTCGCTAACACGAGTACCGCTCCGGAGTTGGCATGTTCCGTATAGAGGGTTGTACGAGGGGCTAGGGACAGACGGGTTTCCTGTACTAGCTGGCTCCCTGTAGGGTTGAGCATGATCAGGCCACATGTATCGTATTGTATTATGTTGTATGGCATTATGGATTCGTTATAGTCCTCATTTGGTATATTCAGTTTATTGGTATTCATACTGACAGTTGAGCTTTGTGCATAGTAGTGGTAGTATATCTCCTATTTTCTTTATTGCTCCATATATATCTCTTGAGATTGAGGACTTAGTGGGCAGACCGCTGAGGCTGGTGGCGGTACCCACTGAGGACTACATGTTTGATAGTAGTTCTCACACCCGTTGTTGACACCTTTTTGCAGAGTCTTGTTCCCCAGTTGTGCATACTGAGCGCGGAAAGGAGACCGTCGGGTAGAGTTGATCCCCGGATACTTGGCTAGAGGTATACCCCATTTTGGTAGATGGTTATGAGTCTGTACATACAGTGAGATAGAGATTATCAGTGTTGTATTATATTATGGTTATGGATGATGTATGTACGGTGATCTTTTGATTATATATATATAGCAGCTCTGTTGATACCTTTAGCTTCTTTGTGGATGTTGTTGTTTTTGCTTCGTATACACGGTAGAAATACTGTGTATGCTGCGGATCTTGTCATGCGCCTGGGAAGAGGTAACCCGGGGCGTGACAGTTTCACTCCCATTGAGGCATATACAGCTTAGTCTCCCTGTACAGTAGCAGTTCGATTATTTGCTCCTATTCATATCTATTGCAGCTACTGTAGTTCCCTTTGATTATACTTGTTTACTGTACCTCCTTTGTTTTCCAGTGATTACGACATGCCCTTGTAGCTCTGTCGTACCTACTGGAAAACCTCGTTGTGGTTTCTCACCCCCAATTTCCCCCAGGTGGCTCGGGCGAGGAGTTCGGTTCGTGGTACGACGTGAGGACGATCTTGCTAGACTGCATTAGCGGTCATCACCCTGGTTATTTCCTTTTATCTGCATTAGTCATTTAAATAATGAATTGTTTCAGTTAGATAATCACTGCTTTTGCTTGAATAATCATGGACTTTTATGCGATGATGATTTCCTTTATGCATGTACTCGGATTTGTTTTAATGATGAGTATTCGGATTTTTGGATTCATGTCACGCCCCGTCGGGTCTTTAACACCAACTAGGTGGAAAGGATAACCGCACGGGCGCATGCCCCAGACCCGCCGAACGGATAGGGTCTCTTCTACCCGCCCAAGGCGTCACAACACAAGCATATCCACGATGTTCCAACTAGGAACGGAGTACAAGAGTTGTACAAGGAAAGCATCAACATAAAGAAGTTCTACTTCTATTACATCACATTTGCACATTTATATATGTCCAATTTTTCTTTTCTTTCATTCCTATTCCATACATCAAGTTCCAAAACTATGGAATATACAAGTTGCATACATTTAATGAAAACCCCTATACTATCATTGTCCAAGACTAGGGGTACAACTCTATGTATCACCAAAATGGAAGGGCCGCTATCTACAGAGCCAAACCCTTGCCTCGCTCCGCCGCCTCACTCGCGGAAGGACCTGAAAAACGTGGGGTGAGAACTATAAACATAGTTCCCAGTGGGTAAGGCCACCCAAGAGAGAAGCTCGACCCACCAGGTCCAAAGAAACACCATAAGCATAAGTTAGATCACAAATAACTATGCAAACAAATATTTACATGCTTGTAAATAAACATAAAGGATGCAACCAAATAAAATGTCAACTTTTATTTTCTCCTAGGTTCATCCTATATCTCACATTGACCAAGTTCAACTACTTGTCATTTATTTGTGGTATCGGAGTCGCCGCATCACCATAATGGTTCTCACCCAAAGCGGAATCGCCGCAAGTGTTGGGCACCGGGCAATGGAATCGCCATCCCCATCATGGTCCCAACTTTCAAGGAATGAAATCGTCATCTCCTTGTTCGGGTAGCAAAATCGTCGCGTACTCGGGATAGCGAAATCGTCACGTACTCCATTCCATCACCGCCAACACATGGCACGGGTAGCGAAATCGTCGCGTACCCGGGATAGCGAAATCGTCGCGTATCCCATTCCATCACCGCCA
Organism: Puya raimondii; assembly: GCA_016920855.1. Taxonomy (NCBI): domain Eukaryota; kingdom Viridiplantae; phylum Streptophyta; class Magnoliopsida; order Poales; family Bromeliaceae; genus Puya; species Puya raimondii. The sequence continues at coordinate 50,419,872 of JABWPP010000049.1, forward strand.
ACACATGGCACGGGTAGCGAAATTGTCGCGTACCCGGGATAGCGAAATCATCGCGTATCCCAATCCATCACCGCCAACACGTGGCACGGGTAGCGAAATCGTCGTGTACCCGGGATAGCAAAATCGTCGCGTATCCCAATCCATCACCGCCAACATGTAGCACGGGTAGCGAAATCGTCACGTACCCGGGAAGCGAAATCGTCGCGTACCCGGGATAGCGAAATCGTCGCGTACCCGGGATAGCGAAATCGTCGCGTATCCCAATGTTCATATTTCACACTTGCCAACCCAAGTCGAATGGCCCTAGGTTCAAGTCACCAAGTCTCACCTATGTTCAATGACACTAGGTTCCAATCTCATGTTCCAACCTATGTTCAATGACACTAGGTTCCATTTGCACTTTCCAACCTATGTTCCTCAACACTAGGTTCTAATTCATACATGCAATCACATAACAAGTATAGATAATAAGAATATACTTGACAAGTTCCGGGCGCCCGAAATGTCTCAAGCCCGAAACCCCTCCAAGTCCAGAACTCGTCGAAATGCTAAGTATTACATTCTCCCCTCCTTAAATAGTTTCGTCCTCGAAACTAAAGCAAAGTACTCACCTTAAGATGCAAACAAGTGGGGATAAGACCTCTGCATGACAGTCTCCAACTCCCAAGTCGCCTCTCTGTCATCATGAAAATCCCACTGTACCTTGACATAAGGTATGACCCGATTACGCAATTCCCTCGTCTCACGAGCAAGAATTCGTATCGGTCGCTCCTCGTAATGTAAATCCTCCGTCAGCTCCAGTGGAGTAAAATCTATCACATGGGAAGGATCATGCATGTATCTCCTCAGAACAGATACATGAAAGACATCATGCACACCCGCTAATCGAGGCGGAAGGGCTAACCGATAAGCCACGGGTCCTACTCTCTCCAAGATCTCGAAAGGACCAATGAATCGCGGACTAAGCTTTCCGCGAATCCCAAATCTCCGTATGCCCTTTGATGGTGAGACCTTCAAGAAAACATGATCGCCAACTTGAAATTCCAGATCCCGCCTTCGAGCATCAGCGTAACTCTTTTGCCTGCTCTGGGCTGTCTCAATATGTCGCCGTATCACTTTAACTTTTTCCTCAGCTTCAAGCAAAAGGTCTGGACCCAACGTCTTCCTTTCACCAACATCATCCCAAAACAGAGGTGATCGACATTTGCGTCCATACAATGCTTCAAACGGAGCCATCTTAATGCTCGCTTGATAGCTATTGTTGTACGCAAACTCTACCAATCTCAGATGTCGATCCCAACCTCCACCAAAATCCAAGACACAAGCTCTCAACATATCCTCAAGTGTCTGAATAGTACGCTCGGACTGACCATCAGTCTGAGGATGAAAAGCAGTGCTAAAATGAAGCTGAGTCCCCAAAGCTGTCTGTAGACTCCTCCAGAAATGAGAAACAAACCTCGGGTCTCTATCAGATACTATTGAGATTGGCACTCCATGCAATCTCAATATCTCATCCAAATAAAGCTGCGCAAGCCTCTCACGTGACCAAGTAATCTGCATAGGCAGAAAATGAGCAGACTTCATCAGCCTATCGACAATCACCCATATAGTATCATGGCCACTCGAAGTTCTCGACAATCCTACGACGAAATCCATCGTGATGTGATCCCACTTCCATTCAGGTATTGGAAGGATCTGTAGCTTACCAGCTGGTACTCGATGTTCAGCCTTCACTTGTTGACATGTCAAACATTGAGCCACAGCCCTTCCAATATCCCGCTTCATGCCATTCCACCAGAAGTGAGTCCTCAGATCTTGGTAAATCTTAGTCCCTCCTGGATGTACAGAATAAGGAGAATAATGTGCTTCCTTCAATATCTCCTCTCGAATCTCTAGATCCGCTGGTACACATAGACGTTATCTAAAACGAAGAACTTCAGAATCATCACAAGTAAAACCTTCAAGATCACCACTCCTCAGTTGATCTCGAATTTTCATTAAGTAAGGATCAACACTCTGTTTCTCTCGAATTCTATCTAACAGAGTGGGCTGTATGACCAAGGTCATCAGTCTTGCCGTCATTCCAGGAGCAACCACTTCAAGAGATAACCTCCGCATCTCCTCAATTAGGACAGGTTGTTGAGTGATACTCATACTCAAAGTCGCCACAGCCTTCCTACTCAAAGAATCAGCTACAACATTAGCCTTACCGGGATGATACAGAATAGAGATGTCATAATCCTTCAGTAACTCTAACCATCTCCGTTGCCGTAGATTCAACTCTTTCTGTGTAAACAGATACTTGAGGCTCTTGTGATCAGTATAAACTTCACAATGCTCTCCATAGAGGTAGTAGCGCCATAGCTTCAGAGCAAAGACTACCGCCGCTAACTCCAAATCATGAGTGGGGTAGTTCTTCTCATATTCCTTTAGTTGTCTTGAAGCATATGCAATCACTCTGCCATGTTGCATCAACACGCTACCCAAGCCACTATGCGAAGCATCACTTTAGATGACAAATCCATCACCCATCACTGGTAGTGCAAGAATAGGGGCTGTCATCAACCTCTGCTTTAGCTCATCAAAGCATTCTTGGCACTCATCACTCCAAAATGAGTGCCGTGTAAGAGGCGTAGAGAGTTTTGCAAAACTCTCCACAAATCGTCGATAATATCCGGCTAAGCCAAGAAAACTCCGAACCTCAGATATGGTCGTCGGTCTAGGCCAATCACGAATTGCCTCAATCTTCTTAGGATCAACAGCTACTCCCGAAGCTGAAATCACATGGCCTAAAAAGGCTACCTCTCTTAACCAGAATTCACACTTCTTCAGCTTTGCATACAACTTCTTTTCTCTCAAGAGTTGCAGCACTAATCTCAGATGCTCCTCATGCTCTGCATCATCACGGGAGTAAATCAAAATATCGTCGATAAAGACTACCACATACTTGTCCAAGAAAGACTTAAAGACTCGGTTCATCATATCCATAAATGCAGCAGGGGCATTAGTCAAACCGAAAGGCATGACAGTAAACTCATAATGCCCATACCGAGTTCTAAAAGCTGTCTTAAAAATATCCTCGGCCTTCACCTTCAACTGGTGGTAACCGGACTGAAGATCAATCTTAGAAAAGACACACGCTCCCTGTAATTGATCAAATAAATCATCGATACGTGGGAGGGGGTATCTATTCTTGATTGTCACTTTGTTCAATTCCCGATAATCCACACACAACCTAAGTGAACCATCTTTCTTCTTTACAAACAACACAGGCGCTCCCCAAGGCGACACACTAGGTCTGATAAAACCTTTATCCATAAGATCCTGCAGTTGCGCCTTCAACTCTCTAAATTCAGCTGGTGCCATTCTATAGGGTGTCTTCGAGATTGGCGTGGTTCCTGGTACCACATCAATCACGAATTCAATCTCCCTATCAGGAGACATCGAGGATAACTCAGAAGGAAAGACATCCGGAAACTCACGAACAATAGGAATATCCTCGAGTCCTGGTACAACAGTGGGCACCTCAATCACTGTTGCAAAATAGGCCATACATCCTCTACTCAACATCTGTCTGGCCTTAGAAGTAGATATCGTCACTGCGAACAGTGAACTTCTACAGCCTTCAAATACAAACTCTTCGTGTCCAGGCTCACGAAAGATCACCGTCTTGGTTCCACAATCGATCGTAGCAAAGTATCGAGATAACCAATCCATGCCTAGGATTATATCAAAATCCTGCAGCTGTCTTAATACCAATAAATCGGCAGGCATGATCCAAGGCCCTACTTGCACAGGACATCCCAAACAACCCTGCGTCACCTGCAAGCTATGGTCGGGTACCCGCACCTCCTGTGTCTGGGGTAACGACCCTATCTCTAAACCATGATGCAATGGAAATGCCCTACTAACAAGGGAATGCGATGCACCGGTATCGAATAAAGTACGCGATCTAATGCCACAAATCAAAACTATACCTGCCACCACTCGATCAGCTATCGAGGCGTCCTCAATCTGAGCGGCATAGACTCGACCGCTCGCCGGTGGCTGGCGTCGATCCGGCTGTCGTGGCATAGAATATCGATCCTGAGTAAACACCGGGGAAGCTCCAGATACTTGCGGTGGAGAGAAAGGTACATACGCCATAGATGGGGCTGCTACAAGTCTGGGACAAGCCCTCCTGATGTGTCCCGGCTGTCCACACTCATAACATCGGCCCTCTCGTCGATCACAGAGATAAGCAAAATGAGGTCCTCCACAAATCACACATCGGGGAGATCCCTTCTGCTGCTGTCGCTGCTGGCAAAATCCTCCAGACTACTGGCGACTAGAAGATCCACGTCCCTGGAAACGCGATCGCTGGGGAGGTCTAGGTGGCCGTCTGCTACTCGACTGCCCTCCATCATCAGGTGCCGGGCGTTTCCTCTCCTGACCCTGTGTTGGGTCCACAGGCTGCCCCTTCGTCACAAATGTCCCTCGCTCTACCCACAGAGACTGCTCAATAGTAGCATCCAAGGTCTGAAGTCTCTGCGAGTGGACAAAAGGAAATATCTCGGGTCTCAAACCCTTCTCATACAGATAAACCTTCTGTATCTCATCTCTCGCCGCTGAAGGGACACAATTAAGCAATCTTGTAAATTCCCTCGCATACTCTTGTACTGGACGATTCCCTTGCTTCAGATTCTTCAAATCTTCCTCTATCTTCATCTTCACACTACTGGGAAAGTATGCTCCATACATAATCCCCCGAAACTCGCTCCAAGACATCTGTAGAGGATTCAGGGACCTATGATCACGGGTCCTCCTCCACCAGACATGAGCATCACCAGATAGACAATGAACTGCCATATGCACTTGCTCCCGTGCTGGCACGAACAGATCCTCAAACAACTTCTCCATCTCGCAAATCCAAGCTTCTACCACCCAAGGTTCTATGCTACTACCATTAAATCGGGGTGGGTTAAACCTACAGAAGCGAGCCAATCTATCCGCCATCCGCTTCTGCTCCTCTTCAGAAAGTGCTTGACTAGGCTAAGTACTTCCTTCTCTGGGTTGAGATGTAACTGGAGTAGTCGCCGCCTGAGGTTCCATAGCTCGAGGCGTATTATTCTGCTGTTGGGAGAAAGCATCGCACAGCTTTTGCAATAAAACACTCTGCTGCCTTCCTACTGCAGCTATGTCTGCTAGCTGCTCCTGCAGAGCGGGCCGTTCACTAGGTCCCGTCTGCTCAGGTATCTCCGAAGGCGTCGGATGCGCTCGCGTCGACGGTCGTCGAGGAGGCATGGTAATAACCTGCAACAGAATACCCGATTAAGACCACAAACAATCTCACGACCCAATCTAGCGAAAGTCTAGAAGGACACTTCTTTTCTTCTCAGATTATTATATCGTCTGCAGCCAACATAAGTCATCTGATAAGAGAAGGCATAATCCCACAATCACTCTTTCCTACACAAGGAAGGATTCAAACCCCAATCTTTGACTTTCGCGATCAATCACGTCTCTCTCGTCATTCTTAGGTCTGTTATCTTAGGTTTCCCTAGGCCCTCATGACCTATTCCTAAGCTCTGATACCAACTTAATCTGTCACGCCCCGGGTTACCTCTTCCCAGGCACATGACAAGATCCGCCGCATACACAGTATCTCTACCATGTATACGAAGCGAAAACAACAACAACCACACAGAGCTAAAGGTATCAACAGAGCTGCTATATAAATATATCAAAGGATCACTAGACATACATACATCATCCATAACTATAATATACAACACCGATAATATCCAACTCACTGTATGTACAGACTCAAAGCCATCTACCAAAATGGGGTATACCTCTAGCCAAGTATCCGGGGATCAACTCTACCCGACGGTCTCCTTTCCGCGCTCAGTATGCACAACTGGGAAAGAAGACTCTGCAAAAAGGTGTCAACAACGGGTGTGAGAACTACTATCAAACAAGTAGTCCTCAGTGGGTACCGCCACCAGTCTCAGCGGTCTGCCCACTAAGTCCTCAATCTCAAGAGATATATATAGAGCAATAAAGAAAGTAGGAGATAGACTACCACTACTATGCACAATGCTCAACTGTCAATATGAATACCAATGAACTGAATATATCAAATGAGGACTATCATGAATCCATAATGCCATACAACATAATACAATACCTGCGGCCTGATCATGCTCTACCCGTAGGGAGCCAGCTAGTACAGGAAACACCGTCTGTCCCTAGCCTTTCGTACAATCCCTCTGTACGGAAAAACCCAACTCCGGAGCGGTACTCGTGGGAGCGACCCAACCGAGTATAGTAACACATATCAGCGCTAAGCACCCACAGGTATATGATCGACACGACTGGGTCAACAAAGGAATCACGTGCCCTCGGCACCTCAAAGGATAATCAACAACAAGTATGACCCAATCAATACTCCAGTGCTCTCAAACAATCTCAACTCTACCACAAAGAGGAGTACAAATAATATAGCACGAGCCACAACATGATCACCTACACTAGTATGTACAACAACTGGTACAAGGAATATCAACAGGATAGGTGTAGGTCAAATCATGCATCAGGGATATAAGAAAATCATGCATGCTCATATATATATCATTAGCATATCATGCACATGCAAATCTCAACCTGACAGGTCATATCTAACATAATCTCAGCATGTCATGCTATCATAATCCCAATAGTACCACACTATCATAATCCAATATCATCATATCATGCTAATATAATCCAACACTATCATATCATGCTAACATCGGAGTAAACACATAGGAGGAAGTCCACTGAATCTGGCGACATCAACCCACCTCAAGAGCTAATCCAACCACGGTGGGGAAAAACAGTATCCTCAGATCCAACCCTCCAAGATAAACCAAACTCGAGCAGTACTCCGATCTGAATATCCCTCCAAAAGGCTGCTAACTCCGACAGAACAACAGCTCAGAACCAGATTAGAACAACAGTAGAGGAGAACAAGCTAGATCACAAACTAATGCCAACACATGGCCCTACTCTAGCTTTCTCTCTCTAGAAACGGAAATCACGAAGTGGAAATGAGCTCAAAACCATCAGGGACTCACCTATTTATAGGCTCCCAAAATTCCACTTTCGGGCGCCCGAATCCAACTTCCGGGCGTCCAGAAATTCGAAATGCCAGGTGTCAGCTGGCGGTCAAGCGGTCGGCGGTGGTCGGCAGGCGGTGGGGCGGCAGGTCTCCGACGGTCGAAATGTGTCCTACGTCGCGACACGTGGCTCTCCACGTCATAAGCCAAATCCGGATCCTCAACTGGGCGTCCGGTTCCTGCGTCCAGATCCGAAACTCGTCAGCCACTTCCGGACCATCCGAAACGTACACCGGCTCCGGAACATTCGGGCGTCCACTTCACAAGTTCTGGGCGCCCGAATCTCCTCAAGCCCAAAACCCCTCCAAGTCCAGAAACTCGTCGAAATGCCAAGTATTACACGTGCATAGACCCGCCGTGTACATCAGACATCCCACAAAGTACACAAGTCGTCTACAACGAGAATAACACAAGAAGTAGCAAGAGTACATCCTAAACAAGGTGATCAGAGCAAATATATAATTCTGCTACTAAATTGAGTCCATCACAACTATCTCTCAAGACATACAATAAAATCTGCTTTAAAGTACATCACATCCACACAACGAGATCGCTCAACTAGAAACATCTATACACCTTTCGCTCAAATTACAAAGAGAGGTGACCATGGTACATCTATAACATCATCGTAGAGGCTCTAGCTAGCTGCTAACCCCTCGCCACGATCCCAAGCCTCTCCTGCTGCGGAAGGCTCTGAAACAAAAACCCAACAACAATGGGGGTGAGAACTATTAAACAATAGTTCCTAGTGGGTAAGCCGCCGAGAGTGGCGAAATACACCGCTAGGCCAACTGAGGCAAAGATAGTATAAACCGAACATGAAACATAAAGTAGTAAATGCTAAACAATAAATCTACTACTATCATGCCTCCAAGTGACTATATCAACTATATGAATATGATTTCTACTATCATATGTTCAATTATGTCCATTTCTCTAGTTTACATGCAGGTCCATCTTTATGCTATTGTCATCATGTAATCATGCCACTATACTAATCAACATGAGTATAGGATTAATGCCACTATGGTTGCTGATGCGAGTAGTGATTAACATGAATGTCCAACTATGATGAATGCAACCAAATGAGGTAAAGCTAAGTAATGCCACAAAATAACAACTCACTACTATGTCCATACACTATATGTATATGCATCAACCGCCTGTGATGTACTATGTCCAGTTTACTTAGCTTTTACCTAATCAAAGAGGGGACTTACACAAGGTAACGTCCCGGCTTGTGCCATGCCTAATGGCTCCGTGGTAGTCACCACCCTCACGCTAAGGATGAGCCTTGCCCACGGCGGTTCCATTTCGGCGTCTCAATACTGCGCGGGCGAAATAACTGTCGCGTAGGCTAGCTCCGGAGTGCCGGCTTGTAGGGAGCGACCCTCACAAGCATGTGCGCATGAGCCCAATGGCCACAAGTAACGATCAACCACATAATATCATGCTCGTCATGTCTAGACATGGAATAGCCAAAGTCACGCTCGTCATGTCTAACATGGAATAGCCAACCAATGTCCAAAGGATCTAACACTATGTCATAATGTCAACCTTGTTGTTCACCTAAGTGAAGTGTAATATACTTAACCTCACACTATGTCAAGAACATACAATGTGTCATGTTTACTACTCTCAATGGCAAGTATATCAAATGTCATATTGTCCTCAAATTACTCGTTGGTATGTCTCTACCAATATGCTACATGCCTCTAACATGTAAATGTTCATGTCCCACATTATTCATCAATATAGAACTAAGTTCTAATCATGACCCCCAACGGGTTACCATCACATGCTATTGCTGAAATCATATGCCATGCATTCTATCAATGCCAATATTCATGCATTCTATAAATGTCGTAACCATGAATTATTCTTGTCACGCCCCGGGTTACCTCTTCCCAGGCACATGACAAGATCGCCGCATACACAGTATCTCTACCATGTATACGAAGCGAAAATAACAACAATCACACAGAGCTAAAAGTATCAACAGAGCTGCTATATAAATATATCAAAGGATCACTGTACATACATACATCATCCATAACTATAATATACAACACTGATAATCTCTATCTCACTGTATGTACAGACTCATAACCATCTACCAAAATGGGGTATACCTCTAGCCAAGTATCCGGGGATCAACTCTACCCGACGGTCTCCTTTCCGCGCTCAGTATGCACAACTGGGGAAGAAGACTCTACAAAAAGGTGTCAACAACGGGTGTGAGAACTACTATCAAACAAGTAGTCCTCAGTGGGTACCGCCACCAGCCTCAGCGGTCTGCCCACTAAGTCCTCAATCTCAAGAGATAAATATAGAGCAATAAAAATAGTAGGAGATATACTACCACTACTATGCACAATGCTCAACTGTCAATATGAATACCAATGAACAGAATATAACAAATGAGGACTATCATGAATCCATAATGCCATACAACACAATACAATACCTGCGGCCTGATCATGCTCAACCCGTAGGGAGCCAGCTAGTACAGGAAACACTGTCTGTCCCTAGCCCTTCGTACAATCCCTTTGTACGGAAAAACCCAACTCCGGAGTGGTACTCGTGGGAGTGACCCAACCGAGTATAGTAACACATATCAGCGCCAAGCACCCACAGGTATATGATCGACACGAATGGGTCAACAAAGGAATCACGTGCCCTCGGCACCTCAAGGGATAAACAACAACAAGTATGACCCAATCAATGCTCCAGTGCTCTCAATCAATCTCAACTCTACCACAAAGAGGAGGTATAAACAATATAGCACGAGCCACAACATGATCACCTACACTAGTATGTACAACAACTGGTACAAGGGATATCAACAGGATAGGTGTAGGTCAAATCATGCATCAAGGATATAAGGGAAATCAAGCATGCTCATATATATATCATTAGCATATCATGCACATGCAATCTCAACCTAACAGGTCATATCTAACATAATCTCAGCATGTCATGCTATCATAATCCCAATAGTATCACACTATCATAATCCAATATCATCATATCATACTAACATAATCCAACACTAACACATTATGCTAACATGAGAGTAAACACATAGGAGGAAGTCCACTGAATCTGGCAAACATCAACCCACCTCAAGAGCTAATCCAACCACGGTGGAGAAAAACAGTATCCTCAGATCCAACCCTCCAAGATAACCAAGCTCCAGCAGTACTCTGATCTGAATATCACCCAGGAGCTGCTAACTCCAACAGAATAATAGCTCAGCACCAGATCAGATCAACAGAGTAGAGGAGAACAAGCTAGATCACAAACTAATGCTAACACATGGCCCTTACTCTAGCTTTATCTCTCTAGAATCAGAAATCTCGAAGTGGAATGCAAGCTAAAACAACCAGGGACTCACCTATTTATAGGCTCCCAAAATTCCACTTTCGGGCGCCCGAATCCAACTTCCGGGCGTCCGGAAACCCAAAACGCTAGGTGTCAGCTGGCGGTCAGTCGGTCGGCGGTGGTCGGTAGGCGGTGGGGTGGCGTGTCTCCGACGGTCGACACATGTCCAACGATGCGACACGTGGCTCTCCACGTCATCCACTCAATTCGGATCCTCATCTGGGCGTCCGGTTCCTACGTCCAGATCCGAAACTCGTCAGCCACTTCCGGACCATCCAAAATGTACACTGGCTCCGGAACATTCGGGCGTCAACTTCACAAGTCCTGGGCACCCGAAATGTCTCAAGCCCGAACTCCCTCCAAGTCCAGAAACTCGTCGAAATGCCAAGTATTACATTCTCCCCTCCTTAAATAGTTTCGTCCTCGAAACTAAAGCAAAGTACTCACCTCAAGATGCAAACAAGTGGGGGTAAGACTTCTGCATGATAGTCTCCAACTCCCAAGTCCCCTCTCTGTCATCATGAAAATCCCACTGTACCTTGACATAAGGTATGACCCGATTACGCAATTCTCTCGTCTCACGAGCAAGAATTCGTATCGGTCGCTCCTCGTAATGCAAGTCCTCTGTCAGCTCCAGTGGAGTAAAATCTATCACATGAGAAGGATCATGCATGTATCTCCTCAGAACAGATACATGAAAGACATCATGCACACCCGCTAATCGAGGCGGAAGGGCTAATCGATAAGCCACGGGTCCTACTCTCTCCAAGATCTCGAAATGACCAATGAATCGCGGACTAAGCTTTCCGCGAATCCCAAATCTCCGTATGCCCTTCGATGGTGAGACCTTCAAGAAAACATGATCGCCAACTTGAAATTCCAGATCCCGCCTCCGAGTATCAGAATAACTCTTCTGCCTGCTCTGGGCTGTCTCAATATGTCGCCGTATCACTTTAACTTTTTCCTCGGCTTCAAGCAATAGGTCTGGACCCAATGTCTTCCTTTCACCAACATCGTCCCAACACAAAGGTGATCGACATTTGCGTCCAAACAATGGTTCAAACGGAGCCATCTTAATGCTCGCTTGATAGCTATTATTGTACGCATACTCTACCAATCTCCGATGTCGATCCCATCCTCCACCAAAATCCAAGACACAAGCCCTCAGCATATCCTCAAGTGTATGAATAGTACGCTAGGACTGACCATCAGTCTGAGGATGAAAAGCAGTGCTAAAATGAAGCTGAGTCCCCAAAGCTGTCTGTAGACTCCTCCAGAAATGAGAAACAAACCTCGAGTCTCTATCAGATACTATTGAGATTGGTACTCCATGCAATCTCAATATCTAATCCAAATAGAGCTGCGCAAGTCGCTCACGTGACCAAGTAATCTGCATTGGCAGGAAATGAGCAGACTTCGTCAGCCTATCCACAATCACCCATATAGCATCAAAGCCGCTCAAAGTCCTCGGCAATCCTACGACGAAATCCATCGTGATGTGGTCCCACTTCCATTCAGGTATTGGAAGGCTCTGTAGCTTACCAGCTGGTACTCGATGTTCAGCCTTCACTTGCTGACATGTCAAACATTGAGTTACAGCCCTACCAATATCCCGCTTCATGCCATTCCACCAGAAGTGAGTCTTCAGATCCTGGTACATCTTAGTCCCTCCAGGATGTACAGAATAAGGAGAATAATGTGCTTTCTTCAATATCTCCTCTCGAATCTCCAGATCCGCTGGTATACATAGACGTCCTCTATAACGAAGAACTTCAGAATCATCACAAGAAAACCCTTCAAGATCACCACTCAGTTGATCTCGAATTTTCATTAAGTAAGGATCAACACTCTGTTTCTCTCGAATCCTATCTAACAGAGTGGGCTGTATGACCAAGGTCATCAGTCTCGCCGTCATTCCAGGAGTAACCACTTAAAGAGATAACCTCCGCATCTCCTCAATTAGGACAGGCTGTTGAGTGATACTCATACTCAAAGTCGCCACAGCCTTCCTACTCAAAGCATCGGCTACAACATTAGCCTTGCCGTGATGATACAGAATAGAGATGTCATAATCCTTCAGTAGCTCTAACCATCTCCGTTGCCGTAGATTCAACTCCTTCTGTGTAAACAGATACTTGAGGCTCTTGTGATATGTATAAACTTCACAATGCTCTCCATAGAGGTAGTGGCGCCATAGCTTCAGAGCAAAGACTACCGCCGCTAACTCTAAATCATGAGTGGGGTAGTTCTTCTCATACTCCTTTAGTTGTCTTCAACACGCAACCCAAGCCACTATGCGAAGCATCACTATAGATTACAAATCCATCACCCATCAATGGTAGTGCAAGAATAGGGGCTGTCATCAACCTCTGTTTAAGCTCATCAAAGCATTCTTGGCACTCATCACTCCAAACATACTTAACTCCTTTTCTGGTTAACCGAGTAAGAGGCGTAGAGAGTTTCGCAAAACTCTCTACAAATCGTCGATAATACCCGGCTAAGCCAAGAAAACTCCGTACTTCAGATATGGTCGTCGGTCTAGGCCAATCACGAATCGCCTCAATCTTCTTAGGATCAACAGCTACTCCCGAAGCTGAAATCACATGGCCTAAAAAGGCTACTTCTCTCAACCAGAATTCACACTTCTTCAGCTTTGCATACAACTTCTTTTCTCGCAAGAGTTGCAGCACTAATCTCAGATGCTCCTCATGCTCCGCATCACTACGGGAGTAAATCAAGATGTCATCAATGAAGACTACCACAAACTTGTCCAAGAAAGACTTAAAGACTCGGTTCATCATATCCATAAATGCAGCAGGGGCATTCGTCAAACCAAAAGGCATGACTGTGAACTCATAATGGCCATACCGAGTTCTAAAAGCTGTCTTAAAAATATCCTCGGCCTTCACCTTCAACTGGTGGTAACCGGATTGAAGATCAATCTTAGAAAAGACACACGCTCCCTGCAATTGATCAAATAAATTATCGATACGTGGGAGGGGGTATCTATTCTTGATTGTCACTTTGTTCAATTTCCGATAACCCACACACAACCTAAGTGAACCATCCTTCTTCTTCACAAACAGCACAGGCGCTACCCAAGGCGACACACAAGGTCTGATAAAACCTTTATCCATAAGATCCTGCAGTTGCGCCTTCAACTCTCTCAATTCAGCTGGTGCCATTCTATAGGGTGTCTTCGAGATTGGCGCGGTTCTTGGTACCACATCAATCACGAATTCAATCTCTCTATCAGGAGGCATCGAGGATAATTCAGAAGGAAATACATCCGAAAACTCACGGACAATAGGAATATCCTCGAGTCCTGGTACAACAGTGGGTACCTCAATCACTGTTGCAAAATAGGCCATACATCCTCTACTCAACATCTGTCTGGCGTTAGAAGAAGATATCGTCACTGCGAACAGTGAACATCTACAGCCTTCATAAACAAACTCTTCGTGTCCAGGCTCACGAAAGATCACCGTCTTGGTTCCACAATCGATCGTAGCAAAGTATCGAGATAACCAATCCATGCCTAGGATTATATCAAAATCCTGCAGCTGTCTTAATACCAATAAATCGGCAGGCATGATCCAAGGCCCTACTTGCACAGGACATCCCAAACAACCCTGCGTCACCTGTAAGCTATGGTCGGGTACCCGCACCTCCTGTGTCTGGGGTAACGACCCTATCTCTAAACCATGATGCAATGCAAATGCTCTACTAACAAAGGAATGCAATGCACCAGTATCGAATAAAGTACGCGATCTAATGCCACAAATCAAAACTATACCTGCCACCACTCGATCAGCTATCGAGGCGTCCTCAATCTGAGCGGCATAGACTCGACCGCTCGCCGGTGGCTGGCGTCGATCCGGCTGTCGTGGCATAGAAGATCGATCCTGAGAAAATACCAGGGATGCTCCAGATACTTGCGATGGGGAGAAAGGTACAGACGCCATAGATGGGGCTGCTACAAGTCTGGGACAAGCCCTCCTGATGTGTCCCGGCTGTCCACACTCATAACATCGGCCCTCTCGTCGATCACAGAGATAAGCAAAATGAGGTCCTCCACAAATCACACATCGAGGAGATCCCTTCTGCTGCTGTCGCTGCTGGCAAAATCCACCAGACTGCTGGCGACTAGAAGATCCACGTCCCTGGAAACACGATCGCTGGGGAGGTCTAGGTGGCCGTCTGCTACTCGATAGCCTTCCTTCATCAGGTGCTGGGCGCTTCCTCTCCTGACCCTGAGCTGGGTCCACAAGCTGCCCTCTCGTCACAATTGTCCCTCGCTCTACCCACAGAGACTGCTCAATAGTAGCATCCAAGGTCTGAAGTCTCTGCGAGTGAACAAAAGGAAATATCTCGGGTCTCAAACCCTTCTCATACAGATAAACCTTCTGTATCTCATCTCTCGCTGCTGAAGGAACACAATTGAGTAATTTCGTAAACTCCCTCGCATACTCCTGTACTGGACGATTCCCTTGCTTCAGATTCTTCAAATCTTCCTCTATCTTCATCTTCACACTACTGGGAAAATATGCTCCATACATAATCCCCCGAAACTCGCTCCAAGACATCTGTAGAGGATTCAGGGACCTATGGTCACGGGTCCTCCTCCACCAGACATGAGCATCACCAGAAAGACAATGCACTACCATATGCACTTTCTCCCGTGCTGGCACAAAGAGATCCTCAAACAACTTCTCCATCTCGCAAATCCAAGCTTCTACCACCCATGGTTCTATACTGCTACCATTAAATCGGGGTGGATCAAACCTACAGAAGCGAGCCAACCTATCCGCCATCCGCTCCTGCTCCTCTTCAGAAAGCACTCGACTAGGCTGAGTACTTCCTTCTCTGGGTTGAGATGTAACTGGAGTAGTCGCCGCCTGAGGTTCCATAGCTCGAGGCATATTATTCTTCTGCTGGGAGAAAGCATCGCACATCTTCTGCAATAAGGCACTCTGCTGCCTTCCAACTGCAGCTATGTCTGCTAGCTGCCCCTGCAGATCGGGCCGTTCACTAGGTCCCGTCTGCTCAGGCATCTCCGAAGGCGTCGGATGCGCTCACGTCGACGGTCGTCGAGGAGGCATAGTAATAACATGCAACAGAATACCCGATTAGGACCACAAAACAATCTCACGACCCAATCTAGCGAAAGTCTAGAAGGACACTTCTTTTCTTCTCAGATTATTATGTCGTTTGCAGCCAACATAATTCATCCGATAAGAGAAGGCATAATCCCTCAATCACTCTTCCTACACAAGGAAGAATTCAAAACCCAATCTTTGACTTTGGCGATCAATCACGTCTCTCTCTTCATTCTTAGGTCTGTTATCTTAGGTTTCCTAGGCCCTCATGACCTATTCCTAAGCTCTGATACCAACTTAATCTGTCACGCCCCGGGTTACCTCTTCCCAGGCACATGACAAGATCCGCCGCATACACAGTATCTCTACCATGTATACGAAGCGACAACAATCACACAGAGCTAAAGGTATCAACAGAGCTGCTATATAAATATAACAAAGGATCACTGTACATACATACATCATCCATAACTATAATATACAACACTGATAATCTCTATCTCACTGTATGTATAGACTCATAACCATCTACCAAAATGGGGTATACCTCTAGCCAAGTATCCGGGGATCAACTCTACCCGACGGTCTCCTTTCCGCGCTCAGTATGCACAACTGGGGAAGAAGACTCTGCAAAAAGGTGTCAACAACGGGTGTGAGAACTACTATCAAACAAGTAGTCCTCAGTGGGTACCGCCACCAGCCTCAGCGGTCTGCCCACTAAGTCCTCAATCTCAAGAGATAAATATAGAGAAATAAAAAGGGTAGGAGATATACTACCACTACTATGTACAATGCTCAACTGTCAATATGAATACCAATAAACTGAATATAACAAATGAGGACTATCATGAATCCATAATGCCATACAACACAATACAATACCTGCGGCCTGATCATGCTCAACCCGTAGGGAGCCAGCTAGTACAGGAAACACTGTCTGTCCCTAACCCTTCGTACAATCCCTCTATACGGAAAAACCCAACTCCGGAGCGGTACTCGTGGGAGCGACCCAACCAAGTATAGTAACACATATCAGCGCCAAGCACCCACAGGTATATTGTAAGGTACCGAGTTTTGAAACACTATACTAAACTTGGGCCAATTGGACAAAGTACAAGAAGTAATTTAAACATACTTAAAAATGAGATTTGAGGGTTTTGGAATGATTAGAAGTGGATTAGAACTTCAAGGAGCGAAAATGAGAATTTTCAAAAAATGCGTTTTTTGAGCTTTGGACCTACGGGGTCCGGTGTAGTGTACCAGATTTTTAATATAAAAGTAAGCGAAAATAAAAATAGTGTGAGATACTATTTTTATTGGATTTAAAGAAGTAAAATACAAGTCGAAAATGAATTGTGCAGAAATTGAAATGAAAACAGAAAATTTGAAATTTTCTGTAAGGAACGGGACTGATTTTTTAAGCAGAAAATTCAGTGTCAGAAAATTATGAAAATTTAAGGATATGTTAGAATTATTTTTCTGAGGCTAGATTAAAAGTTTCATGTCATTCCGACACCCGAAAAGTGAAAATAAAATATAACAGCAATCTGCTAGAGATTTTAGTCGGTAAAGCTTTCGGTGACCAAAAAATGGTCCGAAACTGAGTAGCGATGATTAGTTCTTCTGATTAACTTAAACCGAGCATGACTGTCAAATTTGAGCGCAAACGGACATTCAGAAGGGCTCCGGCGAAAAGTATCAGATTCTGAACTGAAATTGTAATAGTGTTGGAGGGTTGTTTTTAAAGGGAGCTTTCTCCCTTTTCTCCCTCAGCAGGACACACACACACACGTATGGAGAGAGAGAGAAGCTCTCTCCCTCACAATCCTCTCTCTCCCTCTCTCTAGTTCTCCCCAAACATGGGGTTTTGGCGGAGATTGAGTTCGCGAGGCTTGGGGGAGCATCGGATCGAGCTCTAGCGCGCGTAGCGGCTCGGCGAGCTCGCGACCCGAGGTGAGGTTTTTCAGATTAGGGTATAGGATTCTTACTAAATCCTTCAAAATTGAGGTTCTTGAGTTCCCTAGAGGATTCTATGCTAGTTTAATCAAGGATTCACCGCAAATTGCGGAGTCTTCTTGAAGAAATCGGAAAACCCTTGTGTGAAAGAGGGTTTTGGATTTCGAGGGTTTAAAAAATGGTTTGAACCCGTAGAACCCTAATTAGAGGTTAGTGAAACACGCGGGACAACTCAATTTCGTCGAACTGCAAGAAACGAAATTGTTTTGAGTTCGACTCGTATTAATGAATCCTATATATGTGTGTTAGGGCTAGGAGCTTGAAGACCAAGCTTGAAGCCGAGGATTAGAGCCCGATTGCAAGTGTCTACAAGCAATCGGAAGAGTGTGAGGTGGGTTTGTGCTTACCGAAGTGATTAGGTCACTTCCATGCCAAAGAGTAAAGTATAACTTTATATTGGTGCATGTAATGGTAGGTTATATGAATGTATAAATCATATGTTGCTAGGTGAGATTACCTACCATTGGATGATGACATAGGCATGTGGAAACATATAGGATATATATATATATATGCCTAGGTATGAACATTGAACATATGTCGATGAACTTTAGAAAAATTAGAGGATTCGACAAGTAGAAAATCAATGGACTAGATGTCATAGAAACTGTGAATCCTAGGTGTGGACAACTAGGATTGGAAAGAACATAATTGTCATTAAGTGTTATCGAACCTAGTGTCATTAACCTAGAGTCGTGGAACCTAGGTTGGGTAACATAGTGGTAGTAGAGAAAGACCACTCGGATTGGAATGTGTATGAACCTAGTGTCGTCGAACCTAGGTTGGGAAACATAGTGATAGGAAGATCACTTAAATAGAAAAGCATTGAACCTAGTGTCATTGAACATAGGTTGGAAAATGTAGTGGTAGGAAGACCACTTGGATTGGAATGTCATTAAACCTAGAGTCGAGCGAACCTAGGTGGGAAAGACATTGGACCTAGCGTTGTTGAACCTAGGTTGTGAAACATAGTGGTAGGATGACCACTTGGACATGTGACTATGAACCTAGAAAGGTTGACTTGGAAATGGAGAGATGTGCACATCTAGTGATCTTGATGGGTTTTGGTATCAGCTCAGGCGTGTGCGACGATTTCGCCGCCGTAGGCTGGATACCCGGGTTGTGTGCGACGATTTCGCCGCCCAGTGACTTGAGCCATTGTTGGCGTGTGCGACGATTTCGCCACCAGGTGGCTAAGTCAGGTAAAGGATTACGCCGCCCAGTGACTTGAGCCATTGTTGGCGTGTGCGACGATTTCGCCGCCAGGTGGCTAAGTCAAGTTAGGCGGTAAGCTGTGGATAATTGACTCAAGAGCGAGTCGGGTTTGACCTTGGCTAAGGTAAGTAAAACCTTAGGGGAGAATTGCATATAAAGCGGATAGTGAAATAGAAAGTAGAAGAGAATACCTACTTGCATGGATTTTCATTATCGCATTTGTATGAAGCATAAGCATGTTTACTATTTTTGCATATAGTAGAGTTATATGCTTACAAGTTATATGTATATTGGACTAACCCATGCTTATATGCTTCCTTTGGACCTGGTGGGTCGAGCTTCTCTCTTGGGTGGCCTTACCCACTGGGAACTATTTTATATAGTTCTCATCGCACTATTTTTCAGGTCCACACGTGAGCGGCGCGGCGGCGCGAGGGAAGGGCGTAGTTTAGTAGATAGCGCCCTACCACCTATGACCAGATAGAAGTACCCTCTACTATGTATTTTAGGGGTATTACAAAGAAAAGAAAAGAATGAACGAAATGTAACAAATTGATTGTATTTGGAAGAAAAAGGCAAAAATGTAAATGTAACGTGAATGCAGATGAATGCTTGTAATATCGTAGTTGTTTTACGTTTTTGATACCTTCCTTATGCAATCTGTGTATGAATTTTGTTCCTGTTTGGAACCTCGTGAATTGTATTGATTGCGACGCCTTGGATGTACAAGGGAAATTCTGTCCGTTCGGCGGTCTGTTGGCGCGCCCGAATCCGACCAAAGAGGCGGTCTCGGGGCGTGACAGATAAAGTGGTATCAGAGCGTAGAATTTGTTTAGGCGGACCTAGGAGACCCTAGGAGGATAAACCATAAGGACTTAAGCTCGTGAGAGACGAGAACTTGTGACTTGCGGCGAAAGGTGAATCGATTGGGTCATGTGTTGTATGCCTCTAAAAAGGATGTTAGAGGTAGATTCAAGGTGTGATTTATTCTCATCCGAGGGTGTTCAAGTTGGCGGCCGACAACATGAAACCGAGTGATGAGAATAGGCGCCCTTGTGTGACTTTCGCCTGATTTGAGTCCGTGGCTGTGTGAACTATTGTACTCGACCTAGAAAGTCGAGAATTTGATTGAGTTGTCGTGTTTCAAGAAACGATGGCGCCGCGTAGGCGATTTCCAATGAAATCGACGCGGGATGGGCCAAGTGGAGTCCCTGAGCAATCCGGAGCGAGTGGAGACTCGGAGCTCCGTGAACAGTTGGCCACACTCGTTGGAGTGGTGGGACAACAAGCTGAGACGGTGCAGCGACAGCAGGAGGCTGCCCTGCGCCAGGAGGAGCAGATCAAGAGACTCCATGAAGCCGTGGAGCAAATAGCACGCCGTGTACCATCAGGAGCCGTAGCGGGTACCTCGCAAGTAGATGCTGGTGCCTGGGCCCCTGATTCTGCGGAATTGGAAGCGAGAGGGAGCGGGCTTTAGCTGCCCTCATCACGTTCAAGGGATTCAATCCGCCTACCTTCGACGGAGAGACGGTGGATCCGTGGGTCGTGGAAACATGGATTGATTCCATGGAGACCCTGTGTGACGCCCCAACTTCCCAGGGGGTCACCCATCCTAGAACTACTCCCGTCCTAGCACGCTTAACTCTCTCAACCTCTTCGGCCTTGCCACCGCCGAAAATGCTTAAGCCGGGTTGAGAGGTTAGCCATATTATATCTCATATATAGGACTAATCTGGGGTCTCACAATCTCCCCCCCTTTAAGCCCTGACGTCCTCGTCAGGCTCAGACTCACAAGTACCAGGCGATGTGAGACGTCTCGCTAGCCTGTCATTCAGACCCGGCTCAGCCGAGACCCATCTCACACTTCCGGCTGGTAATTGGCTCTGATACCAACTGTGACGCCCCAACTTCCCAGGGGGTCACCCATCCTAGGACTACTCCCGTCCTAGCACGCTTAACTCTCTCAACCTCTTCGGCCTTGCCACCGCCGAAAATGCTTAAGCCGGGTTGAGAGGTTAGCCATATTATATCTCATATATAGGACTAATCTGGGGTCTCACACCCTGTTTGAGGATTTGTACACCCTGGAGCGGGACAAGGGCATATAGCCGCACATTGCTTGGAAAAGTCGGCGAAGGTGTGGTGGAAAGGGGTCAAGCGAGACCGATCTTCCAGTCTCCCTCATGTGACTTGGGAAGAGTTTCGGGGATTGGTGTTTTCTGCCTATTTCCCCGATAGTGAAAAGAGAAAGCTTCAAGAAAGGTTCAGGAAGCTGAAGCAAGGTGACCGCTCGGTGAGGGATTATGAGCGGGAATTCTCTCGCATTGTGAATTGTATCCCATACGTGGTGCGGGATGACAAAGACAAAGCCGACTGCTTCGAGTGGGGACTTCGGCCAGAAATCTTTGTGGTGGTCCACTCATTTAAACTGCAGACTTTTGCCGAGGTGTTGGACCGGGCTTTATGGGTGGAGTAAGGCAATGCATGCGCGCGGGAGGAGCGCGAGGCCTATGGCGAGGAAAAGGAGGAAAGACGACCATCGAGTGGATCTGGTGGTCAATCAAGTTCCAGACAAGCTCCAACGCGTTCGCACTCGCGATCACGTGCCCCAGGGACCTACCGTACTCGGTCCTCAGTGAGCTGTATCATTTGTGGAGGCCCTCATCACCCACAACAGTGTGAACTGCGAGAGGGCAAGTGTTTCAGGTGTGGGCAATCGGGCCATACACGGGATGAGTGCCCACAGGTGGATAGCCGGACCTTAACACTTGCGACGGCCTTTTCCGCTCCGAGACGGCTCGCGGGTGTGCCACCTGCGGCAAGGTCTAGGGAGCGTGCGCCGGTGTCGGGACAACCTGAGGGTTCACGTCGGGCGCCGAGTGGCCATGGATAGGCGATATAGGCTGAGGAGTCTACTGCTGCCGGCGACGTCATGGCAGGTATGATTTAATTGTGCAATCATGCGCAAGGCATATTTGACGCTAAAGCATTGCATGCATTATCATGTGGTCAATTGCCGTTATACGGGCATGCGAATGTCATAGAAGCACGTATCCGCCTGCTGGAGCAGGTAGGGATGAAAATGGTGGACTGACTCGCGAAATTGAGGCAATGGGTATAGCCACTTGCGAGAGCCGAGTCATGGCGCTCGAGGACGTTATAGTAGTCCGAGAGCTCTAGATGTCGTTCCAGCGACCGAACAGTGAAAGTGGAATCACTGTTGCGGAGTTAGTAAGGTAATCGCCAAGATCAGGCGAGTAAGCTTTGTAGTACCTCAAATTGAGGTGGGTAGTGTACTCACAAGGCGAGTGAGTTTGAGCTAGTAGCTTAGTGCATGCGGTTAGCCCGGAAAAGCCTAGAAGCGTAGAACGCTCGAGTAGAGGTACTTATGGAGTGCGGATTTGGTTCACCCGAGAGGGTTTGTTGGCAGTAGCACTTGAGCATTGCTAAGTGTGAAGCGGGCCATGGACCGCTCGTAGGGCTGGTGGCTCGCACTAGGTGCTTAGGAGCCGATAGAGGTTTGTGTGGCTCGGTAGAGCGTGTCGTGTGTAGCGACGGTGTTGGGTATCGCTTGGGGACGACCCGTGCCCGGACCATGTGTGGACTGTGGAGCCTGGGGCCATATGGACAGGCGCAGTCAGCTGTGTGAGACAGCGGCCCGAGACCTGAGGGTGGGGCAGAAATTTGTGGTCGGGACGGTAGTCCGAGCTATGACCCGAGGGTGTGGAATACCACACGTGTGATTGTGACCCAACTCTAGGATTTGTAGAGGTTTGGCGTCTTGGTTACTCCTGGTTGGAGTATGTGTGCGAGTTCCTGAGTGAGGACTCCGCCGAGTGACGATTGGGTCTGCACTTGCGAGCGAGAGACGTTACGCGATTTTAAGACGCGAGCTAGGCGGTAGGCCTAAGTAGGAATTTTGGTCTATGGACCATTCATGATAAACCGAAATGAGCGGTTTAGTTGGAAGCTCTTGCGGTGAGAGCATCGCTTGTGTTTAGAGCATCGAGGGTAGTGACTTAAGGAGCGAAGGCTCAGTCATACTATTCGTCTTGATGCTAAGTCACCAACTGCCGAGTCTAGTAGTATCGATGAGATGGGATGTAGTTCACGAACAAAGTGTTCGTGTGAGCTCGTCGTGAGAACGATGTGATGTGAACTCGTGGCATATGAAAGCAAGATGACATTGCTCGTGTTGAGGCAATGGAAAAGTAGAAGCCACGCGTGGATTTGAGGGTTTTGCTCCTAAGTGAGCTGGAGTTGAGGATGTGCCAAGTGTGCCATCTTGAGTTGTGGCTGGGAATTCACAAGTGATAAGGCCACTTGTGTTTGGTCGATGAATCAATGGTATTGCTTTTAGGCAATGACGGTGATCGGACCAATATGAGTTCCACAATGGAACTATAAACTTGGAGGAGAGTCGCTTGTGACGACATAGACTCTAGAATGGCCAAGATGTTGGGCCAGTTATGTGAATGGGTGTAGATAGCACCAAAATCTGGTCGTTGACAAAATAAGTTTGTCGTCTATTGATGACAGTTGACGATGACGTAGGCCCGATGAGAAAAAGTTTCCGGGCGATCGTCGGTTGAATGGGAATGTATGCGGTAGATGACCGCAGTTCCTTGGAAATGCCACCCGAGCAGAGGGTGAAGTTGGAGTGAGATTCGAGGCAAGATAAGTCTTCGATATTCCGGACTGTGAGAGGTGTGGGAGCGTGTAGGGTCGTTACATATCGACTTGTGCTGCCACCGACTTGCGGGAATTCATAACGTATTACATGTATCATATTCCGCAAGCAAGTTCATGATCGGACCCACGTCCTTCATTATGAGCCGCTTGAGCAATCACGAAGAGCGTGAGGCTACTAAGGAGTGGAAGAACTTGATGGTACCCTCACCTTCTCGATAAGTTGAACTAAGGTGTGATCTTAGTTTCGCAGACGAAACTCTTTTAAGGAAGGGAGAATGTAAGGTACCGAGTTTTGAAACACTATACTAAACTTGGGCCAATTGGACAAAGTACAATTGAGAAGTAATTTAAACATGCTTAAAAATGAGATTTGAGGGTTTTGGAATGATTAGAAGTGGATTAGAACTTCAAGGAGCGAAAATGAGAATTTTCAAAAAATGCGTTTTTTGAGCTTTGGACCTACGGGGTCCGGTGTAGTGTACCAGATTTTTAATATAAAAGTAAGCGAAAATAAAAATAGTGTGAGATACTATTTTTATTGGACTTAAAGAAGTAAAATACAAGTCGAAAATGAATTGTGCAGAAATTGAAATGAAAACAGAAAATTTGAAATTTTCTGTAAGGAACGGGACTGATTTTTTTAGCAGAAAATTCACAGTGTCAGAAAATTATGAAAATTTAAGGATATGTCAAAATTATTTTTTTGACGCTAGATTAAAAGTTTCATGTCATTCCGACACCCGAAAAGTGAAAATAAAATATAACAGCAATCTGCTAGAGATTTTAGTCGGTAGAGCTTTCGGTGACCAAAAAATGGTCCGAAACTGAGTAGTGATGATTAGTTCTTCTGATTAACTTAAACCGAGCATGACTGTCAAATTTGAGCGCAAACGGACATTCAGAAGGGCTCCGGCGAAAAGTATCAGATTCTGAACTGAAATTGTAATAGTGTTGGAGGGTTGTTTTTAAAGGGAGCTTTCTCCCTTTTCTCCCTCAGCAGGACACACACACACACACACACGTATGGAGAGAGAGAGAAGCTCTCTCCCTCACAATCCTCTCTCTCCCTCTCTCTAGTTCTCCCCAAACATGGGGTTTTGGCGGAGATCGAGTTCGCGAGGCTTGGTGGAGCATCGGATCGAGCTCTAGCGCGCGTAGCGGCTCGGCGAGCTCGCGACCCGAGGTGAGGTTTTTCAGATTAGGGTTTAGGATTCTTGCTAAATCCTTCAAAATTGAGGTTCTTGAGTTCCCTAGAGGATTCTATGCTAATTTAATCAAGGATTCACCGCAAATTGCGGAGTCTTCTTGAAGAAATCGGAAAACCCTTGTGTAAAAGAGGGTTTTGGATTTCGAGGGTTTAAAAAATGGTTTGAACCCGTAGAACCCTAATTAGAGGTTAGCGAAACACGCGGGACAACTCAATTTCGTCGAACTGCAAGAAACGAAATTGTTTTGAGTTCGACTCGTATTAACGAATCCTATATATGTGTGTTAGGGCTAGGAGCTTGAAGACCAAGCTTGAAGCCGAGGATTAGAGCCCGATTGCAAGTGTCTACAAGCAATCGGAAGAGTGTGAGGTGGGTTTGTGCTTACCGAAGTGATTAGGTCACTTCCATGCCAAAGAGTAAAGTATAACTTTATATTGGTGCATGTAATGGTAGGTTATATGAATGTATAAATCATATGTTGCTAGGTGAGATTACCTACCATTGGATGATGACATAGGCATGTGGAAACATATAGGATATATATATATATATGCCTAGGTATGAACATTGAACATATGTCGATGAACTCTAGAAAAATTAGAGGATTCGACAAGTAGAAAATCAATGGACTAGATGTCATAGAAACTGTGAATCCTAGGTGTGGACAACTAGGATTGGAAAGAACATAATTATCATTAAGTGTTATCGAACCTAGTGTCATTAACCTAGAGTCGTGGAACCTAGGTTGGGTAACATAGTGGTAGTAGAGAAAGACCACTCGGATTGGAATGTGTATGAACCTAGTGTCGTCGAACCTAGGTTGGGAAACATAGTGATAGGAAGATCACTTAAACAGAAAAGCATTGAACCTAGTGTCATTGAACATAGGTTGGAAAATGTAGTGGTAGGAAGACCACTTGGATTGGAATGTCATTAAACCTAGAGTCGAGCGAACCTAGGTGGGAAAGACATTGGACCTAGCGTTGTTGAACCTAGGTTGTGAAACATAGTGGTAGGATGACCACTTGGACATGTGACTATGAACCTAGAAAGGTTGACTTGGAAATGGAGAGATGTGCACATCTAGTGATCTTGATGGGTTTTGGTATCAGCTCAGGCGTGTGCGACGATTTCGCCGCCGTAGGCTGGATACCCGGGGTGTGTGCGACGATTTCGCCGCCCAGTGACTTGAGCCATTGTTGGCGTGTGCGACGATTTCGCCGCCAGGTGGCTAAGTCGGGTAAAGGATTACGCTGCCCAGTGACTTGAGCCATTGTTGGCGTGTGCGACGATTTTGCCGCCAGGTGGCTAAGTCAGGTAAGGCGGTAAGCTGTGGATAATTGAATCAAGAGCGAGTCGGGTTTGACCTTGGCTAAGGTAAATAAAACCTTAGGGGAGAATTGCATATAAAGCGGATAGTGAAATAGAAAGTAGAAGAGAATACCTACTTGCATGGATTTTCATTATCGCATTTGCATGAAGCATAAGCATGTTTACTATTTTTGCATATAGTAGAGTTATATGCTTACAAGTTATATGTATATTGGACTAACCCATGCTTATATGCTTCCTTTGGACCTGGTGGGTCGAGCTTCTCTCTTGGGTGGCATTACCCACTGGGAACTATTTTATATAGTTCTCATCGCACTGTTTTTCAGGTCCACACGTGAGCGGCGCGGCGGCGCGAGGAAAGGGCGTAGTTTAGTAGATAGCGCCCTACCACCTGTGACCAGATAGAAGTACCCTCTACTATGTATTTTAGGGGTATTACAAAGAAAAGAAAAGAATGAACGAAATGTAACAAATTGATTGTATTTGGAAGAAAAAGGCAAAAATGTAAATGTAACGTGAATGCAGATGAATGCTTGTAATAGCGTAGTTGTTTTACGTTTTTGATACCTTCCTTATGCAATCTGTGTATGAATTTTGTTCCTGTTTGGAACCTCGTGAATTGTATTGATTGCGACGCCTTGGATGTACAGGGGAAACTCTGTCCGTTCGGCGGTTTGTTGGCGCGCCCGAATTCGACCAAAGAGGCGGTCTCGGGGCGTGACATATATGATCGACATGACTGGGTCAACAAAGGAATCACGTGCCCTCGGCACCTCAAGGGATAAACAACAACAAGTATGACCCAATCAATGCTCCAGTGCTCTCAATCAATCTCAACTCTACCACAAAGAGGAGGTACAAACAATATAGCACGAGCCACAACATGATCACCTACACTAGTATGTACAACAACTGGTACAAGGGATATCAACAGGATAGGTGTAGGTCAAATCATGCATCAAGGATATAAGGGAAATCAAGCATACTCATATATATATCATTAGCATATCATGCACATGCAATCTCAACCTAACATGTCATATCTAACATAATCTCAGCATGTCATGCTATCATAATCCCAATAGTATCACACTATCATAATTCAATATCATCATATCATGCTAACATAATCCAACACTAACACATTATGCTAACATGAGAGTAAACACATAGGAGGAAGTCCACTGAATCTGGCAAACATCAACCCACCTCAAGAGCTAATCCAACCACGGTGGGGAAAAACAGTATCCTCAGATCCAACCCTCCAAGATAACCAAGCTCCAGCAGTACTCTGATCTGAATATCACCCAGGAACTGCTAACTCCAACAGAATAACAGCTCAACACCAGATCAGATCAACAGAGTAGAGGAGAACAAGCTAGATCACAAACTAATGCCAACACATGACCCTTACTTTAGCTTTCTCTCTCTAGAATCAGAAATCTCGAAGTGGAATGCAAGCTAAAACAACTAGGGACTCACCTATTTATAGGCTCCCAAAATTCCACTTTCGGGCGCCCGAATCCAACTTCCGGGCGTCTGGAAACCCAAAACGCCAGGTGTCAGCTGGCGGTCAGTCGGTCGGCGGTGGTCGGCAGGCGGTGGGGCGGCGTGCCTCCGGCGGACGACACGTGTCCAATGATGCGACACGTGGCTCTCCACGTCATCCACTCAATCCGGATCCTCATCTGGGCGTCCGGTTCCTACGTCCTGATCCGAAACTCGTCAGCCACTTCCGGACCATCCGAAATGTACACTGGCTCCGGAACATTCGGGCGTCAACTTCACAAGTTCCGGGCGCCCGAAATGTCTCAAGCCCGAAACCCCTCCAAGTCCAGAAACTCGTCGAAATGCCAAGTATTACAATTCTAATGCCATTTATCTTGCATTCTATAAATGCTACAAGAGCCTCCACCACATGGAGTCTAATAATCATCATGCAAGTGATAAATCTCTCGTTTACTAAGTAATTGCATGCTTTGCCATTTACAACACTAAGCATATAGAACATCCCTTTTCCCTCATGTCTTAAAACTTGGAATTTCACCCCGCGACCTAAAGGTTGAGTACAAAGTCAACAATGCCAAACTTAGTTGTTCACCTAAATGAGGTGCAACATTCATAGCCTTACATCTTGTCATGAACATGCAATATGTCATCACAATACTAGTGCAAGTGCTCTAGCATGCATATCATTGTCACAATACTCCACTACAAGGAGTATACCACTTTCCACATGCAACATGTGTATATCATGTGTTTACAATTTCTACCATGTCATAATTAGCACAATTATGCATCTAATCAATCCTATAATAAAATAGGAGACATAGGGGGAGTTCACCCATTTCGGTGAGGTCAGACCCACCGGATACCTATCGAAACCTCGCAGTACATCAAAATGAAGTTGTCCCCTAAGCTTCTCATGC
Source organism: Puya raimondii (assembly GCA_016920855.1). Classification (NCBI taxonomy): domain Eukaryota; kingdom Viridiplantae; phylum Streptophyta; class Magnoliopsida; order Poales; family Bromeliaceae; genus Puya; species Puya raimondii. The sequence continues at coordinate 50,448,386 of JABWPP010000049.1, forward strand.
CCTAAGAAAATTTTTCAAGGGGTTAGAAGCATCGAACAAGCTCATCACGAAATTCACCAAAATCATGAAGAAAAATAGGTGAATAATACCTTAATCCAAGCAAAACTAGTGCAAACCCCAAATCGACCCAGTGGAGCTTCAAATCCAACCTACAAGAGTGTTCTACACTCATCAATTTCATCTCACAAACCCTCATGAGAAAAACCCCATCATAACCCTAGTTTTCCAAAAACTAGGTTTTCCAAAGAAATACTTGCAAATCTCACATGTAGAGGGTGTAAGGAACCTACAAACCTCTACAAAAGCTCCAATCCAAGCTAAATGGTGCTAGGGTTGGAGGTCCATCCACAAACAAGCCTTCTCCAACCAATCCAAGCTTCCTCCAAGTCGAGCTAGCGAGCCTCGAAGCAAAAAGGGGAAAGGAAAAGAGATCAAACCCAAAGATCTCAAGGGTTGGAAGCAAGAAATCAAGAGAGAAAGAGAGAAACCTTACCCTTCTCTTCTCTCTAACCTCAGCCCAAAATGGCTAAGGGAGGGGATGAGGGAGTATATAACATGAAGTAACAATTGCACCTAAACCCCTCCAACACCCAAAATTGCAAATAGCTCGAAAAATTGATTCTGCAGCACTGTATTCCGGTATACGAATAGACATTCCGGAATCAGCCCCAAAAATCCGCAAAACCCGAGCCTCGGCCAAAAACAGATTTTTATACAGCATTCCGAAATCCCAAAGTCCATTCCGAAATAAATTAAATATGTTCCGGAATCCAAAAGCACATTTCGGATTACAGTGCAAAATCTGCACCTTTTGCAGATTTCGCTCTCCGAAGTCCGTTTTCGCACTCTTCAAGTCCCGAAAATACTCCCAAGCTCACCAAACTCAATCCAAAACTCCAGAATAGTATAAAGCACTATTCTCTCACTAGAACTCCGCAATTTGCTAAAGTTCATTGTGCTACATCGTGGTTGATGGTTTTCAAAAGAATGAGTTCCGTGTGGGAACGGTTTTATAAACGGTTTTCGTTCGATTTCATATATTGCTTATTAGAGTTCAAAAATAAAGCTTCCGGATGGGAAGCATTTTAAATAGGATGTCTGTTGTACTGTGCATCGCATCATCCTTCGCCTAAGGAGTGCTTAGAGGCATGCATCATGATTAAGGTGGCTAGCTGAATGAGAATACATTATGTGATTTCATATGTGGATTGGTGAATGAAAGTGTGATTGTGATCCTGATGTATGACGATGGTACGCCGTGCAAATAGAGGGAAGACTCTATCCGCGTAGACAGAGGAACCTGTATCTGTGACGGGTCTGTACACCGCGCGGGCTAGGCTTTTCAAAAAAAAATTGACCTGTTTTCCGCAAACTCTGACTTTCAGAAGATATAAAGACTTTTATTAAACCAGCCCGGGGCGTGACAGCCCAAGGCGTCACAAGTATGTATACATCATATATTCCGAACATGAATTGAATATATGGGTTGCATAAGGAAAGTACTAGAAAAAAAAGTAAGTAAACTATTTTTATTATAAATTTGAGCCATTTGAATTCATATCACCCTTTAGTCCTCAAAGTAAATACAACCCAAAATGTTACATATTTACATTCACTATACTATTCCAAGATAGGTCCCAAGTAAAGAAAATCTCCAAAAGGGTAGGGAAGGACGTTATCTACTCGGCTACGCCCTTTCCTCGCTCCGCTGCATCTCCTACAGAAGGACCTAAAAAGCATAGGGGTGAGAACTATAAACATAGTTCCCAGTGGGTACGGCCGCCCAAGCAAGAAGCTTGGCCAACCAGGTCGAAGAGAAAACAACATGAGGAGTGGTTAGTCCAACAAAAATAAATATACTAAATAACATGCTTATGCATCCATGTATGATAATGAAATTTCACTTGTAAGTTTATTACCATTACTACTTACTATTTCATTATCCTATCATCCATCACCCGACTCAATCTCGAGTCAATCAAGAGCGGAATTGCCGCGATTTGGCACTAGGAAGCAGAAACGCCGCCCCATCAAGCCTTCGGTCCACAAGACACGTGTCACGCCTCGGGCCCTAGCGGGAGCCTACCAGGCACGTGCACAGACCCGCCGTGTACACCAAAATAACACACAATGTACACAAGGCGTCTACAACAACAAAGATCAAGTAGGATAGGAGTACAACCTAAACAAGGTGATCAGAGCAAGTAACAACCACTAATAAAAATCTGGTCCAACAAAAACCACAAGATGTACAATAAGATTCACTTAACATTACATCTTAATCAGGAGATAACTCAACTAGTACAACTATACACCTTTCATACAAGATAAAAGAAAGGCATCAAGGGTCCATCTAAAACATCATCGTCGCGGCTCTAGCTAGCTGCTAACCCCTCGCCACGATCCCAAGCCTCTCCCGCTGCGGAAGGCTCTGAAACAAAAACCCAACAACCATGGGGGTGAGAACTATTAAACAATAGTTCCCAGTGGGTAAGCCGCCGAGAGTGGCGAATTACACCGCTAGGTCAACTGAGGCAAAAGTAGGTTTAGTAATAAAGCATGATTAACATATAAAAGTTCTACTCTACTATGCCTCTAACATCAAGTTATAAACGTGTTCATGTTACAAAGCATGTAAACATTTTATTCATATATGTGTAAGTATGCCATGATCAACTACACATGTTCTAATATCATAAACTCACTATATGTCAAGTTTACTATTACACATATGACTTGTCTCCAACTACAAGTATGAAATGTATAACCGACATTCCACTACATGTATGAACTATGTGACTTGTTCCCGACTATATGTATGTTATGTTCACTAACCACAAATGTGCCAAGTCATGTCAATGTCTCACTACATGTAATGCCACAATCCACTACTATGTCCATTTGCTACATCTATATGCATCAATTACTTATGATGTCGAGTGTAACATTCCTCACAATATTTCCTACCATAAAGGACTTTTCAAGTCTCGGCTTGTGCCGTGCCTAATGGCCCCGTGGTAGTCAACATTCTCTCGCTAGAATGAGCCTCCCCCACGGCAATCCACTTCGGCGCCCATATAACCTGCACATAGGCGATCAAACGTCGCGAAAGGCCCACTCCGGAGTGCCGGCTTGTAGGGAGCGACCCTCACAAGCATGTGCGAATGAGCACAATGGCATTAACAAGCATAGTCAACAGCATAGGAAATACGTTCATCATGTCTAAAACATGGAATCACAACATCGACTCGAGGGTCGGAATCATAATGCATAAGTCACTCTTGTTCTCAATTCACATGTGGGTATGTTTCTACCAATATGTAACATGTCTCTAACATGCAAGTGGATACATCTCACTCTACCAATAGGAATGGACCTAAGTCTCATTCATGACCCCAACGGGTGACTATCACATGCTATGACTAAGTCATACTCAATGCATTATACTAATGCTATTTTCGATGCATTGCATTCTACAAATGCCACAATCGATGCATTATTCTAATGTCATGATCCATGCATTCTACAAATGCTATAACAATGCATTCTACGATGCCGACAAAACCATAATCCATGACATGCATGAGCTACACAAACCTCTACTACATAGAGTATAAAAGCCATCATGCAAATATTTATTTCATATTATCAAAGTGATGGTATGCAATTACCACTTACCTTACCAACAAGAAACTCATACCCCATGTCTTAAACATGGAATACCAATCAATGACCCGAGGGTCTAGTACTAAGTCATAAGGCCAATCTTGTTGTTCGTCTAAATGAAGTGTAACATACTTAGCCTCTCACTATGTCATATATCATGCTCATTTCTACCAATACCCGAAATACTAAGTGTCCCCAAGTCCACTTTCCATCCATTGCTTCATATGTTGTTTAATCATTCCAACATGCATTTCTACGTTATCATAAATTGAAATGCCATCTCACAACAATTTTCCATAATGTGCCATGTATAAACACAATCATGAACTCTACTACATAGAGTATGCAATTCTCATATATGCTATACATATATCATAATCCCAATATTTCTATCATGTCATAATAAGCATGATTATGCAACAATTCAACTCTAAAATATTGGAGGAGACATAGGGGGAGTTCACCCATTTCGGTGAGGTCAAACCCACCGGAAAACCATCGAGACCTCGCAGTACTTCAAAACGAAGTTGTCCCCTCGATTTCCAGCACCCTAAAGACCAATTCTAGGGGGTTACAAGTTTCGAACGAACAAATTCGAAAACTACCAAAGTTCATGAGCTAAATGGGTGGAAAATACCTTTGAGCAAGTAGAACTTGTTCCAAGCCCAAATCAAGGTTAGGGATCTTCAAATCCAACCTACAATAACATTCTACACCCATCAATTCAACCCCAAGAGCTCACAATCAAGAAACCCTAATTCAAACCCTAGTTTTCATGAAACTAGGTTTACATCCAAAATTTCATGCAATATCCATGAAAAGAGATTGCTAGAGAGCCACTCACCATCTCAAGAGCTCCAATCCAAGCAAGCAAGGGCTCGGGTTGAAGTTTGATCCACAAACAAGCTCATCACATCCATCCCGAGCTCTCCACAAGGCCTAGAAGCACTCCTCCATGAAGAAAATGAAGAAAGAAGAGATCAAAACCAAGTTTCTAGGGTTTGGGAGCAAGAAAATCTAGAGAGAGAGAGAGAGAGACTTACCCATCTCCTCCAAGCCTCAGCAGCAATGGCAACATGAGAGGGGTGAAGGGTTACTTAACCCAAAGCAACAAAATCCACTTAGACCCCTCAAAAAGCCAAAATTGCAAAACTACACAAATTGCAATCTGCTGCACTGTGTTCCGGTATGCGTATAGGCATACCGGTATACAGCACAAAATTTGCAAAACCCGAGCCTCGGCCAAAAGGCCACGAAACAGTATACCGGTATACCAAACATGAGTACCGGTATACATTGCATCTTTCCGGTATCACATGCCGGATTCCGCAAAACCCGAGAGCTGCGCAAAATCCAGTTTTCCACTGGATTCCGGTATCCCGAAACCAAATACCGGTATACATTGTCAAAACTGCAGTTTTTGCAGGTTTTGACCTCCGGAGTCCGTTTTCGCACTTTTTGAGCCACGAAAACACCTCCAAGCTCTCCAAACTCAACCAAAATTCCCAGAATAGTAAGAAGCACTATTCTCTCACTAGAACTCCGCAAATTTGCTAAAGTTCAGTGTGCTACATTCTCCCCTCCTAAAAAGGAGTTTCGTCCGCAAAACTACGGATCAACAACCAAAACACAAACAACAATTCCGAAGGAGATAAGAACATCGCCCTCGTAGTGAAGCCTCCAGCTCTCACACCATGCATCGCGTCCAAGATGTTGCTCCAAAGCATCTTGTAGTAGGAATAGTGATAATTCCAAATTCCTACATTCCACAAGTCCAATCCACAACAATGCTCCTTGAAGTTTAGATCTTCATGTAGCTCTAATGAAACGACATCCACCATCGGGGTAGAATTCAAATACTCGCTCGGAGCGTCAAAACACATCATATACCTTGAACAGATCTGAAGTAAAACAGCTCGACATGCCACTAGGCCCATTTGCCTCAGGGTCTCAAATAATCCAAAGAATCTGAAACTTAGATTCCTCATACACAAAGCACTTGGATTTCCTTAACCAAGTATCCCAATCAAATCATCAGATTCAGATGCCAAAAAATTCTATCTCTCACCGAGAATCGTCCAGTGACCCAAATTCCAAAGCGATAGAGCTAGACGCTCTACGCAGTCGCACAATTTACCCAAGTATACTTGCGCAAAAATTCTCAATCCAACCCAAGTGAATAGCTACCCCTATTCACAATCTCTCAACAATCATCATATCTAGCTTGGAAGCGAGACAATCCGATTCCGGAGCCTCCGGTAATCGTCCTCTATCCATACAAAGTAGATAGCCTTTACTTAGCATAACACATAAATCCTGCTATCACAGGTACAACTTGTCAGTTCCACCGTCAAGGCACTTTCTGACTGTCCATTAGGAATTCATCCGCCGCTGCACTCTTGATCTCGATTGCACCATTTACCCGTCGGGATCAAGGCTAACTCCCGTGATCCGATCCAAAGGATAGATATCAATCCATATTACCCATCTCATCGATATCTCTAGTACACCGGCCTCTAACCTGTTTTCACAGCTTCAACTCATTTTCTTGAGTGTATAGATATCTCCAACATTAAGATCTGGGTGCACTTCATACCACTAACTATACATAAAATTGCCACATCTTCCAAGTAAACGCCATGGCAATCATTTCCAAATCACAATTTGGCGATTCCTCTTGCATTCTCTCAATTGCTGAAAGGTCAATACTACCTTTCTATTTCACACCAGAGTGCCACTCGGTCGCGGAGGGAAACACAACTACAAAGCACATAACCCGCCTTCGGGGTAACCAAGGTTGGCGGTCGTCAACCCTACCAACAGTTCCAAGAAACTTCTCTCACACATATCTTCCCAAAAGGTTTGATCCCTTAATATGTGAGTCCAGAGAAGGGAGTAGACAACTTAGTAATCTCCCCACAAATATCCATAACATCCAATCAAACTAGGAAGTTTGAACTTCGATTACATCCGCTTGCCCAAATCAACTATGGATGGTTTGATTTCCTTGAGATCTCCACTCATATCCACTTTGGCATCAACTGCTAAGGGACGCTAGCCCTCACAACCGAATCAGCACGTCTTCAACTTGAAGCACTTGCCGTCCTCATTCAAAGGAATCTTCATGGTCTTCATCGCCTCTCGACTTCCAACATGTCGTCGATGCGCACAGGGACAAAGACACCCAGAAGGGCCAAACATCACCACACACAAGAGCATCAACAGCTCAAACGACATCACGACAATTTCGTAATGTCTACACCGAGTGAACAAGTTACCCTCGGTCCAAACTCAAACTCGATCCAACGAGAGTAGTACTCCGATTGCAACTACTCTCGAGCAAATCCAAAATTCATGGAGCTTGATCAAACAGATCAACAGATCTCGGCAACGGGTACATATCCTTGATCATGACCTTACCGAGTTCACGATAGTCGACTCACAGTCGAAATGACCCGCCTACTCAAAACAAACGAGATCGATGCTCCACAAGAGAAAATACTAGGCAAAAGAGGTCTCCAGACCAAGCCTTCGATTCTCACCACTCAATCGGGATTGCACAAGCAACTCCCTCACGAGAGACATCCTCACTTTTGAGGATTCTCAACTCTCACCAAGGATGCTGGCCTAAAGGCCACGCACCCACTCAGCCAACAACTAGGTTTGGGTGGGTGAAACAATCATCGCAAATAGCGAACTTCCACGCCCTCTGAAAATACTATTTCATGTCCAGATCCCCAAGGCACTACAGCTTGGCTCACTCAATCATCGGCAATCCGATACCCAAAGAGCCAGCCCAAGTTTCAAATCAGAACTATACGCTCTCAGCCAAACAAAGCCAATCGCTTCGTTGGCGCACAGAAACATCCAATCCTAATGGAGTACAAGAACAGTACTCCCAAGTCCAAGCAATCAGGACCAACTCGTTCTGCAAGCAACAAGGAATGTGTTCCCTGCCATGTATTCGGCAAACAGCCGAACCAAAACTACAATCATAACAAACAACAAGCTAACTCCAATACCAGAAGCTGCGAACAACCTTCGTCTTCGCTGCATCATCCTCTGCCTGTCAAACAGACACGCATTCACCCGGTGCCAGCCGTGCGAAGTCGATCCCAATATTGTCGACAATGTTTCCCAAACACTCCAACTGGGAATGGCCCACCTGGCCACAAAGAGAGCACCTGCCTCTACTCCAAAAACGTCATCAGGTACATGCGAACTCCACCGCTCACACATCATAATGGTTGAAGACGATTTAACGTCCCACCTTCATCCTGCTGAAGATCCACCTTCTCGAGATCAATTTCTCTTTGAACACCTTGATTGTCTTCTTACGATAGACTTGCCACTCTTAGTAGCTTCTTTGCCGCCCCAACGGTCTCCACGTCTCTTGCCCTTATCAAGGTACGATCCATATTCTCATAAAATTTCTTGAGGTCGACTGCCAACTGGATCGACAAATCCTCCAATTGCTTAATCCTCTCATTTGCCGGCGCAAAGCCTCAACTTGGAGTAACATTGAAGATGTCTGCCGCTCCATCATGCTCGCTATAATCGCTAGCTGTCCTCTCAACTTCAGGATCTCACCAAATCCGGAGGATGCAGGGTTCCTGTCTCGGCTGCCTCGGCCGCTATCAAGAGTGTCGTCCACAACTCAAGCTGCAACAAACAACACATGCGCAGGTAAAACACCCCACGCCAACGCATCCCCACACAAAACTATAATCCCGATCATGCGAAAGTAATGAAGTGGACTCCCACTATTCCCCGATGTCACGTTGTCGGCCGCCAACGTGACCCTCCAAGGGTATAGAAGTGGTTCACTATGATCTAACTCCAACACCTTTGGAGCTTTAGAAATGACCCAATCATAATACTTTCGCCAATGAGTCACAAGAGATCCCGTCTCTCACGTTCCTATTCCTTATCGTCCAACCTGCCTAAGGTTTACTAGGTCCACGAAGACTCAACCCTAGGCTCTGATACCACAATAATCTGTCACGCCCCGGGCCCTAGCGGGAGCCTACCAGGCACGTGCACAGACCCGCCGTGTACACCAAAATAACACACAATGTACACAAGGCGTCTACAACAACAAAGATCAAGTAGGATAGGAGTACAACCTAAACAAGGTGATCAGAGCAAGTAACAACCACTAATAAAAATCTGGTCCAACAAAAACCACAAGATGTACAATAAGATTCACTTAACATTACATCTTAATTAGGAGATAACTCAACTAGTACAACTTTACACCTTTCATACAAGATAAAAGAAAGGCATCAAGGGTCCATCTAAAACATCCTCGTCGCGGCTCTAGCTAGCTGCTAACCCCTCGCCACGATCCCAAGCCTCTCCCGCTGCGGAAGGCTCTGAAACAAAAACCCAACAACCATGGGGGTGAGAACTATTAAACAATAGTTCCCAGTGGGTAAGCCGCCGAGAGTGGCGAATTACACCGCTAGGTCAACTGAGGCAAAAGTAGGTTTAGTAATAAAGCATGATTAACATATAAAAGTTCTACTCTACTATGCCTCTAACATCAAGTTATAAACGTGTTCATGTTACAAAGCATGTAAACATTTTATTCATATATGTGTAAGTATGCCATGATCAACTACACATGTTCTAATATCATAAACTCACTATATGTCAAGTTTACTATTACACATATGACTTGTCTCCAACTACAAGTATGAAATGTATAACCGATAGTCCACTACATGTATGAACTATGTGACTTGTTCCCGACTATATGTATGTTATGTTCACTAACCACAAATGTGCCAAGTCATGTCAATGTCTCACTACATGTAATGCCACAATCCACTACTATGTCCATTTGCTACATCTATATGCATCAATTACTTATGATGTCGAATGTAACATTCCTCACAATATTTCCTACCATAAAGGACTTTTCAAGTCTCTGCTTGTGCCGTGCCTAATGGCCCCGTGGTAGTCAACATTCTCTCGCTAGAATGAGCCTCCCGCACGGCAATCCACTTCGGCGCCCATATAACCTGCACATAGGCGATCAAACGTCGCGAAAGGCCCACTCCGGAGTGCCGGCTTGTAGGGAGCGACCCTCACAAGCATGTGCGAATGAGCACAATGGCATTAACAAGCATAGTCAACAGCATAGGAAATACGTTCATCATGTCTAAAACATGGAATCACAACATCGACTCGAGGGTCGGAATCATAATGCATAAGTCACTCTTGTTCTCAATTCACATGTGGGTATGTTTCTACCAATATGTAACATGTCTCTAACATGCAAGTGGATACATCTCACTCTACCAATAGGAATGGACCTAAGTCTCATTCATGACCCCAACGGGTGACTATCACATGCTATGACTAAGTCATACTCAATGCATTATACTAATGCTATTTTCGATGCATTCTACAAATGCCACAATCGATGCATTATTCTAATGTCATGATCCATGCATTCTACAAATGCTATAACAATGCATTCTACGATGCCGACAAAACCATAATCCATGACATGCATGAGCTACACAAACCTCTACTACATAGAGTATAAAAGCGATCATGCAAATATTTATTTCATATTATCAAAGTGATGGTATGCAATTACCACTTACCTTACCAACAAGAAACTCATACCCCATGTCTTAAACATGGAATACCAATCAATGACCCGAGGGTCTAGTACTAAGTCATAAGGCCAATCTTGTTGTCCTTCTAAATGAAGTGTAACATACTTAGCCTCTCACTATGTCATATATCATGCTCATTTCTACCAATACCCGAAATACTAAGTGTCCCCAAGTCCACTTTCCATCCATTGCTTCATATGTTGTTTAATCATTCCAACATGCATTTCTACGTTATCATAAATTGAAATGCCATCTCACCACAATTTTCCATAATGTGCCATGTATAAACACAATCATGAACTCTACTACATAGAGTATGCAATTCTCATATATGCTATACATATATCATAATCCCAATATTTCTATCATGTCATAATAAGCATGATTATGCAACAATTCAACTCTAAAATATTGGAGGAGACATAGGGGGAGTTCACCCATTTCGGTGAGGTCAAACCCACCGGAAAACCATCGAGACCTCGCAGTACTTCAAAACGAAGTTGTCCCCTCGATTTCCAGCACCCTAAAGACCAATTCTAGGGGGTTACAAGTTTCGAACGAACAAATTCGAAAACTACCAAAGTTCATGAGCTAAATGGGTGGAAAATACCTTTGAGCAAGTAGAACTTGTTCCAAGCCCAAATCAAGGTTAGGGATCTTCAAATCCAACCTACAATAACATTCTACACCCATCAATTCAACCCCAAGAGCTCACAATCAAGAAACCCTAATTCAAACCCTAGTTTTCATGAAACTAGGTTTACATCCAAAATTTCATGCAATATCCATGAAAAGAGATTGCTAGAGAGCCACTCACAATCTCAAGAGCTCCAATCCAAGCAAGCAAGGGCTCGGGTTGAAGTTTGATCCACAAACAAGCTCATCACATCCATCCCGAGCTCTCCACAAGGCCTAGAAGCACTCCTCCATGAAGAAAATGAAGAAAGAAGAGATCAAAACCAAGTTTCTAGGGTTTGGGAGCAAGAAAATCTAGAGAGAGAGAGAGAGAGAGACTTACCCATCTCCTCCAAGCCTCAGCAGCAATGGCAACATGAGAGGGGTGAAGGGTTACTTAACCCAAAGCAACAAAATCCACTTAGACCCCTCAAAAAGCCAAAATTGCAAAACTACACAAATTGCAATCTGCTGCACTGTGTTCCGGTATGCGTATAGGCATACCGGTATACAGCACAAAATTTGCAAAACCCGAGCCTCGGCCAAAAGGCCACGAAACAGTATACCGGTATACCAAACATGAGTACCGGTATACATTGCATCTTTTCCGATATCACATGCCGGATTCCGCAAAACCCGAGAGCTGCGCAAAATCCAGTTTTCCACTGGATTCCGGTATCCCGAAACCAAATACCGGTATACATTGTCAAAACTACAGTTTTTGCAGGTTTTGACCTCCGGAGTCCGTTTTCGCACTTTTTGAGCCACGAAAACACCTCCAAGCTCTCCAAACTCAACCAAAATTCCCAGAATAGTAAGAAGCACTATTCTCTCACTAGAACTCCGCAATTTGCTAAAGTTCAGTGTGCTACATTCTCCCCTCCTAAAAAGGAGTTTCGTCCGCAAAACTACGGATCAACAACCAAAACACAAACAACAATTCCGAAGGAGATAAGAACATCGCCCTCGTAGTGAAGCCTCCAGCTCTCACACCATGCATCGCGTCCAAGATGTTGCTCCAAAGCATCTTGTAGTAGGAATAGTGATAATTCCAAATTCCTACATTCCACAAGTCCAATCCACAACAATGCTCCTTGAAGTTTAGATCTTCATGTAGCTCTAATGAAACGACATCCACCGTCGGGGTAGAATTCAAATACTCGCTCGGAGCGTCAAAACACATCATATACCTTGAACAGATCTGAAGTAAAACAGCTCGACATGCCACTAGGCCCATTTGCCTCAGGGTCTCAAATAATCCAAAGAATCTGAAACTTAGATTCCTCATACACAAAGCTCTTGGATTTCCTTAACCAAGTATCCCAATCAGATCATCAGATTCAGATGCCCAAAAATTCTATCTCTCACCGAGAATCGTCCAGTGACCCAAATTCCAAAGCGATAGAGCTAGACGCTCTACGCAGTCGCACAATTTACCCAAGTATACTTGCGCAAAAATTCTCAATCCAACCCAAGTGAATAGCTACCCCTATTCACAATCTCTCAACAATCATCATATCTAGCTTGGAAGCGAGACAATCCGATTCCGGAGCCTCCGGTAATCGTCCTCTATCCATACAAAGTAGATAGCCTTTACTTAGCATAACACATAAATCCTGCTATCACAGGTACAACTTGTCAGTTCCACCGTCAAGGCACTTTCTGACTGTCCATTAGGAATTCATCCGCCGCTGCACTCTTGATCTCGATTGCACCATTTACCCGTCGGGATCAAGGCTAACTCCCGTGATCCGATCCAAAGGATAGATATCAATCCATATTACCCATCTCATCGATATCTCTAGTACACCAGCCTCTAACCTGTTTTCACAGCTTCAACTCATTTTCTTGAGTGTATAGATATCTCCAACATTAAGATCTGGGTGCACTTCATACCACTAACTATACATAAAATTGCCACATCTTCCAAGTAAACGCCATGGCAATCATTTCCAAATCACAATTTGGCGATTCCTCTTGCATTCTCTCAATTGCTGAAAGGTCAATACTACCTTTCTATTTCACACCAGAGTGCCACTCGGTCGCGGAGGGAAACACAACTACAAAGCACATAACCCGCCTTCGGGGTAACCAAGGTTGGCGGTCGTCAACCCTACCAACAGTTCCAAGAAACTTCTCTCACACATATCTTCCCAAAAGGTTTGATCCCTTAATATGTGATCCAGAGAAGGGAGTAGACAACTTAGTAATCTCCCCACAAATATCCATAACATCCAATCAAACTAGGAAGTTTGAACTTCGATTACATCCGCTTGCCCAAATCAACTATGGATGGTTTGATTTCCTTGAGATCTCCACTCATATCCACTTTGGCATCAACTGCTAAGGGACGCTAGTCCTCACAACCGAATCAGCACGTCTTCAACTTGAAGCACTTGCCGTCCTCATTCAAAGGAATCTTCATGGTCTTCATCGCCTCTCGACTTCCAACATGTCGTCGATGCGCACAGGGACAAAGACACCCAGAAGGGCCAAACATCACCACACACAAGAGCATCAACAGCTCAAACGACATCACGACAATTTCGTAATGTCTACACCGAGTGAACAAGTTACCCTCGGTCCAAACTCAAACTCGATCCAACGAGAGTAGTACTCCGATTGCAACTACTCTCGAGCAAATCCAAAATTCATGGAGCTTGATCAAACAGATCAACAGATCTCGGCTACAGGTACATATCCTTGATCATGACCTTACCGAGTTCACGATAGTCGACTCACAGTCGAAATGACCCGCCTACTCAAAACAAACGAGATCGATGCTCCACAAGAGAAAATACTAGGCAAAAGAGGTCTCCAGACCAAGCCTTCGATTCTCACCACTCAATCGGGATTGCACAAGCAACTCCCTCACGAGAGACATCCTCACTTTTGAGGATTCTCAACTCTCACCAAGGATGCTGGCCTAAAGGCCACGCACCCACTCAGCCAACAACTAGGTTTGGGTGGGTGAAACAATCATCGCAAATAGCGAACTTCCACGCCCTCTGAAAATACTATTTCATGTCCAGATCCCCAAGGCACTACAGCTTGGCTCACTCAATCATCGGCAATCCGATACCCAAAGAGCCAGCCCAAGTTCAAATCAGAACTATACGCTCTCAGCCAAACAAAGCCAATCGCTTCGTTGGCGCACAGAAACATCCAATCCTAATGGAGTACAAGAACAGTACTCCCAAGTCCAAGCAATCAGGACCAACTCGTTCTGCAAGCAACAAGGAATGTGTTCCCTGCCATGTATTCGGCAAACAGCCGAACCAAAACTACAATCATAACAAACAACAAGCTAACTCCAATACCAGAAGCTGCGAACAACCTTCGTCTTCGCTGCATCATCCTCTGCCTGTCAAACAGACACGCATTCACCCGGTGCCAGCCGTGCGAAGTCGATCCCAATATTGTCGACAATGTTTCCCAAACACTCCAACTGGGAATGGCCCACCTGGCCACAAAGAGAGCACCTGCCTCTACTCCAAAAACATCATCGGGTACATGCGAACTCCACCGCTCACACATCATAATGGTTGAAGACGATTTAACGTCCCACCTTCATCCTGCTGAAGATCCACCTTCTCGAGATCAATTTCTCTTTGAACACCTTGATTGTCTTCTTACGATAGACTTGCCACTCTTAGTAGCTTCTTTGCCGCCCCAACGGTCTCCACGTCTCTTGCCCTTATCAAGGTACGATCCGCATTCTCATAAAATTTCTTGAGGTCGACTGCCAACTGGATCGACAAATCCTCCAATTGCTTAATCCTCTCATTTGCCGGCGCAAAGCCTCAACTTGGAGTAACATTGAAAATGTCTGCCGCTCCATCATGCTCGCTATAATCGCTAGCTGTCCTCTCAACTTCAGGATCTCACCAAATCCGGAGGATGCAGGGTTCCTGTCTCGGCTGCCTCGGCCGCTATCAAGAGTGTCGTCCACAACTCAAGCTGCAACAAACAACACATGCGCAGGTAAAACACCCCACGCCAACGCATCCCCACACAAAACTATAATCCCGATCATGCGAAAGTAATGAAGTGGACTCCCACTATTCCCCGATGTCACGTTGTCGGCCGCCAACGTGACCCTCCAAGGGTATAGAAGTGGTTCACTATGATCTAACTCCAACACCTTTGGAGCTTTAGAAATGACCCAATCATAATACTTTCGCCAATGAGTCACAAGAGATCCCGTCTCTCACGTTCCTATTCCTTATCGTCCAACCTGCCTAAGGTTTACTAGGTCCACGAAGACTCAACCCTAGGCTCTGATACCACAATAATCTGTCACGCCCCGGGCCCTAGCGGGAGCCTACCAGGCACGTGCACAGACCCGCCGTGTACACCAAAATAACACACAATGTACACAAGGCGTCTACAACAACAAAGATCAAGTAGGATAGGAGTACAACCTAAACAAGGTGATCAGAGCAAGTAACAACCACTAATAAAAATCTGGTCCAACAAAAACCACAAGATGTACAATAAGATTCACTTAACATTACATCTTAATCAGGAGATAACTCAACTAGTACAACTATACACCTTTCATACAAGATAAAAGAAAGGCATCAAGGGTCCATCTAAAACATCATCGTCGCGGCTCTAGCTAGCTGCTAACCCCTCGCCACGATCCCAAGCCTCTCCCACTGCGGAAGGCTCTGAAACAAAAACCCAACAACCATGGGGGTGAGAACTATTAAACAATAGTTCCCAGTGGGTAAGCCGCCGAGAGTGGCGAATTACACCACTAGGTCAACTGAGGCAAAAGTAGGTATAGTAATAAAGCATGATTAACATATAAAAGTTCTACTCTACTATGCCTCTAACATCAAGTTATAAACGTGTTCATGTTACAAAGCATGTAAACATTTTATTCATATATGTGTAAGTATGCCATGATCAACTACACATGTTCTAATGTCATAAACTCACTATATGTCAAGTTTACTATTACACATATGACTTGTCTCCAACTACAAGTATGAAATGTATAACCGACATTCCACTACATGTATGAACTATGTGACTTGTTCCCGACTATATGTATGTTATGTTCACTAACCACAAATGTGCCAAGTCATGTCAATGTCTCACTACATGTAATGCCACAATCCACTACTATGTCCATTTGCTACATCTATATGCATCAATTACTTATGATGTCGAATGTAACATTCCTCACAATATTTCCTACCATAAAGGACTTTTCAAGTCTCGGCTTGTGCCGTGCCTAATGGCCCTGTGGTAGTCAACATTCTCTCGCTAGAATGAGCCTCCCCCGCGGCAATCCACTTCGGCGCCCATATAACCTGCACATAGGCGATCAAACGTCGCGAAAGGCCCACTCCGGAGTGCCGGCTTGTAGGGAGCGACCCTCACAAGCATGTGCGAATGAGCACAATGGCATTAACAAGCATAGTCAACAGCATAGGAAATACGTTCATCATGTCTAAAACATGGAATCACAACATCGACTCGAGGGTCGGAATCATAATGCATAAGTCACTCTTGTTCTCAATTCACATGTGGGTATGTTTCTACCAATATGTAACATGTCTCTAACATGCAAGTGGATACATCTCACTCTACCAATAGGAATGGACCTAAGTCTCATTCATGACCCCAACGGGTTACTATCACATGCTATGACTAAGTCATACTCAATGCATTATACTAATGCTATTTTCGATGCATTCTACAAATGCCACAATCGATGCATTATTCTAATGCCATGATCCATGCATTCTACAAATGCTATAACAATGCATTCTACGATGCCGACAAAACCATAATCCATGACATGCATGAGCTACACAAACCTCTACTACATAGAGTATAAAAGCCATCATGCAAATATTTATTTCATATTATCAAAGTGATGGTATGCAATTACCACTTACCTTACCAACAAGAAACTCATACCCCATGTCTTAAACATGGAATACCAATTAATGACCAGAGGGTCTAGTACTAAGTCATAAGGCCAATCTTGTTGTTCTTCTAAATGAAGTGTAACATACTTAGCCTCTCACTATGTCATATATCATGCTCATTTCTACCAATACCCGAAATGCTAAGTGTCCCCAAGTCCACTTTCCATCCATTGCTTCATATGTTGTTTAATCATTCCAACATGCATTTCTACGTTATCATAAATTGAAATGCCATCTCACCACAATTTTTCATAATGTGCCATGTATAAACACAATCATGAACTCTACTACATAGAGTATGCAATTCTCATATATGCTATACATATATCATAATCCCAATATTTCTATTATGTCATAATAAGCATGATTATGCAACAATTCAACTCTAAAATATTAGAGGAGACATAGGGGGGAGTTCACCCATTTCGGTGAGGTCAATGTAAGAAAATTGCGTACGGTAAAAACAAAACGTAGCGGAACAAAATCAAACAAATTTGATTTTAGAAAACTTTCGAGATCCAATCTCTAAACCACGCAATTAGGATCCCTCATGTTATTCAAGATTAAAACGAGATAGCAAGATCTAATCTTCACCTTTGCGCGGGTTGTTCTTCACCGCAATCCGATGATCGTGGAATTAGGTTCTCTTGAAGCCGCACACGCGTCCGGCCTCTATAGGTATCCACACGAGGTTGACGATCCAATCGATGTCCTCACCGGGGTGCTAGCTCCCTTGCAAAGAACGTCCTTTTGCTAGAGGAAGAAGAGAGAAATTGAGAGAGATGACGGCTAGGGTTTTCTAAAAACTCCCATATATTATATAGAGGGATATAATCCTCTTTTAATAATATAATTACCATTAAGGATAATAATAAATCTAGATTTAAATTTATCCTTTCCTTAATTGGTTACATCAATAAAATCCTAATTTGATTCGACTTAAACTTTATCCTAATTTGATCATATCAAATTAATAATGCAACATTTGCACATAAGCCCTCTCATAAATTACTAACTATTAGTAAGTCCTCTTTTGTAACATTTACACTTTAATACCACTAATTTGTAATAATTACAAATTAGTCCAATTATCAACATATTGACAATTAAGTCCTCCGGCGATTCAAAAATCGCAATCTAGCTATCCGATCAGTCACAACCTCTTATGTGTGTGACCCCATAGGTTCTATTCTATCTGGTAGTGAGATATATTCTGATCACTATCAATAAAATCACTGAAACTCCTTTCAGTGGGTCGGAACAATTCCAACTCAGCCCAATGAGAATTATCGATCATCCAAATGATTCTCATGAGTCTTACAATCCACCAGTGACGCCTAGCTGCATGTAGTGGCATTCCAGTAGAATGGAATACTGAACCTCTTGGTGCAGTTACCGTGTGATACAGTCCTTCTATCATGAGTCCCGACTAGACGGAGATCATGGAACAACTCGTCAAACCCCATCATCTGTCATATGTCAAATTTATTCGACTCGAGTTTCTAATATCGGAAACCCTTTCCGCTATTTATCCTGCCTTGGCCATGGTCTTCTAAACTCGGTCTCATAAATCACATAGGACTAACACCCCTATCTACCAAGGAAGATAGATTCCATATAGGTGCACACCCTATTCCTACAACGAACCTACTGCAGCCAACATGCACCGCAAGGACCCGAATGGCTAGGGACCAAGTGTATGTACAGTCAAACTACAGTAACCTCATTGTGAATAGCCGAGGCACCGCAGGTCAAAGGACCAGTCACACTACTGCAACATTGAGTAAGTCACTGACGAGTGAGTAGACATCCAAGTGACTTCTCGCATTGGTCACGCTCGGTACCCTTGTTCTCTAACAACCACCTGCACATTCGCTCCAGTGTCTCCACACTGTTGACTCGAGACTCATCTACCCAAAAGGGAAGCGACCTGTGCACCAATCTCATCGGATCAATCATCGTCCCCGCGATGATCCATCGATCGGGAGCATTTAGGAATTAACCATCAATGACACATGTCTCAAATTCTCAACTCTTGAGAATACATGTCATCATCTTATTAATTACTTGGACGATTCATGGACACATACACAACATGAATGGAAATAGGAACCCATATTTATTCATAATATTTAAAGTCAAATACAAATTTATGTCCTAAAAAGAATACATGTGTCAGCCCGATTGGCTTCTAGGGCATACATCTAACAGTCAAACCCACCGGAAAACCATCGAGACCTCGCAGTACTTCAAAACGAAGTTGTCCCCTCGATTTCCAGCACCCTAAAGACCAATTCTAGGGGGTTACAAGTTTCGAACGAACAAATTCGAAAACTACCAAAGTTCATGAGGTAAATGGGTGGAAAATACCTTTGAGCAAGTAGAACTTGTTCCAAGCCCAAATCAAGGTTAGGGATCTTCGAATCCAACCTACAATAACATTCTACACCCATCAATTCAACCCCAAGAGCTCACAATCAAGAAACCCTAATTCAAACCCTAGTTTTCATGAAACTAGGTTTACATCCAAAATTTCATGCAATATCCATGAAAAGAGGTTGCTAGAGAGCCACTCACCATCTCAAGAGCTCCAATCCAAGAAAGTAAGGGCTAGGGTTGAAGTTTGATCCACAAACAAGCTCATCACATCCATCCCGAGCTCTCCACAAGGCCTAGAAGCACTCCTCCATGAAGAAAATGGAGAAAGAAGAGATCAAAACCAAGTTTCTAGGGTTTGGGAGCAAGAAAATCTAGAGAGAGAGAGAGAGAGAGAGAGGGAGAGACTTACCCATCTCCTCCAAGCCTCAGCAGCAATGGCAACATGAGAGGGGTGAAGGGTTACTTAACCCAAAGCAATAAAATCCACTTAGACCCCTCAAAAAGCCAAAATTGCAAAACTACACAAATTGCAATCTGCTGCACTGTGTTCCGGTATGCGTATAGGCATACCGGTATACAGCACAAAATTTGCAAAACCCGAGCCTCGGCCAAAAGGCCACGAAACAGTATACCGGTATACCAAACATCAGTACCGGTATACATTGCATCTTTTCCGGTATCACATGCCGGATTCCGCAAAACCCGAGAGCTGCGCAAAATCTAGTTTTCCACTGGATTCCGGTATCCCGAAACCAAATACCGGTATACATTGTCAAAACTGCAGTTTTTGCAGGTTTTGACCTCCGGAGTCTGTTTTCGCACTTTTTGAGCCACGAAAACACCTCCAAGCTCTCCAAACTCAACCCAAATTCCCAGAATAGTAAGAAGCACTATTCTCTCACTAGAACTCCGCAATTTGCTAAAGTTCAGTGTGCTACAACACGAAATTGCCGTGCTCATTGGGTGCTGGGTGAATGGAATCGCCATTCCCCTTTTTCTTGCCCCAATTTCAAATACAGTGGAATCGCTATTTTTCTGGTCTCATCAAGGGTCCATACGTTCCGCCCTATGTGTCAACCTTTCTAGGTCTAAAGTCATCTTGTTCACATGGTCAACTTACCACTATGTTCATCACCTATGTTCAATGGCACTATGTTTTCTTGGTTCCAAGTGAGATCTCAATGCCTCTAGAGAAGTCCACCCTACCAACTAATCCATAACATAGGTATGTATACATATGAAACATGTATGCTTCCATTTATGAATCATAATATAATATGCAAGACTACCATGTATGCACCTATTTAAACATGAGTTGTCATGCTACTACTCAAGTACACTTCATGCAACACATTTAGCCAAACATGGATATTTTCGTCTTAGACTTGGAAGTGACCTAATCAATTTGGTCAAGCACAAACCTACCTCAAGAGCTCCTAATTACTTGTAGACACTTGCAATTAGGCCTTCCTTCTTGTATCTCCTAACTTGCTCCTAAGCTTCTCTTGCCCTAGACGAGAGAGTCACTCTTTACCTTTTTCAAACTCTCAAAAGATTTGATTTTAAGAAATGAAGTTGTCCCACTTGATTTCCTATCCTTTAATTAGAGTTTTAAAGGGTCACAATATTTTTAAACACGTCCATGGCAAAAGCTCTCCCTAGGGTTTTTCAAAACTAGGGCAAAACCTCAAATCTCTTAGTAAATCTCCACCATTTAGGATTTGCTAAAATCCCAAAACCAAGCTCAAAACCCAAAACACTAACACAAAACTCCAAGAATTCACCTCTTTCCAAGTTCCCCAAGCTTCTTCATGCTCCAAGAAGATTGCTAGCCACTTCCCAAGCCTTCTCTTAGATCAATCCTTGATCTCTCCCAAGCTTGGAGGGGCTTCTAGTGAGAGAGAGAGGAGAAGAGAGTGTGGGAGGGTGGAAAAGGTGTAGAGCAAATGAGGGAGAAAGGGCCAAGTTGCCTTTTTGCTCTATTCCTATCAAAATTACCAAAATACCCCTGAACTGGGCATTCTGTGGGCTGAGGATCTGGACCTTCCATTCAGGGTCCGGGTCCGGACCCCGTACCAGGGTCGCATTCTGCATAGGCAAAGTCCGTACCTTACTCCCAGGGTTCGAACCCTATAAGCAATTTTGAGAAATTTCGCGTCCAAGGTCCGGACTTTGACACTCTCTCAGCCCAAACAGTAACATCAAAATCCAGACCCTGCATTCAAGGTCCGGACCCCGAGAGTCCGAAAGCACAGTTATGTTTTTTCAAAAATTTTCATTTTTGGTTCTCGGAGCTCAAGCTCACTTCTAATAGTTTCGGAACCCTCGGAACTCGATTCCCAGCAGGTCTAATTCACATTCACTGGACTTTATCCAATTTTGCTAAAGTTCAGTGTAGTACACTGAAGTTCAGTATACTACATCCCTTCCCTTTTAAAAGTGTTTTGTCCGCGAAACTAAGACCGTAACACAACTCGAATCCGTGAAGAGGTGGGGGAACCGCTCCCTCATCGAACTTTCCAACTCCTAAGTAGCTTTGTGCTTCTCGTGATTAGCCCATAGCACTAGGACATATGGAATTGTGCGATTCCGTAGTCCTTTCACCTCGTGAGCAAGAATGCGAAGCGTGGTCTCCTCACAAGTCATGTCCTCCTGTAGCTCGGGCGGCTCATATTGAAGGATGTGCATCAGATCATGCACATACTTGAGGAGTGTGAATACATAGAATACATTGTGGACTCCCGCAAGTTTCGGTGGTAGCGCGAATCGGTAAGCAAGAGGTCCCACGCGCTCCAAGATTTCATACGGCCCGATGTATCGGGGACTTAGCTTTCCCCGCATCCCAAACCATTTCACCCCTCTCATGGGTGACACCTTCAAGAAGACACGGTCGCCCACCGCGAATTTCAAATTTCGCCGGCGCTTGTTTGCATAACTCTTTTGTCGAGCTTGCGCCGTCAGTAGTCTTTGGCGTGCTATGCGGACCTTTTTCTCCACATCGAGCAACACATCCAGTCCTAAAGCTACTTTCTCACCAACTTCGCTCCAATAGATAGGAGACCAACATCTCCTTCTGTAGAGAGCCTCAAAAGGCGTCATCCCTATACTTGCCTGATAGCTATTGTTATAAGCGAATACCGCCATCGGCAAGTAAGTGTGCCACGCGTCTTTGAAGTCTAGGACACACGCTCGAAGCATATTGTCCAAGATGTATCGTCCGCTCTGACTAGCCATTGGTTTGAGGATGGAATGCTGTGCTGAAGTCGAGCCGTGTGCCTAGAGTTTCATGCAGATTCTTCCAAAATTGAGATGCAAACCGGGGATCCCGATCTGACATTATCGATGCTGGAACCCCATGCAATCTCACAATCTCATTCAAGTAGAGTTGGGCTAACTTGTCCCTCGACCAAGTGGTGTGAACCGGCAAGAAGTGAGCCGACTTCGTTAATCAGTCCACCACCACCCAAATCGCATCGTGGTCTCCTTGAGATCGAGGCAACCCCACGATGAAGTGCATCGTGATATTTTCCCACTTTTGCACTGGAATTGGCAAATTTTGCAATTTTCCTGCCGGTAGACAGTGTTCCGCCTTTACTTGTTGGCACACCAAATATTGAGCCACGAAGCGTCCAATATCTCTCTTCATTCCCAGCCACCAATAATGCATTTTTAGATCCTTATACATTTTGATGCCCCAGGATAAATTCGCATATGGGGATGTGTGAACTTCTTTCAAAATCTCCATGCAGATTTTCTCGTCCTTGGGCACACACAACCGGTCCCGAAACCGAAGAGTACCCTCCGAGTCCACACAAAAGTCGCCGGTACGCCTGCTCTCAACATTGCCCCGCACCTTTTGGAGTTCTGGGTCGGAAGACTGTCTTTCTTTAATCCGTTCCAACAAGGTCGACCACAGTACAAGAGTCACAAGCTTAGCAGGGGAATCCGGTGTTACGACTTCCAAGTCGAATCGCCACTTTTTTGAAACCAACTAGGGCTAGGTTGTAATAATTGTTGCAAGGTTCTTCACGGATTTCCTACTGAGTGCATTGGCCACCACGTTAGTTTTACCCGAGTGGTAAAAGATGGTTAAGTCGTAGTCTTTCAACAGCTCCAACCACCTCTGTTGCCTTAAGTTCAATTCCTTCTAGGTGAAGAGATACTTCAAGCTTTTATGATCCGTGTACACCTCACAACGCTCACCATACAGATAGTGTCTCACAGTTTAAGTGCGAAGACCACCGCTGCCAACTCCAAGTCATGGGTGGGATAATTCTGCTCGTAGCTCTTTAGCTGGCTAGAGGCATAACCAATGACCTGCCCACGCTGCATAAGCACACACCCAAGACCCTGACGCGATGCACCACTATACATTGCAAAGTCCTCCCCCGCAACTGGCAAGGCAAGGACCGAAGCTGAGGTTAATCTCTCTTTCAACTCCTTGAAGCTTTCGTCGCAATCGTCGCTCCACACAAACTTGGTCCCCTTGCAGGTATGGCGTGTTAGTGAACCGAAGATCTTTGAGAATCCCTCTACGAACCACCGATAATACCCCGCAAGATCGAGAAAACTACGCACCTCGATGACATTGGTTGGTCGAGGCCAATCCTTGATCGCCTCAACTTTCTTCGGGTCCACCGATACTCTATTCTCGAAAATCACATGACCCAAGAAGGCGACCTTGAGAATTCCAAAGTCGCACTTCTTCAGCTTGGCGAACAACTTGTTCTCCCGAAGAACTTGTAGCACTATCCGAAGGTGCTCCTCATGTTCTTCATCACTCCGGAAATTGTCACGCCCCGGGCCCTCGTGGGAGCCTACCAGGCACGTGCACAGACCCGCCGTGTACCTCAAAGCAAACACAAAGTACACAAGGCGTCTACAATAACATAAATCCAATAGAATAAGGAATACATCCTAAACAGGGTGATCAGAGCGGGAACATAGTTCTACAACTAAAACAAAATCCATACAACTAAAATCTCAAGATATACAATAGAATTATACATCTTATCACTAGTAGATCAATCAACCAACAAAACTATACATCTTTCATTCAAAATACAATGAAAGGAAACCCATGGTATGCCTACAATCACAACACCGTAGAGGCTCTAGCTAGCTGCTAACCCCTCGCCGCGATCCCAAGCCTCTCCTGCAGCAGAAGGCTCTGAAAAACCCAACAACAATGGGGGTGACAACTATTAATCAATAGTTCCCAGTGGGTAAGCCGCCGAGAGTGGCGAATTACACCGCTAGGTCAACTGAGGCAAGATAGTATAACTGAAACATAAAGCAGAAAGCATATAACATTTAATGCTAAACAGGTAGTTCTACAACTATCTTGCCTCCAATGACTAAATCATCTACATGAACATGAATATGCTCATTTGTCATATGCTCAACAATTAATCCCATCATTTACATGCATGTCAAATTAATGCCATGATTATGGTTGAAAGAATCTCTTTTCATAATATCATCGTATATTCATGCCACTATACTAACCAATATGAGTATAGGCCTAATGCTACTATGGATGCCAATGTATGTAGTGACTCACTACTATGTCCAACTACAAATGAATGCATCCCAATAGTGTCAAGCTAAGTAATGCCACGATATGCGACTCACTACTAAGTCCATACACTACATGTATATGCATCAAGCAACCAATGTACTATGTCCAATTCACTTAGCTTTTACCCAATCTACGAGGGGACTTACACAAGGTAACATCCCGGCTTGTGCCATGCCTAATGGTCCCGTGGTAGTCAGCATTCTCTCACTAGAATGAGACTCTCCCCCAACGGCGATCCACTTCGGCGCCCAATCCCGCACGGGCGATCAAACGTCGCAAGGCTAACTCCGGAGTGCCGGCTTGTAGGGAGCGACCCTCACAAGCATGTGCGAATGAGCACAAGGGCAAACAAGCGATGATCACAAGCATCATATCCAAGGCCAAATACATCTCAATCATCATGTCTAAAACAAGGAATCACAACATCGACTCGATGGTCGGAATCATGACACATAAGTCACACTTGTTCTCAATTCACTTGTGGGTAATTCTACCAATAGGTAACATGTCTCTAACATGCAAATGGTTACATTTCACTCTACCAATAGGAAGGGACCTAAGTCTCATTCATGACCCCAACGGGTTACTATCATATGCTATAACCAAAGCCATGATCAATGCATTATACTAATGCTATTTTCGATGCATTCTACAATGCCAATATTTATGCATTCTACCAATGCCAATATTTATGCATTCTACCAATGCCATATCCATGCATTATCTTAATGCTACATATCTTGCATTCTACAATGCTAACTAAATCATCATTCATGATTTACATATGTCATACTACATGAACTTCCACTTTATGGAGTATAAGTCACCAAGCAAGTATTCATTTAACTAAACACACATGTTTAACCAATTGCCATTATCAAATACAAGGAGAACCTATTCCTCATGTCTTAAACATGGAATCGTTTCACGACCAAAAGGTCGAGCCCAATGTCAACAATGCCCGCCATAGTTGCTCACCTAGATGAGGTGCAACAAACTTGTTTTGCATTTGTCATATTTTCTCTTTTCTCTATACAAGCATACTTTGGTATGCTAAGAGAGTTCACTAGTCCACCACTCAAGTGGTGACTCATAAGATGCTCATCTCTAGCATGCATAACATACTTAGCATTTCCTAATGCATCATTACACTAATAGTGCAAATACCCTAGCATGCATAATATCCTCATAATGCCATACTATATGAAATATGCATTTTTCATAAACAATTTGCATGTCTCATGCAATCACAATTATCATCATGCCATAATTATTATAATTATGCATCTAATCAATCCTATAACAAGATAGGAGACATAGGGGGAGTTCACCCATTTCGGTGAGGTCAGACCCACCGGATACCCGTCGAAACCTCGCAGTACTTCGAAACGAAGTTGTCCCCCGAGCTTCTCATACCCTAAATAATTTTCCGAGGGGTTAGGGGTATCGAACAAGCAAATTCGAAAACCACCAAAAATCAAAGAGGTAAATGGGTGAAAATTACCTTGAGCAAGTAAAACTTGTTCTAAGTCCCATTGGAGGTTAGAGATCTTCCAATCTAACCTACAACAACATTCTACACTCATCAATTCCACCTCAAGCGTTCACAATTACAAAACCCTAAACAAAACCCTAATTTCCAAGAAACTAGGTTTTCATGCTAATCTCAAGCAACAATCATAAATAGAGGTTGTAAAAGAGTTTACTAACCTCAAATCAAGCTTCCAACCAAGCTCACACAAGCTAGGGTTGAAGATCCATCCATCAACAAGCTCTCTTCCACAGCCCCGAGCTCCCTCCAAGCCTAGGAGCACTCCTCCATGGGGAAAATGGAGGAAAAAGAGATCAAAACATGATCTAGAGAGGTTGGGAGCAAGAAAATCTAGAGAGAGAGAGAGGGAAAACCCTTACCTTTCATCTCCCCAACCTCAGCCAAAACAGCAAAATGAGGGGTGAAGGGTTACTTAAACCCAATGCACAAAATCCAACTAGGCCCCTCAAAAAGTCAAAATTGCAAAACTGCACAAAATGCACTCTGCAGCATTGTATACCGGTATGCGCATGTGTATACCGGTATACTGTGCAAATTCTGCAAAACCCGAGCCTCGGCCAAACAGGCCACGCGAAGGGATTCCGGTATGCCAACTCCAGATACCGGTATGCCAACTCCAGATACCGGTACAAAACGCTCCAATACCGGTATGCGCATTGCACATACCGGAATGCCAGCGTATTCCGGTATCAACTTGTCACGCCCCGGGCCCTCGTGGGAGCCTACCAGGCACGTGCACAGACCCGTCGTGTACCTCAAAGCAAACACAAAGTACACAAGGCGTCTACAATAACATAAATCCAATAGAATAAGGAATACATCCTAAACAGGGTGATCAGAGCGAGAACATAGTTCTACAACTAAAACAGAATCCATACAACTAAAATCTCAAGATATACAATAGAATTATACATCTTATCACTAGTAGATCAATCAACCAACAAAACTATACATCTTTCATTCAAAATACAATGAAAGGAAACCCATGGTATGCCTACAACCACAACACCGTAGAGGCTCTAGCTAGCTGCTAACCCCTCGCCGCGATCCCAAGCCTCTCATGCTGTCGAAGGCTCTGAAAAACCCAACAACAATGGGGGTGAGAACTATTATCAATAGTTCCCAGTGGGTAAGCCGCCCGAGAGTGGCGAATTACACCGCTTGGTCAACTGAGGCAAGATAGTATAACTGAAACATAAAGCAGAAAGCATATAACATTTAATGCTAAACAGGTAGTTCTACAACTATCTTGCCTCCAATGACTAAATCATCTACATGAACATGAACATGTTCTATCGTCATATGCTCAACAATTAATTTCATGGTTTACATGCATGTCAACTTAATGCCATGATCAATTACATATGCTTGATGTCATAAACTCGCTATATGTCAAGTTTAACTATTTCATGTATGACTTGTCTCCAAACTATAAGTATGTTATGTTCACTAATCACTAGTGTGCCAAGTCATGTCAATGCCACAAGGTCACCACCCAATACTATGTCCATACACTACATGTATATGCATCCATTAGCTGTGACATTCTAAGTCCAGTTTACTTAGTATATGAATGTTCACCTTTGCATAAAACCATAACTGTGTAGTCATAAAAGAATACAATAGAGGGATGTTCACTTGTGCCGAGCCTAATGGCTCCGTGGTAGTCAACACCTCACGCTTTGGTGAGCCTTACCCACGGCGGTTCCATTTCGGCGCTCTCTCTAACACACGGGCGAAATAACTGTCGCGAGGCCAACTCCGGAGTGCCGGCTTGTAGGGAGCGACCCTCACAAGCATGTGTAAACGAGCATAGTGGCTAACAAGCAACAATCAACCATAATAATATCATATATTTAATTTCACATTATGTCAAAACATGTCATATTATGTTTTCTACATTCAATAGCCAATATGCTAACGGTCAACCATATCATGTTGTTCTCCAATTGTCCTTTGGTAAGTCCCTACCAATATGTCCATGTCTCTAACATGTAAATGTCCATCTTTTGTTTACTAAGTTCATAAACTATGCACTATCCCAATGCCATGTCCAATGCATTATACTAATGCTATAACCAATACCAACACCGATGCATTCAACAAATGCTATAGTTCATGCATCATTCCAATGCTACAATTCATGCATTCTACAATGCCAACAAGACCCTATCCATGCCATGCATAAGCTACAACAACCTCTACTACATAGAGTATAGAGCTATCATGCAAGTATTCCATTGACCAGTTGAACTCATGTTTAACCAATTATAATTATCACATACAACTAGAATTCCCTTTCCTCATGTCTTAAACATGGAATCATTTCCACGACCAAAAGGTCGAGCCAAAGCCAACAATGCCCGTCAAAGTTGCTCACCTAAATGAGGTGCAACAACTTATCCTGCATATGCCATATTCTCTCTTTTCTCTATACAAGCATACTTTAGTATGCGAAGAGGATCCACTAGATCAACAACCAAATAGTGTCTCCTATAACACTATTTTCTAACATGCATAACTTAATTAGCATTTCCTAATGCATCAATACACTATTTGTGCAATTACCCTAGCATGCATGTTATTCTCATAATGCCACTCTATATGTACTATGCCTTTTGCATACACAACATATATATGTCTCATGCAATTACAACTTTCATAACATGAACTCTACCATATAGAGTATGCAATTCTCATATATGCTATACATATATCATGATCCCAATATTTCTATCATGTCAAAATAAGCATGATTATGCAACAATTCAACTCTAAAATATTAGAGGAGACATAGGGGGGAGTTCACCCATTTCGGTGAGGTCAAACCCACCGGATACCCGTCGAAACCTCGCAGTACTTCGAAACGAAGTTTGTCCCTCGAGCTTCTCATACCCTAAGATAATTTTCCAAGGGGTTAGGGGTATCGAACAAGCAATTCGAAAACTACCCAAAAATCAATGAGGTAAATGGGTGGAAATTACCTTGAGCAAGTAAAACTTGTTCTAAGTCCAAATTGAGGTTAGAGATCATCAAATCCAACCTACAACAACATTCTACACCCATCAATCACACCTCAAGAGCTCCCAATCAAGAAACCCCAAATAAAACCCTAGTTTTCATGAAACTAGGTTTCTAAGCAAATCTTAAGCAAAAATCACAAATAGAGGTTGTAAAAGAGTTTACTAACCTCAAATCAAGCTTCCAACCAAGCTCACACAAGCTAGGGTTGAAGATCCATCCTCCAACAAGCTCTCCTCAAAGGCCACGAGCTCCCTCCAAGCCTAGGAGCACTCCTCCATGAAGAAAATGGAGGAAAAAGAGATCAAAACCCAAGATTTCAAGGGTTTGGGAGAGAAAATCTAGAGAGAGAGAGAGGGAAAACCCTAACTTTCCTTCTCCTCCAAGTCCTCAGCCACAGCAGCATAAGAGGGGGTGAAGGGGTATTTAACCCAAAGCACAAAATCCAACTAGGCCCCTCAAAAAGCCAAAATTGCAAAACTGCACAAAATGCACTCTGCAGCATTGTATACCGGTATGCTCATGTGTATACCGGTATACTGTGCAAATTCTGCAAAA
Organism: Puya raimondii; assembly: GCA_016920855.1. NCBI lineage: Eukaryota > Viridiplantae > Streptophyta > Magnoliopsida > Poales > Bromeliaceae > Puya > Puya raimondii. Next base: position 50,478,398 of record JABWPP010000049.1, read on the forward strand.
CCCGAGCCTCGGCCAAACAGGCCACGTGAAGGGATTCCGGTATGCCAACTCCAGATACCGGTACAAAACGCTCCAATACCGGTATGCGCATTGCACATACCGGAATGCCAACGTATTCCGGTATCAACTGCTGAATTCCGCAGAACCCGAGAGCTGCGCACAACCAGTCTTCACTGGATTCCGGTATACCTAAACCAGATACCGTTATGCAAAGCAAAATCTGCACTTTTGCAGATTTCGACTTCCGGAGTCCGTTTTCGCACTTTCTAAGTCCCGAAAACACTCCGAAGCTCACCAAACTCAACTCAAAACTCCAGAATAGTATAAGCCACTATTCTCTCACTAGAACTCCGCAATTTGCTAAAGTTCAGTGTACTACATACTCCCCTCCTAAAAAGGAGTTTCGTCCGCGAAACTACGGATCGACAACAACAAACAAACAACAAATCCAGAGGAGACAGAACATCGTCCTCGCAGTGAAGCCTCCAGCTCTCACACCATGCATCGCGTCCAAGATGTTGCTCCAAAGCATCTTGTAGTAGGAATAGTGATAATTCCAGATTCCTACATTCCACAAGTCCAATCCACATCAATGCTCCTTGAAGTTTAGATCTTCGTGTAGCTCTAATAAAACGACATCCACCATCGGGGTAGAATTCAAATACTCGCTCGGAGCGTCAAAACACACTTCAAATACCCTCAACAGATTTGAAGTGAAACAACTCGACATGCCACTAGGCCCATTTGCCTCAGGGTCTCAATTAATCCCAAGAATCCGAAACTTAGATTCCTCAAACACAAATCTCTTGGATTCCCCTTAGCCAAAAATCACGAATCAGATTATCCGATTAAGATGCTCAAAACCTCTATCTCACACCGAGGATCATCCAATGGTCCAAATTCCAAAATGATAGAGCTAGACCCCCTATGCAATCACACAAATTGCCCAAGTATACTTGCGCAAAATTTTCTCAATCCAACTCAGGTGAATAGTTACTCCTATTCACAATCTCTCAACAATCATCCCGTCTTGCTCGGAAGCGAGACAATCCAATTCCGGAGACTCCGGCAATCATCCTCTATCCATACCAGGTAGATAGCATTTACTTAGCATATCACATAATTCGGCTATCACAGGTACAACCTGTCGGTTCCACCGTCAAGACACTTTCTGACAGTCCACTAGGAATCCCTCAGTCACTGCACTCTTGATCTCGATTGCATCATTCACCAGTCGGGATCAAGGCTAACTTCCGTGATCCGATTCAAAGGATAGATATCACTCCATAATACTCATCTCATCGATATCTCTAGTACACCGGCCTCTAACCTGTTTTCACAGTTTTAACTCATTTTCTTGAGTGTAGAGATACCTCCAACAATAAGATCTGGGTGTGCTTCACACCACTATCTAAACATAAAATTGCCATAGTTTCCAAGTAAAGGTCATGGCAATCTTTTCCAATTCACAATTTGGCAATTCCTCTTGTATTCTCTCACTTGCTGAAAGGTCAATACTACCTTTCTATTTTACACCAAAGTGCAACTCAATCAGTAGAGAGAAACACAATACAAAACACAAAGCCCACCTTCGGGGTAACCAAGGTTGGCGGTCGTCGACCACGCCAACAGTTCCAAGAAACTTCTCTCACACATATCTTTCCAAAAGGTTTAATCCCTTTATGTGTGAGTCAAAAGAAGGGAGTAGACAACTCAGTAATCTCCTCACAAAATCCATAACAGCCAATCAAACTAGGAAGTTTGAACTTCGATCACATCCACTTATCTCAATCCACTATGGATGGTTGATTTCCTTGAGATCTCCACTCATAACCACTTTGGCATCAACTGCCAAGGGACACTAGTCCTCACAACCAAATCAGCACGTCTTCAACTTGAAGCACTTGCAATCCTCATTCAAAGGAATCTTCAAGGTCTTCACCGCCTCTTGACTTCCAATATGTCGTCGATGCGCACAGGGACAAAGACACCGAGAAGGGCCAAACATCACAACACACAAGAGCATCAACCAGCTCAAGCGACATCACAACAATTTCGCAATGTCTACACCGAGTGAACAAGTCACCCTCGGTCCAAACTCAAACTCGACCCAACGAGAGTAGCACTCAGATTGCAACTACCCTCGAGCAAAACCAGAATTCATGGAGCTTGATCAAACAGATCAACAGATCTCGACTACGGGTGCATATCCTTCATCGTGACCCTACCGAGTTCACGATAGTCGACTCACAGTCGAAATGACCCATCCGCTCAAAACAAACGAGATCTACACTCCACAAGAGGAAACACTAGGCAAAAGAGGTCTCCAGACCAAGCCTTCAATTCTCACAACACAACCGGGATTGCACAGGCAACTCCCTCACAAGAGACATCCTCGCTTTTGAGGATTCTCAACACTCACCAAAGATGCTGGCCCAAAGGCCACGCGCTCACTCAGCCAATAACCAGGCTTGGGCAGGTGAAACAAGCATCGCAATTAGCGAACTTCCAAGCCCTCTGAAAACACTATTTCGTGTCCAAGTTCCCAAAGCACTACAGCTTGGCTCACACACTCATCGGCAATCAGATAGCCGAAGAGCCAGCCCAAGTTCAAATCAGAACTATACGCTTTCAGCCAAATAAAGCCAATCACTTCGTTGGCGCACAGAAACATCCAAAGTTAACGGAGTACAAGAACAGTACTCACAAGTCCAAGCACTCAGGACCACTCGATCTGCAACAACAAGGAATGAGTTCCCTGCCATGCATTCGGCAAACAGCCGAACCAAAACCACACTCATAGCAAGCAACAAGCTAGCTCCAAAACTACGAGCTGCGACAACCTCCATCGTCGCTGCATCATCATCCGCCCGTCATACAGGCACGCACACATCCAAAGCCGGCCGTGCACGAAGTCGGTCCCAATATTGCCGACACAATTCTCCTCAAACACTCCGACTGGGGATAGCCCACCTGGCCACGAAAATAGTACTTGCCCCTACTCCAAGAGTATCATCGGGCACTCGCGGCTCCACCGCTCACACGTCACAATAGTCGATGACGATTTGACGTCCCATTATCATCCTACTAAAGGTCCACCTTCTCGAGATCAAATTTCTCCTTGATCACTTGATTGTTCTCTTACATCAGACTTGCCACTCGTAGTAGCTTCTTTTGCCGTCCCAACGGTCTCCACGTCTCTCGCCCTTATCAAGGTGCGATCCGCATTCTCACAAAATTTCTTGAGGTCGACTGCCAACTGTATTGACAAATCCTCTAGTTGCTTAATCCTCTCGTCTGCCGGCGCAAAGCCTCAACTTGGAGTAACATCATAATTGATCGTCGCTCCACCGTGCTCGCTGAATTTACCAGTTGTTCTCTCAACTTCAGGGTTCTACCAAACCCGGAGGATGCAGGGTTTCCGTCTCGGCTGCCTCGGCCGCCATCGAGTGCGTCTGTCACCACTCAAGCTGCAACAAGCAAAACATGCGCAGGTGAAACACCCCACGCCAACGCATCCCCACACAAGACTATAACCCCAATCATGCGAAAGTAATGAAGTGGACTCCCACTATTCCCCGATGTCACGTTGTCGGCCGCCAACGTGACCCTCCAAGGGTATAGAAGTGGTTCACTCCGATCTAACTCCAACACCTTTGGAGTTTTAGACATGACCCAATCATAATGCTTTCGCCAATAAGTCATAAGAGATCCCGTCTCTCACGTTCCTATTCCTTATCGTACAACCTGCCTAAGGTTTACTAGGTCCACTAAGACTTAACCCTAGGCTCTGATACCACAATAATCTGTCACGCCCCGGGCCCTCGTGGGAGCCTACCAGGCACGTGCACAGACCCGCCGTGTACCTCAAAGCAAACACAAAGTACACAAGGCGTCTACAATAACATAAATCCAATAGAATAAGGAATACATCCTAAACAGGGTGATCAGAGCGAGAACATAGTTCTACAACTAAAACAGAATCCATACAACTAAAATCTCAAGATATACAATAGAATTATACATCTTATCACTAGTAGATCAATCAACCAACAAAACTATACATCTTTCATTCAAAATACAATGAAAGGAAACCCATGGTATGCCTACAACCACAACACCGTAGAGGCTCTAGCTAGCTGCTAACCCCTCGCCGCGATCCCAAGCCTCTCATGCTGTCGAAGGCTCTGAAAAACCCAACAACAATGGGGGTGAGAACTATTATCAATAGTTCCCAGTGGGTAAGCCGCCGAGAGTGGCGAATTACACCGCTTGGTCAACTGAGGCAAGATAGTATAACTGAAACATAAAGCAGAAAGCATATAACATTTAATGCTAAACAGGTAGTTCTACAACTATCTTGCCTCCAATGACTAAATCATCTACATGAACATGAACATGTTCTATCGTCATATGCTCAACAATTAATTTCATGGTTTACATGCATGTCAACTTAATGCCATGATCAATTACATATGCTTGATGTCATAAACTCGCTATATGTCAAGTTTAACTATTTCATGTATGACTTGTCTCCAAACTATAAGTATGTTATGTTCACTAATCACTAGTGTGCCAAGTCATGTCAATGCCACAAGGTCACCACCCAATACTATGTCCATACACTACATGTATATGCATCCATTAGCTGTGACATTCTAAGTCCAGTTTACTTAGTATATGAATGTTCACCTTTGCATAAAACCATAACTGTGTAGTCATAAAAGAATACAATAGAGGGATGTTCACTTGTGCCGAGCCTAATGGCTTCGTGGTAGTCAACACCTCACGCTTTGGTGAGCCTTACCCACGGCGGTTCCATTTCGGCGCTCTCTCTAACACACGGGCGAAATAACTGTCGCGAGGCCAACTCCGGAGTGCCGTCTTGTAGGGAGCGACCCTCACAAGCATGTGTAAACGAGCATAGTGGCTAACAAGCAACAATCAACCATAATAATATCATATGTTTAATTTCACATTATGTCAAAACATGTCATATTATGTTTTCTACATTCAATATCCAATATGCTAACGGTCAACCATATCATGTTGTTCTCCAATTGTCCTTTGGTAAGTCCCTACCAATATGTCCATGTCTCTAACATGTAAATGTCCATCTTTTGTTTACTAAGTTCATAAACTATGCACTATCCCAATGCCATGTCCAATGCATTATACTAATGCTATAACCAATACCAACACCGATGCATTCAACAAATGCTATAGTTCATGCATCATTCCAATGCTACAATTCATGCATTCTACAATGCCAACAAGACCCTATCCATGCCATGCATAAGCTACAACAACCTCTACTACATAGAGTATAGAGCTATCATGCAAGTATTCCATTGACCAGTTGAACTCATGTTTAACCAATTATAATTATCACATACAACTAGAATTCCCTTTCCTCATGTCTTAAACATGGAATCATTTCCACGACCAAAAGGTCGAGCCAAAGCCAACAATGCTCGTCAAAGTTGCTCACCTAAATGAGGTGCAACAACTTATCCTGCATATGCCATATTCTCTCTTTTCTCTATACAAGCATACTTTAGTATGCGAAGAGGATCCACTAGATCAACAACCAAATAGTGTCTCCTATAACACTCTTTTCTAACATGCATAACTTAATTAGCATTTCCTAATGCATCAATGCACTATTTTTGCAATTACCCTAGCATGCATTTCATTCTCATATTGCCACTCTATATGTACTATGCCTTTTGCATACACAACATATATATGTCTCATGCAATTACAACTTTCATAACATGAACTCTACCATATAGAATATGCAATTCTCATATATGCTATACATATATCATGATCCCAATATTTCTATCATGTCAAAATAAGCATGATTATGCAACAATTCAACTCTAAAATATTAGAGGAGACATAGGGGGGAGTTCACCCATTTCGGTGAGGTCAAACCCACCGGATACCCGTCGAAACCTCGCAGTACTTCGAAACGAAGTTGTCCCTCGAGCTTCTCATACCCTAAGATAATTTTCCAAGGGGTTAGGGGTATCGAACAAGCAATTCGAAAACTACCCAAAAATCAATGAGGTAAATGGGTGGAAATTACCTTGAGCAAGTAAAACTTGTTCTAAGTCCAAATTGAGGTTAGAGATCATCAAATCCAACCTACAATAACATTCTACACCCATCAATCACACCTCAAGAGCTCCCAATCAAGAAACCCCAAATAAAACCCTAGTTTTCATGAAACTAGGTTTCTAAGCAAATCTTAAGCAAAAATCACAAATAGAGGTTGTAAAAGAGTTTACTAACCTCAAATCAAGCTTCCAACCAAGCTCACACAAGCTAGGGTTGAAGATCCATCCTCCAACAAGCTCTCCTCAAAGGCCACGAGCTCCCTCCAAGCCTAGGAGCACTCCTCCATGAAGAAAATGGAGGAAAAAGAGATCAAAACCCAAGATTTCAAGGGTTTGGGAGAGAAAATCTAGAGAGAGAGAGAGAGGGAAAACCCTACCTTTCCTTCTCCTCCAAGTCCTCAGCCACAGCAGCATAAGAGGGGGTGAAGGGGTATTTAACCCAAAGCACAAAATCCAACTAGGCCCCTCAAAAAGCCAAAATTGCAAAACTGCACAAAATGCACTCTGCAGCATTGTATACCGGTATGCTCATGTGTATACCGGTATACTGTGCAAATTCTGCAAAACCCGAGCCTCGGCCAAACAGGCCACGCGAAGGGATTCCGGTATGCCAACTCCAGATACCGGTACAAAACGCTCCAATACCGGTATGCGCATTGCACATACCGGAATGCCAGCGTATTCCGGTATCAACTGCTGAATTCCGCAGAACCCGAGAGCTGCGCACAATCAGTCTTCACTGGATTCCGGTATACCTAAACCAGATACCGGTATGCAAAGCAAAATCTGCACTTTTGCAGATTTCGACTTCCGGAGTCCGTTTTCGCACTTTCTAAGTCCCGAAAACACTCCGAAGCTCACCAAACTCAACTCAAAACTCCAGAATAGTATAAGCCACTATTCTCTCACTAGAACTCCGCAATTTGCTAAAGTTCAGTGTACTACACAACTGCTGGATTCCGCAGAACCCGAGAGTTGCGCACAACCAGTCTTCACTAGATTCCGGTATACCTAAACCAGGTACCGGTATGCAAAGCAAAATCTGCACTTTTGCAGATTTCGACTTCCGGAGTCCGTTTTCGCACTTTCTAAGTCCCGAAAACACTCCGAAGCTCACCAAACTCAACTCAAAACTCCAGAATAGTATAAGCCACTATTCTCTCACTAGAACTCCGCAATTTGCTAAAGTTCAGTGTACTACAGAAATAGACAAAGATGTTGTCAATGAACACAACCATGAATTTATCCAATAGTGGCTTGAATACACGGTTCATCAAATCCATGAATGCTGTCGGGGCATTCAAACCGTGAACTAGTAGTGTCCATACCGCGTCCTTAACGCGGTCTTATGCACATCCTCCGACTTAATCTTCAATTGGTGATAGCCTGGTTGCAAGTCAATTTTCGAGTATACCCAAGAACCTTGCAATTGATCAAACAAGTCATCAATTCGGTGTAAAGAGTACTTATTTGTTAGATAGGGGGTAGCCCTAGGATCTATCTAGAGTATATCAATCACCTAGAGGGGGGTGAATAGGTGTATAAACAAAAATCACAAATCTCAATGCAATAAAATAAGTGCGGAAATAAAAAATAGCACACCGAGATTTACGTGGGAAAACTCCAACTAGGAGTAAAAAACCCACGGGACCAACACGCGATGACAATCAACTAAGAATAAAAGATTACAAGGTGATTACCGACTCCACGGACTTAACTCTCTCTTTTCTCTTCTACGGATCTCGCGCACACCGTCGGGTAGTCCACGCCCCACGTCCGAACCCACGGACGCCACTCAAATCCTCGAGCACCAACGATCCGAATTCACGAACCGTCTTGATCACGCCGAATCCACGACGCCACTCCGTCCGGAGCAAAACAAATAAAATTGATGATGATTCCTTGCTTAGAAGAACATGAAAAATCTGTGGGATTAATAATCTCTAAGCAATCCTCAAATTGATTCTAAAAGGATATTAGAAATTAGGGCACCATGAACCAATTTGAGAGAAGCTTGATGTAGAAGATGAGGAAAACGGTTACCTACAAGCTTCTAGGGTTTCTAAAAGATAATCTATGCTCAACCACGTTTTAGAGACACCCCCTGTCACGCCCCGTCGGGCCTTTAACACCAACTAGGTGGAAAGGATAACCGCACGGGCGCATGCCCCAGACCCGCCGAACGGATAGAGCCTCTTCTACCCGCCCAAGTCGTCACAACACAAGCTTATCCACGAGGTTCCAACTAGGAACAGAGTACAAGAGTTGCACAAGGAAAGCATCAACATAAAAAAATTCTACTTCTATTACATCACATTGCACATTTATACATGCCCAAATTTTTTTATTTTCTTTCATTTCCATTCCATACATCATGTTCCAAAACTATGGAATATATAAGTTGCATACAATCAATGCAAACCCCTATACTATCCAAGTCCAAGACTAGGGGTACAACAACTTTATGTATCACCAAAATTGAAGGGCCGCTATCTAGAGAGCTAAACCCTTGCCTCGCTCCGCCGCCTCACTCGCGGAAGGACCTGAAAAACGTGGGGTGAGAACTATAAACATAGTTCCCAGTGGGTAAGGCCACCCAAGAGAGAAGCTCGACCCGCCAGGTCCAAAGAAACACCATATGCATAAGTTAGATCACAAATAACTATGCAACAATTATTTACATGCTTGTAAATAAACATAAAGGATGCAACTAAATGAAATATAACTTATCATTCTCTCCTAGGTTCATCCTATATTTCACATTGACTAAGTTCAATTATTTGTCATTTACTTATGGTTTCGGAATCGCCGTCTCACCATAAGGGTTCCAACATTCAAGGAGTGAACTCGTCACCTCCTAGTTCGAGTAGCGAACTCGTCGCATACTCGGGATAGCAAAATCGTCGCATACCCTATCTCAACACCGCCATCACATGGCATGGGTAGCGAACTCGTCGCATACCCGGGATAGCAACCTCGTCGCACATCCCATCTCGACACCGCCAACTCATGGCGTGGTAGCGAAATCGTCGCATACCCGGGATAGCAAAATCGTCGCACATCCCGTGTCAACACCGCCAACTCATGGCATGGTAGCGAAATCGTCGCCTACCCGGGATAGCAAAATCGTCGCACATCCCGTTTCAACACCGCCAACTTGTGGCATGGTAGTGAAATCGTCACCTACCCGGGATAGCAAAATCGTCGCACATCCCGTTGTTCACATTTTTTCACTTGCCAACCTAAGTCTCATGACCTTAGGTTCAAGTCACTAAGTCTCACCTATGTTCAATGACACTAGGTTTACTTTCTCATTCTCAACCTAGGTTCCATGACTCTAGGTTCCAATCTCATGTCCAACATATGTTCAATGACACTAGGTTCCATTCTCACATGTTCCAACCTATGTTCAATAACACTAGGTTCCAATCATACATGCAACCATGCAACAAGTATAGATAATTGAATTATACTTGAATTCTATATCATGCAATAGGAGCTCATTGCTCTACCTATCATGATTTTACCTTTGCCAACATGCAAGTTCTAGGGTTCACAACACATACAATTTTATCTTTAAATGGATATTTACCCTAGACATGGAAGTGACCTAATCACTTCGGTAAACACAAACCCACCTCAAGAGCTTCCAAATTCTTGTATTCCTCAAGCTCCTAAGTGTCCAAGCCTTGAGTTCTTGCTTCAACCCAAGCTTCTACAAGAAAACGGTTCGTTACTCGTTACGAACTCATAATTCAACTCAATACTCGAACATGATTTCCTATGCCTCAATTGCAATTCCCGAAGGTTCAAATATTTTTAGAACCTCCCAAGGCAAAAATCCTCATTTAACCTAGGTTTCACATGCATGCATGTAGAACCACAAAATTTCTTGGCCAATCTCCACATTTTGTGTTTTAGATTGCCTAGGGTTTCCCAAAAAACCTCATTTCAAAGGATTAAATCCAAGATTTGAACCCAAAACGTGAGGAACTAACCTTAACCACGAATTCCCCAAGCTTCTTCTTACACCAAGAAGCTTCTTTTCTCCTTTGGAAGCCTTTTCCAAGATCAATCCACCCTTTTCTCCAAGTTTTGGAGAGATCTCTAGAGAGAGAAAGTGAAGGAGATGAAGATGAGAAGTAGAGAGGAAGACAATGAGAAGGGGAGAAGGTCTCAGCCCTTCATACACCCCCAATACATGTGAAAAGACTGTTTTGCCCCTCTCCACAAACAACACAAACAACCAGCCAAAATTGGAATTTCGTAACACTGTATACCGGTATGTGCATTGCATACCGGTATACGGGTGCTATTCTGGTATACCCCGGAGGATTCCGCAGAACCCGAGAGCTGGGTTCTCGGTTTCAACCATGGCATTCCGGTATACCCATCATCACATACCGGTACTAATCACTTCAGTACCGGTATGGAGGTCCACATACCGTAATCCAGTGCAGACTTCACAAGTTTAGCAGTTTTAACTTTTCGAAGTCCGTTTTCGCGCCTCATTTGTGCCGAAAACACTTCTCACAAGTCCCAAACTTGGCTGAAGCCTCACATATAGCCTCTCTTTCTATTTTTCCATCGGAACTCCACAATTTGTAGAAGTTCGGTACGATGCACTGAAATTCAGTGTAATACATTCCTCCCCCCTTAAAAAGAGTTTTGGCCGCGAAACTGAATCATACCTCAGCTGGACTCAGCGAAGAGGTAAGAAAACCGCTCCCTCATTGAGCTTTCCAATTCCCACGTAGCTTCGCGCTCACCGTGATTCGTCCATTGTACTTTTACATAAGGAATTTCACGGTTCCTCAAATTTTTCACCTCGCGATCCATGATACACAAGGGAAATTCCTCATAAGTCATATCCTCATGAAGCTCTATAGGCACATAGTCGAGGACGTGCGCAGGATCATACATATACTTGCGGAGCGTCGATACATGGAACACATTGTGTATCCCCGCAAGTTTCGGCGGCAAAGCTAGCCGATATGCCACGGATCCCACACGCTCCAAAACCTCATAAGGTCCAATGTAACGGGGACTCAACTTACCCTGAACACCAAATCGTTTCACCCCTCTCATGGATGACACTTTCAAGAAGACGCGGTCTCCTACCGCGAATTCCAAATCTCGTCGACGTCGATCCGCATAACTCTTTTGTCTAGATTGAGTCGTCGATAAGCGTTCGCGTGCCAAGCGGACCTTTTCCTCCGCTTCACGCAACACATCCGGTCCTAAGACCCTTCTCTCGCCGACTTCGCTCCAATGAATAGGAGAGCGGCATTTCCTTCCATACAAGGCTTCAAACGGTGCCATACAGATGCTTGATTGATAGCTATTATTGTAAGCAAATTCAGTCATCGGCAAATGAGTAGGCCATGCACCCTTGAAGTCCAACACGCACGCTCGCAGCATATCCTCCAAAATCTGAATTGTCCTTTCCGATTGACCGTCAGTTTGAGGATGAAATGCTGAACTGAAATCGAGCCGTGTACCCAAAGCTTCTTGCAAGCTTTTCCAATAATGCGATGTGAAACGGGGATCTCGATCTGAGACTATCGAGGTCGGGACCCCGTGCAACCGCATAATCTCGTCCAGGTAGACTTGTGCTAGCTTGTCTCCCGACCAAGTGGTGTGGATTGGCAAAAAGTGTGCCGACTTTGACAAACGATCCACCACCACCCAAATCGCGTCGTGGCCACCTTGCGATCGAGGTAAACCCACAACGAAGTCCATTGCGACATTCTCCCACTTCCAAACTGGAATGGGCAATCCTTGCAATTTTCCCGCCGGAAAGCGACGCTCGGCCTTCACTTGTTGGCATACTAAGCATCGTGCCACAAAGCGTCCAACATCAAGTTTCATCCCCGGCCACCAATAATGTAATTTAAGATCCTTGTACATTTTGGTGCCGCCCGGGTGAATCGCATAGGGAGAAGTGTGAGCTTCTTTCAAGATCTCCCCACGAATATCTGCGACTTTTGGCACGCACAATCGATTTCGGAATTGAATTGCGCCCTTCGAGTCTACATGAAAATCACCGGCGCGCCCACTCTCGATAGCACTCCGCACCTTTTGGAGTTCCGGATCACCGGATTGCTTTTCTTTTATTTGCACCAACAAAGTTGGCCAAATCTCGAGATTCATAAGTCTAGCGGGGACGCCCGGGGCCACGACTTCCAAGTCAAACCGACCATCACATGGCACAGGTAGCGAACTCGTCGCATACCCGGGATAGCAACCTCGTTGCACATCCCATCTCAACACCGCCATCACATGGCACAGGTAGCGAACTCGTCGCATACCCGGGATAGCAACCTCGTTGCACATCCCATTTCAACACCGCCAGGTAGCGAACTCGTCGCATACCCGGGATAGCAACCTCGTTGCATATCCCATCTCAACACCGCCAACTCATGGCACGGGTAGCGAAATCGTCGCAAACCCGGGATAGCAACCTCGTCGCACATCCCATCTCAACACCGCCAACTCATGGCACGGGTAGCGAAATCGTCGCATACCCGGGATAGCAAACTCGTCGCACATCCCATTCCAACACCGCCAACTCATGGCATGGGTAGCGAAATCGTCGCATACCCGGGATAGCAAAATCGTCGCACATCCCATCTCAACATTTTACACTTGCCAACCTAAGTCTCATGACCCTAGGTTCAAGTCACTAAGTCTCACCTATGTTCAATGACATTAGGTTTACTTTCTCATTCTCAACCTAGGTTCCATAACGCTAGGTTCCAATTCTCATGTCCAACCTATGTTCAATAACACTAGGTTCCATTCTCATGTCCAACCTATGTTTAATAACACTAGGTTCCATTCTCACATGTTCCAACCTATGTCCAATAACACTAGGTTCCAATCTCATGTTCCAACCTATGTTCAATAACACTAGGTTCCATTCTCACATGTTCCAACCTATGTTCAATAACACTAGGTTCCAATCATACATGCAACCATGCAACAAGTATAGATAATATAAATATACTTGAATTCTATAACATGCAATAGGAGCTCATGGCTCTACCTATCATGATTTTCATCTTTGCCAACATGCAAGTTCTAGGGTTCACAACAAATACCATTTTATCTTTAAATGGATATTTACCCTAGATATGGAAGTGACCTAATCACTTCGGTAAACACAAACCCACCTCAAGAGCTTCCGAATTCTTGTATTCTTCAAGCCCCTAAGTGTCCAAGCCTTGAGTTCTTGCTTCAACCTAAGCTTCTACAAGAAAACGGTTCGTTACTCGTTACGAACCCTTAATTCAACTCAATACATAAAATCAAGTGTTCTAACATGATTTCCTATGCCTCAATTGCAATTCCCGAAGGTCCAAATATTTTTAGAACCTCCCATGGCAAAAGCCCCAAATCTATCTAGGGTTTGCATGCATGCAAGCCAAACCCTAGATTTCATGGCCAATCTTCCACCATTTGTGGTTGAGATTGCTTAGGGTTTCCAAAAACCTCATCTTAAAGGATTAAATCCAAGGTTTAAACGCTAAATCACAAGAACTCACCTCAAAGCCCTAGCTCCCAAGCTTCTTCTTGCACCAAGAAGCTCCAATCCACCTTAGAAGCTTTTCCCAAGGTCAAATCCTCCACTTCTCCAAACTTTGGAGAGATCTCTAGAGAGAGAAAGTGAGGGAAAGGGAGAGGGAATGAGAGGAAATGAAGAAGTAATGAGGAGAGAGGTCTCAGCCCTCAATACATAGCCCTCCTCTGTGGAATTACCAAAATACCCCTCACTGGGCATTCTGCCTCAGCCGGGTCCGGACCTTGCAAGTGGGGTCCGGACCCCGCACAGGTGACAGTCCACCGCGCAGGCCGGGTCCGGACCTTGGTGTCCGGGTCCGGAACCCGTATGCACCCCAACTCGGAAGCCAGCTCGGGTCCGGACCGTGACATCCGGGTCCGGACCGTAGCTACCCGCGGACTTCATTGTCCGGACCCCAGCTTCCAGGGTCCGGACCCCGTGAGCAGTTTTGCTCCTCTTGGTCCCTTTTTCATAATTTTTCGATTTCCGGGTTTCCATTCGCACCCACAATGTTCCGAAACCTTCGGAACCCAATTCCACACCAGCCATTATCGGCTTCCATCGAACTTTATCAAATTTAGCAAAGTTCGCTACGACGCACCGAAATTTCGAGTGCTACAAAATAAGGATTGAGAAAATGATTTTAAGAAATCTACCATCTTATTTATAGGTTTGGGAGACATTATAATCAGAGTAGGATTGAAAAAATAACTTTCCAAAAATTCATCCTCCGACTTAATCTTCAATTGGTGATGGCCGGATTGCAAGTCAATCTTCGAGTATATCCGGAACCCTCGTAGTTGATCGAACAAGTCATCAATTCGGGATAATGGGTACGTATTCTTGATGGTCACTTTATTCAACTCATGGTAGTCGACACATAACCGTAGCGAACCATCCTTCTTCTTAACAAATAGCATCGGGGCTCCCCAAGGCGACACACTTGGCTTGATGAAGCCCTTGTCCAGGAGATTTTATAGTTGAGCTTTCAACTTCTTCAACTCAGCCAGTGCTATTCTATACGGAGCCTTCGAAATTGGCGCGGTTCCGGAAACCAGGTCTATCACGCACTCAATCTTCCGGTCCGGTAGCATTCCAGGCAACTCTATTGGAAACACATTCGGGAACTCTCGGACTATTAGAATGTCCTTGAGTGCCAGAGTCTCTTTACGGTCATCCACCACTGTCACGAGAAAGGCGACAAAGCCACTACTAATAAGTTTCCTCGCCTGCGACGTGGACACCGTGATATCAAAGAGTGAGCTCTTACATCCTCGGTACGCGAGCTCCTCGTCACCCGGTTCTCTAAAGGTCATCACTCGGCTCTCGTAATCAATTGTAGTATAGTACTTGGAGAGCCAATCCATTCCCAACACTAGATCAAACTCGACTATTCGGTTCAGAACCAATAAGTCGGCCATCATGATCCAATTCCTTATTCTGACAAGGCAGGCACGACATATGCTCCTAACACAGAATGCATGCTTAGGTACTTGAACCCATCTAAATTGCTCGGTGTCTACTATGTCTATCCCAGGAGTAATAGCAAACGACCGACAATGCGATGCTCCTGTGTCAAACAATGCTCTACATCTAATGCAGTTAATTAAAATGATACCTGCCACGACGTCCTCTGCAGCAGGTTCCTCTACCTGGGTCGCGAACACACGGCCACTCGGCGCCGGTCACGAACCCTCTGGCTGTCAAGCTGGCGGCGCACACCTGTAGACACCACCGCGGGTGGGATGCCCGCAAGCTGCCGTAGTGAGGAGGGTGTGGAAGCCACCGATGGAGCCCGGCCATCACCCTGCGGGCACGCGAATCGCATGTGACCCAGCTGCCCGCATCTGTAGCACCTCCCCTCCCGCTGCTCACACACCTTCGGCCGATGCGAACCACCGTAGATGTTGCACCTCTGCGTAGATCGGGTGGGCTGGAATCCCTAAGCTCAGACTGCGAATGCGGGTGCCTCAGTAATCACTTGGAGCCCAACTGACCACCCGAGCCAGCCGAGGGTCGCTTCTTCCTTTTTCCCTCTCCTTCTCAAGAGACTCGCGCTCCTTTCGCGTGAATGCGTTACCCTGCTCCACCCGCAGGGCCCGATCCAAGACTTCAGCAAAGATCTGCAACTTGAGAGAGTGCACGACCTTAAAGATCTCCGGTCGAAGTCCATGCAGGAAACAGTCGGCCTTGTCCTTGTCGTCCCGAACTACATATGGGATGCAGTTAACGATGTAAGAGAATTTCCTCTCATACTCTCTCACCGTGCGGTTCCCTTGTCTTAACGTTCGGAACCGGTCCTGCAGCTTCTTCTTCTCGCTGTTGGGGAAGTAGGTGGAGAACATCAATCCCCGAAACTCCTCCCAAGTCACAGGAGGGAGACTAGAGGGTCGGTCCCGCTTAATTCCCTTCCACCACACCTTCGCCGACTTCTCCAAGCAATGTGCGGCGAGGTACACCTTATCCCTCTCCAAGATATATAAGTCCTCGAAGAGGGTCTCCATCGAATCGACCCACGTCTCCACAATCCATGAATCAATTGTCTCCCTATTGAAGGTGGGCGGATTGAACTTCTTGAATTTCATGAGGGCCGCGAGTGCATGCTCCCTCCCCGCCTCCATCGCTGCGTTGTTGGGGACCGAGGTGCCCGAATCAGTCACGGCCACCGATGGCGCAGGACGCGCTGCCACCGGCACCGCCGCGGCGGCCACCGCCTCCGCTACATTCGGAACGGAGATTGGGGGTGCATGCTGCTCCTGGCCCGCTCGGGCCGCCGTCGCCGCCTACTGCACCACGATCTCTTGGAGCCTCTTGATCTGCTCCTCTTGGCGCCGCGACATCTTGGCTTGCTGCCGCACTACCACCACGAGAGTGGTCAACTGTTCGCAGAGATCCATGTCCCCGCCCGCCCCTGATTGCTCGGGGACCTCGCTCGGCCCCTCCGGCGTAGATCTCGTCGGAGGCCTACCGCGTGGCATCACTTCCTGAAACACAATGATCTTGGTCAATAACTCGACTCTCAAGGTCAGATACAAGATAAGAAATTCAAGGCAAACCCAATTTAGGCGAAAGTCACACAAGGGTGCTTATTCCCCTCACTTGGTTTCATGTTGTCGACCGCCAACATGAACACCCTCGGCTGAGAATAAAACACTCCTTGAATCTCCTGTAACATCCTATTAGAGGTATACACAACTTGACCCAATCGATTCAACTTCCACCACAAATTCATATATACTCGTCTCTCACGAGCCTAGATCCTTAAGGTTTTCCATCCTAAGGTCTACTAGGTCCACCTAGACTGTTTCTACGCTCTGATACCACCTTAGTCTGTAACGCCCCATGCCCACAGCGGAAGCACACCTCAGGCACGTGAACCAGACCCGCCGAATGGACAGAGTTTTTTCTACCCGCTCAAGGCGTTACAAGCACGTATACAACAAATATTCCAAATAGGAATTAGATACATAATTGCATAAGGAGAGTACCATGAAATAAAATAACTTATTCTATCACAAATTTGAGCCATTCGAATTCATACATCTCTTTAGTCCTCAAAATAAATACCTTCCAAAATATTACATGTTTACAATCACTACACTGTTCCAAAATAGGGCCCAAATAAAGAGAATCACCAAAGGGGCAGGGAAGGACGCTATCTACTCTGCTACATCCTTGCCTCGCTCCGTCGCATCGCCCGCGGAAGGACTTGAAAAATATGGGGGTGAGAACTATAAACATAGTTTCCAGTGGGTACGGCCGCCCAAGCGAGAAGCGCGGCCCACCAGGTCCAAGGAAACAACATAAATATGGGTTAGTCCAACATATATAACATGATGAGAAACAACATGTTAATGCAAGTAAACATGATAATGAAATGCTACGTGTAAGTTAATTACCATTCTACTTACCATTTCATCATCCTATCATATACCACCCGACTCATTCTTGAGTCAATAAAAAACGAAGCACCGCCATCCTCATGACATTAGGTGGCGAGATGGTCGCCCACCCCCGGCCATATGGTCACAACTCATGAAGTCGCTATATTCCTTGATATTAGGTGGCACGCCGCACACCCCCGATCGTAGGAATTGTTGGAGGCGAGATCAGTCTTCCGCCCATCCCTTGGCATTAGGCGGCATTCCACACACCCCCGGCCTTCGGGTTGTTTAGGAGTTCCGGAATTCCTTCATTCTTGGTCTCAAGGGTTAGCCTCATACCCTACCAAGTCCACTTTTCTAGATTCGAATCAACTTGTTCACCACTTATGTTCATTGGCACTACGTTTTCTAAGTTCAAATGTTGAGCTCCATAATGCCCCTAGAGAAGTTCATCTACCTTCTAGTCCATAACATAGGTTTATGCATATACTTGTAAAACATGCATGTACCTATTCATGAATCATGATGTAATATGCAAGATTACCATGCATGCATTTATTTAAATGTGAGATATCATGCTATTACTCAAGTACACTTCATGAAACACAGTTAACCTAACATGATTACTTTCATCTTAAACTTGGAGGTGACCTAATCACTTCGGTCAAGCACAAACCCACCTCTAGAGCTCCTAATTGCTTATAGACACTTGCAATTAGGCCTTCTTTCTTGTATCTCCCTACTTGCTCCCAAGCTTCTCTTGCCCTAGGCAAGAGAATCATATGTTGCCCTTTTCAAAAGATTTTACTTCAAGAAATCAAGTTGCCCCACTTGATTTTCTACCATTTAATTAGAGTTTTAAAGGGTCAAAAGATTTTTAAACCCTTCTATGGCAAAAGTCATCTTTTCACTTAGGGTTTTCCAAAACTAGGACAAAAGCCCAAATCTCTTGGTAAATCTCTACCATTTGTGGCCTAGATTCACCTAGAGTTTATTAAAATCTCAAAACCAAGCTCAAAACCCAAAACCCTAACTCAAGACTCCAAGAACTCATCTCTTTTTCGAGTTCCTCAAACTTCTTCTTACTCCAAGAAACTTGCTAGCCACGTCCCAAGCCTTTTCCTAAATCAATCATTGATCTCTCCCAAGCTTGAAGGGGCTTCTAGTGAGAGAAAGAAGAGAAGAGAGTGTGGGAGAGTGAGGAAGAGTGTGTGGGTGAAAGAGGAAGAAAGGGCCCATATGCCCATTTGACACCTCCCCACCGGAATTACCAAAATACTCCTGAACTGGGCATTCTGTGGGCTGAGGGTCTGGATCCTGCATTTAAAGTCCGGACCTCGTACCTGGGTCACGGTCTGCACAGGTAAGGTCCGGACCTTACTCCCAGGATCTGAACCCCGTAAGCAAATTTTCAAACTTTCGCGGCCAAGATTCGGATCCTACACCAAGGTCCAAACTTTGACACTCTCTTAGTCCAAATAGTAACATCAAAGTCCGGATCCTATTCCAAAGTCCGGACCCCGAGAGCCTACCAGCTCAGACATGCTTCTACCAAAAGTTTTCATTTTTGGTCTTCGGAGCTTTAGCTCACTTCTAATCATCTTGGAACCTCATAACTCAATTCCAAGCATGTCTAATTCACTTTCACTGGACTTTACCCAATTTAGTTAAAGTTCAGTATAGTATATCGAAGTTCAGTATACTACAACATTTGTTCAAAGTATTATTATTTTCTTAATTAAGTGGAATATCAGCCATTCAAATTATGATTATTATTCTGAACCAAACAAATTGGGAGGCTTCATCATTTGGGTTTTTATTTCGGTCCATTCTGATCTCTATTTTAATTGCCATTTTGAACAAACATGCCCATTTTATAATGTATAACTTCCAAAGGAGCTTGTATAGATTGGAAACCTATTACCTAAGCATAAATAAGTAAAAGGGATAATTGCCTATATACCCCTCAAAACTTAGAAAATATCTCATTTATATCTACTTTTTTTTTTCTTTCCAATATACCCCTCATACGTTCCTCCGTTATTCAAAAATACCCCTGCAGTTACCACCCGTTAAGTTAACTTGGGTTAAACGTGAGTTAAATGTCTACGAAAGTTTAAAAAAATTAAAATACCTCTTTTGCCCTTAACTTAAGGGCAAATAAGAAAAGTTGGTGATGGTAGAAGAGTATATTTGAAAAGACTAAAAATTAAAATACTTTTTTTACCCCCGACTTGAGGGCAAATAAGAAAAGTTGGTTATGATAGGAGAGTATATTTGAAAGGGTAAAATAGTAATTTTACAGAGATAACGGCTAATGCTAACAGTTCACTAACAGAATTTAACTCTATGGGTGTCACGCCCCGCCGGGCCTTAAACACCAACTAGGTGGAAAGGATAACCGCACGGGCGCATGCACCAGACCCGCCGAACGGATAGAGTCCTTTCTATCCGCCCAAGGCGTCACAACACAAGCTTATCCACAATGTTCCAACTAGGAACGGAGTACAAGAGTTGCACAAGAAAAGCATCAACATAAAGAAGTTCTACTTCTATTACATCACATGGCACAATATACATGTCCAAATTTTTCTTTTCTTTTTTTTTTCATTCCATACACTATGTTCCAAAACGATGGAGTATACAATTTCATACATATAATGAAAATCCCCTATGCTGTCGTAGTCCAAAACTAGGGGTACACTCTATGTGTCACCAAAATGGAAGGGCCGCTATCTAGAGAGCTAAACCCTTGCCTCGCTCCGCCGCCTCACTCGCGGAAGGACCTGGAAAACGTGGGGTGAGAACTATAAACATAGTTCCCAGTGGGTAAGGTCACCCAAGAGAGAAGCTCGACCCACCAGGTCCAAAGAAACACCATATGCATAAGTTAGATCACATATAACTATGCAACAATTATTTACATGCTTGTAAATAAACATAAAGGATGCAACCAAATGAAATATAATTTATCATTCTCTCCTAGGTTCATCCTATGTCTCACATTGACTAAGTTCATTTACTTGTCATTTACTTATGGTTTCGGAATCGCCGTCTCACCATAATTGTTCCAACATCGAAGGAGTGAACTCGTCACCTCCTAGTTCGAGTAGCGAACTCGTCGCATACTCGGGATAGCGAAAACGTCGCCTACCCCGTCTCAACACCGCCATTACATGGCATGGATAGCGAACTCGTCGCATATCCGGGATAGCAACCTCGTCGCACATCCCCTCTCGACACCGCCAACTCAAGGCGAGGTAGCGAAATCGTCGCCTACCCGGGATAGCAAACTCGTCGCACATCCCGTGTCGGTATCACCAACTCGTGGCATGGTAGCGAAATCGTCGCCTACCCGGGATAGCAAAATCGTCGCACATCCCGCTCAACACCGCCATTACATGGCATGGTAGCGAAATCGTCGCCTACCCGGGATAGCAAAATCGTCGCACATCCCGTTGTTCACGTTTTTCACTTGCCAACCTAAGTCTCATGACCTTAGGTTCAAGTCACTAAGTCTCGCCTATGTTCAATAACACTTGGCTTACTTTCTCATTATCAACCTAGGTTCCATGACTCTAGGTTCCAATCTCATGTCAAACCTATGTTCAATGACACTAGGTTTCAATCTCACATGTTCCAACCTATGTTCAATAACACTAGGTTTCAATCTCACATGTTCCAACCTATGTTCAATAACACTAGGTTTAATCCTCATGTCCAACCTATGTTCAATAACACTAGGTTTAGCCTCATGTCCAACATATGTTCAATAACACTAGGTTTAACCATACATGCAACCATGCAACAAGTATTAATATTTGAATTATACTTGAAATATACATCATGCAATAGGATCTCATTGTTCATCCTATCATGATTTTTATCTTTGCCAACATGCAAATTCTAGGGTCCACAACACATACCATTTTATCTTTAAATGGATATTTATCCTAGACATGGAAGTGACCTAATCACTTCGGTAAACACAAACCCACCTCAAGAGCTTTCAAATCCTTGTGTTCTTCAAGCTCCTAAGTGTCCAAGCCTTGAGTTCTTGCTTCAATCCAAGCTTCTACAAGAAAACGGTTCGTTACTCATTACGAACCCTAAATTCAACTCAACATGTGAAATCAAGTGTTCTAACATGATTTCCTATGCCTCAATTGCAATTCCCGAAGGTCCAAATATTTTTAGAACCTCTCATTGCAAAAGCCCCAAATCTACCTAGGGTTTGCATGCATGCAAGCCAAACCCTAGATTTCATGGCCAATCTCCCACCACTTGTGGTTTAGATTGCCTAGGGTTTCCAAAAACCTCATTTCAAAGGATTAAATCCTAGGTTCAAATCCTAAATCACAAGAACTCACCTCAAAGCCCTAGCTCCCAAGCTCTTCTTGCACCAAGAAGCTCCAAATCCACCTTAGAAGCTTTTCCCAAGGTCAAATCCTTCACTTCTCCAAGCTTTGGAGAAATCTCTAGAGAGAGAAAGTGAGGGAGAGGGAGAGGGAAGTGAGGAGAAATGGAGGAGTAATGAGGAGAGGGACCCCAGCCCTCTATATATAGCCTATCCCCCACGAAATTATCAAAATACCCCTCACTGGGCATTCTGCACCAGCCGGGTCCGGACCTTGCGGGTAGGGTCCGGACCCCGCACTGTTAACTGGTCAGTGCGCAGGCCGGGTCCGAACCTTGGTGTCCGGGTCCGGAACCCGTACGCACCCCAACTCGGAGACCCGCTCGGGTCCGGACCGTGGCATCCGGGTCCGGACCGTGGCTGCCCGCGGACTTCATTGTCCGGACCCCAGCTTTCAGGGTCCGGACCCCGTGAGCATTTTTGCTCCACTTGGTCCCTTTTTCACAATTTTTTGATTTCCGGGTTTCCACTCGTACCCATAATATTCCGAAACCTTCGGAACTCAATTCCACACCAGCCATTACTGGCTCTTTCCGAACTTCCTCAAATTTAGTAAAGTTCGGAACAACGCACCGAAATTCAAAGTGCTACATTCCTCCCCCCTTAAAGAGAGTTTCGACTGCGAAACTAAATCATACCTCAGCTGGACTCAGCGAAGAGGTAAGGAAACCGCTCCTTCATCGAGCTTTCCAATTCCCACGTGGCCTCGCGTTCACCGTGATTCGTCCATTGTACCTTTACATAAGGAATTTCACGGTTCCTCAAACTTTTCACCTCGCGATCCATGATACACAAGGGAAATTCCTCATAAGTCATATCCTCATGAAGCTCCATATGCACATACTCGAGGACGTGCGCCGGATCATACACGTACTTGCGGAGCGTCGATACATGGAACACATTGTGTATCCCCGCAAGTTTTGGCGGCAAAGCTAGCCGGTACGCCACGGATCCGACACGCTCCAAGACCTCATAAGGTCCGATGTAACGGGGACTCAACTTACCCCGAACACCAAATCGCTTCACCCCTCTCATGGGTGATACTTTCAGGAAGACGCGGTCTCCTACCGCGAATTCCAAATCTCGTCGACGTCGATCCGCATACCTCTTTTGTCGAGATTGCGCCGTCGATAAGCGTTTGCGCGCCAAGCGGACCTTTTCCTCCGCTTCACGCAACACATCAGGTCCTAAGACCCTTTTCTCGCCGACTTCACTCCAATGAATAGGAGAGCGGCATTTCCTTCCATACAAGGCCTCAAAAGGTGCCATTCCGATGCTAGATTGATAGTTATTATTATAAGCGAACTTAGCCATCGGCAAATGTGTAGGCCATGCACCCTTGAAGTCCATCACACACGCTCGCAGCATATCCTCCAAAATCTGAATTGTCCTTTCCGATTGACCGTCAGTTTGAGGATGAAAAGCTGAACTGAAATCGAGCCGTGTACCCAAAGCTTCTTGCAAGCTTTTCCAAAAATGCGATGTGAAACGGGGATCTCGATCTGAAACTATCGAGGTCGGGACCCCGTGCAACCGCACAATCTCGTCCAGGTAGACTTGCGCTAACTTGTCTCCCGACCAAGTGGTGTGGATTGGCAAAAAGTGTGCCAACTTTGACAAACGATCCACCACCACCCATATCGCGTCGTGGCCACCTAATGATCGAGGTAAGCCCACAACAAAATTCATCGCGATATTTTCCCATTTCCAAACCGGAATGGGCAATCCTTGCAGTTTTCCCGCCGGAAAGCGACGCTCGGCCTTCACTTGTTGGCACACTAAGCATTGTGCCACAAAGCGTCCCACATCAAGTTTCATCCCCGGCCACCAATAATGTAGTTTGAGGTCCTTATACATTTTGGTGCCGCCCGGGTGAATCGCATAGGGAGAAGCGTGAGTTTCTTTCAAGATCTCCCCACGAATATCCTCGACTTTTGGCACGCACAATCGATTTCGGAATCGAATTGCGCCCTTCGAGTCTACATGAAAATCACCAGCGCGCCCGCTCTCGATAGCACTCCGCACCTTTTGGAGTTCCGGATCACTAGATTGCTTTTCTTTTATTTGCTCCAACAAGGTCGGCCATATCTCGAGATTCATAAGTCTAGCGGGGACGCCCGGGGCCACGATCTCCAAGTCAAATCGGCCCATTTTCTTGATTAACGGCATTTGTCCCGTCATCTCAATTGCGAAGTTCTCCACGGATTTTCTACTGAGCGCATCGGCCACCACATTGGCTCTACCAGGGTGGTACAAGATGGTCAAGTCGTAATCTTTTATCAACTCCAACCACCTCCGCTGCCTCAAGTTCAACTCCTTTTGAGTGAATAAGTACTTTAAACTTTTGTGATCCGTGTAAACCTCACAATGCTCCCCGTACAAGTAGTGTCTCCACAACTTGAGTGCGAAAACCACCGCCGCAAGCTCTAAGTCGTGGGTGGGGTAATTCTGCTCATAGCTCTTCAGCTGTCGAGAGGCATATGCTATTACTTGTCCTCTTTGCATAAGCACACACCCAAGACCACGCCGTGATGCATCACTATACACCACAAAACCCTCCCCCGCAATCGGCAAGGCGAGTACCGGAGCCGAAGTCAACCTTTCCTTTAGCTCCTTAAAGCTTTGGTCGCATTCCTCGCTCCAAACATATTTGGCTCCCTTGCGGGTAAGACGCGTTAGTGGACCAGAGATTTTTGAAAATCCCTCCACAAACCGCCGATAATACCCCGCAAGACACAAAAAGCTTCGCACCTCCGTGACATTGGTCGGGCGAGGCCAATCCTTGACTGCCTCTACTGTAGTACACCGAACTTCTACAAATTATGGAGTTTCGGTAGAAAAATAGCATGAGAGGCTATACGTGAGGCTACAGCCTGTTTTCGGCGCAAATGATGGGCGCGACGTGAAACGGACTCTAGAAAGCTAGAACTGCTGAAATTGTGAAATCTGCAGTGGTATACCGGTATGTAAAATTGTATACCGGTATGTGATGTGCGAAACAGGAAAACCCAACTCTCGGGTTTTGCAGAATTTTCGGAGTATACCGGTATGCGAAGAAGGATACCGGTATGCGATGTTTGAAACAGTGAAACCAGCTTGCGGGTTCTGCGGAATTCCGCAGGGTATACCGGTATGCCAACCCGTATACCGGTATGCCAACCCGTATACCGGAATATAGTGTGCAGAATGCTGTTTTCGAAGGGTAAATTAGTAATTTCACTGAGGAAGGCTTACATATAGGGGGACCCTCCCCCTTTCTCCTCTGAAAATACAGCAACACACATAGAGAGAGAGGCTCTTCTCCCTCTCTTCTCTTCTTCATTTTCTTCTCCTCCAAAGTGAAGATCTTGGTGGAGATCAAGCTTGGGAAGCTTGGAGGAGTGAAGATCGAGCTCGTGCATGCATGGTGGCTTGGTGAGCTCGCGGATCCGAGGTAAGTCCTTGGATTTGGTTGTTAGGGTTTCGGATTTGAGGCTTGGAAATGAGTTTTTTGAGACCCTTGGCTAATCTAGGCTACAAATTGTAGAGATTAGCAAGAGATATCGGGTTTTGCCATGAGTTTTGGAAAACCCTAGGTTGAAAGAGGGATTTTCTTGTGGAGGGTTTTAAAAATGTTTTAACCCTCTAGAACCCTAGTTTGGGGTTAGTAGAACATGTAGGACAACTCCATTTCGAATGAGTTGGAGAGATGAGATCGTTATGAGTTCGACTCGGATTAACGAATCCTTCACATGTGTTAGGGCTAGGAGCTTGAAGACCAAGCTTGAGGCCAAGAGGAAAAGAGCCCGATTGCAAGTGTCTACAAGCAATCGGAAGAGTGTGAGGTGGGTTTGTGTTTACCGAAGTGATTAGGTCACTTCCATGTTGAAAGAGTAAAGTATAATTATTTTACTTGATGCATGTAATGGTAGGTTAATTGGCAAGTGGTATATATATATGAATGAGTAGATCATATGATGTTAATACCATACCTACCACGGATTGGAATTGTAGGCATGTGGAACACATTGTTACAAATGGACATGTGTATGCCTAGATGTGAACATAGCGGGGAGCTAGTTTCTCTACATGTTAGAGAATTTGACATGGTCCAAAATGGGCTAGAGGTCATGTGAATGGAAAATCCTAGATATGGACAACTAGGATAAGAACGAACCCTAATGTGCATGTTGGCATAGATTTATATATTAAATGATATGAGCCATGGGCTCACCTTGCATGAAAAGATTCTAAGTATTTCATGATAATATACATACTTGAGAGATGATGCATGCATGTTAAACCTAGTGTTATTGAACATAGGTTGGAATGTGATAGTACATAACCTAGTGTTATTAAACATAGGTTGGAATGTATTTACTAGAGTATTGAACCTAGGTGGAGATAATATAGTGATAGGAAGATCACTTGAACAGGACATCGAACCTAGTGTCATTGAACATAGGTTGAATGTGTAATGAACCTAGTGTTATTGAACATAGGTTGAATGTGTAATGAACCTAGTGTTATTGAACATAGGTTGAATGTGTAATGAACCTAGTGTCATTGAACATAGGTTGAACGGTAATGAACCTAGTGTCATTGAACATAGGTTGAACGGTAATGAACCTAGTGTCATTGAACATAGGTTGGAATGTATGCGAACCTAGAGCTATTGAACCTAGGTTGAGGCACATAGTGATAGGAAGATCACTTAAACGAGACTATTGAACCTAGTGTTATTGAACATAGGTTGGAAAATATAGTGGTAGGTTGACCACTTGGACACAGGTATGTGAACCCCGAAGAGGGTTGTGTCGTAGGGTAATGATGAACCCTTGAGATGTAAAAGTGGATTCCGGAATCCCTAGGATGATACTTGCAGGTATGTGTGGTTATCCTCGCCTGGCAAGTGATTGTGGCTGCGAGTATGTGTGGTTCTCCTCGCTCGGCAGCAGGTTATACTTGCGGGTATGTGTGGTTTTCCTCGCCCGGCAAGTGACTCATAACTGCGAGTATGTGTGGTTCTCCTCGCTCGGCAGTGATTTGAGTAGCGGAGGTGTTTGTGGTATATCCCTCACCTGCCGAGTGGATTGTAGGCTGAGGTGTATGTGGCATGTTCATCTCCTCAGGCCTGGACATAGGCGGTAATCCGCAGATATTTAACTCAAAAGTGAGTTGGTGAAGGTTTGACTAAATAAGCGAACCTAAGCTGGGCTGCGGTCCAAGGATATTTAACTCAAAAGTGAGTTGGTGAAGGTTTGACTAAATAAGTAAACCTTAGTTGGGTGGTGACCCAAGGATGTTGACTCTAGAGTGAGTCGGTTAAGGTTTATCTAAAGTAAGTAAACCTTAGGAGGGTGGTAACCCGTTAATATTGAACTCGAGGGCAAGTCGAGTACGGCTTGGCTAAGGTAAATGAACCTTAGGAGCAGATTGGTTATGAAATGGATAGTGGAATAGCAGTTAAAATTATATTGCATGGATTTCATTATCGCATTTGTTGAAGCATAGCATGTTTACTTTCATATATTGTAAAGTTATATGCCTAATGGTTATGTATATGTACTAACCCATGCTCGTATGCTTCCTTTGGACCTGGTGGTTTGAGCTCCTCTCTTGGGTGGCCTTACCCACTGGGAACTATTTTAGATAGTTCTCATCCCACTATTTTTCAGGGTCCACACGTGAGCGGCGCGGCGGCGCGAGGGAAGGGCGTAATTCAGTAGTTAGCGTCCTACCACTGTGACCAGAATAGAAGTACCCTCTACTCCGTAGTTTAGGGGTATTCGAATGAAAAGGAAATGTAATAATAATGTGATTGTATTTGGAACAAAGAAACAAACAAAGACAGAAAAATGTAATATGTGGTTGTATTGCGAATGCTTGTAATAGCATAGTAGTTTATGATGCTTTCCTTATGCAATCTTTGTATGAATTCTGTTCCTGTTTGGAACCTCTTGAATTATACTGGTTGTGACGCCTTGGACGTACAGGGGAAACTCTGTCCGTTCGGCGGATCTGGGTCATGCGCCCGTGCGTTTTATCCTTCCACCTATTTGGTGCTAAGGCACGGCGGGGCGTGACAGATTGAGGTGGTATCAGAGCGTAGAAACGATCTAAGTGGACTCAAGGAACCCTAGGATGGAAAAAGACCCTAGGAGTGTAAACTCGTGAGAGACGAGGACTTGTGATGTGCGGCGAAAGAGTAATCGATTGGGTCGTGTATTGGTTATGCCTCTAATAGGATGTTAGAGGTAGATTTAAGGCGTGGTTTATTCTCAGCTAAGTGTGTTCATGTTGGCGCGCGACAACATGAACCCAAGGGATGAGAATAGGCGCCCTTGTGTAACTTTCGCCTGAATTGTGCCCGTAATTTGCATCGTGTTTGTACTTGACCTAGAAGGTCGAGGATACTGACGGAAGTTGTCGTGTTTCAGGATACGATGGCGTCACGTGGGCGATCTCCGACGAGATCAACACGTGATGGACCTAGTGGGGTCCCTGTGCAATCTGGGCCAAGTGGAGACCCGGAGCTTCGTGAACAGTTGGCCACACTCGTTGGAGTGGTGCAACAACAAGCTGAGATGGCACAGCGACAGCAGGAGGCTGCCGTGCGCCAGGAAGAGCGGATCAGAAGACTCCAAGAGACCGTGGAGCGATTAGCACGTCGTGTACCATCAGGAGCCGCGACGGGTACCTCACAATAGATATTGGTGCCTGGGCCCCTGATTCTGTGGAATTAGAGGCGGAGAGGGAGCGGGCTTTAGCTGCCCTCATGATGTTTCAAAGAATTCAATCCGCTTACCTTCGACGGGGGGAGAAATGGACCCGTGGACCGTAGAAACGTGGATCGATTCTATGGAGTCCCTGTTTGAGGACTTGTACACCTTGGAGCGAGACAAGGTGCATTTTGCCGCACACTGCTTACAAGGGTCGGCAAAGGCGTGGTGGAAGGGAGTCCGGCGAAACCGATCTCCTAGTCTCCCTCCAGTGACTTGGGAGGAATTTCGAGGACTGGTGTTCTCTGCCTACTTCCCTGATAGTGAGAAGAGAAAGCTTCAGGAAAAATTCAGGAAGCTGAAACAAGGCGATCGCTCGGTGAGAGAGTACGAGAGAGAGTTCTCTCGCATTGTAAATTGTATCCCTTATGTGATACGGGATGACAAGGACAAAGCCGATTGCTTCGTGCGCGGACTTCGGCCTGAGATCTTTAAGGTTGTGCATCCCTTCAAACTGCAAACCTTTTTCGAGGTGATGGACCGGGCCCTGTGGGTGGAACAGGGCAATGCATTCGTGCAAGAGGAGCGCGAGTGTTATGACGATGAAATAAAGATGGGACGATCATCGAGTAAATCGGGTGGACAGACGAGTCCCGACCCGTTCGCGTCGACGATCCCGTGCCTCGGGGACCTACCCTACTCGGTCCTCGGTGAGTTGTGTTATTTGCGGCGGACCCCATTGGGCGCGCCGGTGCGTGCAGCGAGAAGGAAGGTGCATACGATGTGGACAATCGGGTCACACAAAGTATGACTGTTCCTTGGAAGAAAGTCGAGCCCCACCGGCTACGACAGCATCCTCCGCTCCAAGACAGTTCGCGGGTGTACCACCTGCGGTAAGGTCTGGTGAGCATGCATTGAGGTGGAGACAACCTGAGGGTTCGCGTCAGGCGCCAAGTAGCCATGGGTACGCAGCTCAGGCGATGGAATCTACTGCTATCGACGGCGTCGTAGCAGGTATGTTTTGATTGCTGAAAACATATGTAGAACATAATGCAACACTGGAGCATTACATGCAATGGTTGTGGTCGGTTACTACGATGCAAGTGCAATTGTAACCAGGACCAAGGTTATGGGTAAGGATAGATGCCCAGCTATGCTCGTGTCGTGGAGGCACATGTATTGCCGCTGGAGCGGCTAGAGATTTTGATGAATACCGGCAAGTTGCGGGTGTTGCGTCTAGTTGACGGCTTGAGATAACAGTAATTGTTGGCGAGCTGATTCTCGATATTAGGGCAATGTGAATAGCCAATTGCAAGAATCGAGTTATGACGTTGAGAACGTGTTAAAAGTTCGCAGATCCCGAACATCGTTATAGTGGAACGATGACGGTTGTGGATTGATAAGGTAATCGCCAAAACTGGGCGAGTGGGCCTTACTGTATCTCAAATTGAGATAGGTTGTGGTACTCGCAATGCGAGTGAGCATAAGCGTGGTAGCTTAGTGCTGGTGAATAACGCGAACGAACATAGTAGCGTGGAACGCTCGAGTGTAAGTACTCGTAGAGTATTAGTTCCTGGTTAGCCGAGAGGGTTGGTTGGCAGTAGCACTTGGGCATTACTAAGTGTGAAGGAGGCCAAGAACCGCTTGAGGGCTGGTGGCTCGCACTGGGTGCTTAGGAGCCGGTAGAGACTGTTGTCGCTTGGTATAGCGTGCGGGACACGTGTAGCGACGGTATTCGGGTATTGCTTGGGGACGATCCGTGCTCGGACCATTGTGGACTGTGGAGCCTGGGGGCCTTAGGGACAGGCGCAGTCAGCTGTGTGTGACAGCAGCCCGAGACCTGAGGGTAGGGCAGAGACTTGTGGTCGGGGCGGTAGTCCAAGCGATGACCCGAGGGCATGGAATGCCACTTGTGAAACCATATGAATGGTAGTACACCGAGAGTGTGATTATGACCCAACTCTAGGATTCAGTAGGGGTTTGGGGTCTTGGTTACTCCTGGTTGGAGTATGTGCGCAAGTCCTGAGTGAGGACTCCGTCGAGGAACGATTTGGATATACGTTTGCGAGCAAAAGATGTTACGCGACGTTGAGATAGGTTTAGGCAGTAGGCCTACGTGAGAGCTTTGGTCTGTGGACCATTTGCTGTAAACCGAGATAAGCGGTTTGACCGACGGCTCTGAGAGTATAAGAGCAATAGGCGTGTGTAAGAGAATTATGATTGTGACCTGAGGAACGGATGCTCAGTCATATCTTTCACCTGATTGGTGAAGTCACCAACTGCCAAGTCTGGCATTGTCGGTGAAGTGAGATTGAGATTACGAACAAAGTGTTCGAGCGGAAACATCGCGAAGATGATGTGATGTTGACCTAGTAAAAAGGGGCAATGAGACATATTCCTTATGCAATATCGGGAATATAAGACCCGTGGACTATGGAATGTACTCCTGAGTGAGCAGGAACCAGAGAACGCGAGGAACGAATGATACCCTCATCTAATTGGTAAATAGATTTGAGGTGTGATCTTAGTTTCGCGGACGAAACTCCTTTTAAGGAGGGAGGAATGTAGTACACCGAACTTTTACAAATTATGGAGTTTCGGTAGAAAAATAGCATGAGAGGCTACGTTAGGCTCCGACCACGTTTAGAACGTATGCGAGTGTTTTCGGCGCAAATGAGGCGCGAAAACGGACTCTAGAAAGCTAGACTGCTAGAACTGCTGAAATTGTGAAATCTGCAGTGGTATACCGGTATGTAAAATTGTATACCGGTATGTGATGTGCGAAACAGGAAAACCCAACTCTCGGGTTTTGCAGAATTTTCGGAGTATACCGGTATGCGAAGAAGGATACCGGTATGCGATGTTTGAAACAGTGAAACCAGCTTGCGGGTTCTGCGGAATTCCGCAGGGTATACCGGTATGCCAACCCGTATACCGGTATGCCAACCCGTATACCGGAATACAGTGTGCAGAATGCTGTTTTCGAAGGGTAAATTAGTAATTTCACTGAGGAAGGCTTACATATAGGGGGACCCTCCCCCTTTCTCCTCTGAAAAATACAGCAACACACATAGAGAGAGAGGCTCTCTCTCCCTCTCTTCTCTTCTTCATTTTCTTCTCCTCCAAAGTGAAGATCTTGGTGGAGATCAAGCTTGGGAAGCTTGGAGGAGTGAAGATCGAGCTCGTGCATGCATGGTGGCTTGGTGAGCTCGCGGATCCGAGGTAAGTCCTTGGATTTGGTTGTTAGGGTTTCGGATTTGAGGCTTGGAAATGAGTTTTTGGAGACCCTTGGCTAATCTAGGCTACAAATTGTAGAGATTAGCAAGAGATATCGGGTTTTGCCATGAGTTTTGGAAAACCCTAGGTTGAAAGAGGGATTTTCTTGTGGAGGGTTTTAAAAATGTTTTAACCCTCTAGAACCCTAGTTTGGGGTTAGTAGAACATGTAGGACAACTCCATTTCGAATGAGTTGGAGAGATGAGATCGTTATGAGTTCGACTCGGATTAACGAATCCTTCACATGTGTTAGGGCTAGGAGCTTGAAGACCAAGCTTGAGGCCAAGAGGAAAAGAGCCCGATTGCAAGTGTCTACAAGCAATCGGAAGAGTGTGAGGTGGGTTTGTGTTTACCGAAGTGATTAGGTCACTTCCATGTTGAAAGAGTAAAGTATAATTATTTTACTTGATGCATGTAATGGTAGGTTAATTGGCAAGTGGTATATATATATGAATGAGTAGATCATATGATGTTAATACCATACCTACCACGGATTGGAATTGTAGGCATGTGGAACACATTGTTACAAATGGACATGTGTATGCCTAGATGTGAACATAGCGGGGAGCTAGTTTCTCTACATGTTAGAGAATTTGACATGGTCCAAAATGGGCTAGAGGTCATGTGAATGGAAAATCCTAGATATGGACAACTAGGATAAGAACGAACCCTAATGTGCATGTTGGCATAGATTTATATATTAAATGATATGAGCCATGGGCTCACCTTGCATGAAAAGATTCTAAGTATTTCATGATAATATACATACTTGAGAGATGATGCATGCATGTTAAACCTAGTGTTATTAAACATAGGTTGGAATGTGATAGTACATAACCTAGTGTTATTAAACATAGGTTGGAATGTATGTTAAACCTAGAGTATTGAACCTAGGTGGAGATAATATAGTGATAGGAAGATCACTTGAACAGGACATCGAACCTAGTGTCATTGAACATAGGTTGAATGTGTAATGAACCTAGTGTTATTGAACATAGGTTGAATGTGTAATGAACCTAGTGTTATTGAACATAGGTTGAATGTGTAATGAACCTAGTGTCATTGAACATAGGTTGAACGGTAATGAACCTAGTGTCATTGAACATAGGTTGAACGGTAATGAACCTAGTGTCATTGAACATAGGTTGGAATGTATGCGAACCTAGAGCTATTGAACCTAGGTTGAGGCACATAGTGATAGGAAGATCACTTAAACGAGACTATTGAACCTAGTGTTATTGAACATAGGTTGGAAAATATAGTGGTAGGTTGACCACTTGGACACAGGTATGTGAACCCCGAAGAGGGTTGTGTCGTAGGGTAATGATGAACCCTTG
Organism: Puya raimondii; assembly: GCA_016920855.1. Classification (NCBI taxonomy): domain Eukaryota; kingdom Viridiplantae; phylum Streptophyta; class Magnoliopsida; order Poales; family Bromeliaceae; genus Puya; species Puya raimondii. The sequence goes on from JABWPP010000049.1 coordinate 50,511,702, forward strand.
AGATGTAAAAGTGGATTCCGGAATCCCTAGGATGATACTTGCAGGTATGTGTGGTTATCCTCGCCTGGCAAGTGATTGTGGCTGCGAGTATGTGTGGTTCTCCTCGCTCGGCAGCAGGTTATACTTGCGGGTATGTGTGGTTTTTCCTCGCCCGGCAAGTGACTCATAACTGCGAGTATGTGTGGTTCTCCTCGCTCGGCAGTGATTTGAGTAGCGGAGGTGTTTGTGGTATATCCCTCACCTGCCGAGTGGATTGTAGGCTGAGGTGTATGTGGCATGTTCATCTCCTCAGGCCTGGACATAGGCGGTAATCCGCAGATATTTAACTCAAAAGTGAGTTGGTGAAGGTTTGACTAAATAAAGCGAACCTAAGCTGGGCTGCGGTCCAAGGATATTTAACTCAAAAGTGAGTTGGTGAAGGTTTGACTAAATAAGTAAACCTTAGTTGGGTGGTGACCCAAGGATGTTGACTCTAGAGTGAGTCGGTTAAGGTTTATCTAAAGTAAGTAAACCTTAGGAGGGTGGTAACCCGTTAATATTGAACTCGAGGGCAAGTCGAGTACGGCTTGGCTAAGGTAAATGAACCTTAGGAGCAGATTGGTTATGAAATGGATAGTGGAATAGCAGTTAAAATTATATTGCATGGATTTCATTATCGCATTTGTTGAAGCATAGCATGTTTACTTTCATATATTGTAAAGTTATATGCCTAATGGTTATGTATATGTACTAACCCATGCTCGTATGCTTCCTTTGGACCTGGTGGTTTGAGCTCCTCTCTTGGGTGGCCTTACCCACTGGGAACTATTTTAGATAGTTCTCATCCCCACTATTTTTCAGGTCCTCACGTGAGCGGCGCGGCGGCGCGAGGGAAGGGCGTAATTCAGTAGTTAGCGTCCTACCACTGTGACCAGAATAGAAGTACCCTCTACTCCGTAGATTTAGGGGTATTCGAATGAAAGGAAATGTAATAATAATGTGATTGTATTTGGAAAGAAACAAACAAAGACATGAAAAAATGTAATATTTGGTTGTATTGCGAATGCTTGTAATAGCATAGTAGTTTTATGATGCTTTCCTTATGCAATCTTTGTATGAATTCTGTTCCTGTTTGGAACCTCTTGAATTATACTGGTTGTGACGCCTTGGACGTACAGGGGAAACTCTGTCCGTTCGGCGGATCTGGGTCATGCGCCCGTGCGTTTTATCCTTCCACCTATTTGGTGCTAAGGCACGGCGGGGCGTGACAGATTGAGGTGGTATCAGAGCGTAGAAACGATCTAAGTGGACTCAAGGAACCCTAGGATGGAAAAAGACCCTAGGAGTGTAAACTCGTGAGAGACGAGGACTTGTGATGTGCGGCGAAAGAGTAATCGATTGGGTCGTGTATTGGTTATGCCTCTAATAGGATGTTAGAGGTAGATTTAAGGCGTGGTTTATTCTCAGCTAAGTGTGTTCATGTTGGCGCGCGACAACATGAACCCAAGGGATGAGAATAGGCGCCCTTGTGTAACTTTCGCCTGAATTGTGCCCGTAATTTGCATCGTGTTTGTACTTGACCTAGAAGGTCGAGGATACTGACGGAAGTTGTCGTGTTTCAGGATACGATGGCGTCACGTGGGCGATCTCCGACGAGATCAACACGTGATGGACCTAGTGGGGTCCCTGTGCAATCTGGGCCAAGTGGAGACCCGGAGCTTCGTGAACAGTTGGCCACACTCGTTGGAGTGGTGCAACAACAAGCTGAGATGGCACAGCGACAGCAGGAGGCTGCCGTGCGCCAGGAAGAGCGGATCAGAAGACTCCAAGAGACCGTGGAGCGATTAGCACGTCGTGTACCATCAGGAGCCGCGACGGGTACCTCACACATAGATATTGGTGCCTGGGCCCCTGATTCTGTGGAATTAGAGGCGGAGAGGGAGCGGGCTTTAGCTGCCCTCATGACGTTTAAAGAATTCAATCCGCTTACCTTCGACGGGGAGGAAATAGACCCGTGGACCGTAGAAACGTGGAATTCTATGGAGTCCCTGTTTGAGGACTTGTACACCTTGGAGCGAGACAAGGTGCATTTTGCCGCACACTGCTTACAAGGGTCGGCAAAGGCGTGGTGGAAGGGAGTCCGGCGAAACCGATCTCCTAGTCTCCCTCCAGTGACTTGGGAGGAATTTCGAGGACTGGTGTTCTCTGCCTACTTCCCTGATAGTGAGAAGAGAAAGCTTCAGGAAAAATTCAGGAAGCTGAAACAAGGCGATCGCTCGGTGAGAGAGTACGAGAGAGAGTTCTCTCGCATTGTAAATTGTATCCCTTATGTGATACGGGATGACAAGGACAAAGCCGATTGCTTCGTGCGCGGACTTCGGCCTGAGATCTTTAAGGTTGTGCATCCCTTCAAACTGCAAACCTTTTTCGAGGTGATGGACCGGGCCCTGTGGGTGGAACAGGGCAATGCATTCGTGCAAGAGGAGCGCGAGTGTTATGACGATGAAATAAAGATGGGACGATCATCGAGTAAGTCTGGTGGACAAACGAGTTCTGGACGAGTCCCGACACATTCGCGTCGACGATCCCGTGCCTCGGGGACCTACCCTACTCGGTCCTCGGTGAGTTGTGTTATTTGCGGCGGACCCCATTGGGCGCGCCGGTGCGTGCAGCGAGAAGGAAGGTGCATACGATGTGGACAATCGGGTCACACAAAGTATGACTGTTCCTTGGAAGAAAGTCGAGCCCCACCGGCTACGACAGCATCCTCCGCTCCAAGACAGTTCGCGGGTGTACCACCTGCGGTAAGGTCTGGTGAGCATGCATTGAGGTGGAGACAACCTGAGGGTTCGCGTCAGGCGCCAAGTAGCCATGGGTACGCAGCTCAGGCGATGGAATCTACTGCTATCGACGGCGTCGTAGCAGGTATGTTTTGATTGCTGAAAACATATGTAGAACATAATGCAACACTGGAGCATTACATGCAATGGTTGTGGTCGGTTACTACGATGCAAGTGCAATTGTAACCAGGACCAAGGTTATGGGTAAGGATAGATGCCCAGCTATGCTCGTGTCGTGGAGGCACATGTATTGCCGCTGGAGCGGCTAGAGATTTTGATGAATACCGGCAAGTTGCGGGTGTTGCGTCTAGTTGACGGCTTGAGATAACAGTAATTGTTGGCGAGCTGATTCTCGATATTAGGGCAATGTGAATAGCCAATTGCAAGAATCGAGTTATGACGTTGAGAACGTGTTAAAAGTTCGCAGATCCCGAACATCGTTATAGTGGAACGATGACGGTTGTGGATTGATAAGGTAATCGCCAAAACTGGGCGAGTGGGCCTTACTGTATCTCAAATTGAGATAGGTTGTGGTACTCGCAATGCGAGTGAGCATAAGCGTGGTAGCTTAGTGCTGGTGAAATAACGCGAACGAACATAGTAGCGTGGAACGCTCGAGTGTAAGTACTCGTAGAGTATTAGTTCCTGGTTAGCCGAGAGGGTTGGTTGGCAGTAGCACTTGGGCATTACTAAGTGTGAAGGAGGCCAAGAACCGCTTGAGGGCTGGTGGCTCGCACTGGGTGCTTAGGAGCCGGTAGAGACTGTTGTCGCTTGGTATAGCGTGCGGGACACGTGTAGCGACGGTATTCGGGTATTGCTTGGGGACGATCCGTGCTCGGACCATTGTGGACTGTGGAGCCTGGGGGCCTTAGGGACAGGCGCAGTCAGCTGTGTGTGACAGCAGCCCGAGACCTGAGGGTAGGGCAGAGACTTTTGGTCGGGGCGGTAGTCCAAGCGATGACCCGAGGGCATGGAATGCCACTTGTGAAACCATATGAATGGTAGTACACCGAGAGTGTGATTATGACCCAACTCTAGGATTCAGTAGGGGTTTGGGGTCTTGGTTACTCCTGGTTGGAGTATGTGCGCGAGTCCTAAGTGAGGACTCCGTCGAGGAACTATTTGGATATACGTTTGCGAGCAAAAGATGTTACGCGACGTTGAGATAGGTTTAGGCAGTAGGCCTACGTGAGAGCTTTGGTCCGTGGACCATTTGCTGTAAACCGAGATAAGCGGTTTGACCGACGGCTCTGAGAGTATAAGAGCATTAGTCGTGTGTAAGAGGATTATGATTGTGACCTGAGGAACAGACGCTCAGTCATATCTTTCACCTGATTGGTGAAGTCACCAATTGCCAAGTCGGGCATTGTCGGTGAAGTGAAATTGAGATTACGAACAAAGTGTTCGAGCGGGAACATCACGAAGATGATGTGTTGTTGACCTAGTAAGGAAGGGCAACGAGACATATTCCTTATGCAATATCGGGAATATAAGACCCGTGGACTATGGAATGTACTCCTGAGTGAGCAGGAACCAGAGAACGCGAGGAACGAATGATACCCTCATCTAATTGGTAAATAGATTTGAGGTGTGATCTTAGTTTCGCGGACGAAACTCCTTTTAAGGAGGGAGGAATGTAGTACACCGAACTTTTACAAATTATGGAGTTTCGGTAGAAAAATAGCATGAGAGGCTATACGTTAGGCTCCGACCACGTTTAGAACGTATGCGAGTGTTTTCGGCGCAAATGAGGCGCGAAAACGGACTCTAGAAAGCTAGAACTGCTGAAATTGTGAAATCTGCAGTGGTATACCGGTATGTAAAATTGTATACCGGTATGTGATGTGCGAAACAGGAAAACCCAACTCTCGGGTTTTGCAGAATTTTCGGAGTATACCGGTATGCGAAGAAGGATACCGGTATGCGATGTTTGAAACAGTGAAACCAGCTTGCGGGTTCTGCGGAATTCCGCAGGGTATACCGGTATGCCAACCCGTATACCGGTATACCGGTATGCCAACCCGTATACCGGAATACAGTGTGCAGAATGCTGTTTTCGAAGGGTAAATTAGTAATTTCACTGAGGAAGGCTTACATATAGGGGGACCCTCCCCCTTTCTCCTCTGAAAATACAGCAACACACATAGAGAGAGAGGCTCTTCTCCCTCTCTTCTCTTCTTCTTTTTTCTTCTCCTCCAAAGTGAAGATCTTGGTGGAGATCAAGCTTGGGAAGCTTGGAGGAGTGAAGATCGAGCTCGTGCATGCATGGTGGCTTGGTGAGCTCGCGGATCCGAGGTAAGTCCTTGGATTTGGTTGTTAGGGTTTCGGATTTGAGGCTTGGAAATGAGTTTTTGGAGACCCTTGGCTAATCTAGGCTACAAATTGTAGAGATTAGCAAGAGATATCGGGTTTTGCCATGAGTTTTGGAAAACCCTAGGTTGAAAGAGGGATTTTCTTGTGGAGGGTTTTAAAAATGTTTTAACCCTCTAGAACCCTAGTTTGGGGTTAGTAGAACATGTAGGACAACTCCATTTCGAATGAGTTGGAGAGATGAGATCGTTATGAGTTCGACTCGGATTAACGAATCCTTCACATGTGTTAGGGCTAGGAGCTTGAAGACCAAGCTTGAGGCCAAGAGGAAAAGAGCCCGATTGCAAGTGTCTACAAGCAATCGGAAGAGTGTGAGGTGGGTTTGTGTTTACCGAAGTGATTAGGTCACTTCCATGTTGAAAGAGTAAAGTATAATTATTTTACTTGATGCATGTAATGGTAGGTTAATTGGCAAGTGGTATATATATATGAATGAGTAGATCATATGATGTTAATACCATACCTACCACGGATTGGAATTGTAGGCATGTGGAACACATTGTTACAAATGGACATGTGTATGCCTAGATGTGAACATAGCGGGGAGCTAGTTTCTCTACATGTTAGAGAATTTGACATGGTCCAAAATGGGCTAGAGGTCATGTGAATGGAAAATCCTAGATATGGACAACTAGGATAAGAACGAACCCTAATGTGCATGTTGGCATAGATTTATATATTAAATGATATGAGCCATGGGCTCACCTTGCATGAAAAGATTCTAAGTATTTCGTGATAATATACATACTTGAGAGATGATGCATGCATGTTAAACCTAGTGTTATTGAACATAGGTTGGAATGTGATAGTACATAACCTAGTGTTATAAACATAGGTTGGAATGTATGTTAAACCTAGAGTATTGAACCTAGGTGGAGATAATATAGTGATAGGAAGATCACTTGAACAGGACATCGAACCTAGTGTCATTGAACATAGGTTGAATGTGTAATGAACCTAGTGTTATTGAACATAGGTTGAATGTGTAATGAACCTAGTGTTATTGAACATAGGTTGAATGTGTAATGAACCTAGTGTCATTGAACATAGGTTGAACGGTAATGAACCTAGTGTCATTGAACATAGGTTGAACGGTAATGAACCTAGTGTCATTGAACATAGGTTGGAATGTATGCGAACCTAGAGCTATTGAACCTAGGTTGAGGCACATAGTGATAGGAAGATCACTTAAACGAGACTATTGAACCTAGTGTTATTGAACATAGGTTGGAAAAATATGGTGGTAGGTTGACCACTTGGACACAGGTATGTGAACCCCGAAGAGGGTTGTGTCGTAGGGTAATGATGAACCCTTGAGATGTAAAAGTGGATTCCGGAATCCCTAGGATGATACTTGCAGGTATGTGTGGTTATCCTCGCCTGGCAAGTGATTGTGGCTGCGAGTATGTGTGGTTCTCCTCGCTCGGCAGCAGGTTATACTTGCGGGTATGTGTGGTTTTCCTCGCCCGGCAAGTGACTCATAACTGCGAGTATGTGTGGTTCTCCTCGCTCGGCAGTGATTTGAGTAGCGGAGGTGTTTGTGGTATATCCCTCACCTGCCGAGTGGATTGTAGGCTGAGGTGTATGTGGCATGTTCATCTCCTCAGGCCTGGACATAGGCGGTAATCCGCAGATATTTAACTCAAAAGTGAGTTGGTGAAGGTTTGACTAAATAAGTGAACCTAAGCTGGGCTGCGGTCCAAGGATATTTAACTCAAAAGTGAGTTGGTGAAGGTTTGACTAAATAAGTAAACCTTAGTTGGGTGGTGACCCAAGGATGTTGACTCTAGAGTGAGTCGGTTAAGGTTTATCTAAAGTAAGTAAACCTTAGGAGGGTGGTAACCCGTTAATATTGAACTCGAGGGCAAGTCGAGTACGGCTTGGCTAAGGTAAATGAACCTTAGGAGCAGATTGGTTATGAAATGGATAGTGGAATAGCAGTTAAAATTATATTGCATGGATTTCATTATCGCATTTGTTGAAGCATAGCATGTTTACTTTCATATATTGTAAAGTTATATGCCTAATGGTTATGTATATGTACTAACCCATGCTCGTATGCTTCCTTTGGACCTGGTGGTTTGAGCTCCTCTCTTGGGTGGCCTTACCCACTGGGAACTATTTTAGATAGTTCTCATCCCACTATTTTTCAGGTCCCCACGTGAGCGGCGCGGCGGCGCGAGGGAAGGGCGTAACCCAGTAGTTAGCGTCCTACCACTGTGACCAGATTAGAAGTACCCTCTACTGCGCAGATTTAGGGGTGTTCGAACGAAAAGAAAATGTAATAATAATATGATTGTATTTGGGAACAATGAACAAAGACAGAAAAATGTAATATGCGGTTGTATTGCGAATGCTTGTAATAGCATAGTAGTTTGTGATGCTTTCCTTATGCAATCTTTGTATGAATTCTGTTCCTGTTTGGAACCTCTTGAATTATACTGGTTGTGACGCCTTGGACGTACAGGGGAAACTCTGTCCGTTCGGCGGATCTGGGTCATGCGCCCGTGCGTTTTATCCTTCCACCTATTTGGTGCTAAGGCACGGCGGGGCGTGACATCTACTTTCATAGGGTCCACTGATACTCCTTCCGCGGAGATCACATGACCCAAGAAAGCGACCTCACGAATCCAAAATTCGCACTTTTTCAATTTGGCGAAGAACTTGAAGCACAATCCTCAGGTGCTCCCTATGCTCCTCTTCACTCCGAGAGTAGACAAGAATGTCATCTATGAACACAACCACAAATTGATCCAATAGTGGTTTGAACACACGGTTCATTAAGTCCATGAACGCTGCCGGGGCATTAGTAAGCCCAAAAGGCATAACCGTGAATTCATAATGTCCATACCGCGTCCTAAATGCGGTCTTATGCACATCCTCCGGTTTGATCTTCAATTTGTGATAACCGGATTGTAAATCAATCTTTGAATACACCCGAGACCCTTGCAACTGATCGAACAAGTCATCAATTCGGGGTAACGGGTACTTATTCTTGACGGTCACTTTATTCAACTCGCGGTAATCTACACATAACCGCAGCGAACCGTCCTTCTTCCGCACAAATAGAACAGGGGCTCCCCAAGGTGACACACTTGGCTTTACGAAACCCTTGTCCATTAAATCTTGCAATTGTGCTTTCAATTCCTTCAGTTCCGCGGGTGCCATCCTATACGGGGCCTTAGAGATCGGCGCCGTACCCGGGAGCAAATCGATCACAAATTCTATTTCCCGGTCCGGTGGCATTCCGGGCAACTCCGTCGGAAACACATCCGGGAACTCTTGGACTATAGGAATGTCCTCAAGTCCCAACACTTCCTTCCGGTCATCCAATACCGTCGCCAAGTAGGCAATGCATCCCCTAGCAAGAAGCTTCCTTGCTTGCGACGTGGACACCATCGACGCAAAGAGCGAACTCTTACACCCACGGTACACAAATTCTTTGTGCCCGGGTTCTTTAAACTTCACTATCCGGCTCTTACAATCGATAGTACCATGATACCTCGAGAGCCAATCCATTCCTAGGATCAAATCATATTCATTCATTCGATTTAATACCAGCAAATCAGCTGGCATGATCCAGTTTTCAACCCTCACGGGGCAATCTACACACGCGTGATGTACGCAAAAAGTGTGTTCCAGTACTTGCACCGTTCTTGCATGTGTGGCATCTATAATTTCTATTCCATGTGCAGTAGCAAATGATCGAGCAATGAATGAATGCGATGCACCAGTATCAAACAAAGCTCTACATCGAATGCTTTTAATTAACACAATACCTGCCGCGATGTCATCCTGGGCAGAAGGCTCCTCCACCTGAGAGGCGAATATTCGACCACTGGGTGCTGGCCGCTGGCCCTCCACTGGTCTCGGCGGCTGGGTACGGCCCGCCGACATCGCCGTGGGTGGGATGCCCGCAAGCTGTCTCGGTGGTGCAAATGCCGATGCCGACGACGGTGCTCGGCCATCATCCATCGGGCAGTTGTACCTCATATGCCCTTGCTGTCCGCACTTGTAGCACCGGCCCTCACGATAGTCACATTGCTGAGGGTGGTGGGGGCCGCTACAAATCGGGCACTGGGTTGCGGGTCGATTCCGTCGGAACCCCCGCGATTGGTTTTGCGACTGCGAGTGCTTCGGGGGCCGCTTAGAGCTAGACTGCCCACCCGAGCCACCCGCCGGTCGCTTCTTTCCTCTCTCTTTATCTTTTTCCTTCTCCCAAGACTCGCGCTCCTCGCGCGCACATGCATTCCCGTGCTCCACCCAAAGAGCACGGTCCAAGACCTCCGCAAAGGTCTTTAGCTTGAGGGCGTGAACCGCCCGAAAGATCTCCGGTCGAAGTCCGCGCACGAAAAAATCGACCTTGTCCAACTCTCCGCGGACAACGTGCGGTACACAGTTTATAATGTACGAGAACTCTCTCTCGTACTCACGCACGGTGCGGTTCCCTTGCTTCAATTTTCGGAACCTTTCTTGTAACTTCCTTTTCTCGCTATCGGGGAAGTAGGCGGCAAATACCATACCCCGAAACTCCTCCCACGTCGGTGGCGGAAGGCTAGGGAGTCTATCACGCCGGACTCCCTTCCACCACACCTTCGCCGATCGCTCCAAGCAATGAACGGCGAGATGCACTTTGTCCCTCTCCAAGGTGTATAGATCCTCGAAGAGTGTCTCCATGGCATCAATCCATGTCTCTACATCCCATGGATCCACGTTCTCCCCGTTGAAGATAGGCGGGTTGAACTTCTTGAACCTCATGAGAGCCGCAAGTGCGCGCTCTCGCTCCGCATCCTCCATCTCGGAGTCGGGCATAAGAGTACCCGACCCACCGGCTACAATCGGTGATGCCGGTGGCGCCACAGCCGGCGCCGGTGTCACCTCCTCGGCCGGTGCCGAAGCAGAGGCCGGAGGTACTCCCGTTCTCTCCTCCCTAACCGCAGCCGCTTGCTGCGCCATCTCGTCTTGGAGCTTTTTAATTTGCTCCTCCTGTCATTGCATGGCTTCGGCCTGTTGCCGAACCACGCCCATCAACTCGGTCAACTCATTACGAAGACCCGAGTTCTCGCCCTCCCCGAGTTGTTCGGGAGCCGCGCTCGCTCTCCCAAGCCCAGCCCTCAAAGGAGGCCGTCCACGTACCATTATCCTGAAAACACAATGACTTTGGTCATTTCGTGACATTCAAAGTCATTTGTAACATAACGTTTTACGAAAATAAACGTGAACCCAATCTAGGCGAAAGTCACACAAGGGTCCTTATTCCCCTCACTTGGTTTCATGTTGTCGGCCGCCAACATGAACACACTTGGTGAAGAATAAGACACACCTCGAATCTACCTCTATTTCCAACTAGAGGCATAAGGACATAACCCAATCTCTTATCTTTCGCCACATCAAAGATCTCGTCACTCACGAGCCTACACTCCTAGGGTCTTTTCCATCCTAGGGTTCTTAGGTCAACCTAGACCGTTTCTATGCTCTGATACCACCTCAGTCTGTCACGCCCCGCCGGGCCTTAAACACCAACTAGGTGGAAAGGATAACCGCACGGGCGCATGCACCAGACCCGCCGAAGGGATAGAGTCCTTTCTATCCGCCCAAGGCGTCACAACACAAGCTTATCCACAATGTTCCAACTAGGAACGGAGTACAAGAGTTGCACAAGAAAAGCATCAACATAAAGAAGTTCTACTTCTATTACATCACATGGCACAATATACATGTCCAAATTTTTCTTTTCTTTCTTTTTTCATTCCATACACTATGTTCCAAAACAATGGAGTATACAATTTCATACATATAATGAAAATCCCCTATGCTGTCGTAGTACAAAACTAGGGGTATACTCTATGTGTCACCAAAATGGAAGGGCCGCTATCTAGAGAGCTAAACCCTTGCCTCGCTCCGCCGCCTCACTCGCGGAAGGACCTGGAAAACGTGGGTGAGAACTATAAACATAGTTCCCAGTGGGTAAGGCCACCCAAGAGAGAAGCTCGACCCACCAGGTCCAAAGAAACACCATATGCATAAGTTAGATCACATATAACTATGCAACAATTATTTACATGCTTGTAAATAAACATAAAGGATGCAACCAAATGAAATATAATTTATCATTCTCTCCTAGGTTCATCCTATGTCTCACATTGACTAAGTTCATTTACTTGTCATTTACTTATGGTTTCGGAATCGCCGTCTCACCATAATTGTTCCAACATCGAAGGAGTGAACTCATCACCTCCTAGTTCGAGTAGCGAACTCGTCGCATACTCGGGATAGCGAAAATGTCGCCTACCCCGTCTCAACACCGCCATTACATGGCATGGATAGCGAACTCGTCGCATATCCGGGATAGCAACCTCGTCGCACATCCCCTCTCGACACCGCCAACTCAAGGCGAGGTAGCGAAATCGTCGCCTACCCGGGATAGCAAACTCGTCGCACATCCCGTGTCGGTATCACCAACTCGTGGCATGGTAGCGAAATCGTCGCCTACCCGGGATAGCAAAATCGTCGCACATCCCGCTCAACACCGCAATTACATGGCATGGTAGCGAAATCGTCGCCTACCCGGGATAGCAAAATCGTCGCACATCCCGTTGTTCACGTTTTTCACTTGCCAACCTAAGTCTCATGACCTTAGGTTCAAGTCACTAAGTCTCGCCTATGTTCAATAACACTAGGCTTACTTTCTCATTATCAACCTAGGTTCCATGACTCTAGGTTCCAATCTCATGTCAAACCTATGTTCAATGACACTAGGTTTCAATCTCACATGTTCCAACCTATGTTCAATAACACTAGGTTTCAATCTCACATGTTCCAACCTATGTTCAATAACACTAGGTTTAATCCTCATCTCCAACCTATGTTCAATAACACTAGGTTTAGCCTCATGTCCAACCTATGTTCAATAACACTAGATTTAACCATACATGCAACCATACAACAAGTATTAATATTTGAATTATACTTGAAATATACATCATGCAATAGGATCTCATTGTTCATCCTATCATGATTTTTACCTTTGCCAACATGCAAATTCTAGGGTCCACAACACATACCATTTTATCTTTAAATGGATATTTACCCTAGACATGGAAGTGACCTAATCACTTCGGTAAACACAAACCCACCTCAAGAGCTTTCAAATCCTTGTGTTCTTTAAGCTCCTAAGTGTCCAAGCCTTGAGTTCTTGCTTCAACCCAAGCTTCTACAAGAAAACGGTTCGTTACTCATTACGAACCTCTAAATCAACTCAATACATGAAATCAAGTGTTCTAACATGATTTCCTATGCCTCAATTGCAATTCCCGAAGTTCCAAATATTTTTAGAACCTCTCATTGCAAAAGTTCCAAATCTACCTAGGGTTTGCATGCATGCAAGCCAAACCCTAGATTTCATGGCCAATCTCCCACCACTTGTGGTTTAGATTGCCTAGGGTTTCCAAAAACCTCATTTCAAAGGATTAAATCCTAGGTTCAAACCCTAAATCACAAGAACTCACCTCAAAGCCCTAGCTCCCAAGCTCTTCTTGCACCAAGAAGCTCCAAATCCACCTTAGAAGCTTTTTCCAAGGTCAAATCCTTCACTTCTCCAAGCTTTGGAGAGATCTCTAGAGAGAGAAAGTGAGGGAAAGGGAGAGGGAAGTGAGGAAAAATGGAGGAGTAATGAGGAGAGGGACCCCAGCCCTCTATATATAGCCTATCCCCCACGAAATTACCAAAATACCCCTCACTGGGCATTCTGCACCAGCCGGGTCCGGACCTTGCGGGTAAGGTCCGGACCCCGCACTGTTAACTGGTCAGTGCGCAGGCCGGGTCCGGACCTTGGTGTCCGGGTCCGGAACCCGTACGCACCCCAACTCGGAGACCCGCTCGGGTCCGGACCGTGGCTGCCCGCGGACTTCATTGTCCGGACCCCAGCTTCCAGGGTCCGGACCCCGTGAGCATTTTTGCTCCACTTGGTCCCTTTTTCACAATTTTTCGATTTTCGGGTTTCCACTCGTACCCATAATGTTCCGAAACCTTCGGAACTCAATTCCACACCAGCCATTACTGGCTCTTTCCGAACTTTCTAAAATTTAGTAAAGTTCGGAACAACGCACCGAAATTCAAAGTGCTACAATGGGTATATTGAAAATAGTTTGGAACGTAAAAAAAATATTTTCAATATTAGCCTCGTAAGAGGGGTAAATCAAAAGGTCAGAAACTTTTCTGGAGTATACAAGCAATTGCCCCTAAGTAAAAAAGATAGCATTAAATTTGTAAAAATGAATATTCAAAATTTATGTGTTTTGATATAAAAATATTTTAAATGTTCAAGATATTAAATTTTAATTTGAGGCTACTATGGGACGTGGCATACTGGGTGGATACATTAATTTCTTCTTCGAGAATAGTACTTTTTGGTTGGCTTCCACTAAAGTTAGATTTGACGTACAATAAATATTGACACAATAACCAAACATTGGACCCTTAAGTGTGGCATATCTTAATTGTGGAATTTCGAAGTGTTAGGACTAAAATAGTGGTAACTCTAGACAATAGAGGCAGAAAATGTAATTAAGCCTTTTTTCATCGATTATGCTATCAATACATTCTAAAAAAAGCGTACATTTTGTAACCTATCCATCCTAGGACGAGGTTGAGTTCATTAGTCAATTGAAATGGCAAGTGACTAGTAGACTTTTACCCGTATATAAAATAAATGAGATGTAAAATACACACTCCTTTCATAGTGTATAGATAGTATTTATCTTTTGGTAAATTCTATATGTACATCTAAAAAGGGTATATATATACATCTCACACCCACCCATTTTAGGGTAGAGTGGCCTTCGCCAACCCATCAAATGTAACGGGTGAAAAAGTTTTCTTCCTAAAATTAATAGGATATACAAAAAGGGTGTATATGTAGCATTACTCTCATCTTTCCCATTTAAGTTTTTCTTGGTAGTTATCATTCCACAAAATTGCGCATCACAAATAGGACAAAGAATCTGCAAGCACAAAAGTTATTTTTTCAAACTTTATTTTATTGGTTATTAGTTAGAATTATTCTAATTTATTTATTAAAAAATAATCAAAATATTATATTGGTAGAAAAGTATAGAACTTATCGAAACTATAGACCATTTTGATTCAACTATTCGACATTTCAAAGTTTAATTTTAGCATTGAACTTTTCAATTTATTTGATTTAAGTCATTTGATGGCTCTTCCGACACAAAATTTAAGCTAATTATTTACTTTAATAAATTTATAATTAGGACAATTGCAAACGTATACCTCAAAAGTTATAAAATATCGTTGATACCCTTTCAAAATTGTCAATATCATTTTTGCACCTGTAAATTTATGAATTACATTATAAAAATACCCTCCATCACATTGATTAAGAATTTTGGACTAATTTACCCCTAGTTATATCTAATTATATATAATTATGTAGTATCATGTAGGACTAGTAAATTGCTTTTCATCAAAAAATAACTCAATTTTTGTTTACTATTAAATTTATGAATGTATTTTTTTTCTGTATTTAAATTTTTTTTAAAATCAATATCATATGGATCTCATATCAACCATAATAAACAATTAACAGAAGCTAAAAATACATTATATTTTTTTGTGAATTTATTTTTTTTTGTATAAATTAATATGATTTTTTTTATTTACTATCTTTATACTTTAGTTTGTTGCAATTAATTAGTTTCAATTTGATATACATTCAACTATATATATTTATAATGTTTTCAAAGAAAATAATATTTAAGTTAATTAAAAAAGTTTTAATTTAATTTTTTGATGAATCATTATCAATTTGGGTATTTATGATGGCTTCTCTAAATTAGAGAGGTATTTTTTATATTGAAACTGTTAGAGGATTATGTATGTAATTCAAGAGGGAGGAAGGGTATGTATGAAATTAACACTTTATAATTACATGAATTGCACAAAATATATTAATTAATTATAGAGGCAAACGATGCATTCAAAATTAAAGTTAAAAGAGTCATTAACTGGCTAAAATTAAATAAATTCAAAGATTGGATAGCAAAATCAAAATTTTTAAAGGTTAGATAGGTGGGATCGGAATGGGTGATAGTTAAGATATACCAATTAAATTTGATATAGTACTTATAAATTTAATAAAACTATCAATCTACTTGAAAAAAATTAATTAATCGTAAAAAAATTAAAAATTTGAGTGGATGTTAATCTTAAAAAATTAAAATGGAGAGGTCTATTTCAAAATTGGGGTCTAGGTGATGAGTACATCCTCATAAAATTCTTTTCTATAAGAGGACAATAAACTCGATAGGCGGGCGCCGACGCGAGAACCCAATATTATTTAGTTGTCTTTTGACATTATAAAAAGGACAATATTTTCCACAAAGCAATCTAACTTATTTGAAATAGAATCAGCCATCTACAAAACTTGAATTCAAAGCATTGAAGATTTTTTTTCTGGAACTGCACCTTAGGGGCTCTTTGATTTGATGTAATTAAAAATAAAATATAGTTGAAGATTTATACAGTTGAAGATGCAGCAGTTAAAACTAAATGCACATTATTTGATTAGATGCAGTAGAAATCGCTACAACTATAAATAATTTATTTGATTACATGGAGTTTGAGAAGTATATTTTTAAAATTTCAGTACTTTATATATTTGGTGGTGAGATAAAAATATATATGCATATATTTTGTTTATAAGTGATTATGAGGGTAAACCTACCTTTTGTTTAAATATATTCTCTCTAACTGTTGCGGTTGGAAATGCGGCCAATTTAGACATAATTTCAACTGTTATATTTCAGCCTCCTTATGTAATTATTCCAAATGCAGCAGTTAGATTCACAAATATCAAATTAGACACCAAATTTGAATATGCATATAATCATATAGGAAATCAAATAGCCCCTTTAAATACGTTGAAAATTTCTACAAGATTTGGAAAGTATTGAAGATTTGCTTGCGATTGGGTACTAGATATGTCACGTACATGCATGGAAACTTTCTAAGTTACGTAATTGATACAACTAGCGAAAATTTCCACAGTTATTTCCAACTTCTAGATGAACGCTTAATTATCGGTATTTGGCCTATAGTCATTAATTAATGTTTTCTGAACGAGATAACTCACCGTATTGGTAAAATATCTTATTCTATTAACTCATAGATATTAAGACCTTCCGAAAAGTTAAAATCAAAATTTTACCTTACATTCAAAGAAGAAATCATCGAGGCACATAAGTTATCACTAGACAACTTAATTTGACATTCAAATCAGACATAAAAATTTAAGCTATTGAAGAACGACGTCCTTCTTTATATGTAATGTAACAACTTAGCCAACCAGCACTAATAATTCGTAGAATTCTAAACCACCGGCCTAAAATACTAAAATGTAATTATTATTATTAGAGCCTTCGATCTTTATATTCTTATTTATAATTTCTTACCCATGCGATGTGGAACTTCTGGGGCAACGAAAACATTGTCCTAATTTGATTAGTCAGCCATCGGCCCTAACTTATTTCAAACTCTAGCTCCCTTGCGGGATTTTTCAACCTTTCTACATTTTGAAATTATTTTCTTAGGAGTTGTGGAAGAATGGAGATTGAAGATGGAGATGCTACTCATGGCAAGGCAGTATAGACGTGACGGAGTTGACAACATAATATCTAGGATAAATTGCACATTTGGTCCTGAAACTATAAGGTAGGTGACATTTTGGTTTTTAAATTTTAATTTTTGTAAATTTTGGTTTAAATTTTCAGAATTATTGTAAATTAAGTCATACGATTCAATTTAGTTGACTAAATACTAATGTATCGCTAGCATAGAAGTGATGTAGCAGCGTTGGAATTGATGTTGTGCCAATAATTAAAATACTACATCACTTTTATATCAACAATGCATCAATATCTGACCAACTAATTTGGATTGTAGGACTTAATTATGAAAATTCTGAAAGTTCGAGTCAGAAATTATAACAAATTAAAGTTTGAGCACTAAGTGTTACACTGCTCATAGTTTGAGGACCAAATGTGCAATTTATCTTAAGATCTACCACTAGGACAATCTGTTTCTTTCTGGTAGGAGGAAAAAGAAAAAGGATAAAGCGGCCTACCTGTGGTTTAGTATATTTTTACTTTACCACAATTGTATGACTCGAAAAGTTATACTTAACTATCATGTTGTTTACTTAGGTTTCGCCAAAAGGACCTATAGTAAAATAGGATAGTTAAATAAAATATTTTGCGAATTATGGGGTGGTACAATATAGCATCTTATTATATTAAAATTTTATAATTTGTAAAAAATATTACTTTAATATTCTGTTTAGTAAAAGATCTTTACGGTGAAACAAAATCAAAATCAGTAGATTATTAAGTGTAACTTTTTAAACTATAGAGAGGCAAAATAAAATGCGCTATCTACATGGAGAGGAAGGTAGGCAAATTGAATTAAACAACTCCCAAAAACAGCAAAAGGTTAGCCTGATTACAGTTAGCCATTGAAGTTCAAAATGTTAAAAATTACCACGTAAGTAATCAATTTGTTTACTAATTAGCCATCTTGCTGGAGTTTTAGTTTTACAGTTGCATATGGCCATTCCATAACAAAATTTTATTTTTTGTAATATAGTATGGAAATTAAAGTTTACGGTTCAACGGTTTCTGGCAAATAAGTTTTAGGTGTTTGGCAAACAAGTTTTTAAGTTTGAATGATAATTTGTACTTCCGGTGAAGTTCAAATAATAATAATAATAATAATAATAATAATAATATATTATTATTATTTTACATGCACATGTTTTTCGCTCATCTGAGAACAGTCACTTGCTGAGAATGATTTTCAATGAAATAATTTAGTCGTTCAATGAATTTCAACTGATTCTACAAATTTGCACTCTGATATACAATCAGCCGGTTTTAGTTTATATTCTTCTTGGCAAGATGGTGTTTAAAAATTACATTAAAAAAATTCTTTTATTTTGATAGGATCCAAACTCACATGTCCTACAATCGTAATGCAAATAAGCTAGGCTGGGATGCTAGTAATAGCACAAAATACTTGAAGAGTGATTTTTGATGTTTGGACATTTGTTTTGACAATCAGCAACTTTGAATATGTCGTAACTTCTCAGAAATTAATTCCATAAATTTTCGACTTTAATTTACTATGAGCTCAAGGGGTTTGAAAAGGAACAATTTTAATGGTTTGTATGAGATATATATTTTCCACTGTAACGGTGTCGAATAATTCAAATAAATAATTTTTCTCAATGACTTTTCTCACCAATAAAATCCGATCGATACTTCAAATTACTAGCTAGGTTTGAACCATTGGATAGCAATTTTGTTTTCTCCTGCATGCAGATGTTCTAGGATTGCAAATATTAGGTTAGGAAAAATTCTAACTGAAAGGAGGAGGTCCTCGAAGTGCTAGGAGTCTTCAAAGAAAATTAATTAGCTTAAAAAAGGATATATATATACAATCGAATGAGAAATTAAACTGATGGCGGCCGAGGACATTAATTTTCTTTTTTTTTTTCCCGTCAACCAGTTTAGTTTCTAAGAATCGCTTATCCAAACCAGAAGGCATATTCCAATGTTCACGTCACCTAGTACAAATTTTTCCACAATCTCCCCACTATAAAGAGCGACCAAACCATCTTGGTTTCCCGTGCCAAATTAATTAATTCTTGTATCAAGTTAATTTGCTAAATTTAGATCAAATTTACGCAGCATATATATATATATATATAGCGAAGATGGCGAAGAGCTTGGTAGTTCTGACGGTGGCAACATTGCTAGGCCTTGCGTCGCTCGTCGCCGCGACGCCTGGCACAGCGACCTACTACACCGTCTACACACGTATGTATATATATATATGTTAACTCCTGCAAAATCCTATATATTTGAATAACTGCACTGATCAGTGCGCCAAGAATTTTCTTTCTCTTCTATGCATGCATGATTGCTATTTAATTAGTAGCGTGCGCGTCTTCGCTCTCCTGTGGAGTTCTGACAACCTTGATTTGAGATTGATTTTTGTTTTTCGATCACAATTTGAACGACGAACTCATGCGCGCGTTATATAATATTTAATGATGCTTCTTGAATGGACATGCAACAGAAGTGTGAAAAATAACAGAAATATACCTATGCATCCAAACAGGGCCCAAAATATTATTATCTTCATTTTCTCTCTGGTGACTATATATATACATGCCTTTCGTTTTTCCGCATAATTTCACGCATAAAATTAAAAATCAATGAGCCACTCAAAATATTAAAAGAAGGAAGTTAAAGAAGTACTCTGATTATAAATACGCATGCGTGTGCAGCCTCGGCGTGTTACGGGTACCAGGATGAGGGGACGATGATCGCGGCGGCGAGCGAGAGCATCTGGAACAACGGAGCGGCGTGCGGGCAGATGTACACGTTCACGTGCACCGGCGCGACCAACGAGGGCGTCCCGCAGCCGTGCACGGGCCAGAGCGTGACGGTGAAGATCGTCGACTACTGCCCTCCGCCGGGCTGCCAGGCCACCTTCGACCTCTCTGAGCAAGCCTTCGCAACCATCGCCGATATCAACGCCGGCAAGATTGACATCGACTACAATCTGTAAGTCCTCCTAGCTAGCTACACACACATATATATATATATATATATATATATATATATATATATATATATATATATATATAAGTCAGCCGCCGTTGTTCTCTTCTCTTAATCTAACAATCGTTTTGATCGCATATCGTGCACATAATCTTATAAGACTTCACAATATAAGAAAAATATTACTTTTTCTTTCTCATTTTTAATAATTAAATATGAGAATTGAAGAATAAGGTGAATCTAATTTCGATTTATATTATTTTTCTATTTCTTAATTAGAATATGAAAAATGATTTTTTTTTTGTTTTGAAGTTTTATTAGATATATATATGCACAATATCGAACAAAATAGTAATTTGAGACGAGGGGTTTGTTGAACTCTTTAATAAAGTTTAAGGAATCTAATTTTCAAAATTGAAAGTTTAAACGCATGTTTGCAAAAAAGGTAAAGTTTAGAGGGTCTCTATAATTTTACCCTTAATATTATAGAAAATGCTAGTGTTAGACCTTAAAAGGAGAGTGTAGATTTTACGTCTCTCATCCTAAGTGTCACAAACTCTACTGGTTTTTAATAGTAAAAAAAGTTGACAAGAAATGAAAAAATTATTAGCCCTTGAATGAAGGGTGTAAGATTACACCCATTTTCACATGTACAAGATTTACACTTCTCTTTGGATGTATAGATAATATTGCTCTAATCTTATATATTGAACCAAACATGAACAAACATAACTTTGTTTTCTGTGAAAATTTATTTCCCCTTGTAGCTATTTTTGAACAATTTGACATGAAATCTAAAGGTTTTTCTTTTTTTATTTTTTCTTACAACACTGACTTCGACTCTCTCTCTCTCTCTCTCTCTCTCTCTCTCTCTCTCTCTCTTTGTGGGACTTGTAATGATTTTACAGGGTTTGAGAATCTCTAGAGTGAAGAATAATGGTGGAGCATATCCTCCCTCTATCCAGGAAAGAAATAAGCATTGATTTCTTCCTATAATGGTTGTGTAATAAAACTCTTTGCAGTGGACAGACTGCAAAGAACTAATGAAATAAATAAAGTATCACTTTCGATATTAATTGTTGTATTTCTACTTTGGGATTTTTTTTTTTTTTTTTTTTTGTGTTGGTTGAGTGCAAAAATGGAAGGGGGATACCTAATCTCCTATCAATATATACTAGTTAAGGGACCATGCGATGCGGCGGAAAAATATTTTTATAGTATATAAACAACAACAATATTTTTTTTAAAAAAAACATACAAAAAATACATATTTGATTTTAGTATTAATAGGTTTATAGCAGTACCGATTATTTAACCAAATTTTTTATACAAAACAGTCCATGCTACTGATAAGATAAGTGCCTTAGTTCATGAACCTGATAAAAAAATAATTAATGTACCTTACAAAAAAAGATAGCGTGTACATAAGCAGCAAGAATAAATAATAACAAAAAAAAAAAAACAAATTCAGTAAGCATATGTAATTACACGTTCAAAATAAACTATAAAAAATTTAATCTGTCTAGCATTTATATTTGGCTTAGTTTTGCCCAAGACATAATGACAAAGGAATTTGCAAATGATTGCCTGCTGGCTAGGCCATCCAAATATTGCAAATTATTTACAAATCTTATAAAATTAATCAGGCCTTTTTAATTCTAGATTAAAGAGAAAAAGGTAAACATACATTATTTAAGGGGTAAGCCATTGTAGCCTAAAAAAGAGCCCATAAATAAATTCAAAGTATGTTTGTTTCGCTCTTTTTTCATTCAGGAATTAGAATCAGAATGAGTGAATCCGTTTGTGAGTGTTCGGTATGCAGGAGTCACATCCCGATCAAGCATTTTGAATTCTAGATTTTGAATTAGAAATTTAATTTTTATTTCTAGATTTTGAATTAGAAATTAAATTAAAATATAAATCCAATCAAGCATTTTGAATGTGATATATAAATTTAAATTTAAAATTAATTATAAGTTTAAATTTGAATCAAATCAAAAAATAGTTTTATATTTAAATTGTGCACGTACTCAATTTTACATTTTACTTTTTTAAAAAAATTACGCTTAAAATTTGTACTTATCATTTCAATATTTTGATGTAAATTTATAATACTTAACTTTTGATTTGAATTTAAATGATAAATTTAATTTTATGTTTTAAGGTGCAAGCTCAATTTTAAATTATTTTTATTTTTATATTTTAATTTTAATTTTATTTTTAATTATTGAATGAGAGAGGGGGAAAAGAGTGAGGGTGAGATATAGAGAGAGAGGGTGAGATAGAACCGTACAGGGAGGGGGAGAACGTACCATGGTATGGGTGACCGGTAAAGGATTGGATGAAAGGTAGGGGGAGTAACGAAAAATTTTAAAATGCAACGGATGCATATACTGACGTGGCGTTTCAAACCAATCAAATATTTTTTTTTGGGTATATATGTTCCATCATAATTATAAAAAAGTATTTTTATTATATTTTTTATTGAAAATAAGAAATGTGATTGACTTGTTATTGATGACGTGGTGCAAGCGTGACACAGTAGACTTCCTCGGGAGTAACAGTGCTCTCAAGGCATGATGGGTTGGAACGATATATGGGACAGAGATGGAATAAAAAAAATTTGAAGTGGGCACGAAAAAAAAAGAGAAAAAGGAAAAAGATGCGTGCTGCACGGGCTCACATCTCCGGAAAATGCGGCCGAGACTTCATTCCCGTTCACAATTCATGTATTCTTATTATAGAAGATTACAGATACTTCTATATTCTTATACTTAGTAGTACTTTTTTTTTACTATAGATGAGTTATATAAAAAAAAAAAACAATTGGGTGCCACGATGTCCCCTCCCAACCCACTGCTTAAGGTCTATAAATATCAATATACACCGAAGCTAATTTTTTAATAAATACAATTTAATAGATATGATTTACACTATATGAAAAGTCTATACAGAGTTTTAATTTTTATAATGTAGTTTTTGTATATAACTGTATATAATTTATTTATACATTATCCTATCTTTTTCTTCTCAACCATGAAAAATTATATGGCCCACCCCTGTGTACTAATTAGTTACATACACCGAACTAAGTAACAATTCGTCCAAATTTAATGAATTTTTAATTTGTCCCATTGTCTATCAACGCCTTTTTAATCAACCCAATATTTTTTTGTCTTTAAAACAATATAATTGTTATTGAAGGCATACTAAATTAAGACTAATTAAGTGAAACAAACTAAACTGAAAAAATAGTAAACAAAAAAATAGTGACCAAAAAGATTACAATAATTTAAATAACGTAAACAATAAAAAAATAGTTTTATACAAAAAATTATTTTGTTTTAACTGGCTATTTTCAACCAAGATGAAGATGAGACCCATATGATATTAAATTGCAAAACACAAACAAAAAGAAACAGAAGCAAAAAAAAAGAAAAAAAAAAGAACAAAGTATATTAATTAAAGTGATAAAATGAGAGATAGTATTATTTTTGGATGAGAAATAACTTTATTAGCCACACAACTATTATAACTAGGACATTTTCTCGGGTACTTTATTATTATTATATTTTCGAAGAGAGCGAGCATATTGATCTAGAAAGGATAAAATTATAATTTGATGAGTTATTTGGTCTGTAACACGGGATTGGCACTATATAAGAAACACAATTTTATTTCAAAAATATCACATTCAATCCAGTGTACCATAAACACTGTCTCAGAAACAACCATAAAACCTTAAACTCAGACCTTAAATATAGCTTATGATATTTAAACACCTACATATCAAAATTATAAATTTTGTATAGCTATATTCCTTAAATCATAAAATATTTCTTTCTATTACACTGATTGTCAGAGCAAGTTGCTGAGTAGTTAGTTAATAGATTTTAAAATTTATGATTTTTTATACAAAAAACATTAAATATTTTAAATTATATCTACTGAATTAAATTTTTATTTTAAAAATTTGTAGTTAAATATTAGTATGGTACGTGTTAGAGATACGCCTGGTGTGCTCATGTACACGTGCAATTTTTTTCTCTAACCTAACGTCGGATTCAATATGATGGTCCTCCAACTCAGAAAATATTGCTTAATTATGCCAAACGCATCCCATATATATTTATGCACTGTTCATCTATCAATCCTTCTTTCCACATTAAATATAAATATAAACCACCTAGATAACTTTAGCAAATTCTTTATTATATTTTTGACCAATGGATCAGAACAACTAATATGTAGGATAGAAGGATCGTAGACGGCGGTGCATGCAGCAATTCCTACAATCTTTTCAACATTTTTGGGAGAGAAGTCCGCTTTAATCTCTCCTTTCGTTCTCTCTAGAAGGCCAATTCTTACTCATTTTTAATCTAGAGGTCAGCCAGCACCCAGCACCGGTTGGAAGGAGATAACCCACTACTGCTTGTTACTGTGAAATATGTGAAACATAGCTATTAGAGAATGATGCTTAAATATTTTTATATTTAACAGCCCCTTTTACTTCTGGGCTCAAGATTTTTTGTAGGCCCATGACATGGACTTAAATTAAATGACTCGAACTCAGGATCTCCTTTTCTCATCCCATGTGAAATATGTGAAACAACCGTTGTACTCTAAAAGCTTAAATTATTAGAAAACGGTGTTTAAATATTTTTATATTTAACAGTTACAACCTACTAGCAAATAAATCGAGATCGTCCGCGAAAAAAAAATGACAGTTGGGGAAAAAAAAAAGTATGGAAGCATTGCCCGATAACTAGAGGCAAATTGGTCCAATATTTTTAGTCAACCTATTTAATGTCACAACTCTTGATAGATATTGATGGAAAGGGTATTTTCAATATAATTCATGTGTCTATAATGACAAAAAACGTTGCTGACAATTTTGGAGGGCCATCTACCCTATTTAGTAACTTTTGAAAGGCAATTTTATCTTTATTGTAACTTTTCAAGTCGAATGTCTAAATTTCTTTTAATCTATTGTACAAAATTTATTTTACTAAAGCTTTAGAGGCTGAGCTCAGAGCTATTATCATTTTCTGTAAGTATTTGGTGGATAGTTCAACAACGAACCATTTACAGTTTCCGTGGTATTTGACGACCGTGGTCCGAGCTTTAACATATTCGATTCCATAAAAAGCTGCTTCTCTAGCTAGGAGATCCTGAATTTTCCTGGTTCAACACCCTTTCTTCACCTACCGACTGTTCCTAGCGCAAGTGGCAAAGGGCTTAGTGGGTGATATCCGAGGTCCCCAGTTCGAAGTCCAGTCGCTTCACATTTCTAGCTAAATTTATTTCTAAAAAAATAAACGAAGCGGGTAGCTTGCTACCTTTCTCTCTCAAAAAAAAAAAAGAAAACCCTTTTTCTTCACCTTCCATTGGGTATCTAGAAGTAAAAAATTTAGTTACTATGCGCATAAAACTACTGTTGGCATAAGAAAATATGATGCCAATTGGTAGTCAGTTTGGCTAACACGGTCAAATAGAAAATGACATATGGTACATCAAGAGCTGAAAAAAGTGCCCAAAGACAAAATAGATTTTGGTCGGAATGGTCGAAAGATGAGGAAGTAGTTTTGTAACTGAAAGAAAGAAGCCAGAGTACTCCCCATGTAGTGACAACTGTCCAATAACTACAGATTAACTGAAGATGAGTAGTAACTCTAGAAATAGCAGAAAGTTACCTGCAATAAGGGTCCTTTTTCATATCAAAGACCATTATTTTTAAACTTCTTTTTCCCTTCTTTTTCCCTTCTCAACATTTACAACTTTTCCTAAGAATAACTATTAGTTATTCTTTGTTGAGACCGACTCCTCTCGCTTCATACTCGGCCTTTGTTTCGTGGCGTCGCCTGCAGCCGATACTTTTTCTTTTTTTGCAGAGGGTCTTCCTTTAATGGCCGATACATACATCTTTATTCCTGATCTTTTTCAAAGTCATCAGGGAAGAGTCTTCGTACCTGGCCCAGCGTCTCAGACACAAATTTGGCCTGGTTGGATCGAGTTGAGGGGTCTTACGCCGATCTTTGGCGCGAAGTCGGAATCTACAAAGCCATCCAACTGTTGAGGACCCCTCCTCAAACCGATAATCTCCTCCTTACTGCAGCTTTATATTTTTGGTCCCCGGTCTCCAATACTTTCTTCTTCAGGGCGGGGCCTTTCACCCCGACCCTCTTCGACGTGATGGCGGTTGTTGATCTCCGCTCTCACGGCGTCATTCTATCCATGGCCTACAACCCCTATGGTGTGGCGGAGTTTGAGGCCCACCTGGACCGAAGGCGGACCTTGCTTACACCAAATTCATGCGGCGGTTCGCAGGTCAGCCCCCGCCCCGGTCACCACGAAGAAGTACACTGGCTTCCTCCTCTACTGGCTTTGCCATAATCTCTTCTGCACCCGCTCGCAGAAGATCAATCGGGACTTTGTCCCCATCGCCGTTGTGCTGGCCAACGGCGAAAAGCTAGCACTCGACTCGTATTTCCTCTCCTTCCTCTACAGAGAGATTTTCGACTCGATCAAGCCCCGAGACTGTAGTACACCAAACTTCTACAAATTATGGAGTTCCTGTGGAAAAATAGCATGAGAGGCTATATGTGAGGCTCCGGCCAAGTTTGGGACTCGTGCGAAGTGTTTTCGACGCAAATGAGGCGCGAAAACGGACTTCGAAAAGTTAAAAATGCTGAACTTGTGAAGTCTGCAGTGGGATTTCGGTATGAGGAACTCCATACCGGTACTGAAGTGATTTGTACCGGTATGCGATGTCGTATACCGGAATGCAATGGCAGAATCCGAAAATCCAGCTCTCGGGTTCTGCGGAATTCCTCGTGGTATACCGGTACGCCGACCCGTATACCGGTACGCCAACCCGTATACCGGAATACAGTGTGCAGATTGCTGATTTCGAAGGGTAATTTGGTAATTTCACTGAGGGGAGCTTACATAAAGGGGACCCTTCCCCTTTCTCCTCTGAAAATGTACACACACACACAGGGAGAGAGAAACTCCTCTCTCTCACTACCACTTCTTCTTCTTCTCCTCCAAATTGGAGATCTTGGTGGAGATCAAGCTTGGGAAGCTTGGAGGAGTGAAGAATCGAGCTCGTGCATGCATGGTAGCTTGGTGAGCTCGCGGATCCGACGTGAGTTCTTGGATTTGGTAGTTAGGGTTTCAGATTTGAGACTAAGAAATGAGATTTTGGAGACCCTTGGCTAATCTAGACTACAAATTGTAGATATTAGCAAGAGATTTTGGATTTTGCCATGAGTTTTGGAAAACCCTAGGTTGAAAGAGGAATTTTCTTGTGGAGGGTTTTAAAAATGTTTTAACCCTTTAGAACCCTAGTTGGGGGTTAGTAGAACATGTGGGACAACTCCATTTTGAGTGATTCCAAGAGATGAGATCGTTATGAGTTCGACTCGGATTAACGAATCCTTCATGTTTGTTAGGGCTAGGAGCTTGAAGACCAAGCTTGAGGCCAAGGAAAAGAGCCCGATTGCAAGTGTCTACGAGCAATCGGAAGAGTGTAAGGTGGGTTTGTGTTTACCGAAGTTATTAGGTCACTTAAATGTCTAGGGTAAATATCCATTTAAAGATAAAATGGTATGTGTTGTGAACCCTAGAACTTGCATGTTGGCAAAGGTAAAAAGTCATGATAGGTAGAGCAATGAGCTCCTATTGCATGATATAGAATTCAAGTATAATTCAATTATCTATACTTGTTGCATGGTTGCATGTATGATTGGAACCTAGTGTTATTGAACATAGGTTGGAACATGTGAGAATGGAACCTAATGTTATTGAACATAGGTTAGAACATGTGAGAATGGAACCTAGTGTCATTGAACATAGGTTGGAACATGTGAGAATGGAACCTAGTGTCATTGAACATAGGTTGGAATATGTGAGAATAGAACCTAGTGTTATTGAACATAGGTTGGAACATGTGAGAATGGAACCTAATGTTATTGAACATAGGTTGGAACATGTGAGAATGGAACCTAGTGTCATTGAACATAGATTGGAACATGTGAGAATGAAACCTAGTGTTATTGAACATAGGTTGGAACATGTGAGAATGGAACCTAGTGTCATTGAACATAGGTTGGAACATGTGAGAATGGAACCTAGTGTCATTGAACATAGGTTGGAACATGTGAGAATGGAACCTAATGTTATTGAACATAGGTTGGAACATGTGAGAATGGAACCTAGTGTCATTGAACATAGGTTGGAACATGTGAGAATGGAACCTAATGTTATTGAACATAGGTTGGAACATGTGAGAATGGAACCTAGTGTCATTGAACATAGGTTGGAACATGTGAGAATAGAACCTAGTGTTATTGAACATAGGTTGGAACATGTGAGAATGGAACCTAGTGTTATTGAACATAGGTTGGAACATGTGAGAATAGAACCTAGTGTTATTGAACATAGGTTGGAACATGTGAGAATGGAACCTCACTACAACAAAATTGCCTTTTAGCGGCAATTTAGTAGCGGCAATTATTGAACGGCCGTTATAGTTCATTATTGACTTATATTTAGCGGCAATTATTTTAAACTATAATTTTTTTTACCGACTAATAATTTTATATCAAGTATATCTATTTTGAGTCCAATACAATTCTAATCCTAACTCTAACTCTAACTCTAACTCTAACCCTAACCCTAACCCTAACCCTAACCCTAACCCAAACCCAAACCCAAACCCACTCCGTTCAAAACCCTCGATCGACCCGTTCTCTCCCTCTCCTCTCCCCAATCCGAGCTCGAGCTCTCCCCCTCCTCACGAGCGCGAGCCCTCGGCCTCCTCCTCCACGAGCACGGTGGCGGCGGTGGCGGGGAGGAGCGGCGGCGGCGGCGGCGGAGGTCCTCTGCTGCTTCTTCTTCGTTCCCGTCGCATTCGCCTCGCGATTTCCTCTTCTTCTTCGTTATCTCGATCCATTCGCTCTGATTTGGAGCTACAGCGAGTAATTCTCCCACTTCTTCTTCCGTTTCCGGGATTTTTTGCAAATTTTTTTGAGTTTTTTTTATCCACTTTTGGGAATCTCATGTTTGAGGTCTCAGTTGTTGTTGATTTGAAATTTTTAGGTTGAAATGTGCTTTGTTACCTCTCAACTACGCGTGATTTGGGAATTAGGGTTATTGGATGAAGTATTATGCTGGATGAAGAATTAGGGTTATTGGGAATTAGGGTTTTTTTATTATTTTACCTTTTGTCTTTTTAATGTATAAGTTTAGCAACAGTTGACATCTTAAGCAATTTCCAATGGATTGAAGCAGACAAACTAGCTGCAAGTTACTCGTTTGACTCAGTTGCCTTTGCTGTTGTTGCTATACATATCGGTTATTGAAACTGTTTGCCATACTTAGATGGTGCTAAAGCATTTAATTATTGCTTTTCAATTTTAAAAGCAAGTTTAGAACACAATTTGGCACTAAAAAAAAAGTGGGATTGTGAGTAATCCAGTTGACGTGGCAATCATATTGTACCACAAGGTATGCAATCCCTAGGATTGGCATGAGAATCATTGCAGAAACCAGTCTCAGCTTGTTGTTTTGCAACTGAAAAAATGGAAGGATTATAAATGTCAATTGAAATCTGAGTATTATCTCAAATACAAAAATGTTGACGATCTATTGGAAAATAGACCGGAGCGTGTACCGAGGGATCAATGGACTACCCTTGTTTCTTTCTGGAATTCAAAAAAAGTAAAGGTATAAGAAACTTATATCCTTTCTCATTGAAATTAATATCGCCTTTTCATAACCATTTGCTATAATACTAGAAACGAAGTGAAAAAAATCGAGAAAATCGTGAAAAACAGAAGATGCCTCACACTGCAGGATCCAAAAGCTTTGCGCGGTTGACGGCTGAGAAGGTATTATACTATACTTTTTTTTATTGTAAAATATTAAATATTCTAAAATTATTTTGGGATAATTTATTATTTTGTTTAATGTTTAGACTAAAGATGGAGTGGAACCATCACGAGCACACATATTTATAGAAACTCATAAGCCGCGTAAAGATGGAAGGCCAATTGATAATGAGTCGTGTGGAAAAGTTGTAAGTTTTCTTAATTATCAAAATTTACAGCATTAAGTAGGAGATGTATGAAAATTTTACAATCTTAAAAACAAAGAAAAGGTTTGTAACATGTATAAAAGAGGATGATGATCATGAAATTGTAGTCGTAGGCATATGCAATATGGATGAGATGAGATGAGATGAGATTCGTTCGTTCGTTCGTTCTTTTCCATATACAACCAGTGAATCTACAGTATTAAGTAGGAGAATATAATATGTGTTGTAATGTATGTACGCTTCTTTAGTTTGAAGTTACCAGTGTTATACATACATTTATGTGAATAATAATTGTATAGAGTCTCTCTGGATTATCGGTTAAAGCAGTGATGTTATGTAACAGCATGCGTGGGTCCTTCAAATTTAAGTAATTAGAGGGTGTTGTAGCGCAATTTTACAGCATTTTAGTAACTCTCTATTTGATCCAGGTATTTATTTTCCTATATTAATATTGTTCAATTTTTAGCTCATAACCGAAATTGCTAAAGTCAAAGAGAGCTAGCAATAATAGAAGTAGATTAGTACAATTATTAGGCTTTTTTTTTTCCTATTGGTTTGTACGAAATAATACATATATAACAAAACTGCTACATATATAATTAGCGAGTGATAGTACAGGACAAACAAACAGCAAACTGTTAGATTTTAATTAATTTTTATATTTAATTTGTAGTTATTGTATTAATGCTACAGAGCGCTCATTTCTAGCACGAGATAGATTTGTCATTCAGAGAAGTAAATAGGATTAAGCGACTGATTTTGTTGGACTGTATAGGGCCTATTAATATCCGCGATTTGTGTAAATCTCTCGATGATATAATTTTTTACTGTCTAAATTTTACTCTTTTCTATTTTTCGAGGTAGGTATATACACAAAACTTGTTTAACTATTACGCTTGCAATTTATGTGCAATACACAGATATATATGAATTCGGTGATAAGTGAAAAGTGAAAGCGACCAATTAGGCAACTTCAATGCACGTAGGGCCTAGTATTTATCTATATGAAAAGGATGTATAATGTTTGATTTATTACTTAGATAAGATTAATTGATCCCTCTATTCACAATAAATTAACAGGGGTAGTTTCAACCACTCAGTTACTAATTAAAGATATCAGATTTTGATATGTATTGTTCTTAACCAGGACCTAATAGGCAAGTGACAAACATATAGCTAAGCTTACAACTTTTCTCAATGCTATATGTAGTGTGCCCCTTGTCTTGGCACTTTATTTTGAAGTGTCCTGTTGGTAAGGGCAAAAATTCTCACAACTTGCTCCTTCTGCAACCTCATATGACTATGTTGTTAGTCTCTTAATTATCAAATTTCTTTTAAAGTTGTAACTCTAGAGCCCTTATTGATTTATTAACTAACCATATGCTAAGACTTTCTATATTATAATGTGCAGAATTTGATGATGGAAAAGATCGAAAAGCTACCAAACTTAATTGAACATAATGATAAAGGGCATGTCGCTTGGGAAGGTGATATATACTCCCAAGTAATTGGGGAGGAGAGGCATGGACAAGTGCGTGGATTAGGACTTGGTCCGACGCCCACTAGCTTGTGGGCTCCGGGTTCCTTATATCAATCAGCTTCGAAGGATTTTGAGAAAATAAAAGAGCTGGAGAAAGAAATTAAGCAGATGGAGCAACATCATGTGAAGGAGATGAAGATTATGAAAGAAAATCAAGCACGTTTAGAGGCTGAAGTCGCAATGATGAGGTCAATTATAAGTAGAAGATTTCCTGAAGATACGGTATCTTGTTGTTCTCGATCCCAAGGAAAGGTAAAAGAGTTTTATTTATTGAAGTTTTTTGTTATGTAGTTGTAGGCCATTTTTGAGCTACTAAATTACTTATAACAGTGTGCTTGGCAATACTGGAAGCAAATTATTTTAAATCATTAAAATACTTTCTTGTTATCTTAACCGATTATGTTTTATTCTCATGATGTTCATGAAATAGGTTTCTGATGCTTCTAGTTCTTATCATGATATGGATGTACAAATTACTCACTGTTCTGGTTCTTTCCATACATCTTGATCTACCCATTCAGGTAATTTTCTTTTTTACAACTTTTATATAGATTTTTTTAATTTGAATCAATCTCTATTTCAACTTTTATATAGCTTTTCCAATGCTAGATGAAAAATCAGAACGTATATCATTATAATTACATCACGTGTAACTATTGTTCACTTAATAATGTGAAACCTAATTAAGGTGTTCTTAGACGTTTGCATTAGAACTAAATGCCAATGACATTTTTAATTTCTTATCATTCTCTTCTACTCTGCCACTGTTATTTATTTTGCCCAAGATTTGATACAATCTCAAGTTGAAATATATTGGCTCACTTGCTCCAGAACTTATCATTATGATTGTTTAGATTGCTGAGGGCGGTAAAGGAACATTATGATTGTTTAGATTGAATAAAAGCCTGATATGAAAATATGAGATAATGTAAGGTGATTTGTAATTAGCCAACAATGCTTTCCAATGAATAAATTTGACAAATCTTTTATGTTTTGCTTTTAAAAGAAAAGATTTTTTGCTCTGATATAGCATATGTGCATTAGTGCTATAGAAGGAATATACTAGTGTGAGAATTTCCATTGGATAATGTATCATCTTGGTATCCTTGTCCCTTTTTTGTGCTGCTCCTTTATAGCAACTTGATATTGATATGGATTGGTTCTCATGACATGTGGAAAGTAGATGTTTTGTTAAATGTTTCTGAAATATATGACTCTTTATGTTGAGCTGCATATGATTTGGAGTTGAAATTTAACTTTACAATCCATGGGATTTTATTTTCGGATATTTGTTTGTATTTTAAGACAATAAATGACAATGTTATGTCGACCCAGCTTTTGTATCTTGCAGTACTTTTTGTAAGCACTTCGTGGAGCAACTTTTGTAAATCAAAAAAAAGATTAAGAGCTCACATTTACTCGCGAGTGAATCAGCCCTAACACTAGTTCTACTTAAAGCATGGCATTGTAGTGATATTTAAGTTTATTTTCCTTACACCTATATTGCTTATTTGTACTAATTGCAAAAATTTTATTTTGGAAACAGATTCTTTGGGGCTTCGCATCGATCTGGACAAACTTTCGAAATGGAACAACGAGTTTTAAGCATTTATAATTTGGGTTTTTTTTTTGATATTATAGGTGTTTGGTGTCATTTAGAATTTGTTATTTTCTAGTTAAATTTTGAACAAGTATTTTGTTGTTAGAACTCATATCCGAAATTTAATTTGAACATTGAGATTGTAATTTGAGAGTGAAGACTATTTGTTATACAAATTATTAATGTTCTTTGGTTATTACTATTTTTTAATATTTCAATTCATTGGAGTATTTAGTTGTGGATCAAGTATTTTAATATTAATCGTAATTGCCGCTATAAGTTTTATTTAGCAATCATTTAGTATATTTTTTGTGGCAATTATAATTAATTATAGCGGCATTTATAATAGTTGCTATTGTATAATATTTAGCGGCATTTATTTGGACTTTTACCAACCGCCGGAACAAATGCCACAATAACTTTTACCGACCCTACCAATAGCGGCAATTGTTACAATTGCCACGAAACTATTTAGCGGCAATTATAATTGCCGCTAATTTAAAAAATAATCGCCGCTAAAACTCAAATTTGTTGTAGTGCCTAGTGTTATTGAACATAGGTTGGAACATGTGAGAATAGAACCTAGTGTTATTGAACATAGATTGGAACATGTGAGAATGAAACCTAGTGTTATTGAACATTGGTTGGACATGAGATTGGAACCTAATGTTATTGAACATAGGTTGGAACATGTGAGAATAGAACCTAGTGTTATTGAACATAGGTTGGAACATGTGAGAATGAAACCTAGTGTTATTGAACATAGGTTGGAACATGTGAGAATAGAACCTAGTGTTATTGAACATAGGTTGGAACATGTGAGAATGGAACCTAGTGTTATTAAACATACGTTGGAACATGTGAGAATAGAACCTAGTGTTATTGAACATAGGTTGGAACATGTGAGAATGGAACCTAGTGTTATTGAACATAGGTTGGACATGAGATTGGAACCTAATGTTATTGAACATAGGTTGGAACATGTGAGAATGGAACCTAGTGTCATTGAACATAGGTTGGACATGAGATTGGAACCTAATGTTATTGAACATAGGTTGGAACATGTGAGAATGGAACCTAGTGTTATTGAACATAGGTTGGACATGAGAATGGAACCTAGTGTTATTGAACATAGGTTGGACATGAGATTGGAACCTAGCGTCATGGAACCTAGGTTGAGAATGTAAAGTAAACCTAGTGTCATTGAACATAGGTGAGACTTAGTGACTTGAACCTAAGGTCATGAGACTTAGGTTGGCAAGTGTAAAATGTGAAACGGGATGTGCGACGAGGTTGCTATCCCGGGTATGCGACGAGTTCGCTACCTATGCCATGAGTTGGCGGTGTTGAAACGGGATGTGCGACGATTTTGCTATCCCGAGTATGCGTCGAGTTCGCTACCTATGCCATGAGTTGGCGATGTTGAAACGGGATGTGCGACGATTTTGCTATCCCGGGTAGGCGACGATTCGCTACCATGCCATGAGTTGGCGGTGTTGACACGGGATGTGCGACGATTTTGCTATCCCGGGTATGCGACGAGTTCGCTACCTATGCCATGAGTTGGCGGTGTTGACACGGGATGTGCGACGAGGTTGCTATCCCGGGTATGCGACGAGTTCGCTACCTATGCCATGAGTTGGCGGTGTTGAGATGGGGTATGCGACGAGTTCACTATCCCGGATATGCGACGAGTTCGCTACCCGAACACGGAGGTGAAGATTTCACTCCTAGGATGTTGGAACCATTATGGTGAGACGGCGATTCCGAAACCATAAGTATTTGACAAGTAGTTGAACTTAGTCAATGTGAAATATAGGATGAACCTAGGAGAGAATAAAAGTTAACATTTTATTTGGTTGTATCCTTTATGTTTATTTACAAGCATGTAAATATTTCTTGCATAGTTATTTGTGATCTAACTTATGCATATGGTGTTTCTTTGTACCTGGTGGGTCGAGCTTCTCTCTTGGGTGGCCTTACCCACTGGGAACTATTTTATATAGTTCTCATCCCACTGTTTTTCAGGTCCTCACGTGAGCGGCGCGGCGGCGCGGAGGAAGGGCGTAACTCAGTAGTTAGCGTCCTACCATTGTGACCAGAATAGAAGTACCATCTACTGCGTAGTTTAGGGGTATTCGAATGACATGAAATGTAATGATAACTTGATTGTATTTGGAAAGAGAGAACAAAGACAAAAAAATATAATATGTGGTTGTATTGCGAATGCTTGTAATAGCGTAGTAGTTTATGATGCTTTCCTTATGCAATCTTTGTATGAATTCTGTTCCTATTTGGAACCTCTTGAATTACACTGGTTGTGACGCCTTGGACGTACAGGGGAAACTCTGTCCGTTCGGCGGATCTGGGTCATGCGCCCGTGCGTTTTGTCCTTCCACCTACTTTGTGCTAAGGCACGGCGGGGCGTGACAGGGACCCATCGCCGTTGTGCTGGCTAACGGCGAAAAGCTAGCACTCGGCTCGTATTTCCTCTCCTTCCTCTACAGAGAGATTTTCGAGTCGATCAAGCTCCGCCGTCGAAGAACGGCGTGGTGATCAGCTCCAGCTGCGGTGTTCTGTGGTTTTTGCAACTTTGTCTGCAGCTCTACTTTCCAGTCCTGTGCTGAACCCCCCTGTCCAGGATTCGGCTCCTAATTTTGATACTTACGGACTGGCCCTCGGCTGCCCAGAGTCCCTTACTTCAGGCCAGCCTGTTAATTTTTCAACTTACTTCCGGATCTTCTACGCCAAAGACCACCGACATTTTATCAACTGGTCCCCTTTTGGAGAGCGATTGACCAGTCCGATCTGATTCAATGCTCGGTTCTAGGTCGTCCAAGATCAGAGGGCTTCTTTCAATGCCCGCAAGCACTCTGAGATTTGGTATTCCTTTTTGGCCCCGCGAGATCTTCACGTCGGCTTGAAGACTTGCTCCAAGTTGATACCGAGCACGGAGGTCTATTTTCCTCACTACGTGGCGCGTCAATTTGGATTAGTCTAAGCGCTCCCGGCTCCATCCAAATTCTTTACATTTAATACTGCCCGCAGTCGTCCTCCTACGAAAGGGGCAGCCGAAAGAGATCAGCTTTCGGCTATGGAGAACCGCCTTAAATATTTTTTCGACCTTGCGGGTTTTCAGCCAAATCACATAGGATTAACCGATCTTCATTTTCGGAGTTCCTGGGAAGGCTTCTGTGAGGGT
Organism: Puya raimondii; assembly: GCA_016920855.1. Lineage (NCBI taxonomy): Eukaryota > Viridiplantae > Streptophyta > Magnoliopsida > Poales > Bromeliaceae > Puya > Puya raimondii. The sequence continues at coordinate 50,547,974 of JABWPP010000049.1, forward strand.
ATTTTTGCCAAGACCCTGTCACACTGCCTCCGCGGCATCCTCCACACGGAAGGTATTTTTATCTTTTTTCGGTTCTCTTTTTCTTCTTTTATTTAATTTTTTTTGTTTGCTTTAGCCGGCACTTCCACGGGCAAAGAAACCGCGCCCAACTCCCCGGAGCAAGAAAATTCAGGCAAGAATTCTGACAAGGAGCCAGCAGTCTCGCCTCGCCCCTCAGCGGTATATCTCGCTTCTCATGGTGCATCTGCTTTTGTTGTTCTTTCAGCTTTTTTTTTCTGTTCTTTTCAGCCGCTACATGTTCCTGATCCATCGACCAAGCTGCCGAAGAAACAGCCGATCGAATCCGCTTCCCCAGCTCCTTCGTCGCAGCAAAAATGGCAAAAATCGATCGGGAGTAAAGTTCGCCTCAACCTGCCCTATTTCAGCCGAGGACGCACCGCCTATGGAGGAACCGACTGCTGGTGCAATACCTTCGGCTCAAACTCATGTTACGACCGAGGAGGGATCAGAACCAGTCCCGACAGGGACCCCTCTCGAGCTTGGTCCCTGCTGAAGGAGGCCTGCAGCAGGTTCAATTATTGGCCGAGGTAAGTCCTCAGCCTATCTTGATTGATTCCCCTTCTCCTTCTCGCTCCTCAACCGGATCACCCATATTATCCCCACTGCACGAAATGTCGATCGAGCAGCTAAAGGAGACGACCTCTGGCAAGGCTCCGACAAAGACCTCACGTGCTAAGTTCGCCTCAGCGCTTAAGAAGGCACTTCTTCGCCGTGATAGGCGAGCTCGCTGAGAAGCTCGCTAGGAAAAAATAAGAGGAAGAGAGAAAACGGAAAGAAGAAGAAAGGAAGAAGGAGATGGAGAAGAAGGACCAAGATGAAGAAAAGAAGAAGAAAGGAGAGGAAGAAAAGAAAAAAAAAGAAACCGGGATGAGAGAGAGGAGCGGTCCAGCTTCCCCTGGTGAACCTCCAATCGAAACGTCGACTTCACTTGTTGCACCAACACCTGGAGACCCTACATCTGTTGGCGGGTCGGCGGATGTTCTGACAATCTCCATTCAAGAGCTGGCCGCTTCGAGCCCTAAATCTAATGAAGAAGAGGACCTTCCCATCGCCATGTCAGTTGATACCAAAAGAAAGTTGCTATAGTTGTACAGCAGTGTTTTTCCTACTTTAGCTCGAAGTCTTGTTCAATTCGATCGGCTTGGGGCTCTTCTCATCGACCTCATGGATCAACCCGACTTATCCCCTTCGGGTCGATGTTTCGCGGAGGCGTTGTCTGCCCGCCTCTCTCCTTTCTTGACTCGGCAACGAACACTCTCTGCCGAGTATGCCACCCTGGATGCTCATTTTTCGTTAGTCGGCTCTTGCAAGACGAAGGCCACCGAGTTGGCGGTTTCTCTAACCAACTGCAGCAAACGGGGCGACACATTAAGAGACCAAGAGTCGGCTCTTCGGCAGAGGATTGTCTATCTTAAGGAAGAACTTGCCGAAGCAGAGAGCACTCTGGCTCGCACGTCACTGACTCTCTCCAGCGCAGTATCAAGCTAAGAAAAATGAACGGGCGGCAGTCCCTGATCAACTCTACCACCTCTACAAGCTTCATCCGACGATGAGCGAAGGAAGCGCGCTGCTGACCAAGTTCAGGTGAATTTGGAAGCCAAATGGAATCAACTTAAGGATTTATTGTCAGTCTTTCGGCTCTTAAGCACCTCTTAAGCATCGGCTGTAATATATTTTGACATTAAATTTTTTTTGTTTTATAATGATATCTTATTCATTTTTTCAAACCGAAGGGTAATACTCCCTCAAGTACTTTCCATTAATCGGCTTGTTATTTTTCGATCCTTCCAAAGTTTTTAGAAAATATGCATTGCCTCTGGCAACTTCGCATACTTGGAATGGTCCTTCCCAATTTGGGGGACCATTTTTCGTATAGTCGGCCTTTTCGGTCGATCGGCAATACTAATTTTAGTACTAAGTCTCTGACTTTAAAAGATTTAGCCATGACGCTTTTGTTGTACGCGTTGCTTACTCGGCTCTGATAGGCTTTCAAATTATTGAATGCCAGCAACCGAGTTTCGTCGACCTCGTCTAAATTTTCGTACATCGAGAGTTCATATTCTCTAGGCGTCAATCCTTTCTGTCCCTCGACTCTTAAGGAGAGGACCATTACTTCGGCCGGCAATACGGCCTCGTGACCATAGACCAATCGAAAAGGCGTGACCCCTGTCGCTGTCTTGACGGTCGTTCGGCATACCCACAATACCTCTGAAAGTTTCTCGTTTCACTTTCTCGGATGTTTTTCGATGTGCCGCTTCATCAGGTTTATGATAACCTTATTTACCGCTTCGGCCTGTTTATTGGCCTGTGCGTAATAAGGCAATGAAGGTAGCAACTTGATCTGCCTCGACTCCAAGAATCTCGAGAATTGCTCCCCTGTGAACATCGTTCCCTGATCGATTGTGATCGTTTCGAAAACCCCGAAGCGATGGATGAGGGAGTGTTCCACAAATTCTATAATATCCTTTTGAGTGGCCATTCTCATAGGTTTCACTTCTACCTACTTGGTGAAATAATCTACGTCCACTATTAGAAACTTGTGCCCAGTCGATGAGTTCAGTTGAATCTCTCCAATCAAGTCTATAGCCTAGCCACGGAGTGGCCAAGGTTTGATAATTGCGTGCATCTCAGAGGCCGGTACTCTTTGTACTGGGCTGTGGAATTGGCATTCCTAACACCCTCTGGCATACCTTATGCAGTCTTCGTGTATGGATGGCCAATAGTATCCCAGATGCCAAATTGTCCACCTCAATCTTTTTCCGGCCAAGTGTGCCCCACACAATCCGTCATGGACTTCACCCATGACTATCAAGGCTTCGTTGGCTCCAAAATATTTCAGGAGCACTTTTTCGGCTGTTCATTTATAAAGTTGTCTGTTTAGCAGACAATAGTTGAGCGCTTTCTTTCGTAGCTGACAACTGGCCTGTCTACTTGGATAAGTGAGAAACTCAACTAGAGGCGTTCTCCAATCATTCTCCACCCCGACAGGGGCAATCATCATCTGTTCTCGCGTGTAAACCGATGGTAACAATCTTCTTCCAACCTCGACTTGGCCCATCTCTCTCAGCTCCTTATATCCGGAAGCCGATTGAGCCAACTCATTTGCTTGCTCATTTTTTTTCTCTTGATAAGTGTATGAATTCCACTTCTCCGAATCTGCTAAGTAACTCTACCGTCTTATTTAAGTATTTCTGCAGATTAGGACTCTCGCATCGGTATTGCCTGACCACTTGTTTAATCACTAACTGTGAGTCACCGATGACCACTGTAGATCGCGCTCCTAATTCTGCTAAAATCTCGAGGCTAATTTTTAAGGCCTCGTATTCGGCTTGATTATTTGAGCAGTCGAAGTCTAGTTCGAAAGAAAACTGAGAGGTTTTGCCCTCAGGTGATCGTATGACTATTCCAGCTCCAGCTGAGTCGGTTGTCCTGGACCAATCACAATAAAGCGTTCAAGGCTGAAGACCAACCAGGTTTTGTCTCGACTCTTCGATTTCGACGCACGGGTGATTGTCCAAAAAGTCGGCTATCACCTGGCCTTTAACAGCCTTCGTCGGAACGTAGTTGTGAGAGAATTTGGACAAACCTAACATCCAGCATCCTATCCTTCCCCTTAAAACCGGTTTTGACAGTATATATTCTATAAGGTCCGTCTTGCAAACAACCGACACTTTCACAAGTAGAATATAATTCTTAGCTTGGTACAGGTATAATACAATGCCAAGCATAGTTTTTTCATTGCCGAATAGCGTCGTTCGGCATCTAGCAAATGTCGGCTGAAATAATAAATTACTTGTTCTTCTTTTAAATCGCTCTCCTGAACTAGCAGGCACCCCAAGTTTTCTTCCTCAGCCGAGATATACAGTTTTATCGGCCGTCCCCGTCGAGGAGGAATAAGTATCGGGGGGTTCACTAAATATTTTTTAATATTCTCAAAGGCCTCCTGGTGCTCTTCCGTCTATAAAAATTTCTCTTGATTCTTCAGCCGAAGCAATGGAGTAAATACTCCAATCCTACCGGCTAGGTCTGATATGAATCACCTTAAATAGTTTATTTTTTTCAGTAAGCTTTGAAACTCTTTTGGGCGGCGGTAACTCAATAATCGCCTTTGCCTTATTTTTATCTATCTTGATCCCTTTTTGATAAACTAAGAAATCGAGAAAATTTTCAGCCAATACTCCGAACGCTCATTTCAGAGGATTTATTTTTAGGTTGTATTTCCTCATGCGTCCGAAGGCTAATTCCAGATCCGTCCAGTGATCGACCTGATACTTGAATTTTACAACGATATCGTCGATGTAAACTTCTAACATTTTGCCAATTAGATCATGAAAGCTAAAATTCATTACAATGGTAAGTGGCCCCGGGGTTCTTTAAACCGAAGGGCGTCACTATCCATTCAAAAGTCCCAATGGACCCTGGGCACCTGAAAGCCATTTTCGGTACGTCTTCTTTGGCAATAAAAATCTGATTGTAGCCAGGATGACCGTCCATAAAGGATAAGATTTTATGGCTGGCTGCAGCGTCCACTAGTATGTCATCTATGGGCAGGGGTATTCGTCTTTAGGTATAACCGTATTCAAATTCCTAAAGTCAATACAAACTCTAAGTTTGTCATTTTTCTTTTATACTATAACAATATTAGACACCCAATCGATAAAACGAGCTGCTCTAATAAATTCGGCTCTCAAAAGGTTTTCGATTTTATTTTTTATTTGCATTATAATACTCGGCTCAAACCTACGAGCCGACTGTTTATAAGGCCTAAATCCTTTTTTTACAGGGAGCCTATACTCTACGATCTTTCGGCTTAGTCCTGACATTTCTTCGTAACTCCAGGCGAAGCAGTCTTTATATTTTCTTAGCAACTCGATTAGCGCCTCCTGTTGCTGTGCCGAAACTCTCGCGCTAATGAAGATTCGCCGTTTGTTGTCGCCCGACCCCATATTTACTTCGATCAGGGGATCTTGAGTTGCCAGCCTCTTCCCACTGATCTTGATCGGTGATTCTTCCATGAAGTCTGTTTTGGCCTGGATTCCCGAGTCTGATCCTCGTTCTTTACTTGGCTCGTTGGCCCTGTCGGCCGATGCCGTTGTTTCATTGGGCTTGTCTTTCTTGGCCTCAATAGCTGAATCTTCTTCAGGTCGCCTCTTTTTCGTACCATTGGTCCACTGAGCCGAATCATTTTTTCCATCATCAGCCTTTTGAGCCGAATCCTTCTTCTTACCATCGGCCCCTTGAGCCGAGCAAATAGCGTCGGATTTCCTATCGGTCGCAACGGTCGACCCCTTGAAGTAGCCGACTTCTTTGGTCGGCGTTTTATGCCGAAGCTCGTTTAGAGCCTCGGCTCTTAACTTTTGATGTTCCATTTTAACCAAACTGGCGACTCTTCGGTGGCCGCCAGTGCCTCTGCCTCCTTGAGGAGTACCAGTTGCACTCCTTCCTCGGTGATCCGGACGAATGAGTGTTACGAATTTCATATTGGCATATTTCGTGATTTGAGTCGGAGTCTTGAAGGGTTCGGTTCGTGTTGTCGATGGTTGAAGAATACGAGAATATGTATCTGAAAGGTTATATCACGATGCTCAGGTATGGTTTAGACGTTTTCATGATGATTCATGAGGATTTATGGCATTAGGATCATATAAGTGATAACTAGTGGATTAGAAGTGATTTTTGGAACTTATGATTCATCTATAACAATATTTTATATTGAGTTCCGGTACTAGATTTTAGTTCCTCAAAACCGGGTTGAAAAACTGGATGTTTTATTGTAGCACTCTGAATTTCGGTGCGTTGTATCGAACTTTACTAAATTTGATAAAGGTCGATGGAAGTCGATTATGGCTAGTGTGAAATTGGGTTCCGAAGGTTTCGGAACACTGTGGGTGCGAGTGGAAACCCGAAAATCGAAAAATATTGAGAAAAGGACCAACCGGAGCAAAACTGCTCACGGGGTCCGGACCCTGGAAGCTGGGGTCCGGACAATGAAGTCCGCGGGCAGCTGCGGTCCGGACCCGGGCAGCCACGGTCCGGACCCGAGCCGATTTTCGAAATGGGGTGCGTACGGGTTCCGGACCCGGTACCTGAGGTCCGGACCCGGCCTGCGCACTGGCCAGTTATCAGTGCGGGGTCCGGACCCCATTTGCAAGGTCCGGACCCGGCTGAGGCAGAATGCCCAGTGAGGGGTATTTTGGTAATTTCGTGGGGGATGGGCTATGTATAGAGGGCTAGAGTCCCTCTCCTCATTACTCCTATATTTTTCCTCTCATTCCCTCTCCCTCTCCCTCACTTTCTCTCTCTAGAGATCTCTCCAAGGCTTGGAGAAGTGAAGGATTTGATCTTGGAAAAAGCTTCTAAGGTGGATTTGGAGCTTCTTGGTGCAAGAAGAAGCTTGGGAGCTAGGGCTTTGAGGTGAGTTCTTGTGATTTAGGGTTTGAACCTAGGATTTAATCCTTTGAAATGAGGTTTTTGGAAACCCTAAGCAATCTAAACCACAAATGGTGGGAGATTGGCCATGAAATCTAGGGTTTGGCTTGCATGCATGCAAACCCTAGGTAGATTTGGGGCTTTTGCAATGAGAGGTTCTAAAAATATTTGGACCTTCGGGAATTGCAATTGAGGCATAGGAAATCATGTTAGAACACTTGATTTCACATGTTGAGTTGAATTTAGGGTTCGTAATGAGTAACGAACCGTTTTCTTGTAGAAGCTTGGGTTGAAGCAAGAACTCAAAGCTTGGACACTTAGGAGCTTGAAGAATACAAGAATTTGGAAGCTCTTGAGGTGGGTTTGTGTTTACCGAAGTGATTAGGTCACTTCCATGTCTAGGGTAAATATCCATTTAAAGATAAAATGGTATGTGTTGTGAACCCTAGAATTTGCATGTTGGCAAAAATAAAAATCATGATAGGATGAACAATGAGATCCTATTGCATGATGTATATTTCAAGTATAATTCAAATATTAATACTTGTTGCATGGTTGCATGTGTGGTTAAACCTAGTGTTATTGAACATAGGTTGGACATGAGGTTAAACCTAGTGTTATTGAACATAGGTTGGACATGAGGATTGAAACCTAGTGTTATTGAACATAGGTTGGAACATGTGAGATTGAAACCTAGTGTCATTGAACATAGGTTTGACATGAGATTGGAACCTAGGTTGATAATGGGAAAGTAAGCCTAGTGTTATTGAACATAGGCGAGACTTAATGACTTGAACCTAAGGTCATGAGACTTAGGTTGGCAAGTGAAAAATGTGAACAACGGGATGTGCGACGATTTTGCTATCCCGGGTAGGCGACGATTTCGCTACCACGCCATGAGTTGGCAGTATTGAGCGGGATGTGCGACGATTTTGCTATCCCGGGTAGGCGACGATTTCGCTACCATGCCACGAGTTGGCAGTATCGACACGGGATGTGCGACGAGTTTGCTATCCCGGGTAGGCGACGATTTCGCTACCACGCCTTGAATTGGCGGTGTCGAGAGGGGATGTGCGACGAGGTTGCTATCCCGGATATGCGACGAGTTCGCTATCCATGCCATGTAATGGCGGTGTTGAGACGGGGTAGGCGACGATTTTGCTATCCCGAGTATGCGACGAGTTCGCTACTCGAACTAGGAGGTAACGAGTTCACTCCTTGGATGTTGGAACAATTATGGTGAGACGGTGATTCCGAAACCATAAGTAAATGACAAGTAAATGAACTTAGTCAATGTGAGACATAGGATGAACCTAGGAGAGAATGATAAATTATATTTTATTTGGTTGCATCCTTTATGTTTATTTACAAGCATGTAAATAATTGTTGCATAGTTATATGTGATCTAACTTATGCATATGGTGTTTCTTTGGACCTGGTGGGTCGAGCTTCTCTCTTGGGTGGCCTTACCCACTGGGAACTATGTTTATAGTTCTCACCCCACGTTTTTCAGGTCCTTCCGCGTGTGAGGCGGCGGAGCGAGGCAAGGGTTTAGCTCTCTAGATAGCGGCCCTTCCATTTTTGGACACATAGAGTGTACCCCTAGCTTTGGACTATGACAACATAGGGGATTTTCATTATATGTATGAAACTTGTATATTCCATAATTTTGGAACATAATGTATAGAACTTCTTTATGTTGATGCTTTCCTTGTGCAACTCTTGTACTCCGTTCCTAATTGGAACATTGTGGATAAGCTTGTGTTGTGACGCCTTGGGCGGATAGAAAGGACTCTATCCGTTCGGCGGGTCTGGTGCATGCGCCCGTGCGGTTATCCTTTCCACCTAGTTGGTGTTTAAGGCCCGGCGGGGCGTGACAGACTGAGGTGGTATCAGAGCGTAGAAACGGTCTAGGTTGACCTAAGAACCCTAGGATGGAAAAGACCCTAGGAGTGTAGGCTCGTGAGTGACGAGATCTCTGATTATGGCGAAAGATAAGAGATTGGGTTATGTCCTTATACCTCTAGTTGAAAATAGAGGTAGATTCGAGGTGTGTCTTATTCTTCACCAAGTGTGTTCGTGTTGGCGGCCGACAACATGAAACCAAGTGAGGGGAATAAGGACCCTCGTGTGACTTTCGCCTAGATTGGGTTCACGGTTATTTTCGTGAAGTATAGTGTTGCGAATGACTTTGAAGGTCATGAAATGACCAAAGTCGTTGTGTTTTCAGGAGAAAATGGTACGTGGACGGCCTCCTACGAGGGCTGGGCTCGGAGGATCGAGCGCGGCTCCCGAACAACTCGGGGAGGACGAGAACTCGGGTCTTCGTGATCAGTTGACCGAGTTGATGGGCGTGGTTCGGCGACAGGCCGAAGCCATGCAACGATAGGAGGAACAAATTAAAAAGCTCCAAGACGAGATGGCGCAGCAAGCGGCTGCGGTTAGGGAGGAGAGAACGGGAGTACCTCCGGCCTCTGCTTCGGCACCGGCCGAGGAGGTGACACCGGCGCCGGCTGTGGCGCCACCGGCATCACCGATTGTAGCCGGTGGGTCTAGTACCCCTATACCCGATTCCGAGATGGAGGACGCGGAACGAGAGCGCGCGCTTGCGGCTCTCATGAGGTTCAAGAAGTTCAACCCGCCTATCTTCAACGGGGAGAACGTGGATCCATGGGATGTAGAGACATGGATCGATGCCATGGAGACACTCTTCGAGGATCTATATACCTTGGAGAGGGACAAAGTGCATCTCGCTGCTCATTGTTTAGAGCGATCGGCGAAGGTGTGGTGGAAGGGAGTCTGGCGTGATCGACTCCCTAGCCTTCCGCCACCGACGTGGGAGGAGTTTCGGGGTATGGTATTTGCCGCCTACTTCCCCGATAGCAAGAAAAGAAAACTTCAAGAAAGGTTTCGTAAGTTGAAGCAAGGGAACCGCACCGTGCGTGAGTACGAGAGGGAGTTCTCGTACATCATCAATTGCGTGCCGCACGTTGTCCGCGGAGAATTGGACAAGGTCGATTGTTTCGTGCGCGGACTTCGACCGAAAATCTTTCGGGCGGTTCACGCCCTCAAGCTAAAGACCTTTGCGGAGGTCTTGGACCGTGCTCTTTGGGTGGAGCACGGGAATGCATGTGCGCGCGAGGAGCGCGAGTCTTGGGAGAGAGAAAAAGATAAGGAAAAAGGAAAGAAATGACCGGCGAGTGGCTCGGGTGGGCAGTCTAGCTCTAGGCGGCCCCCGAAGCACTCGCAGTCGCAGAATCAGACCCGAGGGTTCCGACGGAATCGACCCTCGACCCAGTGCCCGATTTGTAGCGGCCCCCACCACCCTCAGCATTGTGACTATCGTGAGGGCCGGTGCTACAAGTGCGGACAGCAAGGGCATATGAGGTACAACTGCCCGATGGATGATGGTCGAGCACCGTCTTCGGCATCGGCATTTGCACCACCGAGACAGCTTGCGGGCATCCCACCCGTGGCGATGTCGGCAAGCCGTGCACAGCCGCCGAGACCAGTGGAGGGCCAGTGGCCAGCACCCAGTGGACGGGTATTCGCCTCTCTGGTGGAGGAGCCTTCTGCCCAGGATGACGTCGTGGCAGGTATTGTGTTAATTAAAGGCATTCGATGTAGAGCTTTGTTTGATACTGGTGCATCGCATTCATTCATTGCTCGATCATTTGCTATTGCACATGGAGTAGAAATTATAGATGCCACACATGCAAGAACTGTGCAAGTACCTGAACACACCTTTTGCGTGCATCACGCATGTGTAGATTGCCCCGTGAGGGTTGGAAACTGGATCATGCCAGCTGATTTGCTGGTATTAAATCGAATGAATGAATATGATTTGATCCTAGGAATGGATTGGCTCTCGAAGTATCACGCCACTATTGATTGTGAGAGCCGGATAGTGAGGTTTAGAGAACCCGGGCACAAGGAATTTGTGTACCGTGGGTGTAAGAGTTCGCTCTTTGCGTCGATGGTGTCCACGTCGCAAGCAAGGAAGCTTATTGCTAGGGGATGCATTGCCTACTTGGCGACGGTAGTGGATGACCGGAAGGAAGTGTTGGGACTTGAGGACATTTCTATAGTCCAAGAGTTCCCGGATGTATTTCCGACAGAGTTGCCCGGAATGCCACCGGACCGGGAAATAGAATTCGTAATCGATTTGCTCCCGGGTACGGCGCCGATTTCTAAGGCCCCGTACAGGATGGCACCCGCAGAACTGAAGGAATTGAAAGCACAATTGCAAGATTTAATGGACAAGGGTTTCGTAAAGCCAAGTGTGTCACCTTGGGGAGCCCCTGTTTTATTTGTGCGGAAAAAGGACGGTTCGCTGCGGTTATGTGTAGATTTCCGCGGAAGGAGTATCGGTGGACCCTACGAAAGTTGAGGCAATCAAGGATTGGCCTCGCCCGACCAATGTCACGGAGGTGCGAAGCTTTTTGGGTCTTGCGGGATACTATCGGCGGTTCGTGGAGGGATTTTCAAAAATCTCCGGTCCACTAACGCGTCTTACCCGCAAGGGAGCCAAATATGTTTGGAGCGAGGAATGCGACCAAAGCTTTAAGGAGCTAAAGGAAAGGTTGACTTCGGCTCCGGTTCTCGCCTTGCCGAGTCACGCCCCGGGCTAGTTTGAATGCGGAAAACGAGTCAATTTTTTTTTTTGAAAGTCTAGCCCGCGCAGTGAACAGACCCGCCACAAATACAGGCACCTCTATCTACACGGACAGAGTCTCCCCTGTATTTGCACGGCGTACCGACAACATACAACAGGATCACAATCACACTTACATTCACGATAATCCATACAATACATCACAGAGTATATTTCATTCAGCTATTCCTACATGCCTCTAAGCACACCTTAGGCGAAGGATGATGCAATGCACAGTACAACAAACATCCTATTAAAGTTGCTTCCCACTCGAAAGCTTTATTTTCGAATTCTAATATGCATTCAAGAAATCCATGAAAACCTTTTAAAGTTGTTCCCACACGGAGCTTCATTTGAAATCAAGCTACCACGAAGGGTAGACACCCACACGAAGAAATCCGAATAAAAGCGAATAGTACCACGAAGGGTAGACACCCACACGAAGAAATCCAAACAAATGCGAACGGTAGAAACCGAGTCCAAATCTCATGCATAAGGAAAAACATCATCCATACAAGTCATGATTATTCAACATTCATAGAGATCGTCTAAACTGAACCAGTTTGTTTATTTTAAAACTAAAGCAGATAAAGAGATGACCGGGTGAGGATCACTAATGCCGACTAGCTAGCTCGTCCTCACGTCGCACCCCGACCTGGCTCCTCGCCTGAGCCACCTGAAAAACAGGGAGTGAGAAACCAAAACGAGGTTTCCCAGTGGGTATACAACTGAGCCACAGGGGCATGTCGTAACCACTGAGAAACAAAGGAGATATGATAATAATATAATCAGAGATCTACAGTAGCTATGTCAGTATGAAGAGAATAAATGATCAGAACGCTACTGTACAGGAAAAGCTAAGCTGTATATGCATCAATGGAAAGAAAACTCCAAATACCCAATCAGTATCCCACCATATTGGTCCGCAAACCTCAGGTGCATTCGTCACTCCTCCGCACTCCTCCGCATTCGATCCATTCATGCGCCCGCAGGTCGACCTATCCGGATAGTACACCTCTGATCGGTGGCCAAACCGATCGGTGTCATGAATAAATGCCGTGCCGTGACTGGTCATGCAATATGCTCAATAACAACTCGGCAAGAAGCCGATACCTGGCCGAAGCCACAGGCGAAAGGAACGCCTCATCCTGATCAAACGGATCAAATCGAAGTCGGCAAGAAGCCGATACCTGGCCGAAGCCACAGGCGAAAGGAACGCCTCATCCAAATCAAACAGATCAAATCCAAACCGGCAAGAGGCCGGTACCTGGCCGAAGCCACAACAGATCGAAACACACGACAAGAGAGTCGATGTGTTGCCTGGACAAGAAGTCCACAAATCATCAATGCACAATCCTGCTCTACATGTCCATGACCGCAAATATACTATGCAAGTAAGGTAAGTATGAACGAATGCTGTAAAGAAGGAATCGACATGTAGAGCTATATCAAAGAAGGGACAGGGAATAGTGATACCGACTACTCCGTAGGCTCACCCACCTGTCGTACTCGCGTCGAAAGCCTGGACGCGACGTCGATCGACTGAACCTACGATAGGTTCACGAGTCAGAGACATGTCCCAAAGGACTCTACGAATGCATCTCTCACAATCCCCAAAACTCGAGATTCGGTTTCCCGAATCGATCTCAAAACAACACTGGAAGTTCCGAAATCTCACCGGAACGTCCCCGGGACATACGAACAGTCCCGACATATCCCGACTCGATACGTGAGTCGACCGCTGCCCCAAAACACATGCGTTTGGGTGTCTTGGCAGCAAGCACAACATCAAGCGTCGAAACGATCATTCACGGATGATCGTTCCGATTCGGGTTTCCGGAAGTGCCGATTGCGACACCGGAATCCACTACCACTCTCCAGGAGTCTCCGAATACGCGAGACGACTGAGATAACCAGCCAGCAAGGCTCAGCGACAGCCCACAAGGCATGTGAGTCGTGTCGAAAAGTCTACGAGTGGAAAACAACGTTCCGCCGACGAATTTCGTCGGAAAACGCACCGGAAATCGACGTTCGATTTCCGCAAGAGACATCAGACCTTGGACAATTAGTCCACAGGTCACCCGGCACCCACATGCACTGCCCACAGCAGCCACCAAGTCCACAATTGCACATAAGTCCCCAATCATATACGAAATCGCATTATTTTATGTGATTCCGTGGGTTTTATGGCTCGATATCACAAACCGATAACTTCCGAGGTCTGTCGAGTCACGTGCCGCTAGGTTTCGACGTGCTGGGAACCGTGCTCCTGGTTCGGAGTGCAGCGGGTTGCTGTGGGAGGCGTGCAAGCGGCCCGAAAATTAATAAACTACGCGCACTGATATTAGAGCGCATAAATCCCAGCATCCAGGGCAGCATTGACCTCAAAGGAGGTGAGCATGATGATCAGCACTGACAGTAGATTATCATGCTCACATCTGGATGCATCGGGAAAGCCGCGATTCGCCAGAACAAGGCGATGAACCCGCAGCATAGGAAAAACAGCCTATTCTAAGGCTTACCGGGCAGGGGAGCTAGGGCACGGCCGCCGGCGGCACGGCGGTGGGCGCGCCGGCGGGAGGCAGGTGCGGCCGGCCGGGGGAGGTCGCCGCGCACAGTATCCGGCGGCGGGAGGCGGCCGGACGAGCAGGCGAGGATGCCCTAGCCCGGACGCACCAAACAGGTCGAGCCTTGCACCCGACGAGCGGCGGCTCCGGCGGCGGTTCTGTCGGCAGCCGACGGGTGCGGGTCGTACAGGGAGGCCGGGGCTTGGGTTGGCCGACGGCGGAGGGCGGCGGTGGCGGCGCTGGCACAAACCGAGCCCGCTCGGGTCTGGGCTCGGGTCACAAAGGTCCAGCGGCCACGGCGGTGGTCGGAGCTCCCATGGACGGCGGCGGCGGGTTGCCTGAGACCGGAGGAGGGCGGTCGGAGTGGTCCCGGGCGACGGCGGCGTGTGGGGAGCAGATCTACTCCACCTCGGCCTGAACTGCACCAGAGTTGGTGCAGTCAGCCAGCGGCGGCCATGGCGGCGCGCAGGGACGGCGGCGACCTGCCGGCGGCTCGTCGGAGGTTCGGGGGTGCCGCAGGGAGGGAGCCCGAAGGCGTGGTTTCCCTCAGGTTGGTCCCTGGCAGAGATGACAAGGTAGGGGAGAGGTGTGCTGCCGGTGTTGCACCCTCTGCCGGCCGGAAAAAGGGATCGCCGGCGGCGGCAGTCGCGCGCAGGGGGAGGAGCAGGAGGTGGGGATGTCGGCTGGGTGGCTGTGGAGGTGAATGGAGGCTAGGGTTAGGGTTGTGTATAGGAAACCCTAAAATCACCTATATATATAGGTTGGCAAAATCGCAGTTTAGCCCTCCAACACCAAATATTTTTCGTTGAGTCCCTCACAGCAAGTGTATTATACGCGTAAGCACCTCCAGGTCCAGTGTCGTGCAGTTTGGTACATAAAATATAGGGATTTTTCTTGAAATACCAAAGGTGACATTTTAACCCTTCCTCGGAAAACGCGCTATATCTTACGATCCGTCCGTCAGATTTCCGAACGGATCGCGCCAGCGCGATGAGCACTGCCGAGGCATCAAACTCACGATTTTGTTTTGTTCGATTTATTTGCCGCTTTGCAGATCAATAGACCCCTTTACAGTTCATCTTTTTAATTACAATTTGGTCCCTCAGCCACCAAGTAGGCTTTTCTCGGAAACCGTGCGTCAGATCCAAATTCCGTCAGTGCCATCGAGTCCAGAATAATCGGACAGTCGAAAACGAGCTATTGGACCACTATGAACGGAGTCCGAAACATTCTGAAAGCCATCTCTAATCATCGGCCTATCCGAAAAACCAGAGTTACTATTCACTTAAGTGCATCATCAAAATCGCGTAACTCTTCCATTTTAAATCATTTTCTCCCGAAACTTGACGAGTGATCATGTAATTAAAATACACACATAAACATCGTCAACGGAGAGTTAAATTAAATATGAGAAAAATCTCGGTTCTTACATCATTCCCCCCTTAAAAGAAGTTTCGTCCCCGAAACTTGATTACATTTACCCCTCAAATAAATGTGGATAACGTTCCCGCATTGTCGATTCAAGCTCCCATGTCGCTTCACGCTCCTCGTGATTAGCCCATTGAACTTTAACATACGGAATGCTCCGGTTCCGTAGTTGCTTTTCTTCACGTGCCAATATCCGCGTCGGAGCCTCATCATAAGTCAGATCCTCCCGTAGCTGGATAGTCGTCGGACTGATGACATGGGATGGATCCGAAACATACTTTCGAAGCATGGACACGTGGAAGACATCGTGTACTTGGGCGAGACTCTGGGGTAGAGCTAACCGGTACGCCACTGGACCAACGCGCTCCCAGATCTCAAACGGTCCCACATATCTCGGGCTAAGCTTGCCCCTCAAACCGAACCGTTTGATCCCTCTGGATGGTGAAACTTTGAGCAAAACATGTTCGCCGACCTGAAACTCCAGGTCACGACGCCGATGGTCCGCGTAGCTCTTCTGCCGGCTCTGTGCAGTCAGTAATCGTTCTCTAGCAATGCGAATCTTTGCCTCAGCATCCACTACTAAGTCTGGCCCGATTACTTGGCGTTCTCCAACGTCGTCCCAGGAGATGGGAGATCGACATCGACGCCCATATAGTGCCTCATACGGTGCCATCCCGATGCTCGCCTGATGACTGTTATTATAGGCGAACTCCACCAGCGACAGGTACTTGTACCATCCATCGCCATAATCCAGGACGCACGCACGCAGCATGTCCTCGAGAGTCTGAATAACTCGCTCAGACTGTCCGTCAATCTGGGGATGGAAAGCCGTACAGAAGTTCAACTTCGTACCCAAAGCTTGCTGTACACTCTTCCAAGACTGGGACAATAATTCTTCACTTAGAAACTCAAGGTCCACCCAAATCTGGTCTACGTAGCAGTAACTAATTCAACTACGTCAAAGGTTCATGCAGGAAAAATTTCGGGACAATACCATAAGTCTGGAGTATGTTTTCGGAGTCCGAAACGACGCATTCCATCTTGCCAACAACATCAACCTGCTCACCATGAGCGAATCTATATCATTGTCCCAAAACCTGCGTCAGTAACGTCCGACTTGGAGACTATAGTCTCCCACCAGTTTGAGATACAACCAAACGAAATCAAACCTTTAGCTTCACAAACCCACTAGCGGTATTATGACATTCCTTGGTCCAAGACCAAACCATGCGCCTAGCCCAAAAAGGTCTGAGGCTATCACAACTAGTTGAGCTCTACAAGTGAGCCAGCTACAGGTACATGCGGTTCGACATGAAGGTCCACGGGTGTTCGCAACGGGGTTGCGAATCGCTACTTACTATCAAAACCATCAGTGGTGCTCAACACCTGTCTCCACGAAATCCGGTCGCTGAAATCCTCATGGGACCAGCGATGCAATGTTCCAGACCAAATCCGATGTATGTCTCAACGAGACCCGTATGCATCAATCATCAAGTGACCAGAAGAGCAATCCACTTTCATAATTATCCGTGTTTAACCGCGTCATGTACCTAGCATTCAAGCATCTGCATTAACTTCTGAGCCAAAGGCCAGGCTCAGTCCAGGTGCCTAGCAAAGTTTACACCTTCTAGGAATGCAATATAAATTGCGACTGAGGGTGCATTATCCCTTTAACTACGCGAGACCTGGCTACTGGTTCGTATACAACCAGACCATCACCGAAGTACATACCATTGGTGAGGTTAACTCATCATTTTTCCTAACTTTGCCTAGGGCTAACTCTGAACACACTGCGTGGTCGGAGGTGACCATGATTCTAACATTTGCATGAGATCATCGATAAAGGTTATCAACACGGGAAACACAAATCCCAATCCAATTACTCCCAAAAGAGGGGTAGGGCATTTCGTCCTGACTTTTGACAATACGTTGTCTGCAGCCAACGCATTTATCAAAAGAAAAGCAAAATACCGTAAATCCATCTCCAACGCCACGTTGGAGAAGTGACACCAGCACGAAGTCATCCAATCTCACAATGCTGCACCAGAGTGCACCACAACATTAATAAATATCGACCACGGAAGTCGATATTCGAGATTGGACCAGCCATCGAGCCGACTCACTAGGAGTACTATGGCTCCAACAACAAGAATAGGAACTATCCGCGACATAGAGTCGCCAACTGCATAAGCTAAATGCGATCATCAACTCGATCTTCAAGCCTTACTTAATTTGACAGCTTACTCTTAAGGTTTTCCAATTATCCTATAGAGCATCATTCTATATGCCAAAAGCATACATATACCATGTGCCATCCCATATCACACTGATTTAGGTATTGGGATTGCCGCACACAACGTGGACACCACAAAGACCTATCATTGAAGCTAAGTCTTATCTAATCCTGGCTTACGCCAACAACTTAAAGCAAAAAATCTCGTAACTTAACACAAGACTTACTTTAACTATCCATACTTGGATTCGCTCCTCTCTCAGTGACACACGTCACCATTAGAGAATATGGTAGGGTAGACACCATGATTCTACCCACCAAAGCTAAAGAAATCCTACTCACACCGCAACCGTACAAGCGGTCGGTGAACAAACCTCGGGCCGCACATCAGCAGCCCGCGCACTACTCGTGGTCAAAGCTGTACAATCATAATCTCCACCGAGATGCCTACAATCGTACATGAGCTCTAAATAGGAAAGAATAGGCACTAAAGCCATACTCACAGAGTCTGAGGAAACAATATCCACACTGCAATCGCCCAAGCGATTGCACTTAGAAACCTCGAGCTATACTCACACAGCTCCAACAACAGTCGCGGCTATAACCGCACACTGTATCGTCTCTATAGAGATACCCGCAATGGACCTCGTGCTCTACATAGAAAGTGGGGCCAAGAAATCACGGCTCAGCCGTCAGCTAATGCCCAGCAGATGCCACTGCCTGGAACCTCAATGTCAACCTCTGTCTCGAGTGGTTTTACCAGGTGCACATCACCCTACCACTCGATATCTGTCTGCTAATCCGCCACCACTCCCAGTAGAGACACAAGTCTGCACCGCAACTGCAAAACAAACACGGGGTAACGAAACAACAATGAACCTTGAGTTAATAAAACTCGACCAACTTACCGGGACTCAATCCCACAACCCCGTGCTCTCACGTGCTTATAAACCTTAGGTCTTCCTAGGGTCATCCTAACCAGTGGTTCAGTTAGATAGCTTGTGAATGTAGTTGTGATTGTTCACGCTCTGATACCATCTTAATCTGTCACGCCCCGGGCTAGTTTGAATGCGGAAAACGAGTCAATTTTTTTTTTTGAAAGTCTAGCCCGCGCAGTGAACAGACCCGCCACAAATACAGGCACCTCTATCTACACGGACAGAGTCTCCCCTGTATTTGCACGGCGTACAGACAACATACAACAGGATCACAATCACACTTACATTCACGATAATCCATACAATACATCACAGAGTATATTTCATTCAGCTATTCCTACATGCCTCTAAGCACACCTTAGGCGAAGGATGATGCAATGCACAGTACAACAAACATCCTATTAAAGTTGCTTCCCACTCGAAAGCTTTATTTTCGAATTCTAATATGCATTCAAGAAATCCATGAAAACCTTTTAAAGTTGTTCCCACACGGAGCTTCATTTGAAATCAAGCTACCACGAAGGGTAGACACCCACACGAAGAAATCCGAATAAAAGCGAATAGTACCACGAAGGGTAGACACCCACACGAAGAAATCCAAACAAATGCGAACGGTAGAAACCGAGTCCAAATCTCATGCATAAGGAAAAACATCATCCATACAAGTCATGATTATTCAACATTCATAGAGATCGTCTAAACTGAACCAGTTTGTTTATTTTAAAACTAAAGCAGATAAAGAGATGACCGGGTGAGGATCACTAATGCCGACTAGCTAGCTCGTCCTCACGTCGCACCCCGACCTGGCTCCTCGCCTGAGCCACCTGAAAAACAGGGAGTGAGAAACCAAAACGAGGTTTCCCAGTGGGTATACAACTGAGCCACAGGGGCATGTCGTAACCACTGAGAAACAAAGGAGATATGATAATAATATAATCAGAGATCTACAGTAGCTATGTCAGTATGAAGAGAATAAATGATCAGAACGCTACTGTACAGGAAAAGCTAAGCTGTATATGCATCAATGGAAAGAAAACTCCAAATACCCAATCAGTATCCCACCATATTGGTCCGCAAACCTCAGGTGCATTCGTCACTCCTCCGCACTCCTCCGCATTCGATCCATTCATGCGCCCGCAGGTCGACCTATCCGGATAGTACACCTCTGATCGGTGGCCAAACCGATCGGTGTCATGAATAAATGCCGTGCCGTGACTGGTCATGCAATATGCTCAATAACAACTCGGCAAGAAGCCGATACCTGGCCGAAGCCACAGGCGAAAGGAACGCCTCATCCTGATCAAACGGATCAAATCGAAGTCGGCAAGAAGCCGATACCTGGCCGAAGCCACAGGCGAAAGGAACGCCTCATCCAAATCAAACAGATCAAATCCAAACCGGCAAGAGGCCGGTACCTGGCCGAAGCCACAACAGATCGAAACACACGACAAGAGAGTCGATGTGTTGCCTGGACAAGAAGTCCACAAATCATCAATGCACAATCCTGCTCTACATGTCCATGACCGCAAATATACTATGCAAGTAAGGTAAGTATGAACGAATGCTGTAAAGAAGGAATCGACATGTAGAGCTATATCAAAGAAGGGACAGGGAATAGTGATACCGACTACTCCGTAGGCTCACCCACCTGTCGTACTCGCGTCGAAAGCCTGGACGCGACGTCGATCGACTGAACCTACGATAGGTTCACGAGTCAGAGACATGTCCCAAAGGACTCTACGAATGCATCTCTCACAATCCCCAAAACTCGAGATTCGGTTTCCCGAATCGATCTCAAAACAACACTGGAAGTTCCGAAATCTCACCGGAACGTCCCCGGGACATACGAACAGTCCCGACATATCCCGACTCGATACGTGAGTCGACCGCTGCCCCAAAACACATGCGTTTGGGTGTCTTGGCAGCAAGCACAACATCAAGCGTCGAAACGATCATTCACGGATGATCGTTCCGATTCGGGTTTCCGGAAGTGCCGATTGCGACACCGGAATCCACTACCACTCTCCAGGAGTCTCCGAATACGCGAGACGACTGAGATAACCAGCCAGCAAGGCTCAGCGACAGCCCACAAGGCATGTGAGTCGTGTCGAAAAGTCTACGAGTGGAAAACAACGTTCCGCCGACGAATTTCGTCGGAAAACGCACCGGAAATCGACGTTCGATTTCCGCAAGAGACATCAGACCTTGGACAATTAGTCCACAGGTCACCCGGCACCCACATGCACTGCCCACAGCAGCCACCAAGTCCACAATTGCACATAAGTCCCCAATCATATACGAAATCGCATTATTTTATGTGATTCCGTGGGTTTTATGGCTCGATATCACAAAAACCGATAACTTCCGAGGTCTGTCGAGTCACGTGCCGCTAGGTTTCGACGTGCTGGGAACCGTGCTCCTGGTTCGGAGTGCAGCGGGTTGCTGTGGGAGGCGTGCAAGCGGCCCGAAAATTAATAAACTACGCGCACTGATATTAGAGCGCATAAATCCCAGCATCCAGGGCAGCATTGACCTCAAAGGAGGTGAGCATGATGATCAGCACTGACAGTAGATTATCATGCTCACATCTGGATGCATCGGGAAAGCCGCGATTCGCCAGAACAAGGCGATGAACCCGCAGCATAGGAAAAACAGCCTATTCTAAGGCTTACCGGGCAGGGGAGCTAGGGCACGGCCGCCGCGGCGGCACGGCGGTGGGCGCGCCGGCGGGAGGCAGGTGCGGCCGGCCGGGGGAGGTCGCCGCGCACAGTATCCGGCGGCGGGAGGCGGCCGGACGAGCAGGCGAGGATGCCCTAGCCCGGACGCACCAAACAGGTCGAGCCTCGCACCCGACGAGCGGCGGCTCCGGCGGCGGTTCTGTCGGCAGCCGACGGGTGCGGGTCGTACAGGGAGGCCGGGGCTTGGGTTGGCCGACGGCGGAGGGCGGCGGTGGCGGCGCTGGCACAAACCGAGCCCGCTCGGGTCTGGGCTCGGGTCACAAAGGTCCAGCGGCCACGGCGGTGGTCGGAGCTCCCATGGACGGCGGCGGCGGGTTGCCTGAGACCGGAGGAGGGCGGTCGGAGTGGTCCCGGGCGACGGCGGCGTGTGGGGAGCAGATCTACTCCACCTCGGCCTGAACTGCACCAGAGTTGGTGCAGTCAGCCAGCGGCGGCCATGGCGGCGCGCAGGGACGGCGGCGACCTGCCGGCGGCTCGTCGGAGGTTCGGGGGTGCCGCAGGGAGGGAGCCCGAAGGCGTGGTTTCCCTCAGGTTGGTCCCTGGCAGAGATGACAAGGTAGGGGAGAGGTGTGCTGCCGGTGTTGCACCCTCTGCCGGCCGGAAAAAGGGATCGCCGGCGGCGGCAGTCGCGGGCAGGGGGAGGAGCAGGAGGTGGGGATGTCGGCTGGGTGGCTGTGGAGGTGAATGGAGGCTAGGGTTAGGGTTGTGTATAGGAAACCCTAAAATCACCTATATATATAGGTTGGCAAAATCGCAGTTTAGCCCTCCAACACCAACTATTTTTCGTTGAGTCCCTCACAGCAAGTGTATTATACGCGTAAGCACCTCCAGGTCCAGTGTCGTGCTGTTTGGTACATAAAATATAGGGATTTTTCTTGAAATTCCAAAGGTGACATTTTAACCCTTCCTCGGAAAACGCGCTATATCTTACGATCCGTCCGTCAGATTTCCGAACGGATCGCGCCAGCGCGATGAGCACTGCCGAGGCATCAAACTCACGATTTTGTTTTGTTCGATTTGTTTGCCGCTTTGCAGATCAATAGACCCCTTTACAGTTCATCTTTTTAATTACAATTTGGTCTCTCAGCCACCAAGTAGGCTTTTCTCGGAAACCGTGCGTCAGATCCAAATTCCGTCAGTGCCATCGAGTCCAGAATAATCGGACAGTCGAAAACGAGCTATTGGACCACTATAAACGGAGTCCGAAACATTCTGAAAGCCATCTCTAATCATCGGC
Organism: Puya raimondii; assembly: GCA_016920855.1. Classification (NCBI taxonomy): domain Eukaryota; kingdom Viridiplantae; phylum Streptophyta; class Magnoliopsida; order Poales; family Bromeliaceae; genus Puya; species Puya raimondii. Next base: position 50,570,258 of record JABWPP010000049.1, read on the forward strand.
CTATCCGAAAAACCAGAGTTACTATTCACTTAAGTGCATCATCAAAATCGCGTAACTCTTCCATTTTAAATCATTTTCTCCCGAAACTTGACGAGTGATCATGTAATTAAAATACACACATAAATATCGTCAACGGAGAGTTAAATTAAATATGAGAAAAATCTCGGTTCTTACATGCCGATTGCGGGGGGAGGGCTTTGTGGTGTATAGTGATGCATCACGACGTGGTCTTGGGTGTGTGCTTATGCAAAGAGGACAAGTAATAGCATATGCCTCTCGACAGCTGAAGAGCTATGAGCAGAATTACCCCACCCACGACTTAGAACTCGCGGCGGTGGTCTTCGCACTTAAGTTGTGGAGACACTACTTGTACGGGGAGCATTGTGAGGTTTACACGGATCACAAAAGTTTAAAGTATTTATTCACTCAGAAGGAGTTGAACTTGAGGCAGCGGAGGTGGTTGGAGTTAATAAAAGATTACGACTTGACCATCTTATACCACCCCGGTAGAGCCAATGTGGTGGCCGATGCGCTCAGTAGAAAATCCGTGGAGAACTTCGCAATTGAGATGACGGGACAAATGTCGTTGATCAAAGAAATGGGCCGATTTGACTTGGAAGTCGTGGCCCCGGGCGTCCCCGCTAGACTTATGAATCTCAATGTTTGGCCGACCTTGTTGGAGCAAATAAAAGAAAAGCAATCCGGTGATCCGGAACTCCAAACGGTGCGGAGTGCTATCGAGAGCGGGCGCGCCGGTGATTTTCATGTAGACTCGAAGGGCGTAATTCGATTTCGAAATCGATTGTGTGTGCCAAAAGTCGAGGATATTCGTGGGGAGATCTTGAAAGAAGCTCATACTTCTCCCTATGCGATTCACCCGGGCGGCACCAAAATGTACAAGGACCTCAAACTACATTATTGGTGGCCGGGAATGAAACTTGATGTGGGACGCTTTGTGGCACAATGCTTAGTATGCCAACAAGTGAAGGCCGAGCGTCGCTTTCCTGCAGGAAAATTGCAATGATTGCCCATTCCGGTTTGGAAGTGGGAAAATATCGCGATGGATTTTGTTGTGGGCTTACCTCGATCATTAGGTGGCCACGACGCGATTTGGGTGGTGGTGGATCGTTTGTCAAAGTCGGCACACTTTTTGCCAATCCACACCACTTGGTCGGGAGACAAGTTAGCGCAAGTCTACCTGGACGAGATTGTGCGGTTACACGGGGTCCCGACCTCGATAGTTTCAGATCGAGATCCCCGTTTCACATCGCATTTTTGGAAAAGCTTGCAAGAAGCTTTGGGTACACGGCTCGATTTCAGTTCAGCATTTCATCCTCAAACTGATGGTCAATCGGAAAGGACAATTCAGATTTTGGAGGATATGCTGCGAGCGTGCGTGTTGGACTTCAAGGGTGCATGGCCTACTCATTTGCCGATGGCTGAATTTGCTTACAATAATAGCTATCAATCTAGCATCGGTATGGCACCGTTTGAAGCCTTGTATGGAAGGAAATGCCGCTCTCCTATTCATTGGAGTGAAGTCGGCGAGAAAATGGTCTTAGGACCGGAAGTGTTGCGTGAAGCGGAGGAAAAGGTCCGTTTGGCACGCGAACGCTTATCGACGGCGCATTCCAGACAAAAGAGTTATGCGGATCGACGCCGACGAGATTTGGAATTCGCGGTGGGAGACCGCGTCTTCTTGAAAGTATCACCCATGAGAGGGGTGAAGCGATTCGGTGTTCGGGGTAAGTTGAGTCGCCGTTACATTGGACCTTATGAGGTTTTGGAGCGTGTGGGATCCGTGGCGTACCGGCTAGCTTTGCCACCAAAACTTGCGGGGATACACAATGTGTTCCATGTATCGACGCTCCGCAAGTACGTGTATGATCCGGCGCACGTCCTCGAGTATGTGCCTATAGAGCTTCATGAGGATATGACTTATGAGGAATTTTCCTTGTGTATCATGGATCGCGAGGTGAAAAGTTTGAGGAACCGTGAAATTCCTTATGTAAAGGTACAATGGACGAATCACAATGAGCACGAAGCTACGTGGGAATTGGAAAGCTCGATGAAGGAGCAGCTTCCTTACCTCTTCGCTGAGTCCAGCTGAGATATGATTTAGTTTCGCGGCCGAAACTCTCTTTAAGGGGGGAGGAATGTAGCACTCTGAATTTCGGTGCGTTGTATCGAACTTTACTAAATTTGATAAAGGTCGATGGAAGCCGATTATGGCTAGTGTGAAATTGGGTTGCGAAGGTTTCGGAACACTGTGGGTGCGAGTGGAAACCCGGAAATTGAAAAATATTGAGAAAATGACCAACCGGAGCAAAACTGCTCACGGGGTCCAGACCCTGGAAGCTGGGGTCCGGACAATGAAGTCCGCGGGCAGCTGCGGTCCGGACCCGGGCAGCCACGGTCCGGACCCGAGCCGATTTCCGAAATGGGGTGCGTACGGGTTCCGGACCCGGGACCTGAGGTTCGGACCCGGCCTGCGCACTGGCCAGTTATCAGTGCGGGGTCCGGACCCCATTTGCAAGGTCCAGACCCGGCTGAGGCAGAATGCCCAGTGAGGGGTATTTTGGTAATTTCGTGGGGGATGGGCTATGTATAGAGGGCTAGAGTCCCTCTCCTCATTACTCCTTCATTTTTCCTCTCATTCCCTCTCCCTCTCCCTCTCCCTCACTTTCTCTCTCTAGAGATCTCTCCAAGGCTTGGAGAAGTGAAGGATTTGATCTTGAAAAAAGCTTCTAAGGTGGATTTGGAGCTTCTTGGTGCAAGAAGAAGCTTGGGAGCTAGGGCTTTGAGGTGAGTTCTTGTGATTTAGGGTTTGAACCTAGGATTTAATCCTTTGAAATGAGGTTTTTGGAAACCCTAAGCAATCTAAACCACAAATGGTGGGAGATTGGCCATGAAATCTAGGGTTTGGCTTGCATGCATGCAAACCCTAGGTAGATTTGGGGCTTTTGCAATGAGAGGTTCTAAAAATATTTGGACCTTCGGGAATTGCAATTGAGGCATAGGAAATCATGTTAGAACACTTGATTTCACATGTTGAGTTGAATTTAGGGTTCGTAATGAGTAACGAACCGTTTTCTTGTAGAAGCTTGGGTTGAAGCAAGAACTCAAAGCTTGGACACTTAGGAGCTTGAAGAATACAAGAATTTGGAAGCTCTTGAGGTGGGTTTGTGTTTACCGAAGTGATTAGGTCACTTCCATGTCTAGAGTAAATATCCATTTAAAGATAAAATGGTATGTGTTGTGAACCCTAGAATTTGCATGTTGGCAAAGGTAAAAATCATGATAGGATGAACAATGAGATCCTATTGCATGATGTATATTTCAAGTATAATTCAAATATTAATACTTGTTGCATGGTTGCATGTGTGGTTAAACCTAGTGTTATTGAACATAGGTTGGACATGAGGTTAAATCTAGTGTTATTGAACATAGGTTGGACATGAGGATTGAAACCTAGTGTTATTGAACATAGGTTGGAACATGTGAGATTGAAACCTAGTGTCATTGAACATAGGTTTGACATGAGATTGGAACCTAGAGTCATGGAACCTAGGTTGATAATGGGAAAGTAAGCCTAGTGTTATTGAACATAGGCGAGACTTAATTACTTGAACCTAAGGTCATGAGACTTAGGTTGGCAAGTGAAAAATGTGAACAACGGGATGTGCGACGATTTTGCTATCCCGGGTAGGCGACGATTTTGCTACCACGCCATGAGTTGGCAGTATTGAGCGGGATGTGCGACGATTTTGCTATCCCGGGTAGTCGACGATTTCGCTACCATGCCACGAGTTGGCAGTATCGACACGGGATGTGCGACGAGTTTGCTATCCCGGGTAGGCGACGATTTCGCTACCACGCCTTGAGTTGGCGGTGTCGAGAGGGGATGTGCGACGAGGTTGCTATCCCGGATATGCGACGAGTTCGCTATCCATGCCATGTAATGGCGGTGTTGAGACGGGGTAGGCGACGATTTTGCTATCCCGAGTATGCGACGAGTTCGCTACTCGAACTAGGAGGTGACGAGTTCACTCCTTGGATGTTGGAACAATTATGGTGAGACGGCGATTCCGAAACCATAAGTAAATGACAAGTAAATGAACTTAGTCAATGTGAGACATAGGATGAACCTAGGAGAGAATGATAAATTATATTTCATTTGGTTGCATCCTTTATGTTTATTTACAAGCATGTAAATAATTGTTGCATAGTTATATGTGATCTAACTTATGCATATGGTGTTTCTTTGGACCTGGTGGGTCGAGCTTCTCTCTTGGGTGGCCTTACCCACTGGGAACTATGTTTATAGTTCTCACCCCACGTTTTTCAGGTCCTTCCGCGTGTGAGGCGGCGGAGCGAGGCAAGGATTTAGCTCTCTAGATAGCGGCCCTTCCATTTTTGGACACATAGAGTGTACCCCTAGCTTTGGACTATGACAACATAGGGAATTTTCATTATATGTATGAAACTTGTATATTCCATAATTTTGGAACATAATGTATGGAATGAAAGTGAAAGAAAAAAAAAAATTTGGACATGTATATTGTGCCATGTGATGTAATAGAAGTAGAACTTCTTTATGTTGATGCTTTCCTTGTGCAACTCTTGTACTCCGTTCCTAGTTGGAACATTGTGGATAAGCTTGTGTTGTGACGCCTTGGGCGGATAGAAAGGACTCTATCCGTTCGGCGGGTCTGGTGCATGCGCCCGTGCGGTTATCCTTTCCACCTAGTTGGTGTTTAAGGCCCGGCGGGGCGTGACATTTATATTGAGTACCGGAACCCAATATTGAGTTTCTCAAAATCTGAGAGTACCAATTCTAGAAATTGAATTGCATACCGGTACTAGGTTTGAGTACCGGTACTGATTTGAGTAGTTCCGGTACTAAAGCATCCGAGTACCTGAACTCAGCGTTAGAAAAATCCTGTTGCGTCTTTGCGTACTGGTACCAACTTTCGTGTACCGGTACTCAATGTGCAGATTTCCTAATCTGACTCTAATCCGACTCTAATTAATTCTAAAGTCTATAAATACAATGTTAGGGTTCTCTATGATGTTGAAGTACTCAGAATTCACAAGAGGGCAATCCTAGAGGCTAGATTTTTCATTCTAAATCCTTCTCCATCAAATTAGCCTCTTTTAGGTCAATTCGAGATTTCATAATTCAATATGCATATGTCGAATTGATCTACGGTTTGCTTAGAGACTTTCTCTCTGGTTCTTCAACGATTCTCTATGTAGTACCCCTGGGGCCTAACTAATGAAATGACTGCAGTATTCTAGACTGTTCGACACTTCTGGAGAGTGTCGGGACGGGTCGGAGTCGTTTTGGCGCGAAATAGACGCAAAAACGGACTCGGAGCACCGAAATAAGCTAAAACTGAAGTTTTGGAAGTTTGGCAGTTTAGGGCGCCCGAAAGTTGGGTTTAGAGCGCCCGAATCTTAGTGCTGTTATTGAGTCATTTCGGATCCAGTTTTAGGGCGCCCGGAAAGTGAATCCGAATGTTTACCTCGTGAATATCGATCCTTTTAACACGTGTGTGGTGGTAGGTGAGTTCCGCCGGACCACGTTAGGGCACACCAGATCGCCGGGCGGATTTTCCAAAGTATTGGTCGAGTGCAGGCTGGAAGATCTGGGCGCCCAGTTCTTGGGTTCCGGGCGCCCGAATGTTGGATTTTCAGCATTGGTGCAAAATTGCAGCTTGGGTTTTTGAGGCTTTTTGTATCCATTCCTTTGGCTATAAATAGTGGTGGACGAAGCCCCTAAAGCCCTTTTGCTTCCCTCTCTTGGTGAACCCTGGATAATTGCAGGGAACCCCTCCAACTCCTCCAATTTTCATCTTCTCATATTGAAGGCTTTGGATTCCAGCAGAATTCCAGCGTCGACCTGTGGCGTTTCAGCTCGTGTGCAGTGTAGGGGTGTCAACATTCCACAAAACATAATTTGTTGGATTCTGGACTCGTAGAGGAAGGTGTGGGATCCTTCCAATTGCAATTTGGACAGATATGTACGCTGCAGTTGCTATTTTACGGGACCCCTTGTGTTCTTGAACTGAAATTTAGGTTTTCCTTTGATCTTATGGATCCAAATCTCTATGGAGCTGGATTTTTGAAGTAAGAATTGGTTTTCCCTCATCTCTTGCTGGTTTGGAAGTTCTTCCCACCAGAAGTTGAGATTTCAAAGGTGATTTTTAGCTCAGATTTAGAGATTTAAGCTTAAGTGCTGAATTTATGTATAGTTGTTGGATTCCTTGGATTTTTGAATCCAGATTTTGTTGGAAGCTTCATTGATGAATTTAGAGTGATCCCACACTGTATTTGGGAGGTTTGTGACCCTATTCCCTGGGCTAGACTTGTTGGAATTCTAGGAATTAAGCTAGAAGTGTTATTTGCTTAGTTGCTGAAATTTCTGGATGCAGTTTTGGAGTACCCTGGAGTGGATCCGAATCTGATCGGAGCCCTTTTTGGAGATCGAATCGAACTCCGTTTTAGTTGAAAATTGGTGGGATTATTCTTGAACCTCTCCTGGTGAGTTGGGTGAATTTTCACTGCATTTGGACCTTGGAATCGGATTTTATCGCTTGTTGAATCCCTGCATGTTGTGCTGCCAGGCTGCAATTCTGGGCTCAGGTTCTGGGCGCCCAGAAGTGCTGTAGGGAGGATCCGAATCCTGGTTTTGGCTGGTTTGAGCCCGGTTCCAGCTGGTTTTGTTTGGAGGCCTTCCACTCGACTTCTAGCCGTGATTGGATAGCTTTAGAGGTGGGTTGATGTTGCCAAAAGCTTCGAAATTCCTCCTAAGTTGTAGAGAGTGCAGCATGTTGTTTTATTATCAGATTTTTTCATGTTAGTAGCTCGAATTCATGAATTTGCATGTGTTTATATGAAATCTGAATTTGGAGTATAAATTAATAATTTATAGACATAATTTACATGCTGAACTAGGATTTGACTTAGGAGAAAACTCGTGAACCTACAATCGTCACTTTTCGAAACTGTTATCAGATTTAGCTCTAGGAGCCGTTTCTGCTCTTGTATCACTGCTGTTAGTACGAGGTGGATACTTAGATTGTTGTAGGACGAGTTTACGCTCGTGCTGAGATGCCGAGCTTATATATAAAGCAGAGTTTAGATTGTTTTGTACTGTCGGGTACCGTCGAGGTTGACGGTGGACCCAGATCTTGGCTTCTTACTGCAGATTGTGCCGAGGGCACGTGAGTCTTGGTTGTTAGACCAATTTGACCCATTTATACTGATTATAGCTTGTGAGCTTATTTTTACAGCAGTGTTAGGCTGTTTTGTATTACCGGATGCCGTCGGGGTTGACGGTGGACACAGATTCTTATTTTAGTATCAGTTTGTGCTGAGGGCACGTTAGCTTGGAGTCTTTGACCCATTTGACCCCTTTTTATTTGATTATAGCCTGCCGGAGCCTGATTGTGCTCGACAGAGATACACTTATTAACTCGGTTGGGTAGCTCCCCCGAGTGCCGCTCCGGAGTGAGGCCTCTTATGCGTTGATGTCGCTACATATTAGTTGGATATGATTCTTGGACCGGCTACCTATTGGTAGTGTGCGGTGTGGCTAGGCATTTGGCTGGACGAGCCTTTTTGGGCAGTTCCGTTAGATCGGGTCGGGAGTGACTATTCTCATTAGAGACGCATATACTTTGAGGTATCGTTTGGTTCGGGGATAAGCAAAAAGTGACTATTTCAGGAATAGGTATAAATTGAGGTATAAACGAGGATTAAATTAATTTTGCGTTTGGATGAAAATTAAATTTTTTTCGGGAATAAGAAAAATAGTGTTTGGATGGTTTGATTGGAATTGCGAGGATAAGAATAATTATAATTTTAAATAATAATATTTTATCTAATTAATTAAGACAAAATATTAATTAAGTAATAATTTAACTTATTTAATATACTAATTAATTATGAATATTGCTAAAAACCCTTAATATTAATAAATAAATTAATTGGTAATTAATAATTTAATTAATTACAAATAATTTAATAAGATAATAAATTAGTTAATAATAGTCAGATGATTAATTAAGAAAAAATAATTAAATTACTCAAAATATTAATTAATTAAATAATATAATTAATTATTTAATTAGTAAATTAATTAAAATAATAAATTAATTACTCAAAAAATTAATTAAATATTTATTAAAGTAATAAATTAAATAGTTAATTAATTATCTAGTTAATTAGTAAATAAATTAATATATAAATTATTAATTAAATAATATTTTATTATAAATCTAGCTTGGATATATTATTATTTTATTATTAATTTGTCACGCCCCGGATTACTCGTTTCCCCGGGCTCGCCAACAGATCCACCGTATACATAGATTTTTCTATGTATACGAAGCGATAGCTAACCTGTAAACAAACATACAAGCCACTACAAGAGATATATAGAGCTGAAATAAAATAGACTAATAACAAAAGCCACCTGTACATATAGTCCAAAATACAACAGGTCCACCACAACCAAAAATAGGTACAAATTCACAGTATATGTACATGGCACAACTCAAAATAAACTATCTCCAGTAGGGTCCTCCTCTAGGGACAACAGGGACATGTAGGGATCTAACTCGCGACTCCCTTACCTCGATCCGCGGAAACAGGCGCAGCAGCCGCAACAGAAGAAGGCTCTGCAAAAAGGTGGCAACAAAGGGTGTGAGAACTACTATCAAAAGAAGTAGTCCTCAGTGGGTACCGATACCGACCTCTACGGTCCACCCACTAAGTCTACGAGACTAACAGTATAGCTGGTAGGTAAAGAACAACAAGATAAGCTGGAATAAACTTAACAGCTGAATGCCACTACCCTACCACTATCCCAGTCAAACTCTCAAGTAAGCATCACCGAAGTGAAAGGTCATCCCTGACCCAATCTATCGGAACTGCCCAAACGGGCTCGTCCAGCCAACTGTCAAAGTAAAAGCATCCCCAACCAATAGGTAACCAGCACTGACCCGATCCACAGGGACTGCAATACGCCCGTCCCGCCTGTCTAAGCAACACCGTACGCTACCTCAAAGGCACTGGGTGGAGAGCGAGAGTCCCACCGGGACTAAGACGACATCAACGCAAGTAGCCAGGCTCCGGAGCGGCACTCGTGGGCGCGACCCAACCGAGTATGCAAGCGTGTCTCTGTCGAGCTCAATCAGGCTCATACAGGCTATAGTCAAAGAACAAAGGGGTCAAAAGGGGTCAAAGACTCTGAGCTCACGTGCCCTCAGCACAACCAGAAGCTAAAACGAGAGTCTGGGTCCACCGTCAACCCCGACGGCACCCGGTAATACAGAACAGTCTAACCCTGCTGTAAATACAAGCTCGGCATCCCAGCACGAGCGTAAACTCGTCCTATAACGAACTAAGTATCCACCTCGCACTAACAGCGGTGATACAGGAACAGAAACGGCTCCTAGAGCTAAATCTGATAACAGTTCGAAAAGTGACGGTTGTATGTTCGCAAGTTTTCTCCTAAGTCAATTCCCAGTTCAGCATGTAAGTCATGTCGATAAATTATCAATTTATGCTCCAAATTCAGATTTCATATAAACACATGCAAATTCACGAATTCGAGCTACTAACATGATTTAACAGATAATAAAACAGCATGCTGCACTCTCTATACTTAGGAGGAAATCCGGCGATTTCGGTAACATCAACCCACCTTGAAAGCTATCCAACAGCGGCTAGGAGTCGAGTGGAAGGCCTCCAAACAACGCCGGCCGAAATCGAGCTCAAAACTGCAACCTCGAGATTCGGACCCACCTGCGCACTGTTCTGGGCGCCCAGAACATCAGCCCAGAACTGCAGCCTGGCAGCACAACCCACATGTGATCAACATGCGATAAAATCCAAATCCTAAGTCCAAATGCAGTGAAATTTGGCTCAACTCACCAGCAGAGGTTCAAGAACAAACCCTCCAAATCTCAGCCAAATCGGAGTTCGACTCGATGTCCAAAAAGCCTAAACACTGAATCAGGTCAACATCTGGACCCTCCTGCACATGGATCCAGAAGTTCCAGCACTTAAGCAAAACTCAAAAACAGCAAGAATTCAAGGATTCCAACGATTCTAGCTCATAGAAAGGGGTCACAAACCTCACAAAAACAGTGATGGAACAATCCAAAACCTCTCCAAAGATCCTCACAAAGATCTGGATCTAAAAATCCAAGAATTTCTATCAATGACCCAAAAATTCAGCACTTAAGCAATTACTCAAAATCTGAGCTAGAACTCACCTTTGAATCCTCAATTCCAGTGGGAAGAACCTCCAAACCAGCAAGGAAAGTGGAAGGATCAATCTTCACTTCGTAATTCCAGCTCCCAAGAGATTGGATCCCAAGAACAAAGGAAAAACCCAAGTTTCAGCTCAAGAACACCAGGGGTCCGGTAAAACATCAACTGTAGCTTACATACCTGTCCAAATCGCGATTGGAAAGATTCCACTTCTTCCTCTGCGAGTCCTCTATCCAACAAACCAAGTTTCGTCGGATTTGGATACTCCTACACTGCACACGAGCACGAACACTCCAGGTCGACGTTGCAGTTTCAGCAGGAAACCAAGTTCATCAATGGAGGAAGATGAAATTGGGGGAGAAGAGAGGGTTTCCCTTTGCAAGCTCCGAGTTCACCTTGAAGAGGGGAGAAAAGAGCCTCAGGGGAGGTCGTCCACTACTCTTATAGACCCATGGTTTCGGTGTAATAAGCCTCAAGAACTAATTACAACTAACATGTCCTCAGCAGAAAACCACACTTCCGGGCGCCCGAAACTCATGAAGTGGGCGCCCGGTTCTTCAGCCTGCACCAACTCGACCATCGGACTCTCCGCCGCGGTCCGGTGCGCCCAAACCTGGTCCGGCGGATCTCACCAACCGATCAACACGTGTCGAGCCGTTCGATACTCACGAGGCAGGATTTCCGGACTCACTTTCCGGGCGCCCGAAACATGGATCCGAAATGACTTAGTAATTTTCAGAAAAGGGGCACTGAACAACTGGGCGCCCAAAACAGAGCATCTGGGCGCCCGAAACTTCAAAAGCCCAAAACTTCAGTTTTGGCTCGCTTCGGTGCTCCGAGTCCGTTTTCGCGTCTATTTGACGCCGAAACGACTCCGACTTGTCTCGACCTTCTCCAGAAGTGTCGGACAGTCTAGAATACTACAGTCATTCCGTCAGTTAGGCCCCAGGGGTACTACATAATTAAATATATTATGTTTATATAATTTATTTTTAATTAAATTTATAATCTTAATTAAATTTAGAATTAAGCTTGGAATAACGCTATTCCGTCAAAACGATGGAATAGTTTATCCCAGCTATTCCGGAATAACCGAGAATAACGAAGTTTGACCGGGATAAAATATCCCGGCCAAAATTTGTTTCGTTTGGCGGAATAGCGGGGATAACTAATGTTATCTCCGCTTATCCCGCCAACCAAACATAGCCTGAGAGTATGACTTGAATAGTGGTAGAGTAGTGGCATTACAGCTGTAGAGTTTATTTCAGCTTACTTTATTATTTCTTTACCTACCAGCTATACTGTTAGTCTTGTTGACTTAGTGGGTGGACCGTTGAGGTCGGTAGCGGTACCCACTGAGGATTACTTCTTTTGATAGTAGTTCTCACACTCATTGTTGCCACATTTTCTTGCAGAGCCTTCGACTGTTGCGGCTGCTGCTTTTGTTCCTGCGGATCGAGGTAAGGGAGTCGCGAGCTAGATCCCTACCATTCCCAGTTTTTCCTAGAGGAGGACCCTACTGGAGATAGTTTTATTTTGGGTTGTGCCATGTACATATAGTGTAAACTTGTTGTTCCTGTGAGAGATGGATTTCTATCTATTTTGACTTTGGAGGAACTGTTGTATTTTGGATCCTATATGTACATGTGGCTTTTGTTCTATTAGTATGATCTTATTTCAGCTCTATATCTCTTGTAGTTGCTTGTATACTTTGTTTACAGGTTAGCTATCGCTTCGTATACATAAAAAATTCTATGTATACAGCGGATCTGTTGGCGAGCCCGAGGAAACGAGTAATCCGGGGCGTGACACTCTAAGCAAAGGATCACCATAGAAACGTTATAATCTTTCTCTCTGGTACACGAGATCTGCAGGAGATAAAGGAGAGGTTAAGTCTGTGGAGTCGGTAATCACCTTATAATCTTTTATTTTTAGTGGATTATTTTTCGCGTGCTGGTCCCGTGGGTTTTTCTCCAAGTTGGAGTTTTCCCACGTAAATCTCGCTATGCTGGTTTTATTTTTCGTATTTATTTTTATTGCATCGAGTTTGTGATTTGACCGTTATACCTATTCACCCCCCTCTAGGTATTAGATACGTTCTAGATAGATCCTAGGGTTCCCCATAACTTACAAGTGGTATCAGAGAGGGATCTAAATTTTTCTATTATGGCTGAGGGTGGAAACATTAATCAACCTCCGCTCTTTGATGGCACAAATTATGCTTATTGAAAAGTTTGCATGAGAGCTTTTCTAATTGCCATCGATGAGTGGGTTTGGCAATCTATAGATTTTGGATGGACTCATCCCACTCAAATTGTCGATAATGTTAACGTCCCCAAACCTAGAAATAAGTGGACGAAAGAATAAATTGATCTATCATCTTTCAATGGAAAGGGTATAAACGCTTTATTCAACGCCCTAACACAAATTGAGTTTTCACGCGTCTCGGCATGTGAAACGACAAAACAAATTTGAGACACTCCAAGTTACATATGAGGTCACAAGCTTGGTAAAGGTTCAAAAACTCCAAATGTTAACAAGCAAGTTTGACTCAATTCGCTTGAAGGAACATGAAACATTCACTGAGTATTATACTCGTTTACAAGATATAGTAAACACATGCGCAAACTTGGGAGAGAAAATTTCAAAACCCAAAGTTGTTAGAAAAATTTTAAGAACCCTTCCCGAAAGATTTCGTCCAAAGGTTGCTGCCATTGAAACTATAAAACACCCGGATGATTTAAAAGTTGAGGAATTAGTAGGTACTTTACAAACGCATGAGATGACTTTTTCTATTAATCAATCTTCTTCCAAGTCTTTTTCTAAAAGTACAGGTGTTACATTTAGATCTACAAAGGAGGAAGATGACGGCTCGGATTCTGACGACGAAATTTCGCTCGCCGATTTTGAATACCAATTAGCGCTTCTCACTAAAAAATTTCGTCGAAATTTTTGGAAGAACAAAACCAACAACGCCTTATCTACCAATCAAAAATCTTCTTCTAAAGGATCTTCAAATTCTAAATCCTCTAAAGAAAAGAAACTTGCAAAATCTTCTAAAGAGAAGGATGATTTCGAAGGAAAAATTCAATGCTACAAATGCAAAGGCTATGGCCATATCTCTACGGATTGCCCCACTAAGAAATCCTATAAAAATAAGGCTTTGCAAGCTAGAACTTGGGACGATTCTAGTTCTGAAGAATCGACCTCAAGTGAAGAGGAGAAGAATAATGTTTCTTTATGCTCTCACACTTCTATACCTCCTTTTCCGGCTTTTTGTTTGTCCTCAATTATTTATGACTCTTTTATTTCTCCCTCCTTGCATGAAACATCGACGGACGGTGACGACGAGAGTGAGGGGGAGTCGGATAATGACGACTTAGCTACGGCGTACAATCAACTACTTATTGAATCTAAGAAGTTGGCTAGGTTGAATAAAAAGCTGAAGAAGCATTTGCTTGCGCTCGAGAATGAAAATAGCACATTGAAGACCACGACTATAGCTCTTGAGGAGGAAAGGGAGTTGACATCAACGAATAATAAAATCCTCCAAGAGAAGCTACATCAATCGGAATCAACCGTTAAATCACATCAAGAAAAGGTTGGCTTTCTAGAACTGCAATATAAGGAAATTCATGCTTCCAACCAAGTTTTGACCGAACAAGTCCATCAACCCAAGTCCGACATACAGAAATTCTCCTCCGGATCGAAAAAGCTAGATCATATGCTCGGATTGGGTCAAACAAATAAACTTGGAGTTGGATATGAGCGGACATATGTTGAGAAGATTCAAAATTCAATATCCAAAATCTCAACAAATTTGAAGGAGAAAGTATGCCATAGATGTGGAAATAAAGGTCACATCAAGAAGACATGCCCTAAAAAGGATAAGAAGACTCAACCGGCATCTTCTACGCATCTACCGGCATCTTTCAATACTCGACAATCTTTACGGATTTAAGAGAAACATCAACTAAGTCGAGTATCAAAGATCAATCCGAAGTCTAGGCCACATCAAAAAGTCCTTACGAAGCCGAATGCCAAGTGGAGACCCAAGATTGATCAAAATGCAAAACAAACAACATCGAATATAAACAAATCAAGACATCTATCAATCCGACAAGTTTGGATTCAAAAAGGTGATATCTTTACTTGTCTTAAATCTTAATTTGTTTTGATTGTAGTGTAGTTCTTTTGTTGGTTCTTATTTCATATCATTTGATCATTGCATTACATGTTTAGGTTTTCATTGTTACGGTTGTTTTTGCATGTTTTTTGCTTGGTATTTCTTGGATCTTTGGATGATTAAACATTAAAAATGCCTTGAACATTTATACTTCACATTCATTCCAAGCTAAGTTCATATTAATTATCGGTTTTACTCCATTTTTATTATCTTTGAAGATAATTTATTATAGGAGTTCTTAATACTTATATTCATCAAATTTAGATAATCATGTTTAATCTCTTGGAAATTAAACTATCTCGGTTGTGAGTGTTGAATTTGATGAATAGTTGTCACGCCTCGGGTTCCGGCTCAATCCGGGCACGCCAACAGATCCGCCGCATACACAGGAAACTCTGTGTACACGAAGCGATAGAAGCACTTGTAAATAGTACAAGAACCACTACAAGATAGTAACAGAGCTAATAAACAGTAATAGATAGTCACCTGTACATACATGTAATCCAAAGTGTATGAAATAAACCAAAATACATCATCATCACCTCACAACTCCACTCAGTAAAATAAGTACAACTGTATGTACATGACTATACAAAAGAACTATCTCCAAAAAGAGGTACTCCTCTAGCATGACGACCGGGGTAGATAGGGATCTAACTCGCGACTCCCTTACCTCGATCAGAAGCAGCAGCGGCAACTGACGGCTCTGCAAGAAAAAGTGGCAACGATGGATGTGAGAACTACTATTAAACAAAGTAGTCCTCGGTGGGTACCGTCACTGACCCCAACGGCCTACCCACAAAGTTTACGAGACTAACAGTATAGCTGGTAGGTAAAAAAATAAAAAAGGTAAGCTGGAATAAAACTCTACAGCTACAGTGTCACTACCCTACCACTAAGCACAACAAAGTCTATATGAATACATGCATCACTAGTTAAAGGTAGTCACTCCTGACCCGATCCAAAGGATCGCCATAAGGCTCGTCCAGCCAATGCCTCGCCACACCGTACACTACCCCGGGGGTAGTCGGTGGAAGGATCCTATCCAAGAGAACTGCAACGACATCAACGCAAGAAAAGCCTCACTCAGGAGCGGCACTCGGGGGAGCTACCCAACCGAGCATGCAAGCGTATTTCTGTCGAGCTCAATCAGGCTCTGGCAGGCTATAATCAAAGTAAATGGTCAAACGGGTTAAAGACTCGAAGCTCACGTGCCCTCGGCACAATCTGATGCAACACAAACAAGATTTGGGTCCACCGTCAATCCCGACGACACCCGACAGTAGGAGACAGCCTAAACTCTGCTGTAAAAATAGGCTCGGCATCTCAGCACGAGCGTAATATGAACCTATACTTGTCAAAGTATCCACGACGCACTGACAGCGATGATACAATAGTGATTTAAACTCCTAAAGCTAAATCTGATAAATTTTTCGAAAAGTGACAGGTGTAGATTCTTGAGTTTTCTCCTAAGTCAAATTCCAGTTCAGCATGTAAATTAATCTAAAAATTATTAAATTATGCTCCAAATTCAGATTTCAATTAAAAATATGCAAATCCATGAATTTGAGCTACTAACATAAAAATATGATACAAGAATAGCATGCTGAAACTCTCTACAACTTAGAAGGAATTCCGATGTGTTCGGCCACATTAACCCACCTTAAACGCTAGTCCAACAATGGCTAGAAGTTGAGTGGAATAGCCCTGTGGAAAATCAGCTTCAACCGAACCCAAACCAGCTGGAAATCAGGATTCGTATCCATCCTGAATAGGTTCTGGGTGTCCAGATCTTGAGCCCAGAACTGCAGTCTGGCAACTTCAACCTACAAGAGTTCAAAATAGAATTTAACCCAATTCTCAAGTCCAAATGCAGTGAAACTTCACCCAACTCACCTCTAGATGCTTAAGAATAATTCCCCAACTTCCTTACCAAAATTGAGCTCAAATCGATCACCAGAAAGGGCTCCAACCAGATTCGGATCCACTTCTGGGTGCCCAGGTTCTGCATCTAGAACTTCAGCACTTAAGCAAAACTCTTGTTCTAGCTCAAATCTGGAAATTCCAACTTACAAAACCAGTGGAGTTAGGTCACAAACCTCCCAAGATGAGTGAGGAATCAATCCAAATCCATCAATAAACCTTCCCTCAAAATCTGGATTCAAAATCCAAGAAATTCATCAAAACCCCCAAAAATCAACATACAAGCTCAATTATCCAAAATCGAGCTACACTCACCTCTAAATTCACGAATTCAGGTGGGGGAAACTTCTAAACCAGTAAAGGATGAAAGAAAATCAATTCCCACTTCAAAATCCAGCTCCAACAAGATTTGGATCCATAAAAACTAAGAAAACCTCAATTTCAGCTCAAGAACACCAAAATCTCATGAAAAACAGCAATTCGATCATACTAACCTGGTTTAATTGCTGTTAAATTGGTCCCACATACACTACACTGAGTCCACAATCCATGAAATCATGTCTCACAGGATTTGGATGCTCCTAGGCTGCACACGAGCCAAAATTTCGAAGGCCGCCGCTGGATTTCAGCTGAAATCTCAAGTCCTCGAGGTGGAAATTGGAAATTGAGGGATTTGGAGGGGCTTTCCTGGTAAAATCTAAGTTCCCAGTGAAGAGGAGGAGAAAAGAGTTCATGGGGGTCATCACCATCCTTTTGTAGAAGCATTGGTTGGATAAAATAAGCCCCAAGAACTACAGCTGCAAACCTGTGATCCTACTGGAAAAATGAGATTCGGGCGCCCAAATACTAGAACTGGGCGCCCAGATTCTCCAGCCAGCACTCAGCCAAAACTTCGGGCTCTCCTTTCGGCGGTCTGGTGCACCCTAACATGGTTCGACGGAGCTCACCTACCACGCACACGTGTCATCACGTTCGATACTCACGAGGTGAACTTTCGGGCCCACTTCTGGGCGCCCGGAACTGGATCCGAAATGACTCAGTATATAACTGAAACAGCACTCAGAATCTGCGCGCCCTAAACTGGCAGAACTTCAGTTTTGGCTAATTTTGGTGTTCCGAGTCCGTTTTAGCGTCCATTTCGTGCCAAAATGACTCCGACTCGTCTCGACACTCTACAGAAGTGTCGGCCAGTCTCTGATACTGCAGTCATTTCACCAGTTAGGCCCCAGGGGTACTACAATAGTCATTCGCTAATGGACTAAAATTTGTCAATTTTTTTTTTCAAATACGAGATTTCTTACTTTAGGGGGAGTTATTATTATTATAAAAATAGATATGAAAAATGCTCCTAAAAGGTTGAAAGATGTGGAAAGAGTTACATCCCTAAAGGGAATGTGAAAACTACCACCACATGTAGGAAAGAGCTACCACCCCAGTCATCCGGTAAATGTGTGAAGCTACCACATGGATATTGAATGCATAACCGAAAAGGTTGAAAAAGTGTGCATAACTAAAATTTTATTTTCGGTGCTATAAGGTGGTATATTGAAAATATGCTCAAAGAGCCACCCCCGGTGCAGCATTTGCTTAGTCTCAAATTTGAACGTTTATGCGACAAATTTATGTCATTTTTGGTGAATCTCTATAAGTCATCTTCATAATCCATTACATCTTGATAGTTTTTAAGTCATTAGATTATTTTTGATGACTTAATTTTGACGTATATATGCATTAAGAAATTTATAGTATTTTATTTGTATCATGATAATTTTGGAGTACAATTCTTAATTTTTGTAAAATTATCATGGATTGAATGATCTGAGGTACTGTGTACTGGTACGGACATTGGATACCGGAACACGGGATATCGGTACTATAATCAGGTTCCGCAAAATCCGAACGTTAAAATTTGAACTTTGTATTGAGTACCGGTACGCAGGATCGAGTACCGGTACTAGGGTTGCGGAATTCATATTTATTATTGGTATGAGAGTTTTATTTCCACTTCCAATCTCTTCTAAAACTCTCCCTTTCTCTCTCTAAAAGTTTTCTAACATCATTCTCGTCCCGATCTTTGAGTTTCAAGCATCGATTTGTGAGTTTGCTCCTCAAAACTCATCTCTTCATCATCAAACCCTAGTTTTTAAAGCTTTTTACATGTTTTTTTTTTGGGTTGTGAAGAGATCATGGTTTTCGCTGAAATTTCTTGCGGGTTTTTGCTTTAATTGAAGTTAGTTACATGCATGCTTGGTTCTTGTGCACTTAGATTCATAAATAATGTCGTATTTATTGTGAATCTAAGATCTATATTTCATGTTCTTTTTGCAGATTTTTACGATTTTTGTTGGTACGCCATATTGCACTTGCCTGAATTTGTTAGAAATAGTATTTTTGTGCATTTCAAGTTGATTAGAAAACTTTTTACACTATTTTGCAAGGCTCATAAGATTGTGAGTATGTTAATGCATTTACATGTTTCGCATCTTGCTCAGGGCAATGGCTTTCTCGGTTCTCCTTGCAGTAGTTGTATTAATGCCTCTGGTGGAGGTTGTGGTCGTGGACATAGGGGAGCTTCTAAAAGGACACGTATTGAGGAAGATACTTCAAGTACTAAATCTGAATATCATGAAAGTTCGTCCGACAGAGAAGTTGAAGCTGAGGCAAGCACTGCCAAAGGAAAAGGAAAAGCACCTGAGTCCTCCAGGAAAAAGAAAGGTGCTACCTCACCTCCTCGACATAGCACTGGCAACCCAGTCATTCGAGAATAGAGTTCACGGGAACGTGAACAACGAACTAAGCGAGCCGCGGAATCTGAAGCTATTGCTGCTAGACGTCAAAAGGCTTTCGCCGGCAGGACGTGCCTAGGGGAGCGCTACGTGAACTTCAGTGAGCTTGTTCGAGAGGTTCCCGAATTTGAACAGTTGATGCAACGAGCTCCTATTGAACCTGTCGGAAGAATCCAGGCACGCGCAACTTTTTGTGTTGAACTCATGCGGGAGTTTTATATGCGTGGGAAGGTTCTTATTGAGAATCAAGAGACAAGAAATTATATGTTTGAAACGTCGGTTCGTGGAAAGAAGATTGTCGTCACTCCGCATTCTATCGATGCGATGTTTGGATTGAATGTGACTACCACTGGTCTGCAGTATACAGATGGCACGATCCAACATTCCTCTCACTGGAACACTGTGATCAATGCAATATGCAAGCCTGAAACTTGGACAAATCGCTTGTACGTTGAATCCAAGGATTTAAGACCAGAATATTATATACTTTCTTGATCATCTGTTATAATGTGCTGTCGACCATTGGGACCAAGAGAATTTGTTGTGATCGTCTTGTTTTTCTCTATCTTCTTGGTCATCCAGAACAAGCAGAGGGTTTGAACATAAATATTCCTTTTTTGATGTGGCAAAAGATGGCTCATGTGATTTAGGCCTTGCGACAACGGGAGCTACTTCCGTTTTCTATTTTGATCACGCAAATTTTGGAAGATAATGAGGTAGATGTCACGTGCAACAAGTATGATTATGGCCTGGCTCCTATTGACGGAGTCACTTTGGCGAAGTCGATTAGCACGTTGAAGACATATCAACAAGTCAAGGCTTACACCACAGCCACTTCTGGTTCGACAGCTCGGCCAATAGAGCGAGAGGGATCTTCCAGCTCAGGGGGAGTGGTTACTGTAGAATCACTTCATCATGAAGCTCGATCTATAAGAAAACGGGTTGAACAAGGTTTCAAAAAGATGGAGGACATGTTTAAGAAGTTGGAGGATAGTGTGAAGAAAATATTGGAGATTCTTGGGTGCTGACACGATGATGTTACTACCGCGGTGCTGGACCAAGTTTTTCACATCATATTGAACCGTCTACTGCTGAGAAAGGAGCACATGGAGATGACGAAGAAGAAGAAGATGATGACGGAGACGGAGACGATGAGTGATGTTTAGCTTTCTCTTCTGCACTTTACTTTCTCTATCTTATTTTGGTTGTAGAACGTAGCCACTATTTATTATGTTTTGGTCCTGTAACTATGAACTAACTATTACTCTTTATCGTAGTATGTTTTTTCTCTATTACTTGCTTTCTTTTTGGCAATTTTTGACAAAAAGGGGGAGAGCATTGACAGGGAATCAGGAATCTTTACGAATTTGAAAGCTGAAGGAGAAACACAATTTGTTGAGGACACAATTTGATGAACAAAGGGGGAGAGGATACTTATGATCGATGAAGGGGCATGTGAAAAAGTTCTTAATTCTTAACTCTCAAGATTTTGATTTTCTAACAAGAACACTACTAACTTATGTTTGAAGTGGTTGACATCTATGATTTTGCTTTTGGTTGGAGTTGATATGATTGTTGCAGGATATTGTTGAAGATTTCAAGACTCCAAGTCCTAAGTCATAGAGTTTGTTTAGGAGTTCATGTGTAAATTTATTTTTATTTGGATCTTACACGCAAGGGGTTCGATGTTTTGGTGATGACATTGAACTTCATTATTTTTTGTTAGAGAGTATTGAGAGTTTTATGTATTTTTGGGTTTTGTCGCAAAATGGCCAAAGGGGGAGATTGTTACGGATTTCATATTTGCATATTTCGTGATTTGAGTCGGAGTCATGAAGGGTTCGGTTCGTGTTGTCGACGGTTGAAGAATCCGAGAATCCGAGAAAAACTCAAAAACATCTCACAGGTTGAATCACGATGCTCAGGTATGGTTTAGACATTTTCATGGTTATTCATGAGGATTTATGGCATTAGAATCATATAAGAGATGACTAGTGGATTAGAAGTGGTTTTTGGAACTTTTGATTCATCTATAATAATATATTATATTGAGTTCCAGTACTAGATTTTAGTTCCTCAAAACCGGGTTGAAAAACTTGATATTTTATATTGAGTACCGGAACCCAATATTGAGTTCATCAAAACCCGAGAGTACCAATTCTGTAAATTGAATTGCGTACCGATACCAGGTTTGAGTACCGGTACTGATTTGAGTAGTTCCGGTACTAAAGCATTTGAGTACCGGAATTCAGCGTTAGAAAAATCCTGTTGCATCTTTGCGTACCGGTACCAACTTCCATGTACCGGTACTCAATGTGC
This sequence comes from Puya raimondii, assembly GCA_016920855.1. Taxonomy (NCBI): domain Eukaryota; kingdom Viridiplantae; phylum Streptophyta; class Magnoliopsida; order Poales; family Bromeliaceae; genus Puya; species Puya raimondii. Next base: position 50,591,759 of record JABWPP010000049.1, read on the forward strand.
AGATTTCCTAATCTGACTCTAATCTGACTCTAATTGATTTTAAAGTCTATAAGTACAATGTTAGGGTTCTCTATGACGTCGAAGCACTCAGAATTCACAAGAGAGCAACCCTAGAGGCTAGGTTTTTCGTTCTAAATCCTTCTCCATCAAATTGGCCTCTTTTAGGTCAATTCGAGATTTCGTAATTCAATATGCATATGTCGAATTGATCTACGATTCGAGACTTTCTCTCTGGTTCTTCAACGATTCTCTAAGCAAAGGATCACCATAGAAACGTTAATTTTCTCTTTGTGAGAGGCGGCGTGGATTCGACGTGATCAAGGCGATTCGTTGATTCGAATCGTGAGTGCTCGTGGATTTGAGTGGCGTCCGTGGATTCGGACGTGGGGCGTGGACAACCCGGCGGCGTGCGCGAGATCCGCAGGAGATAAATGAGAGGTTAAGTCCGTGGAGTCGATAATCATCTTGTAATCTTTTATTCTTAATGGATTATTTTTTGTGTGTTGGTCCCGTGAGTTTTTCTCTAAGTTGGAGTTTTTCCACATAAATCTCGGTGTGCTGGTTTTATTTTCCGTATTTATTTTTATTGCATCGAGTTTGTGGTTTGGCCGTTATACCTATTCACTCCCCTCTAGGTATTAGATACGTTCTAGATAGATCCTAGGGTTTTCCTTAACTTACAATGAGATCTGATCTGGGTCTGCTTCGGCCCAATTCATATGGCCGATGCCTTCCACATTCACGTGCACTATCTGCGGCCTTCCTTTGGTCGCGATTTCCTCAACACATTTTTCGACCCACTGGAACAACTTTCTGTGTATGGTCGAGGGCACACACTTGTTGGCGTGGATCCAGTCACGCCCTAGCAATAAGTTGTAGTGACTGTTGGCGTCCACTACAAAGAAGGTCGTCCGAAGAGGCTTAGACCCAACCGTCAGTTCGGTTGTCAATACCCCCCCGTGCCTGTTGACCGCTTCCTGCGAAGTCGGTCATAATCGTGTCAGTGGGCTTGAGCTCGTCCTCGCTCTTGCCCAACTTCTTGAAGAACGACGTGGGCATTACGTTGACCATGGCTCCGCCGTTGATCATCACCCGGCCCACAGGCCGTCCTTCTATCTGGGCCCTGATGTATAAGGGCCTGACAAATTTGGTTTGCAGGGCCGATGGCTTTTCGAACACCACTACGTCGGCCACTTTAAAGTCCTCAAGTTGGAGCTAGGCTGCCGCTCGCTCCTTTCCATATTGAGGCTACTCCTCAGCCTCTGCTGACTCTGCTTTGAACGAGCACGGCAGAGCGTATACCATGCTCACATCAGCCGAACTCCCTTCGGTTGCAGCTTCTTGAGTCTTCTGCTTTTTCTCTTCAGATTCTTTCGCCATTTCAGCCGAAGAGTCACTCTCCGGCCGAATCTCTCTCCTTAGGTGGCCACCATTCTCGCTTAATGATGGTCTTAAGAGAAGCAATCTTCTCTTCTAGTTCTTTGCGGGTGACCTTCTTTGTCGGTGCCGCTGCAACCGACTTCTCCACTTAGGATTTTAACCACGAGACGGGGATTAAACCACCCGCTTCATCATCATGCTTCATGGGCTGATAGGGCGGCCGTTGCACAGGCTGCTTCCAACTGTTCGGCCTCATCCCTTTCGATTTTTTCCAGTGATTTCTTACTTCGGCCTGCATTCTCTGTTGCCGCCGCTTTTGCGTCTTGGTCAACACCGGCCCATGCCATTTGGCCGGCGCCCTTGCTATGAACTATTGTTCGTTCGGCACGTTCGCTGGTACCTTCACCATCTTGAGGTGTTCTCTTAAAATCTCTCTTCTCTCCCAGGGTCTCGGCAATGGCTGGATGCCGAGTTCATTCACTAATCTCCGACCGAGAAATTCAATGTCCCCCTCGGTCATTCCTTCGAATTCTGGCTCGAGTCTTGGCCTTGGCTGTTGGTGCCATGCAGGCTGATACCTCTGATTCCTCTGTTGAGTGCCGAAAGGTTTTCTTGGATAACCCTCTCGGTTCGTCCTGTCTCTCGTCTAGTAGTAATCATCTAGGACCTTCTGAATCAGTGGGTTCTTTACTTCTTTGTTGGAGTTCACTTCTTCTTCGGACTCGTTGGAAGCCTCCTCCAAACATTCATCAGAGTGACCAACAGCATCGTGTACCTCCCACTCTTCAAGGAAGGCCATGAACTCGTTCCATTCACCGTACGCCTTCTTCTTGCGTACGATGGCTTCCCAGTCCCGATGAGTCATTTCGGCTTTGCACCTGAAGCAAAACTGAAGCATTTTTCACGTCTTGGCCACATCCTCCTGGAATTTCTCCTCCTGGAGTGGCTTCCTCCCCTTGACGTCCACCATGTTAACCTACGTGGAAAAAAAGTTTTGGTCAACCTCCATATTACTTTTTTTTTCTTGGTCGGCCCTCATTTAATTCTTTTTGAATTTGCCTTTTAAAGGCTGTCCAGTCATTAGTTCTGTGGCTCCATGAGTGATGTCACTTGCAATATTTTCTCTTCTTTAATTCCTCTCCAGAAGGTATCATTTGACCTTCTTAAAGTTTGATCATTCTATCTTTATATAACCGATCAAATATCTGATCGATTTTGGCGACGTCGAACGAATAGGTGTACGCCGCCATTCGCGCTCTTGTTTCTCTAGTCTATGCTGGCTTGAGCAACGGACATTTATAAGGCTGACAATTTTTCACCATTTCAGCCGCATATATCTCCGCCTCATCAGCGAAATTTTCTGTCTCGCTAGAGGTTTTCGGCTCGTCTTTAGCCGATCCCTCTTCAACAAAAGAGATATTTTTCTCTTTCCCTTTACTCCATTCCTTGTTTCAGTCCGAACGCGGCCGATCCTCACCATTTTCTTTCCTAAATTATTCATATTGGGCAACCCGAATGCCCAAATCGAACAAATTTGAAAAATATTTTTATTGGCATATTTCGTGAAGTGAGTCGGAGTCTTGAAGGTTCAAAGAAGAAAAGACGAAAATTGAAGACTCGAAGACTCGAAGACTCAACATATGAATTCACGATGCTTGGTAAGTTTAAATAATCTTGATGGTGATTTATGATCATATACATATATTTGGAAGATATTAGAATAAGTTTAAATTAATAAAATTTACAAAACGGGACATTTTCATGTTTCGGGGTCCGGACCCTGAGGTAGGGTTCGGAACCCGTACGCCTCCTTGGCTGTCACACAGGGAGGGTCCGTACCCTGATGCCAAGGTCCGGACTATGAAACGTCTGGAAACTTCAAGGTCCGGACCCTGCATCCAAGGTCCGGACCCTGACCCGTCGCGATTTTTTAAAAACATATTTTTCAATCCTACTCTGATTCTAATGTCTCCTAAACCTATAAATAAGATGTGAAGGTGTCTCTAAAATGTGGTTAAGTATAGATTATCTTTTAGAAACCCTAGAAGCTTGTAGGTAGCCGTCTTTCTCATCTTCTACATCAAGCTTCTCTCAAATTGATTCATGGTGCCCTAGATCTTTAATTTTCTTCTAGAATCAATTGGAGAATTGCTTAGAGATTATTCCCACAGATCTTCAATGGTATTCTAAGCAATAAATCATCATCAACTTTATTGTTCTTGCTCCGGAAAGAGTGCGCTCGTGGATTCGAGTGGGCGTCGTGGATTCGGCGTGATAAAGGCTTCGTGGATTCGAAGTTGAGCGTTTCGTGGATTCGGGACGTGGCGTTCGTGGATTCGAACGTGGGGCGTGGACAACCCGGTGGTGTGCGCGAGATCCAAAGAAGATAAAAGAGAGGTTTGAGTCCGTGGAGTCGGTAATCACCTTGTAATCTTTTATTTCTTAGTGGATTGTTATCGCGTGTTGGTCCCGTGGGTTTTTTACTCCTAGTTGGAGTTTTCCCACGTAAATCTCGGTGTGTTGATTTTTAATTTTCGCATTTATTTTTTGCATCGAGTTTTGTAGTTTGGTCGTCATACCTATTCACCTCCCTCTAGGTATTGATAGTATCTAGATAGATCCTGGGCTCCCCCATAACCTACAGGGGTGAAGCTTAGACTCGAGGAGAAGTGTTTCCTGAGCTTTAAACTTCAACCTTAGCATTCCTAAGGTGGGATTGGAGCTTTGAGCAAGGTTAGTAACCTTCCTTCTTCCTCTATTTGAGAGATTTGCAAGGACTTTGGTAGAAAACCTAGTTGTGTAGAAACTATGATTTATATTGGGGTTTTCTTTTTGTGAGCTTTTGGGGTGAAATTGATGGGTGTAGAATACTCTTCTAGGTTGGATTTGAAGCCCCATTACTTTGATTTGGAGCTTGGACAAATTTTTCTTGATCTAAGGTATTTTCCACCTATTTTCTATTCGATTTTTGGTGAATTTCGTGGTGAGTTTTTTAGAAGCTTGTAACCCTTTAAAAAATTTTCTTAGGGTACAAGAAGTTTAGGGGGCAACTTTGTTTGGGAAAGGATCGAGCTTCGGAGGTTATCTGATAGGTTTGACCTCACTAAAATAGGTGAACTCCCCCTATATCTCCTATCATATTATAGGGCTTAATAGACGTTTTTGTATGCAATTGATGACAATATAGAATTTTTTAGCATATGATTTGGTCATTCCTTACATGAATTGCATTCTCTATATAGTAGAGGCATATATGATAAATGGCAATCATGTCGAGATGTATGAGTTTGATTGAAAGGTTATACTCTTCACTTGTTCAAGTATATGTACAAATCACTCTCATGCTAGTCATAGTTGAGTTGTACTATATATAACACTACATGATTAGTGGAGCTATGTATTTGGTTAAACTTGAACGGCAAATTCTTTATACTTGCTATAGTTAAGAAGAAACATGACACCTTGCATGTTAAAGATATGTTGTAGAGTTAAAGGCATTGTACCTAAACCAAGATGAATGACTAGAGAAGACATCATGATAATATACTCGACCTCTAGGTTGTTAGTTGGAATTCCATATTTTAGACATGACGAATGAGGTTCCATAAGCATCTGACCACGCTTGCTTGCCCTTGTGCTTATTTGCATATGCTCTCTTGTGCAGGATTGGGCACCGAAGTGGAATGTCACGGGCGAGGCTCATTCCTAGAGGGGAATGTTGACTACCACAGGGCCATTAGGCATAGCACAAGCTAGGATGTTATCTTGTGCAAGTCCTAGATGATTCGGTAAAAGTTAATTAAACTGGATATTGAACATCACAACTAGTTGATGCATATATAGTAGTAGTTGGACATACATGTTGGTCATTACACACTTGTATACTTGATAGTAGTAGAACTACATACATGTTGATTGGCATACTCACATAGAGGCATGATAGTCATAGAACCATTTCATTTTAGTTATTGCATTCTAGTTCTATACTTCTGTTATTTACTATATTTGCCTCAGTTGGCCTAGTGGTGTATTTCGCTATTCTCGGCGGCATATCCATTGGGAACTATTGTTTAATAGTTCTCACCCCCATTAGTTGTTTATTTTTGTTACAGAGCCTTCCACAGTGGGAGAGGCTAGGAATCACGGAAAGGGGATCGCGACTTGTTAGAGCCACTCAGGTGTTGCTACAGGTGGACCTGAGGCACCTTTCTTTTGGTTTTAGTTGTGAAAGGTGTACTAGATTATTTTGTATAGAGACCATCTTGTATTTATGAGATGTACCATTTTGTATGAAACTTAATATATATCTTGTGAATGGTTTATAGTTGTTGATTTACTTAAAAGTATCAAGTTCACTTACTTTGATTACCACGTATAAGTTGTATATATATACATTTTCTTTTTCCGCTTGTTGATGTAGATGCTTTGTGTGCACCGGGGGTGCCTTGTGCACACGACGGGTCTGTGCACGTACCGGGTAGGCTTCCGCTGGCCCCTGGGTGTGATATAAGTTATGTTATATCATTTATAACTTTAAGTATTAAAGGAAATGCATTCATATTAATTAACAAAAGAAAACTCTACACATACTTCAACTACATAGTGTTGACTAAAGCACACAACAACAACAATATAAAACAAAAGGCTAACATCCTTCATGAGTACAAATACAATTCGAACTAACTTTACTTTCACTGTTAAACACTCTACACCATGGTTCCAGAACAATATCATATGATACTCATTCCTTATGTCAAGTGTTGCCTTTTGTAACAATACGCCTTTCACGCCCCGGGATTCTTTTTGTAAGTCCTTAGGAAAACTAGCGAAAAACGTAGATTTTTTTTTTTTTGAAACAACTTTGAGAACACCCCGCGGACGCGCACAGACCCGCCACATGGATAAAGAATCCCCTGTACAAACGAACAGAGTCTCCTCTGTACATGCACGACGTAGCACATTTATACAAAGTCAACCACACATAGAACCGTACAACACAAACAATCCAATGATCATAATATTACAATAATTCACATACATCTATTAATGTTTAAACATTGGAAGGTAATGAACTAAACTAATCTAGCAGAAGGGTAATAAACATCAACGACGGATAACTCTGGGCACAACTATCTAGCACCGTCCTCACGCATCGTCCCGACCCTCACCGCCCGCGTCACCTGAAAAATGGTGGGGGGGGTGAGAACATGTAAACACGTCTACCCTCCAAGTGGGTACCGCAAGCCGATGAAGGTGAGACGTACTCACCGGCAAAAGGAAGAGATAGACATAATTATGAACAGATATCATAAGTACAGTAGCAATGGAATAACAATCGGCAATAAATACAAAAATAATCGCTACTGTAAGATAAGTAGAAATCAACATGTGTACTGCAACAGTAGTAGTAATGACTAGAAAGGAACTATAACTGCCAATCAATACATAACTATACGCTACTGTAACGAACAACAGAGTACAATAATGCATCAATGGGAGAATAATACCAACAACCAAATTGACTGCCATATTGGTCGAAAGACCTCAGGCTAAACCACAACCTGCTCGCCCACCTGGCACGTAACCCTAACAGGCACCTCGTAGGGCTCACGGGTCGAAAGTACGATCACTTTTTTAAAAAAGAACACCCCTTGCGGTGGATCAGACCGCTAGTGTACGTGAAATGCTCACGAGCTGTGGCGAATGATGCGATATGCTCAATAGCCCACATCGGCAAGTAGCCGAGAGAATAATCCATAAGGAGTCACCGACCAATCAGGTCCATCTCTATCTAAGAGTGTCACCGACCATAAGGTCAACTAATGTCAAGTCAAGCGATATACCACTAGAAGTGTCACCGACCACAAGATCAACTAATGTCATATAATGCAATATCCAACTAAGAGTGTCACCAACCACAAAGTCAACTAATGTCATGTTATACAAGAGATAACTCAAGGTGTCACCGACCGTAGGGTCAACTATCGTCAAATCATGAATTAGATAACTAAGAGTGTCGCCTACCATAAGGTCACTAAAGTCAAGGTTATTTACTACAAATATGCAATAGACAACTCAATCACAAAGGAACACCGCTCTACCACTAAATCATGATATAAACGAGATGAGAGCAAGTGTAGAGCAACTAGCTATGAAGTCAAGTGGTGTACGAAAGCTCAACTAGCATCGAGTAAATGAAAGGAGATAACAGGAATAGAAATCACCGAGCAGGCACTACTTTACCGACTTCGGATCGAAGCACCCACCTCTACCGTAGAATGAAACCGGGTCGTCGACACCCTGTCGATGTCTCCCGCCACAGTCGGACCTATGCAAAGTCCGTTCCAAACCGTAATTAGCTCAAACCTGCTAATCACAAAAGCTATGATTCCAAGTGAATCCAAACGGGTGAACAATCAGATTTTCGGATCCCGTTCAACGGTCACCGTAAGATCGCCCGATTGTCGTACCGACTCGTCAGAACGTCACCCCAACCCACGAGGTGTCCCGAATCAAGCCAAATACATAACCCACCTTGCCTACTGTCCCAACACATCATTTTAGTGCTATTGGAGCAGCCGCACAAGTAGTGCGCCAAAACGGAGAACCGGGATCCCGAACATCGCCTATTTGGCTCCCGGGACGCCCATTTCGGCACCGGGACCACCCGCCGCCATCACGCTATGACCAGAGGTGTCAAACCTTGCCCTAACACCAGCCAATAAGGCTACAACACCACTGCAAACAGCAGCAACTTGCGCGATATGAAACCGCACCCGAAAACGCCCGATTTCTGCATTTCGGGGTTCCGTTAAGCCCCGAAGCGTTCCAAAACATTTTGAAGTTCATTTGACCATCCTTCCTGTCCTAAAACATTCACTTTTTGGTGACGGGACAGCCACACGCTAAGTCGTGCGATCCGGATGCAAATCGCCAGAATCCACCATATCGGGTTCCCGAAAATCATCGTTTTGGGCTCCAAAATGCACCTGGGGTCCATCGCTGGTCCGTGCTTCGCACCAGCGAGGTCCCAACCAGCCAAAGAGGCTTTCCTACTGCTGCAACCAGCAGCCCGCGAAAACGGCGCCAAAATCACATACAACGCACACCTAAACCATCATTTAATGTGCCGAACACCATGAAATCCCAAATTCGGAATTCCCATGCCTCAAACATCAAGTTCGAACATTCCAAAGCTGAACCATTCTGTCCGGCATTGTCTCGATGCAAAAAGCATCATTGCAGCATTATGCCGAACACCCGGTGTGCGATAAAAACATACAGTAATACATTGTCTAGAGATTTACCGACGATCCCGTGACCTCGGAATCTGAACGGATGTACATCCCAGAAGGTTTCGACGTTCCGAATGCGGTGCTTGCTGTCCGATGCGGATCCGGGCACCAAGAAGTGTGCAGGAGCCCGCTGATTGCTGCGCTACAAGATGTTCCGGGAGCGGTGTCGCAATTACAGCAGATGGAAACCTCCCAACAGCAACCGACGTGAGCACAGCGATGTACACACCTCCCTGGGGAACGTGCTCCCGAGCGTCAAAGTCACAAGTGTCCAGATCTGCGAGATCGAAGATCTCAGCCAAAACAGGTCCCCGGGAAGCGATGCTCCAGAATCAGCGGTTTGAGGCGAGCAAGGTTGAAACGAATGTGAGCACGGCGATGTACTCGGAGTCTAGATGACCGAGCACCACAATGGGAGCGAAGCCGGCAAGCCATGTGGCCGAAACGGCAACATTGGGCTTGAAGAACCCCCAGCTTGAGCCCGGTTCTGGAGCAGAGAGAAACCAGCTCCCTTCTCCAAGCTCCGTGCGGCCCGAGGTGGCTCTAGTGGCCAAGCAGGATAGGCCCCGACCACGGCGGATCCCCTGGGTGCGGCAGCCGACAGTGGAGGGGCGGCGGACCGAGTCCCAAGGCGCGGCCCCACTTTTCTCCCACTCGGGTTCCTGTTGGAACCCGAGCACAGAGAGGGGGTAGGGCGGCCAAGGCGGCGGTGGGCCGCCGGAGCCGCAGAGGCCAGCGGTGGCGGCGGCCACAGTCCCGGCCACGGCCATCCGCAAGAGAGAGAGAGAGAGAGAGAGAGAGAGAGAGAGAGAGAGAGAGAGAGAGAGAGAGAGAGAGAGAGAAAGCCTTGCACAGGGCTCCCCGCCGGCCAAGAAGATCGTCGGCGGCGGCTGAGGGAAAGGGGAGAGGGAACAGTAGGGTTAGAGTCCACTAGGGCATCCCTGTACTTGTATACTTGTATATACATACATATATGTATATGTACACATGCTTAGGTGTGAGACCCCAGATTAGTCCTATATATGAGATATAATAGGGCTAAACTCTCAACCCGGCTTAAGCATTTTCGGTGGTGGATAGGCCGAAGAGGTTGAGAGAGTTAAGCGTGCTAGGACGGGAGTAGTCCTAGGATGGGTGACCCCCTGGGAAGTTGGGGCGTCACATTAGGAGTAAAAAAAAGCAATATGGTCCCTCAACAACAACATTCTTCTCAATTGTCCCACCAGCATGCACATTTCGGATAGAAATCTCTCTCGATGCCACTCCTTGCATTTAGGTACACGAAGTATCGTGTTCTAATCGAAAGACCCCTCGATCTCCAAAACTCTCTCACGACTTCATCTCGATGCCAATTTGCACATGTAAACCCGAATTCCGTGAAATTTGAGACATAAGATCCTCTCTGAGTCTACTTTCATGTAGAACCTTTCTGTGCACCAAAACTGTAAAATATCTCACATAAAATGATAACCTCTTCCCAAAGTGCGTCTCTTTTATATTTTGCAAAACTGCAATCTAACCCTCCATCCATTGAGTTTCTTGCCAAAAACTCACTGTTGCGTGCATTTTGCCCAGTGGCACCTTTCCATGGACTTTCACGCAAAACGGAGCACCGGAAAGTTCTAAAAAGCAAAAACATCAAGTAATAAAAGGCCAATCTGCGATAAAAGTAGATTTTCTCGAGAATCGTGCATCGAACATAAAATTGGACAGTGCCATCATCTCTGGCACAGTCGAACCATTGAAAACGACCTATTGGATAGTCCGAAACGGTGTCCAAATCACGTCCGAAGCTATCCTCAAGGCAATGCCTCACAATAAAACATAGGTTACTATTCACTTAAGTGAGTCACTAAACACCTTTAATAAAAGCTTATTTTTCTCCAAAATTAAACCGATAATTTCAAAATTAAAGTATCTATAAAAATACCACTAAAAAGCACCAAATTACACAAAAATCTTAGTCCTCACAACGCCTCCATCAGGTTGTAATGGAGAAGGTAGAAGTAGAAAGGAGGTTAGGGTTGGAAGAGATGAAGTGAGCGATAGGGAAGTGGTTGGTGGATCTGGAGATAAGCATCTAGTCAGCAGGGTAGGTGAGAGGCAGCGGGTCGGGTTGTCGGAGGATCGGATTTGGAGGTTGCCGCCAAGGGAGGCCATCCATCCAAACCCGATAATTGCTGAGGAAGTATAGATCCGGAAATAGCAAATAGCCCAGCACAACTAGGCCCATGATCAAATAATTACTTTACCACTTAGACCCTGTAATTGCTGTTTCATCCCATTTTCATCCCTGAGTATAGGGGTATAAATAGCTAGTAATTATATCTATGTAGTAAGCAGAAATATAATAAAATTTCCAATTCTCCCCCAATTCTCTCCTTCTTACCCCTCCTCACCTCTCTTCTTCCTCTTCTACTTCTTCTTCCTCCTCACTCATCCTCTTCCTCACGTTCTTGGTGTGGATTATTTCCCATCATCTCCAATTTGGCCTCTCCTCAACTGGATCTCATCGGAGTGCCAATTTTGGATCAAGGCGGGTATCTACCACCATTCCTTCTCAGCCATCCTTCAATCACTGATTGGGTTGCTCGAGAAGGTCAGGTCTATTACAATTTGGTATCAAAGCAGTGAGGTTCCCAGGGATTTCAACATTTCATCTCCAGAGGTAACCATCGAAACCAGTAGGAATAACCGATTCAAATTTATAAGTAAGACTATGGTTGAAGGCACGCGGCTAAGGGTCCTGGATGACCATGTTCACACATTAGAGCAGCAATTCCAAGAGTTTGTCACGAGCAGTGAAGGAAGGTTTGAGGTAATGAGCAATCGGATCGAAGCAATCAGAGTTGAATGGCAAAACTAGTATGAGGCGATACTGAAGGAGACTACAAATACTTCACAAAAGCTAGAGCAAATCATGGAGATTCTGGTGAATTCGCCGCAACCATACCTCCGAACGGAGTTTCTGTTACCTCTGGACATGATGAGAGAGGTATCCTACCAACTCCTTCTATTCCATTAATTAAGGATGATTTTGCAACCCTCACTCTACATAATAGACCAAATAATTACTTGTCGATTCCCAAGTTAGATTTTCCCACGTTTGGGGGAGAGAACCCTAGAAATTGCGTTCGACGATGCGATAAGTACTATGAAATATATGGAATTAAAGAACCACAAAAGCTGGAATTGGCCACCATACATTTAGAGGTGAGAGCGGATACTTGGTACCAAGGTTATCTAGCTGAGAATGGGGCAGTTAACTGAGCAGTAATTTCTAAGAAGGTGTGCAAACGCTTCGATAGTCGAGGGTTGAATGACGTGGTGGAGTTTAACAAGTAAGTGCAACAAGGGATTGTTGAAAAATATCAAGAATAGTTTGAAGAATTGAGGTCAAGGTTATTGACCACCAAATCCCACTTTGCCCCAGAATACTTTCTATTCAGCTTTTTGAGCGAGCTAAAGGATGAGATCAAATCCGCAGTAAAAATGATGCAGCCTAGAACCCTAACACAAGCTTATGAGCAAGCTAAATTGCAGGAACACACAATGGCGGCAGTTATGAAAAAAAGCAAAATAATACTGAAGACCCCAGGGAGCACCTTCTCTTATAGCAACTTTAAAGGAATAAGCTCAGCAACACCGGCAAGGAGTTTGGATGCCACCAGCAGCCCAACCAAGTTTCCTATAGAGAAGCCCACCCCTAATCGACAGTTGATCGAGCAGAGAAGAGCCGCGGGACTGTGTTTTAGATGTGGAGAAAAATAAATGCCGGGCCATCAATGTAAATAGCAGAGCATGAACACTATCTATGCAACCCCGGAGGTCTTCGAGGTGTTCGATGAGGAAAATTTGCAAGAAGTGGATGGAGAAGAAAAAACAGAAACTAGAGAAGAGGAGGAGATTGGGTTATCAGTGCATGCATCGAGTGCAAAGAACACACAAGACACCATAAAGATTCAAGGAGGAGTTAAGGACAAGGCAATAGTCATACTTATTGACACAGACATCACTCATAGCTTCATTGACATTGGGGTCGCAAAAGAGAAAAAGGCCACCATATCCACCACAACACCCTTACTAGTAACGATGGCCAACGGACAGAAGGTACTGTGTAAACTTAAGTGCAATAGCTATGTTTGGGAAATGCAAGGGGAGAAGTACACAACCGACTTACGAGTCATAAGGCTAGAAGGGTCGAGCATAATTCTTGGAATTGATTGGTTGAAGGCTCACGGGCCAGTTACATTTGACTACAACAGCAATACTGTAGCAATCACTAAGGGAGAGAAGCACATTTCACCTCAAAGGGATGACCGATAAGGCAAGACTAAGAAATATTACAGCCAAGCAGTTGCAGGAGTTCAGGGAAGGAAGTTGCTATTTAATGGCCCAATGGTTCAAGGTGGAAAGAGACAAAGGAGGGGAGGAGCCAATTCCTGAGCTGATACAAGAAGTACTACATAGATACATAGACATCTTCCAAGAACCAAAAGGCTTACCACCCACTAGGCCACAAGACCATCGAATCCCTCTACTGCCGGGTTCATCACCAGTGAACATCAGGTCATATCGATACACCCACGAGCAAAAGGACGAAATGAAGAAATTGATTAAGGAGAAGCTAGCTACAGGAGTGATTCAACCAAGTCACAGTCCTTATGCATCCCCGGTGCTTTTGGTGAAGAAAAAAGATGGAAGTTGATGGTTTTGCGTGGACTACCAACAGTTGAACAAACTTACCATCAAGGATAAGTACCCTATACCAATCATAGAAGATTTGTTGGATGAATTGTGGGGAGCGAGGTACTTCTCCAAGATCGACTTGAGATCCGGCTACCACCAAATCTGAATGCAACCTGAGGATGTTCTGAGGACAACTTTCAAAACTCATGTTGGGCACTACGAGTTTCAAGTCATGCCGTTCGGGCTCACGAACGCGCCGGCAACCTTTTAGGCCTTAATGAACGAGGTATTTGCCCCTTAACTCCGAAAGTATGTATTAGTATTCTTTGACGATATTTTGGTGTATAGTCGATCCTTGGAAGAGCATGCTGAACACTTAGGGAAGGTACTGAGTATATTGAAAGCCAACCAACTCTACGCCAAACGGTCTAAATGCTTCTTTAGGCAGTGACAAGTAGACTATTTGGGGTATGTCATTACAGACCAAGGAGTATCCACCGACCCAAGAAAGATCAACTCAATGCTACAATGGCCCACTCCGCAGTCAGTAAAGGAGGTGAGAGGATTCCTCGGCTTGACCGGGTACTATCGTAAGTTTATTAGAGGGTACGACTTGATCAGCAAACCACTCACTAAACTACTAAAGAAGAATAGTTTTAGCTAGAGCCAAGGGGCTTCCGAGGCCTTTGAGAAATTAAGGAAAGCCATGACCGAGGCTCCGGTGCTGTCAATGCCCGACTACTTGAAACCCATTATAATTGAAGTCGACGCATGCGAAAAAGGGATTGGGGCAGTACTGACTCAGGAGGGCAAACCTATCGCCTACTTGAGTAAGGCAATCGGTAAGAAAAGCATGGGATTATCTACTTACGAAAAGGAATTCCTCGCAATTCTGATGGCATTGTCGAAATGGAGGCACTACCTCAGCCCAAAACCGTTTATCATTAAAACGGACCATGAAAGCCTCAAATATCTATCGGAGCAAAAGATAATGACAGTCGTACAACAAAAGAGAATGCTAAAGCTCATGAGGCTTAACTATACCATCAGCTACAAGATAGGGAAGGAAAATAGAGCAGCGAATGCGCTATCAAGAAGGGGGTTTAAAAGGGGCAGCCAGGCCATTATGGGGGTTGTTCCAGTGTGGGTAACAAAGGTAATCAGGAGCTACGAGCACGATGAGGAGTGTAGGAAACTCATTACAAGTCTTAACTTGCAACCCCTAGGTACAGGGCCCTATTCCTATAGTCGTGAGCTACTGAGGTATAAGGGCAGAATCTACATTGGATCTAGTAATGGGGTGAAGCAGAGGATTCTTACACAGATGCATGACTCCCCCTTAGGGGGTCATTCAGGGCAACAACATACTTGTAAAAGGATTAAGCAAGCATTTCACTGGTCAGGGCTAAAAGAGGATGTAAAGAAGATGGTGAGTAGCTGTGCTGTCTGTATCCAAAACAACTCAGATAATCAACCCTACGCGGGGTTACTACAGCCTTTACCAGTCCCGATGCAAAATTGGAAGGAGGTGAGCATGGACTTCATTGAAGGGCTACCCAAGTTTGAAGGGAAGGACTCAATCTTGGTGGTGGTCGACAGGCTCTCTAAGTATGGCCACTTTATTGCTCTAACCCATCCTTATACTGCTACAGAAGTTGCCCTCACCTTCTTTGACATAGTCTACAAATTGCATGGCTTACCGGAGATAACTGTCACAGACAGGGACAAGATCTTCACAAGTCAAATATGGCAAGAACTCTTCCAACTTCTGGAAACAAAGCTGCATATGAGTTCCGCCTACCATCCACAAACCGACGGACAGACAGAGAGACTCAATAGGTGTCTTGAGACTTACCTGAGGTGCTTGTGCTTTCAATGCCCACATAAGTGGCACAAATGGTTGACACACGCGGAGTGGTGGTACAACACCAATTTCCACAGTTCCTTAGGTATGACACCCTACCAAGCCCTTTATGGACAGCCACCTCCCAACCACCTGGTGGTTAATCTAGGGCTGCACACAGTAGACACCATTCAAGACTAGGTATGAGAAAGAGAGAAACTCACGAAGGACTTGCGGGATCAACTCCACAAGGCTCAGCACCGCATGAAGCAGTTTGCGGATAGGCACAGAAATGGATAGGGAATTCAAGGTTGGGGACTTCGTATACCTTAAGTTGCAACCGTGCCATCAACTTACCGTTGCAGTGAGAAGAATCTGAAGCTTTCATCGCGTTACCAAGGACCCCTGGAAGTATTGGAAAGGGTCGGACCGGTGGGGTACCGTCTGCGGCTACCGAAAGGGAAGGTCCACCCGATTTTCCATGTTTCCCTCCTCAAGAAGAGCCCTTCTGCAGGTAGCTCGGTCACCCCCACCATACCCCTCACTAGCGAAGAAAGGGAGCTCCTGGCGGGACCCGAGGAGATTCTGGACCGCAGGATGGTCCGGCGAGGCAACCGTGCGGCAACTCAAGTTTTAGTAAAATGGAGCAACTTGCCGGAGAGCTCCACCACCTGGGAAGATTATTAGTTCCTAAAGTCTCAATTTCCAGCATTTGATCCTTGAGGGCAAGGATCATCTTAAGGGGAGGGGTTGTAATGGAGAAGGTACGAATAGAAAGAAGGTTAGGGTTGGAAGAGATGAAGTGAGTGATAGAGAAGTGGTTGGTGGATCTGGAGATAAGAATCTAGTCAGCAGGGTAGGTGAGTGGCAGCGGGTCGGGTTGTCAGAGGATCGAATCTGGAGGTTGCCGCCAAGGGAGGCCATCCATCCAAACCCGATAATTGCTGAGGAAGTGGAGACCCAGAAACAGCAAAGATCCCAGCCCAGCTAGGCCCACGATCGAATAATTACTTTACCACTTAGACCCTGTAATTGCTGTTTCATCCCATTTTCATCCATGAGTATAGGGGTATAAATAGCTAATAATTACATGTATGTAGTAAGCAGAATATAATAAAATTTTCAATTCTCCGCCAATTCTCTCCTTCTTATCCCTCCTCACCTCTCTTCTCCCTCTTCTACTTCTTCCTTCTCACTCATCCTCTTCCTCACGTTCTTGGTGCGGATTATTTCCTATCATCTCCAATTTGGCCTCTCCTCAACTAGATCTCATCGGAGTGCCAATTGGATCAGGGCGGATATCCACCATCATTCCTTCTCAGCCATCCTTCAATCACTAATTGGGTTGCTCGAGAAGGTCAGGTCTATTACACAGATCTGCTAAGAGTAATGTGCCTACCATTTCGAAGATTATAAAATATTGAGAAAATATTGGTCTTTCTTATAGCACGTGTAATGTAATAACGATTATATGCATTCCTGAATCTCGATACCAAATCACCATGAGATAGTATGAAATCATACTTATTTCTAAATAAATTTCATCAAATTTTAGCCCAATAATCCGGATGAATTTCTCAATGCAAGTACTCTTTGAAAATCTTGAATGACATTGTCACGCCCCGGCACCGCCACTTTGGTCGGTTCGGGCACGCGCACAGACCGCCGAACGGACAGAGTTTCCCCTGTCCGCCCAAGGCGTAAACAAAACAGGTACAATGAATTTCACCTAGGAAATACGAGATAGTACAGTTTTGCACGAGGGCATATCACAAGAGCATTAATGTAAACTAACTATTACAACATTCCATTCATCCACATTTTACATACATTTTCCTCAAATTTACATCTTTCGCTCTCGAATACATTACATTTACAACAGCTTTACATCCTTTTCTTTGACTTGTCAAACACAAGGGTAATCTATACAGGGTAACCTTGTTATCTAGGGCGCGACGCCCAAGCCTCGGTTCGGTGCTGCTCCGCTAATGGATGGCTCTGCAAAATAGTGGGATGAGAACTAAAAGAAGTTCCCAGTGGGTTCGGCCGCCGACCTCGCCGACTTTCCCACTAGGTCTAAACAAGGCATAAGTAGATACAATAGCTAAGCAGTAGTAAACAACTACACTATGCATAAGTAGAAATGAATACAACACTACTATGCCTTTATAATAAGGAATGAATGTCATGGTCTAATATGTTCAACGGTGTCCCTCACACACTCTTGACCCAATTCATTCTTGACTCAATCAGGGCTTCTCACAAGACCAAGCCCAACTCACAAAAATATCATGATCGACCCCACACACAACATGTAATCTCACTATGCTCACTCTCTACACAGGATGCAACACATGCATAGGGTACAAAACACAATATGGTCAATCAACTTGTCTATTTCATCTTGGACCCAATCGCACCGGCTCACCCGTAGGTTAAGCCACAACTCACCACACCAAGTCACGTGGGGGAGAGGTCTTTCACTCCTAGCCAGCCACCATGACCGTCTGCCGGGGAGGGCTCCCGGGGCCCTTCACACCCGTGTTCGCGTGACACTCCGGAGCTCACGGCTTGGGAGTCGCGACCTCCACAAGCCAACAACAGACTATGCGAGTATGATCTGCCCTCCAAACTCGAGGACCTTCCACCTACCGGTGGGGAATAACCAATGTAATGTCATGCAATGCTCAACAATGGCAAGACACAATGTGCCATACTACAAATGCAATGACCCAATATCTCTTTGGCGCTCACGGTTCAAACAACACATGCCAGTAGATTCATGCCACTAACCACGGTGACAACCACAACATCACGAGATCTCTTTCAATCCCTAGCATGGTCCAGAGGATATCTTTCAATCCCTCGCATGCTCTATAATATCAAAGCACTAGTTGTCACGCTACACATGCACTGACCCAATTTTCTCCACTCATACTAGAGATTCTACTCAAATATGTCGTGTGCATCAATCGAATGTACAAACATCACAACATGTGGACATAAGCAAATATGCAATGCTCATAATACATGGAACTATAACAAATAACACATTAGGCTTATGCAACGACCTAATCCACGTTCCATCACTAGGTTCACATTCACTATCACAATGACACTAGTGTTTCGCTTTATTTCAATGTCCACACTTTGTTTTCTATGTCCAATCCACTAGTTTCTCTACTAGTTCAATACTTCACTAGGATTCACATAGCACTAGGTTTATGCGTCCTAAATTTCAAGTTTTCAATCATGATTATTCACAACTAATTTAGGAGGCATGCAAGTTTCTGGAATAAGAAATAATTGAACCCTATTACATGCAATTTCATACATATATACATATATGCTCAAAAAGTAGGATTTAGACATAGGAAGAAATTCAACCATTTCGGATAGCACCCCCCACCTCGTATTGACGTTTAGGGCCAGGAAACCAAGTTTCGCAATTTATCTCCGCCGAAAAGTCTCGACCCAAGCCTAACGAATCATATTCCGCAAAATCTCTCAATCGGATGCCAAACCTCGTCGTAGTCCAAAACGAAGTTGTCCACCACGTCGAATTAACCTTCAATTAAGGTTTTACAAGATCAATTTAGATCAAAACCTCTTAGAGACAAAATTTTATTTTCTAAGCCTAGGGTTCAAGTTCTACATGAATACTCCAAATTTCATGATTAATCTTTCGATTAATTGGTTTAGAATTATCTAGGACTTCCAAATATATCAAAACCACCTCTCTTAACATCCATCCAATTATTAAAAATCCACCAAAAAATTCTATTCGAAATTATAATAATAAAATACTACCTCGCAATCGAAGTGCCGGAAAAATCTTACGCACGCGGGGGCTAGATCGGCTCGCTAAACGACCCAATAAATCTTTCTATTTTTCTTCTTCTTCTCTTTCTCTTCTTTTCCCTTCTTTTTCCTCTCCCTCTCTCCCTCTCTCTCTACGTACATGTTGGAGTGGATAAGAGAATGGAGGAGTCCCTGGCAACTTAGGCTAAGCAATGTAACAATTGCTAAAAAGTCCACTAGCTTTAAGTATTATGACATTAGTCCAATTCAGAATCTGATACTTTTCGTTTCAGACCTTCTGAATATCCGTTTGCGCCCAAATTTGACAGTCATGCTCGGTTTAAGTTAATAAGAAGAATTGATCATCACTATCCAGTTTCGGACCATTTTTTGGTCATCGAAAGCTCTACCGACTAAAACCTCTAGCAGATTGCTGTTATATTTTATTTTCCCTTTTCGGGTGTCGGAATGGCACGAAACTTTTAATCTAACATCAGAAAAATAATTCTGACATATCCTCAAATTTTCATAATTTTCTGACACTGTGAATTTTCTGCTAAAAAATCAGCCCCGTTCCTTACAGAAAATTTCAAATCTCCTGTTTTCATTTCAATTTCAGCACAATTTATTTCCAACTTATTTTTACTTCTCTAAGTCCAATAAAAATAGTATCTCACACTATTTTTCTTTTCACTTACTTTTATATTAAAAAATCCGGTACACTACATTCCTCCCTCCTTAAAAGGAGTTTCGTCCGCGAAACTAAGATCACACCTCAATCTATTTATCAAATAGATGAGGGTATCATTTCATCATTGCGTCCTCCCAATCCGGGCAGCTTCATAAAGCTTACCACATAGAGGCACGCGAGTGCACGGCTCCTCTGCACGAGCCGGGATGCGAACAGTGATTCTTCGCACGTCATATGCTCTCAAACGGCTTATCACTAACCTCAATCCACGCGAAAGGACCAAAATGCCCTATTTCAGGCATTCTGCACAGCTCAGGTCTGGATCCCACTACCAGGTCCGAACTCTTGCTTTTCCCAGCCTCGCACAGTAACCCGGAAGTCCGGATCCCACTCCCGGGTCCGGAACCCGAGAGCATTCCAGCTCCAGTGTGACATCTCCAAAAATTCCAAATTTTGGTTTTCGGGTCTTTAACTCACACCCACACATTCCGAAACTTTCGGAACTCAAATTCACACTAGCCATTATCGGCTCTCTCCGAACATCATCCAATTTGGTAAAGTTTGGCATAGCACACCGAAGTTCAGCATACTACATTTTTTTTTTTGTAGTCCATATCCACACTCTTGCACCTAGCAGGCTGGGTATCTTGGCCACTCGAGAGTCTATGCCACTACGAGCAACTCTCCTCCAAGTTCATAGTTCCCTTATGGAACTCACATTGGTCCGTTCACCGGTGTCACTTAAAAACAATATCATCGATACATCGACCAATCACAAGTGGCCTTATCACTTGTGAATTCTTCGCCACAAATCAAGATGGTACATTTGGCACATCCTCAACTCCAGCTCACTTAGGAGCATAATCTTCAAATCCCTGCGTGGCTTCTACTTTTCCAACGCCTCACAAGAAGCATGTCGCTTCGCTTTCATCTGCCACGGGTTAACATCACGTCGTCCTCATGACGAGCTCACACGAACACTTCGTTCGTGAACTAGACTCCCTCTCACTGATACTGCTAAACTCGGCAGTTGGTGACATAGCATCAAGACGAATGGTATGACCGAGTCTTCGCACCTTAAGTTACTACCCTCGATGCTCTAAGCACAAGTGATGCTCTCCTACTACTAGAGCTATCGACTAAACCGCTTATCTCGATTTGTCGCAGATGGTCCACAGACCAAAATTCTCGCATAGGCCTATCGCCTAAATTCACATCTTAACGTCGCGTAACGTCTCTCGCTCGCCAACGCAGACTCAATCGTCACTCGGTGGAGTCCTCACTTAGGTACTCGTACAAATACTCCAACCAGGAGTAACCAAGACGCCAAACTACTACAAGTCCTCGGGTTGGGTCATATCTACACCCTTGGTGTACTATCGATCACACAACCTCACACGTGGCCTTCCACATTCTCGGGTCATTCTCGGACTACCGCCCCGACCATAAGTCTCTGCCCCACCCGTAGGTCTCGGGCCGCTGTCAACACAGCTGACTGCGCCTGACCATATGGCTCCAGGCTCTACAGTCCACACATGGTCTAGGCACGGATCGTCCCCAAGCAACACCCGGCACCGTCGCCTCACACGACATGCTCTACCGAGCAATCGGCTCCTAAGCACCTAGTGCGAGCCACCAGCCCTGCGAGCGGTCCATGACCCGCTTCACACTTACCAACGCTCAAGTGCTACTGCCAACGAACCCTCTCGGCTGAACGAACCTGTACTCTACTAATACGATAACCAGAGCATTCTACGCTTCTATACGTTTTCGTGCTAACTACAAGCACTAAGCTACCTTGTTTATGCTTACTCACTACGTGAGTACCACTACCCACCTTAGTTTGAGGTACTACAAGGCCTACTCGTCAGAATTTAGCGACAGTCTTACCAATTCTACGACAGTGATTTTCACTCAACTGTCGATCCGCCAGAGCAATGTTCGAACTCTCAGACTACAAAGATGTCTTTGAGCGTCATGACTCGGCTCTCGCAATTGATTATTCATATTGCCTTGAGAGTCGGTCTACCATTTCCATCCCTGTAGTGTACTGAATTTTTAATATAAAAGTAAGTGAAAATAAAAATAGTATGAGATACTATTTTTATTGGACTTAGAGAAGTAAAATATAAGTCGTAAGTAACTTGTGCTGAAATTGGAACGAAAACAGGAGATTTAGAATTTTCTGTAAGAAACGGAGCTGATTTTTTAGCAGAAAATTCACAGTGTCAGAAAATTATGAAAATTTGAGAATATGTCAGAAATATTTTTCTGAGGCTAGATTAAAAGTTTCATGTCATTCCGACACCCGAAAAGTGAAGATAAAATATAACAGCAATCTGCTAGAGATTTTAGTCGGTAGAGCTTTCGGTGACCAAAAAATGGTCCGAAACTGAGTAGTGATGATCAATTCTTCTGATTAACTTAAACCGAGAATGACTGTCAAATTTGAGCGCAAACGAACATTCAGAAGGACTCCGGCGAAAAGTATCAGATTCTGAACTGAACTGAAACTATAATTTCCAATAGGTGCAGGGGGTTCCTACGAATTTGGCCACCTATTTCCTCTTCTCCCTCAGCTGAACACACACACACGCATGGTAAGAGAGAGAGAGAAGCTCTCCCTCTCCTCACAATCTCCTCTCTTCCCCTCTCTTGA
Organism: Puya raimondii; assembly: GCA_016920855.1. Taxonomy (NCBI): domain Eukaryota; kingdom Viridiplantae; phylum Streptophyta; class Magnoliopsida; order Poales; family Bromeliaceae; genus Puya; species Puya raimondii. The sequence goes on from JABWPP010000049.1 coordinate 50,614,117, forward strand.
TCTCTCTCAAAAAAACTTGGGATTTGGTGGAGATTGATCTCAGGAATGCGTAGAGGACGGTGAATCGTGCTCGTGCGCGCTTTGAGGCTTGATGAGTTTGCGACCCAAGGTGAGATTTTGAGGTTTTGAACCAAATTGATCCTCTGGTTCTCTAATTGAAGGTTAGAGGAGAGCCCCGGACAACTTTAATTTGGAAATCGACGAGCGTTCGGTGATCAATTTCGAGCAACGAACCGAACGGGGCGACATTGGCCGTACGGGCTCGAAAGAGAGCGATTGGCCGCGAGAGTCCGATTGCAAGTGTCTACAAGCAATCGGAGGTATTGTGAGGTGGGTTTGCGCTTACCGAAGTGATTAGGTCACTTCCATGCCAAAGAGTAAAGTTTAATATTTGTATTACTTGTTGATGCATGTATGTAATAGTAGGTTATATGTTGTAATTATGAATGTATAAATCATATGTTGCTAGGTGAGATTACCTACCATTGGATGATGACATAGGCATGTGAAAACATATAGGATATATATATGTATGCCTATGTATGAACATTGAACATAGGTCGATGAACTCTAGGAAAATTAGAGGATTCGACAAGTTGGATACAAGTGCTAGATGTCATGAATCCTAGGTGTGGACAACTAGGATAACGAATAACATGATTGGACATTGAATCTAGTGTCATTGAACATAGGTTGAAATGTGATGGCAATAAACCTAGTGTCATTGAACATAGGTTGGAATGTGATGTCAATAAACCTAGTGTCATTGAACATAGGTTGGAATGTGATGGTATTAAACCTAGTGTTATTAAACATAGGTTGGATCAGGTGATGAACCTAGGGTGGGTAAACCTAGGTGGAATAACATAGTGGTAGGTAGACCACTTGAGATGAAATGTCATGGAACCTAGTGTTATTGAACATAGGTTGGAAAGCATAGTGGTAGGATGACCACTTGGACATGTGACTATGAACCTAAAAAGGTTGACTTGGAAATGGAGAGATGTGCACATCTAGTGATCTTGGTGATCTTGGTATCAGAGCTCAGGCGTGTGCGACGATTTCGCCGCCGTAGGCTGGATACCCGGGGTGTGTGCGACGATTTCGCCGCCCAGTGACTTGAGCCATTGTTGGCGTGTGCGACGATTTCGCCGCCAGGTGGCTAAGTCAGGTAAAGGATTACGCCACCTAGTGACTTGAGCCATTGTTGGCGTGTGCGACGATTTCGCCGCCAGGTGGCTAAGTCAGGTAAGGCGGTAAGCTGTGGATAATTGACTCAAGAGTGAGTGGGTTTGACCTTGGCTAAGGTAAGTAAAACCTTAGAAGAGAATTGCATATAAAGTGGATAGTGAAATAGAAAGTAGAAGAGAATACCTACTTGCATGGATTTTCATTATCGCATTTGCATGAAGCATAAGCATGTTTACTATTTTTGCATATAGTAGAGTTATATGCTTACAAGTTATATGTATATTGGACTAACCCATGCTTATATGCTTCCTTTGGACCTGGTGGGTCGAGCTTCTCTCTTGGGTGGTCTTACCCACTGGGAACTATTTTATATAGTTCTCATCCCACTATTTTTCAGGTCCACACGTGAGCGGCGCGGCGGCGCGAGGAAAGGGCGTAGCTCGATAGATAGCGCCCTACCACTTGTGACCAGAGATAGATGTACCCTGGGTCAGCATAGCTTAGGGGTATAGAAAAGAAAAGAATGAACGAATTGATTGTATTTGGAAGAAAAAGGCAAAAAAATGTAAATGTAACGTGAATGCAAATGAATGCTTGTAATAGCGTAGTTGTTTTACGTTTTTGATAACTTCCTTATGCAATCTGTGTATGAATTCTGTTTCTGTTTGGAACCTCGCGAATTGTATTGATTGCAACGCCTTGGACGTACAGGGGAAACTCTGTCCGTTCGGCGGTCTGTTGGCGCGCCCGAATCCGACCAAAGAGGCGGTCTCGGGGCGTGACAGATAAAGTGGTATCAGAGCGTAGAAATGGTCTAGGTGGACCTAGGAGACCCTAGGAAGGTAAACCATAAGGACCTAAGCTCGTGAGAGACGAGAACTTGTGACTTGCGGCGAAAGGTGAATCGATTGGGTCATGTGTTGTATGCCTCTAAAAAGGATGTTAGAGGTAGATTCAAGGTGTGATTTATTCTCAGCCGAGGGTGTTCATGTTGGCGGCCGACAACATGAAACCGAGTGATGAGAATAGGCGCCCTTGTGTGACTTTCGCCTGATTTGAGTCCGTGACTGTGTAAACTATTGTACTTGACCTTGAAGGTCGAGGATTTTGACGGAAGTTGTCGTGTTTCAGGATACGATGGCGTCACGTGGGTGATCTCCGACGAGATCAACGTGGGATGGACCTAGTGAGGTCCCTGTGCAGTCTGGGGCAAGTGGAGACCCGGAGCTTCGTGAACAGTTGGCCACACTCGTTGGAGTGGTGCAACAACAAGCTGAGACGGTGCAGCGACAGCAGGAGGCTGCCCTGCGCCAGGAGGAGCGAATTAATAGACTCCAAGAGACTGTGGAGCAATTGGTAACCGCACCGGTTATGGCGCACCATGTGCAGCGTGGTGTTGCGGCGGAGACCATTCCGACTGGGTCGGGCAATCCGGCCCCTGCCTATGTGGAGGTGGAGGCCGAGAGGGAGCGGGCTTTAGCTGCCCTCATGACGTTCAAGGGATTCAATCCGCCTACCTTCAACGGGGAAGAAATGGACCCGTGGACCGTAGAAACGTGGATCGATTCTGTGGAGTCCCTGTTTGAGGACTTGTACACCTTGGAGCGGGACAAGGTGCATTTTGCCGCACACTGCTTGCAAGGGTCGGCAAAGGCGTGGTGGAAGGGGGTCAAGCGAGACCGATCTTCCAGTCTCCCTCCTGTGGCTTGGGAAGAGTTTCGGGGATTGGTGTTTTCTGCCTATTTCCCCGATAGTGAAAAAAGAGAAAGCTTCAAGAAAGGTTCAGGAAGCTGAAGCAAGGTGACCGCTCGGTGAGGGGTTATGAGCGGGAATTTTCTCGCATTGTGAATTGTATCCCATACGTGGTGCGGGATGACAAAGACAAAGCCGACTGCTTCGAGCGGGGACTTCGGCCAGAAATCTTTTGTGGTGGTCCACTCATTTAAACTGCAGACTTTTGCCGAGGTGTTGGACCGGGCTTTATGGGTGGAGCAAGGCAATGCATGCGCGCGGGAGGAGCGCGAGGCCTATGGCGAGGAAAAGGAGGAAAGACGACCATCGAGTGGATCTGGTGGTCAATCAAGTTCCAGACAAGCTCCAACGCGTTCGCACTCGCGATCACGTGCCCCAGGGGGACCTACCGTACTCGGTCCTCAGTGAGCTGTATCATTTGTGGAGGCCCTCATCACCCACAACAGTGTGAACTGCGAGAGGGCAAGCAGTGTTTCAGGTGGGCAACCGGGCCATACACGGGATGAGTGCCCACAGGTGGATAGCCGGACCTTAACACTTGCGACGGCCTTTTCCGCTCCGAGACGGCTCGCGGGTGTGCCACCTGCGGCAAGGTCTAGGGAGCGTGCGCCGGTGTCGGGACAACCTGAGGGTTCGCGTCGGGCGCCGAGTGGCCATGGATAGGCGATCTAGGCTGAGGAGCCTACTGTGAGACCCCAGATTAGTCCTATATATGAGATATAATAGGGCTAAACTCTCAACCCGGCTTAAGCATTTTCGGTGGTGGATAGGCCGGAGAGGTTGAGAGAGTTGTAAGTGCTAGGTTAAGCGTGCTAGGACGGGAGTAGTCCTAGGATGGGTGACCCCCTGGGAAGTTGGGGCGTCACAGTTGGTATCAGAGGCAATTACCAGCCGGAAGTGTGAGATGGGTCTCGGCTGAGCCGGGTCTGAATGACAGGCTAGCGAGACGTCTCACATCGCCTGGTACTTGTGAGTCTGAGCCTGACGAGGATGTCAGGGCTTAAAGGGGGGGAGATTGTGAGACCCCAGATTAGTCCTATATATGAGATATAATAGGGCTAAACTCTCAACCCGGCTTAAGCATTTTCGGTGGTGGATAGGCCGAAGAGGTTGAGAGAGTTAAGCGTGCTAGGACGGGAGTAGTCCTAGGATGGGTGACCCCCTGGGAAGTTGGGGCGTCACACCTACTGCTGCCGGCGACATCATGGCAGGTATGATTTAATTGTGCAATCGTGCGCAAGGCATATTTGACGCTAAAGCATTGCATGCATTATCATGTGGTCAATTGCCGTTATACGGGCATGCGAATGTCATAGAAGCACGTATCTGCCTGCTGGAGCAGGTAGGGATGAAAATGGTGGACTGACTCGCGAAATTGAGGCAATGGGTATAACCACTTGCGAGAGCCGAGTCATGGCGCTCGTGGACGTTATAGTAGTCCGAGAGCTCTAGATGCCGTTCCAGCGACCGAACAGTGAAAGTGGAATCACTGTTGCGGAGTTAGTAAGGTAATCGCCAAGATCAGGCGAGTAAGCTTTGTAGTACCTCAAATTGAGGTGGGGTGGGTAGTGTACTCACAAGGCGAGTGAGTTTGAGCTAGTAGCTTAGCTTAGTGCATGCGGTTAGCCCGGAAAAGCCTAGAAGCGTAGAACGCTCGAGTAGAGGTACTTATGGAGTGCGGATTTGGTTCAGCCGAGAGGGTTTGTTGGCAGTAGCACTTGAGCATTGCTAAGTGTGAAGCGGGCCATGGACCGCTCGTAGGGCTGGTGGTTCGCACTAGGTGCTTAGGAGCCGATAGAGGTTTGTGTGGCTCGGTAGAGCGTGTAGTCGTGTGTGTGTAGCGACGGTATTGGGTATCGCTTGGGGACGACCCGTGCCCGGACCATGTGTGGACTGTGGAGCCTGGGGCCATATGGACAGGCGCAGTCAGCTGTGTGAGACAGCGGCCCGAGACCTACGGGTGGGGCAGAGAGTTGTGGTCGGGACGGTAGTCCGAGCTATGACCCGAGGATGTGGAATACCACACGTGAGACCGTGTAGTGGATAGAACTCTGAGAGTGTGATTGAGACCCAACTCTAGGATTTGTAGAGGTTTGGCGTCTTGGTTGCTCCTGGTTGGAGCATGTGCGCGAAGTCTCAAGTGGGGACTCCGCCAAGTAATGATTGGGTCTACGCTTGCGAGCGAGAGACGTTGTGCGATGTTAAGACGCGAGCTAGGCGGTAGGCCTGAGTAGGAATTTTGGTCTATGGACCATTCGTGATAAACCAAAATGAGCGGTTTAGTTGGAAGCTCTTGCGGTGAGAGCATCACTTGTGTATTGAGTATCGAGGGTAGTGACCATAGAACTTCGGCTCGGTCATACCGTTCGTCTTGATCCTAAGTCGCCAACTGCCGAGTCTAGTAGTATCGGTGAGATGGGATGTAGTTCACGAACGAAGTGTTCGTGTGAGCTCGTCGTGAGAACGATGTGATGTGAACTCGTGGCATATGAAAGCGAGATGAGATGCTCGTGTTGAGGCAATGGAAAAGTAGAAGCCACGCGTGGATTTGAGGATTTTGCTCCTAAGTGAGCTGGAGTTGAGGATGTGCCAAGTGTGCCATCTTAAGTTGTGGCTAGGAATTCACAAGTGATAAGGCCACTTGTGTTTGGTCGATGAATCAATGATATTGCTTTTAGGCAATGACGGTAATCGGACCAATATGAGTTCCACAATGGAACTATGAACTTGGAGGAAAGTCGCTCGTGACGACATAGACTCTCGAGTGGCCAAGATACCTGGCCTGCGAGGTGCAGGAGTGTGGATATAGACTACAAAAATGTAGTACACCGAACTTCAGTGCGCTATACCGAACTTTACCAAATTGGATGAAGTTCAGGGGAAGCCGATGATGGCTAGTGTGGGATTGAGTTCCGAGAATTTCGGAATGTGTGGGTGCGAGTTAAAGACCCACAAACCAAAATTTAAAATTTTTGAAGAAGTCGCACTGGAGCTGAAATGCTCTCGGGTTCCGAACCCGGGAGTGGGATCCGGACTTTCGGGTTACTATGCGAGACTGGAAAAGAGCAAGAATCCGGACCCAGCAATAGGATCCGGACTCGAGCTATGCAGAATGCCTGAAATTGGGGCATTTGGGCCCTTTTGCATGGATTGAGGTTCGTGGTAAGCCGTTTGAGCTACGCGAGCATATGACGTGCGAAGAATCACGGTTCGCATCCTTGCTCGTGCAGAGGAGCCGTGGACTCGCGTGTCCCTAGGTGATAGGCTTTGTGAAGCTGCCCGGACTGGGAAGACGCGATGATGGAATGATACCCTCATCTATTTGATAAATAGATTGAGGTGCGATCTTAGTTTCGCGGACGAAACTCTTTTTAAGGTGGGAGGAATGTAGTGTACCGAATTTTTAATATAAAAGTAAGTGAAAATAAAAATAGTGTGAGATACTATTTTTATTGGACTTAGAGAAGTAAAATATAAGTCGTAAGTAACTTGTGCTGAAATTGGAACGAAAACAGGAGATTTAGAATTTTCTGTAAGAAACGGAGCTGGTTTTTTAGCAGAAAATTCACAGTGTCAGAAAATTATGAAAATTTGAGAATATGTCAGAAATATTTTTCTGAGGCTAGATTAAAAGTTTCATGTCATTCCGACACCCGAAAAGTGAAGATAAAATATAACAGCAATCTGCTAGAGATTTTAGTCGGTAGAGCTTTCGGTGACCAAAAAATGGTCCGAAACTGAGTAGTGATGATCAATTCTTCTGATTAACTTAAACCGAGCATGACTGTCAAATTTGAGCGCAAACGAACATTCAGAAGGACTCCGGCGAAAAGTATCAGATTCTGAACTGAACTGAAACTATAATTTCCAAAAGGTGCAGGGGGTTCCTACGAATTTGGCCACCTATTTCCTCTTCTCCCTCAGCTGAACACACACACACGCATGGTAAGAGAGAGAGAGAAGCTCTCCCTCTCCTCACAATCTCCTCTCTTCCCCTCTCTTGATCTCTCTAAAAAAAACTTGGGATTTGGTGGAGATTGATCTCAGGAATGCGTAGAGGACGGTGAATCGTGCTCGTGCGCGCTTTGAGGCTTGATGAGCTTGCGACCCAAGGTGAGATTTTAAGGTTTTGAACCAAATTGATCCTCTGGTTCTCTAATTGAAGGTTAGAGGAGAGCCCCGGACAACTTTAATTTGGAAATCGACGAGCGTTCGGTGATCAATTTCGAGCAACGAACCGAACGGGGCGACATTGGCATTGGCCGTACGGGCTCGAAAGAGAGCGATTGGCCGCGAGAGTCCGATTGCAAGTGTCTACAAGCAATCGGAGGTATTGTGAGGTGGGTTTGCGCTTACCGAAGTGATTAGGTCACTTCCATGCCAAAGAGTAAAGTTTAATATTTGTATTACTTGTTGATGCATGTATGTAATAGTAGGTTATATGTTGTAATTATGAATGTATAAATCATATGTTGCTAGGTGAGATTACCTACCATTGGATGATGACATAGGCATGTGAAAACATATAGGATATATATATGTATGCCTAGGTATGAACATTGAACATAGGTCGATGAACTCTAGGAAAATTAGAGGATTCGACAAGTTGGATACTCGACAAGTTGGATACAAGTACTAGATGTCATGAATCCTAGGTGTGGACAACTAGGATAACGAATAACATGATTGGACATTGAATCTAGTGTCATTCAACATAGGTTGGAATGTGATGGCAATAAACCTAGTGTCATTGAACATAGGTTGGAATGTGATGGTATTAAACCTAGTGTTATTAAACATAGGTTGGATCAGGTGATGAACCTAGGGTGGGTAAACCTAGGTGGAATAACATAGTGGTAGGTAGACCACTTGAGATGAAATGTCATGGAACCTAGTGTTATTGAACATAGGTTGGAAAGCATAGTGGTAGGATGACCACTTGGACATGTGACTATGAACCTAAAAAGGTTGACTTGGAAATGGAGAGATGTGCACATCTAGTGATCTTGGTGATCTTGGTATCAGAGCTCAGGCGTGTGCGACGATTTCGCCGCCGTAGGCTGGATACCCGGGGTGTGTGCGACGATTTCGCCGCCCAGTGACTTGAGCCATTGTTGGCGTGTGCGACGATTTCGCCGCCAGGTGGCTAAGTCAGGTAAAGGATTACGCCACCTAGTGACTTGAGCCATTGTTGGCGTGTGCGACGATTTCGCCGCCAGGTGGCTAAGTCAGGTAAGGCGGTAAGCTGTGGATAATTGACTCAAGAGTGAGTCGGGTTTGACCTTGGCTAAGGTAAGTAAAACCTTAGAAGAGAATTGCATATAAAGTGGATAGTGAAATAGAAAGTAGAAGAGAATACCTACTTGCATGGATTTTCATTATCGCATTTGCATGAAGCATAAGCATGTTTACTATTTTTGCATATAGTAGAGTTATATGCTTACAAGTTATATGTATATTGGACTAACCCATGCTTATATGCTTCCTTTGGACCTGGTGGGTCGAGCTTCTCTCTTGGGTGGCCTTACCCACTGGGAACTATTTTATATAGTTCTCATCCCACTATTTTTCAGGTCCACACGTGAGCGGCGCGGCGGCGCGAGGAAAGGGCGTAGCTCGATAGATAGCGCCCTAACCACTTGTGACCAGAGATAGATGTACCCTGGGTCAGCATAGCTTAGGGGTATAGAAAAGAAAAGAATGAACGAATTGATTGTATTTGGAAGAAAAAGGCAAAAAATGTAAATGTAACGTGAATGCAAATGAATGCTTGTAATAGCGTAGTTGTTTTACGTTTTTGATAACTTCCTTATGCAATCTGTGTATGAATTTTGTTCCTGTTTGGAACCTCGCGAATTGTATTGATTGCAACGCCTTGGACGTACAGGGGAAACTCTGTCCGTTCGGCGGTCTGTTGGCGCGCCCGAATCCGACCAAAGAGGCGGTCTCGGGGCGTGACAGATAAAGTGGTATCAGAGCGTAGAAATGGTCTAGGTGGACCTAGGAGACCCTAGGAAGGTAAACCATAAGGACCTAAGCTCGTGAGAGACGAGAACTTGTGACTTGCGGCGAAAGGTGAATCGATTGGGTCATGTGTTGTATGCCTCTAAAAAGGATGTTAGAGGTAGATTCAAGGTGTGATTTATTCTCAGCCGAGGGTGTTCATGTTGGCGGCCGACAACATGAAACCGAGTGATGAGAATAGGCGCCCTTGTGTGACTTTCGCCTGATTTGAGTCCGTGACTGTGTAAACTATTGTACTTGACCTTGAAGGTCGAGGATTTTGACGGAAGTTGTCGTGTTTCAGGATACGATGGCGTCACGTGGGCGATCTCCAACGAGATCAACGTGGGATGGACCTAGTGAGGTCCCTGTGCAGTCTGGGGCAAGTGGAGACCCGGAGCTTCGTGAACAGTTGGCCACACTCGTTGGAGTGGTGCAACAACAAGCTGAGACGGTGCAGCGACAGCAGGAGGCTGCCCTGCGCCAGGAGGAGCGAATTAATAGACTCCAAGAGACTGTGGAGCAATTGGTAACCGCACCGGTTATGGCGCACCATGTGCAGCGTGGTGTTGCGGCGGAGACCATTCCGACTGGGTCGGGCAATCCGGCCCCTGCCTATGTGGAGGTGGAGGCCGAGAGGGAGCGGGCTTTAGCTGCCCTCATGACGTTCAAGGGATTCAATCCGCCTACCTTCAACGGGGAAGAAATGGACCCGTGGACCGTAGAAACGTGGATCGATTCTGTGGAGTCCCTGTTTGAGGACTTGTACACCTTGGAGCGGGACAAGGTGCATTTTGCCGCACACTGCTTGCAAGGGTCGGCAAAGGCGTGGTGGAAGGGGGTCAAGCGAGACCGATCTTCCAGTCTCCCTCCTGTGGCTTGGGAAGAGTTTCGGGGATTGGTGTTTTCTGCCTATTTCCCCGATAGTGAAAAGAGAAAGCTTCAAGAAAGGTTCAGGAAGCTGAAGCAAGGTGACCGCTCGGTGAGGGGTTATGAGCGGGAATTCTCTCGCATTGTGAATTGTATCCCGTACGTGGTGCGGGATGACAAAGACAAAGCCGACTGCTTCGAGCGGGGACTTCGGCCAGAAATCTTTGTGGTGGTCCACTCATTTAAACTGCAGACTTTTGCCGAGGTGTTGGACCGGGCTTTATGGGTGGAGCAAGGCAATGCATGCGCGCGGGAGGAGCGCGAGGCCTATGGCGAGGAAAAGGAGGAAAGACGACCATCGAGTGGATCTGGTGGTCAATCAAGTTCCAGACAAGCTCCAACGCGTTCGCACTCGCGATCACGTGCCCCAGGGACCTACCGTACTCGGTCCTCAGTGAGCTGTATCATTTGTGGAGGCCCTCATCACCCACAACAGTGTGAACTGCGAGAGGGCAAGTGTTTCAGGTGTGGGCAACCGGGCCATACACGGGATGAGTGCCCACAGGTGGATAGCCGGACCTTAACACTTGCGACGGCCTTTTCCGCTCCGAGACGGCTCGCGGGTGTGCCACCTGCGGCAAGGTCTAGGGAGCGTGCGCCGGTGTCGGGACAACCTGAGGGTTCGCGTCGGGCGCCGAGTGGCCATGGATAGGCGATCTAGGCTGAGGAGCCTACTGCTGCCGGCGACATCATGGCAGGTATGATTTAATTGTGCAATCGTGCGCAAGGCATATTTGACGCTAAAGCATTGCATGCATTATCATGTGGTCAATTGCCGTTATACGGGCATGCGAATGTCATAGAAGCACGTATCTGCCTGCTGGAGCAGGTAGGGATGAAAATGGTGGACTGACTCGCGAAATTGAGGCAATGGGTATAGCCACTTGCGAGAGCCGAGTCATGGCGCTCGAGGACGTTATAGTAGTCCGAGAGCTCTAGATGCCGTTCCAGCGACCGAACAGTGAAAGTGGAATCACTGTTGCGGAGTTAGTAAGGTAATCGCCAAGATCAGGCGAGTAAGCTTTGTAGTACCTCAAATTGAGGTGGGTAGTGTACTCACAAGGCGAGTGAGTTTGAGCTAGTAGCTTAGTGCATGCGGTTAGCCCGGAAAAGCCTAGAAGCGTAGAACGCTCGAGTAGAGGTACTTATGGAGTGCGGATTTGGTTCAGCCGAGAGGGTTTGTTGGCAGTAGCACTTGAGCATTGCTAAGTGTGAAGCGGGCCATGGACCGCTCGTAGGGCTGGTGGTTCGCACTAGGTGCTTAGGAGCCGATAGAGGTTTGTGTGGCTCGGTAGAGCGTGTCGTGTGTAGCGACGGTATTGGGTATCGCTTGGGGACGACCCGTGCCCGGACCATGTGTGGACTGTGGAGCCTGGGGCCATATGGACAGGCGCAGTCAGCTGTGTGAGACAGCGGCCCGAGACCTACGGGTGGGGCAGAGAGTTGTGGTCGGGACGGTAGTCCGAGCTATGACCCGAGGATGTGGAATACCACACGTGAGACCGTGTAGTGGATAGAACTCTGAGAGTGTGATTGAGACCCAACTCTAGGATTTGTAGAGGTTTGGCGTCTTGGTTGCTCCTGGTTGGAGCATGTGCGCGAAGTCTCAAGTGGGGACTCCGCCAAGTAATGATTGGGTCTACGCTTGCGAGCGAGAGACGTTGTGCGATGTTAAGACGCGAGCTAGGCGGTAGGCCTGAGTAGGAATTTTGGTCTATGGACCATTCGTGATAAACCAAAATGAGCGGTTTAGTTGGAAGCTCTTGCGGTGAGAGCATCACTTGTGTATTGAGTATCGAGGGTAGTGACCATAGAACTTCGGCTCGGTCATACCGTTCGTCTTGATCCTAAGTCGCCAACTGCCGAGTCTAGTAGTATCGGTGAGATGGGATGTAGTTCACGAACGAAGTGTTCGTGTGAGCTCGTCGTGAGAACGATGTGATGTGAACTCGTGGCATATGAAAGCGAGATGAGATGCTCGTGTTGAGGCAATGGAAAAGTAGAGAAGCCACGCGTGGATTTGAGGATTTTGCTCCTAAGTGAGCTGGAGTTGAGGATGTGCCAAGTGTGCCATCTTGAGTTGTGGCTAGGAATTCACAAGTGATAAGGCCACTTGTGTTTGGTCGATGAATCAATGATATTGCTTTTAGGCAATGACGGTGATCGGACCAATATGAGTTCCACAATGGAACTATGAACTTGGAGGAGAGTCGCTCGTGACGACATAGACTCTCGAGTGGCCAAGATACCTGGCCTGCGAGGTGCTGGAGTGTGGATATAGACTACAAAAATGTAGTACACCGAACTTCAGTGCGCTATACCGAACTTTACCAAATTGGATGAAGTTCAGGGGAAGCCGATGATGGCTAGTGTGGGATTGAGTTCCGAGAATTTCGGAATGTGTGGGTGCGAGTTAAAGACCCACAAACCAAAATTTGAAATTTTTGAAGAAGTCGCACTGGAGCTGAAATGCTCTCGGGTTCCGAACCCGGGAGTGGGATCCGGACTTTCGGGTTACTATGCGAGACTGGAAAAGAGCAAGAATCCGGACCCAGCAATAGGATCCGGACTCGAGCTATGCAGAATGCCTGAAATTGGGGCATTTGGGCCCTTTTGCATGGATTGAGGTTCGTGGTAAGCCGTTTGAGCTACGCGAGCATATGACGTGCGAAGAATCACGGTTCGCATCCTTGCTCGTGCAGAGGAGCCGTGGACTCGCGTGTCCCTAGGTGATAGGCTTTGTGAAGCTGCCCGGACTGGGAAGACGCGATGATGGAATGATACCCTCATCTATTTGATAAATAGATTGAGGTGCGATCTTAGTTTCGCGGACGAAACTCTTTTTAAGGTGGGAGGAATGTAGTGTACCGAATTTTTAATATAAAAGTAAGTGAAAATAAAAATAGTGTGAGATACTATTTTTATTGGACTTAGAGAAGTAAAATATAAGTCGTAAGTAACTTGTGCTGAAATTGGAACGAAAACAGGAGATTTAGAATTTTCTGTAAGAAACGGAGCTGATTTTTTAGCAGAAAATTCACAGTGTCAGAAAATTATGAAAATTTGAGAATATGTCAGAATTATTTTTCTGAGGCTAGATTAAAAGTTTCATATCATTCCGACACCCGAAAAGTGAAGATAAAATATAACAGCAATCTGCTAGAGATTTTAGTCGGTAGAGCTTTCGGTGACCAAAAAATGGTCCGAAACTGAGTAGTGATGATCAATTCTTCTGATTAACTTAAACCGAGCATGACTGTCAAATTTGAGCGCAAACGAACATTCAGAAGGACTCCGGCGAAAAGTATCAGATTCTGAACTGAACTGAAACTATAATTTCCAATAGGTGCAGGGGGTTCCTACGAATTTGGCTACCTATTTCCTCTTCTCCCTCAGCTGAACACACACACACGCATGGTAAGAGAGAGAGAGAAGCTCTCCCTCTCCTCACAATCTCCTCTCTTCCCCTCTCTTGATCTCTCTCAAAAAAACTTGGGATTTGGTGGAGATTGATCTCAGGAATGCGTAGAGGACGGTGAATCGTGCTCGTGCGCGCTTTGAGGCTTGATGAGCTTGCGACCCAAGGTGAGATTTTGAGGTTTTGAACCAAATTGATCCTCTGGTTCTCTAATTGAAGGTTAGAGGAGAGCCCCGGACAACTTTAATTTGGAAATCGACGAGCGTTCGGTGATCAATTTCGAGCAACGAACCGAACGGGGCGACATTGGCCGTACGGGCTCGAAAGAGAGCGATTGGCCGCGAGAGTCCGATTGCAAGTGTCTACAAGCAATCGGAGGTATTGTGAGGTGGGTTTGCGCTTACCGAAGTGATTAGGTCACTTCCATGCCAAAGAGTAAAGTTTAATATTTGTATTACTTGTTGATGCATGTATGTAATAGTAGGTTATATGTTGTAATTATGAATGTATAAATCATATGTTGCTAGGTGAGATTACCTACCATTGGATGATGACATAGGCATGTGAAAACATATAGGATATATATATGTATGCCTAGGTATGAACATTGAACATAGGTCGATGAACTCTAGGAAAATTAGAGGATTCGACAAGTTGGATACAAGTGCTAGATGTCATGAATCCTAGGTGTGGACAACTAGGATAACGAATAACATGATTGGACATTGAATCTAGTGTCATTGAACATAGGTTGGAATGTGATGGCAATAAACCTAGTGTCATTGAACATATGTTGGAATGTTATGGTATTAAACCTAGTGTTATTAAACATAGGTTGGATCAGGTGATGAACCTAGGGTGGGTAAACCTAGGTGGAATAACATAGTGGTAGGTAGACCACTTGAGATGAAATGTCATGGAACCTAGTGTTATTGAACATAGGTTGGAAAGCATAGTGGTAGGATGACCACTTGGACATGTGACTATGAACCTAAAAAGGTTGACTTGGAAATGGAGAGATGTGCACATCTAGTGATCTTGGTGATCTTGGTATCAGAGCTCAGGCGTGTGCGACGATTTCGCCGCCGTAGGCTGGATACCCGGGGTGTGTGCGACGATTTCGCCGCCCAGTGACTTGAGCCATTGTTGGCGTGTGCGACGATTTCGCCGCCAGGTGGCTAAGTCAGGTAAAGGATTACGCCACCTAGTGACTTGAGCCATTGTTGGCGTGTGCGACGATTTCGCCGCCAGGTGGCTAAGTCAGGTAAGGCGGTAAGCTGTGGATAATTGACTCAAGAGTGAGTCGGGTTTGACCTTGGCTAAGGTAAGTAAAACCTTAGAAGAGAATTGCATATAAAGTGGATAGTGAAATAGAAAGTAGAAGAGAATACCTACTTGCATGGATTTTCATTATCGCATTTGCATGAAGCATAAGCATGTTTACTATTTTTGCATATAGTAGAGTTATATGCTTACAAGTTATATGTATATTGGACTAACCCATGCTTATATGCTTCCTTTGGACCTGGTGGGTCGAGCTTCTCTCTTGGGTGGCCTTACCCACTGGGAACTATTTTATATAGTTCTCATCCCACTATTTTTCAGGTCCACACGTGAGCGGCGCGGCGGCGCGAGGAAAGGGCGTAGCTCGATAGATAGCGCCCTACCACTTGTGACCAGAGATAGATGTACCCTGGGTCAGCATAGCTTAGGGGTATAGAAAAGAAAAGAATGAACGAATTGATTGTATTTGGAAGAAAAAGGCAAAAATGTAAATGTAACGTGAATGCAAATGAATGCTTGTAATAGCGTAGTTGTTTTACGTTTTTGATAACTTCCTTATGCAATCTGTGTATGAATTCTGTTCCTGTTTGGAATCTCGCGAATTGTATTGATTGCAACGCCTTGGACGTACAGGGGAAACTCTGTCCGATCGGCGGTCTGTTGGCGCGCCCGAATCCGACCAAAGAGGCGGTCTCGGGGCGTGACAATCCCTACCTCGAGCCCTATCCTCAGCTCATCACGAGCAACTCATTGGCACTATACCATCATCTACCCGCTTTGGTAGGCGATACATTTTCATGACACAAGCATGCCCCGGGTACTAAAAGCTACCCATACGTTTGGTCCCTATTATTTTTATCCTTGAATAGTAGCAAACGACCAGATGATAAATGCATGCTATGCTCTAGTGTCAAATCAACCTCTACATACGATTTCTTCAACTAAACCATACCTGCCTCGACCAGGGTCGCATACCAATGGCCACTTGGCGCTCGTCGCAAACCCCACGGCTACCCATAAGGCCTAGTCCATCACCTCAACAAAAGCTTGCAACTTGAGTGAGTGAATTTCCTTGAAGCTTTCTAGCTGAAATCCTCACTTGAAGCAATTGGCCTCGTTCTTGTCATTCCGAACCATATAAGGAATACAATTGACCATATAAGAGCATTCCCTCTCAAACTCTCTCACGGTGCGGTCTCCCTGCCGCAGCTCCCCGATGATACACGACGTGTTACTACAAGCACCCTTGCCGCAGCCACTCCACTCAGTCACATTAAGTGCACTGACTAGAGACACAAATGGCTCTTAACCAATTCGAGACACATCCACTTGTCGCGCCAACGACTTATGGAGCTCCTTAATCTGCTTCTCCTGCCGCTGCACTACTCCTATGAGCACAGCCAATAATCCACGAAATTCTACATCTCCACTCGCCCCGGATTGCTCGGGGTCACCGCCTACCTTTCCAATCTAGGCCTCATTAGAGGTCGACCAAGCGATACCATGACCTAGGTCAAATCATCGACCTTGAGGGTCAAATACAAAACAGGGTTCCATACAATAGACCCAATTAGGCGAAAGTTACAAAAAGGCGCTTATTCTCATCACTAGGTTTCATGTTGTGTGCACCCAACATGAACACACTCGGTTGAGAATAAACTACACTTTGAATCTACCTCTACATCCGTTTAGAGGCATCTAGAATACACGACCCAATCAATTCATCTTTCGCCAAATATCACAAGGTCTCGTCTCTCACGAGCCTAAATCCTTAAGGCATCAATCCTAAGGTCTCCTAGGTCCTCCTAGACTCATTCTTGCTCTGATACCACCACAATCTGTCACGCCCCGGCACCGCCACTTTGATCGGTTCGGGCACGCGCACAGACCGCCGAACGGACAGAGTTTCCCCTGTCCGCCCAAGGCGTAAACAAAACAGGTACAATGAATTTCACCTAGGAAATACGAGATAGTACAGTTTTGCACGAGGGCATATCACAAGAGCATTAATGTAAACTAACTATTACAACATTCCATTCATCCACATTTTACATACATTTTCCTGAAATTTACATCTTTCGCTCTCGAATACATTACATTCTACAACAGCTTTACATCCTTTTCTTTGACTTGTCATACACAAGGGTAATCTATACAGGGTAACCTTGCTATCTAGGGCGCGACGCCCAAGCCTCGGTCCGGTGCTGCTCCGCTAATGGATGGCTCTGCAAAATAGTGGGATGAGGACTAAAAGAAGTTCCCAGTGGGTTCGGCCGCCGACCTCGCCGACTTTCCCACTAGGTCTAAACAAGGCATAAGTAGATACAATAGCTAAGCAGTAGTAAACAACTACACTATACATAAGTAGAAATGAATACAACACTACTATGCCTTTATAATAAGGAATGAATGTCATGGTCTAATATGTTCAACGGTGTCCCTCACACACTCTTGACCCAATTCATTCTTGACTCAATCAGGGCTTCTCACAAGACCAAGCCCAACTCACAAAAATATCATGATCGACCCCACACACAACATGTAATCTCACTATGCTCACTCTCTACACAGGATGCAACACATGCATAGGGTACAAAACACAATATGGTCAATCAACTTGTCTATTTCATCTTGGACCCAATCGCACCGGCTCACCCGTAGGTCAAGCCACAACTCACCACACCAAGTCACGTGGGGGAGAGGTCTTTCACTCCTAGCCAGCCACCATGACCGTCTGCCGGGGAGGGCTCCAGGGGCCCTTCACACCCGTGTTCGCGTGACACTCCGGAGCTCACGGCTTGGGAGTCGCGACCTCCACAAGCCAACAACAAACTATGCGAGTATGATCTGCCCTCCAAACTCGAGGACCTTCCACCTACCGGTGGGGAATAACCAATGTAATGTCATGCAATGCTCAACAATGGCAAGACACAATGTGCCATACTACAAATGCAATGACCCAATATCTCTTTGGCGCTCACGGTTCAAACAACACATGCCAGTAGATTCATGCCACTAACCACGGTGACAACCACAACATCACGAGATCTCTTTCAATCCCTAGCATGGTCCAGAGGATATCTTTCAATCCCTCGCATGCTCTATAATATCAAAGCACTAGTTGTCACGCTACACATGCACTGACCCAATTTTCTCCACTCATACTAGAGATTCTACTCAAATATGTCGTGTGCATCAATCGAATGTACAAACATCACAACATGTGGACATAAGCAAATATGCAATGCTCATAATACATGGAACTATAACAAATAACACATTAGGCTTATGCAACGACCTAATCCACGTTCCATCACTAGGTTCACATTCACTATCACAATGACATTAGTGTTTCGCTTTATTTCAATGTCCACACTTTATTTTCTATGTCCAATCCACTAGTTTCTCTACTAGTTCAATACTTCACTAGGATTCACATAGCACTAGGTTTATGCGTCCTAAATTTCAAGTTTTCAATCATGATTATTCACAACTAATTTAGGAGGCATGCAAGTTTCTAGAATAAGAAATAATTGAACCCTATTACATGCAATTTCATACATATATACATATATGCTCAAAAAGTAGGATTTAGACATATGAAGAAATTCAACCATTTCGGATAGCACCCCCCACCTCGTATTGACGTTTAGGGCCGGGAAACCAAGTTTCGCAATTTATCTCCGCCGAAAAGTCTCGACCCAAGCCTAACGAATCATATTCCGCAAAATCTCTCAATCGGATGCCAAACCTCGTCATAGTCCAAAACGAAGTTGTCCACCGCGTCGAATTAACCTTCAATTAAGGTTTTACAAGATCAATTTAGATCAAAACCTCTTAGAGACAAAATTTCATTTTCTAAGCCTAGGGTTCAAGTTCTACATGAATACTCCAAATTTCATGATTAATCTTTCGATTAATTGGTTTAGAATTATCTAGGACTTCCAAAGATATCAAAACCACCTCTCTTAACATCCATCCAATTATTAAAAATCCACCAAAAAATTCTATTCGAAATTATAATAATAAAATATTACCTCGCAATCGAAGTGTCGGAAAAATCTTACGCGCGCGGGGGCTCGATCGGCTCGCTAAACGACCCAATAAATCTTTCTATTTTTCTTCTTCTTCTCTTTCTCTTCTTTTCCCTTCTTTTTCGCTAAGCAATGTAACAATTGCTAAAAAGTCCACTAGCTTTAAGTATTATGACATTAGTCCAATTCAGAATCTGATACTTTTCGTTTCAGACCTTCTGAATATCCGTTTGCGCCCAAATTTGACAGTCATGCTCGGTTTAAGTTAATAAGAAGAATTGATCATCACTATCCAGTTTCGGACCATTTTTTGGTCACCGAAAGCTCTACCGACTAAAACCTCTAGCAGATTGCTGTTATATTTTATTTTCTCTTTTCGGGTGTCGGAATGACACGAAACTTTTAATCTAACCTCAGAAAAATAATTCTGACATATCCTCAAATTTTCATAATTTTCTGACACTGTGAATTTTCTGCTAAAAAAATCAGCCCCGTTCCTTACAGAAAATTTCAAATCTCCTGTTTTCATTTCAATTTCAGCACAATTTATTTCCAACTTACTTTTACTTCTCTAAGTCCAATAAAAATAGTATCTCACACTATTTTTCTTTTCACTTACTTTTATATTAAAAAATCCGGTACACTACAGACATAATTGTCATTTTCAAATACTTTGAACAAGTCGTCTAAAAACGAGATGTATTGTTCCATAAAGTGTGACGGGTTCATTTTATAAGTCATGATGGGGTGCAATAGTCTATCACCACATCTTTCCCTCAAGACTCTCTTAGTCCGAATAGTACGTGCTATATCTAATAAAAATTTAACATTCATTAGCATATAAAATTTTGAATGTAAATATTTTATTTACAATATTATGGTATCAATTAATACAAATTATGATCATTATGATGTTAATTAAATAAAATAAAATTATTTTATAATTTGCATGAATTATGCATCAGATTAAAATAATTGGACCATTATAAAACAACAAATTGCATGCCTAGGAATTGAACCCTCAAACCATTTAATTAAGAAGACTTAAGCGTGTCGCATCTAGCCAACAAATCAAAAATCAAATTATTAAGTATTCTAATTTCAATGTATATATTCAATATCTTTCGTACTTTAATATTATAATCCAATAATCTGTTTATATTGGATTAGGTCTAAAAATAAAGAGATTCATTAATAGATTCAATTCATCGTATTTTACTTTTCCGAAACGAAAGGAAGAAAATAGAGCAATCTTCATATTATCAATTTTGCATTACAAGCTTGACAATTCAAGTCAAAAAATTTAAAATAAATTACTACTTTAGAATTAAATCATGTATACAATCTCAAGAGAAACAATTGCATACAAATTTCTCATGCATAAAATATATATATATATATATATATATATATATATATATATATATATATATATATATATATATATATATATATATATATATATATATTCATAGCAATCTCAATCACAGAAGAATTCAGAGTCAATGATTTGGTTTAGATATGCTCTGATATCAATGAAAGTAAGAATAATCTTTAGAGTACCTCAATTGTAATTCGTTGATCTTAATAAAGTAGAATCAAACCAAACCACTCGCTCCAACAGATCAAATGCAAGATTATAAGATGAAAATTACACTAATTTTCACAACCCAAATCTTTTAAAAATAGGAAGTAAACCTTCTTAGAAATTTTTTTCTACTAGAGAGTGACAGGAGAAGTTTTTGAGAGTTAGAAGTTTTTCTCAATTTCTCAATTTCTCTCGGTTGTAGTAACTACACATAGTGTAGGATGGTTTCTCAACCACCCAAGAAAACCACCAATTAACTTAATAGGTCGGATCAGATTTGCCCATAATGGGCAACCTGAAACCTGATTCATAAAACCAACAGCATTTACTTATAACTACAACTCATATATAATACCATCATCGCACTATATATGGCTTGATAACTAATCTTACTTGTCTTGATCATCATCTTAGATCTCATCGGATCCCATTTCATTCCATTTTAGGATTACCGTTTCTCTTTTCTAATCTGCAATGTAGCATTATAAACAATGCAATTTTATGAATTATACAACATGATCCTCCAATTAGTTACCTAATCATAAACATAAAGGAATAAAACATAAATTACATTTGCAACATGCTTTCTCCACACGAAAGCTAGCATGGCATATTCAATGATAAATCCTACGGTACATTGCGAGTTCTAGCATGTACCTTAGGAGGATTTGGGAAACGGATTGCTTGGAAAAACAACAATCACAAGATTCAAACTATTCACCGCAAAACACAATTAAAGTGATCTCGTAATTCTCAGCATAAGCAGTAACAGAATAGTTCAGCAAACATTTAGGAATAATATATAGGCAAATCAAGCCAAAACAATTTAAACAATTTTAATTTGCCACTCTAATCAAGCTAAATTTGCTGCAATATGCATGAACATAGCTTATTCAATTACAAATCTCGTCTGCCGTGGACAGAAAGAGTAACAAAATTTTGACAAAAATGAACAAAACTTATCAGAACTAAAAACCATTTTAAGTCAGCTATTCAACCTTTCAAATTTTGATTTTACTGTCCAATCTTTCAATTTATTTGATTTGAGTCAGCCAACAGTACTTTTCACGTCAAAATTTATGTTGACGTCAAATTTGAATGTGTTGTTTATCTCATTGGAATCAATCTAAGCCCACAAATCATTATACGTTACAAAAGGCAACAAGATTAGCAGCTGTCCTCGTCGGAAATTATAGAGCCCCATGGACAATGCCTCAGTAATGGCAATCACCACCCAAATTAGAGAGAGAAGAAGATATAGAATCGAAATATCACATAGCAACACCAATTGCAAAGCAAGCATTCAAAGCAAGCACAAGTACATTTACAGAGAGTTTGGAAGCAAATAGTAAAGCTGTCCTTAAGTTAATCAGAGGATTTTTGAAGTTTAGATAATTGTACAATAGCATGTAACATATTATCAGTGTAAGCAAGTGCCATCATCCATAGATTGCTCATATCCGTGTACTCATTACTCCAGGTGCTCCTTGCCTAATCTGTTGCTGCAGTTTATTACACGCTGCTTTTCATGCCTTCCTCAGCAGTAGACTGAGGCCAGGAAGACTTTGCAGGAATGTTCTTGAAAGCCTTCACGCCAAGCGGGTTGTTCTTGCTCTGTTTTGATTAGACAGAAAGAGGTGATCAGAATCACGAGTCTTGAAGAAGAAGCCTCTTGAGACAAAAAAAAAAGCAAAAATTTTGCATGTTTAGGAACAATGCATATTAACCCTTTTACCTTTTGTGTTTTCTCATCCTTCGTATGGCTAAATTTACTCGAAACAACATATATGCAATACGAAATGGACTTAACTTCGTTCATTGGGAACAAAATTCCCAACATCTGCCATAAGCTAAACAAGTATCGAGGCAGATCTATACTGTAAAGCATTAAGATAACTTTGGGTTGTTAGGTTGGAAACATCTTTTGGTTTTCGATCGGCTGATTTTCCCACAAGGCATAAGCCAGGGGTTCGATAAATGGCTTCGTTAATCCCAGCGAAAAAGAACCATCCCAAATTTGAAACTTGTACTCCCGGAGTTAAATGAACTAATAATAATTTGACCGAGTCATCGAGTATTTGGGAGAGTGAGTTACCATGAGGCAAGTCCCCTCTCGAACATTGCAGACGGGGTAGTCATGAGGGCAGCAGCTGTAGTGATCCTCGCAGCATGAGGCATCCTCAAGAGGGCAGCAACCCCACGAGAAGCAGCTGTTGCCGAACTCGTAGACACAGCAGCAAGTGGTGCTCTCCGGGCAAGTGTAGAAGTTGTCACACACAGAGGGGGGCTTCGAGGGCGAAGGAGGGGATGGCCCGGGGTTCGGCGGGTTCTGCCCCTTCTTGATCGGGTAGGACGCTTCCATGGCGATCCCACATTTACCGGTGGGCGAAGCAATGTTGCGCTCCATCCTGATGTACCCAGCCTCACCCCACTTATCTCCCCACGAGTTTTTCACAATCCAGTAGTCCTTTCCGTTCTCACTGCCGTAGCCTACGGCTGTGACTCCGTGGTCTAGTGAAGTCCCACAGCTTCCGCTGAATATCCCCTGAAATATTTCAATACTTGTAACGTGGTAGATGTTTAATAATGCAACTTCGAGCACCAAAGAAGAGAGAAGAGCTAAGAACTGGTTAAGAGAAGGGAATGAAATTTTGAAAAACTAATTGCACGATCATGATGTATCAGATATCCCAAAAATCATGTATATAATAATAATATCTTCAGATGAAATGGGGGGCCTCTCACGAATGAACCATCAGAATATGAATATCGTCTTGTCACAAAGCTACACACGAGCGCACATCCAACTTCCCTTTAATAAGGAAAAGTGGGATGAATAGCAAATCAAAATTACCAAAACAATTAACAAGAAGAATTTACCAAATTTACGAGGTCAACACATCTAAAGTTCTAACAAAGATAATGCGTAACAGAAATGAGAAATACCTTTCATAGTTCAGTAATGAGTAACGAAATCAAGAAAAAGTAAAATTTAAGATTTAAGAAGTGAAACGAAGATAAATTCGCCTAGTCAAGCAAGAATTTTCTTCTGCTTGGAAGTATGAATAGCCAAATATTGTCAAGTTGATTGAAAATATTTTAGCAAGCCAGCCATATCTCCTGGGTCGCAATGATGCGAAAGCTACATCTGCTGCTACAATCAAACAGAGACCACATATATCAATCATCACAACAAAATGGAGGAGAGCGATTGATGATGCTAGCTGCAGGAAGGTTGGTTTTGAGGGCACGAGCTCAATAAGAAACGAAATAGAGGACAGAAATGGGTGTTGGAGATGCTGTGGAATCCTCACCGACTCATAAAGCTGGAACCCCCTCCCGCCGGCTTCGATGGCAACGCTGACGGGCTGGTTCGCCACAGCCTTCGTAAGGGACGTCTCGTCGTTAGCAGGGACATCCTCGTACGAATCTATGGAAACAACCTTGGCGTTTTTCTGCAAAGAGTATTAATTAATACACGGCAACAAAAACAGCACCGTCAGGGTTCAGAATTTATAAAATTCAGATTCTGGGGATGGGGATGGGGAACAGGACTGGAGCATCGGCCGGTACCCTGTAGGTATCGCATCTGCCGTCGCGTTCCTTGTAAGGATAGTCCTCTTCGGTGTCGATGCCACCGTTGCTGATGATGAACTCGAAGGCGTAGTCCATGAGGCCGCCGTTGCAGCCCTGGTTGTACTTGCCGTCGCAGTCCACGAGCTCCTGCTCCGACAGCGATATCAGATCGCCGGTCACGATCTGGTTGATCCCTTCCACCGCCGCGACCGTCGAAAATGCCCAGCAGCTCCCTTAACGACACACCCCCCAACATCAACAACAAAAAGATGAACCCATTTTTTTTTTTTTTTTTTAAAAGAAAAAAAATCACATCTCAGCGAAGTTACGGACCGCAGCTGCCCTGATCCTTGACTGCGACGACGGCGCCCTTCTGCCTCCAGTCGACGGCGTCGGGGAGAGCGTCGCCGGCCCGAAGGCGATAGCGATCGCTCGCCTTCTTATTGCCGGTGCCGGTGGTTCCGCGGGGGCGGACGCCGAGGAAAGTGGAGCGGTACTCGTCGTTGGTGAGGTCGGCGAAGCGGTTGAGGCCGAGGCGGAAGGAGTGGACGCCGGCGTCGGCGGCGGCGGCGGCGTTGTGCTCGTCGACGTAGCGGAGGTTCTCCTTGAAAATCTCGAACCTCCTCTCCTCCTCGCCGACGCCGTTGTACCACTTCCCGTGCCGGGCCATCCACGACCGGTACAGCCGCCGCACCTCCGCCTCGCTCCGAACTCCGTAGCCCAAAATCGACATGTCCCCCGCAGCAGCCGCGGCCACCGCAGCCACGATTAAGCTCAAGGCTAAGGAGAGGAGAAGCAGAGAAGAGCCTCCTAACCGAGAAGAACAACCCATTTTCTTTCTTTACTTTCTTTTTTTTTTTTTTTTTCCCCTTTCCTTTCTCTTCTTTCTGCTTCTCTTCTTCCGTGGGAGGCCAATGCGGCGTTAATTTATAGAGAGGGAGAGAGATCGAGATGCCGGTGGGAACAGGGACGTATTTGTTTTCTTTTCTTTCTTTTTTATTTATTAAAATTAAATTATTGTTTTTTATTATTGATATGATTATAAGATTACAAACAATCGTGATGATAATAATAATAATAATGGAGGGAGGGGCGACTGGGCGAGGCGAGGCGAGGCGGATGAAATTATTAATACTAGTATAATAATTGATTATTAATAATAAATAAATAAATATATATATATATATAATAAACTAAAATAAGTAAGAAAGATAGAGAAAAAGAT
Source organism: Puya raimondii (assembly GCA_016920855.1). Lineage (NCBI taxonomy): Eukaryota > Viridiplantae > Streptophyta > Magnoliopsida > Poales > Bromeliaceae > Puya > Puya raimondii. Next base: position 50,639,118 of record JABWPP010000049.1, read on the forward strand.
AAAGAGACAAGGAGAGAGGAAAGCGGAGAAGGTGGATGCGACGAGGAAAGGGGATTAAAAAAAGACAATAGATCAGGGGATAAGAAAAGAAAAGAAAAGAAAAGAAAAGAAAAGAGAGGCGGTGGTGGCTCCCACCGGGTGTGGGGTTGGTTTGGGAAGGGCGTGGAATGAGTTGAGCCAATCAACGTTCAACGAGGCCTAGAAATCCCAGCCCCTCAGAATTAGGAGAGAAGGGGATGGATCATGAACAACACATCATACATATCCGTAGCTCCATTGGTCAACGAAACCCTGCTACGGACTTTCCTTGGTAGCATGCTTTACTTTTATTTTTATTTTTTTATTATTACTATTACTATTTCGTTCTTTTCGTTTTTGCTGCTTTTTTTTTTTTGTTAATTGCATACAGGTCTCCGCAAACATGATAAATTACAAATATATTTCTGTAAAACTCAATTTTCATAAGTTATCCCTGCAAAGGTCCTAATATTTACAGATATGTCCTTCTGATTAAGATCCGTTAGAGAACCGTTTATTTTTTAACATTAGGCTCGTGAAATGACATTTTTGCCCTTACAAATATATCCCTCCAAAAGCTGGATACGAAGAAGAAGAAGAAGGAGGCGGCGGAGGCGATCGCCCATCAAGGACACCGTCGACGCCGCCGACGATGCCGCCCACGCGGCCGATGCCGTCAGAGGCGCCCGTGACGATGGCTCACGCGGGCACGACGACGACGAGGAAGAGGAAGGGAAAGAAGAAGAGGAAGAGGAAGAGGAAGAGGAAGAGGAAGAAGGGTAAAATTGTCAATTCTGATCATGGTTAAGTGTTTTAACTGTGGTTAACAAAATTTTTCTAACTGATCCTAACGACAGGGACATATCTGATAACATTAGGACTTTTGCAGGGATAACTAATAAAAATTGAACTTTGCAGGAATATATCTGTAATTCACCATGTTTGCATATGCAATTAACCCTTTTTTTTATAGTTATACTTATTAGGCCTTTTTGCATAAAAAATCCACTAGTTTTGGGCTTTTGCAAAATTGGGTCACTATTTTCGATTTTGCAGATTCGGTCCGGATTTTCAGTAAACTGACCAAAATACCCTTATTACTCTTTCTCTCTCCTCTTTTTTTTTTTTCTCTCGCTCGTTTTTTTTTTTTTTTTCTCCGCCCGCGACCCCTGCGCCCGCGCCACCCGCACCTCTGCGCCCGCGCCCCCTGCGCACCTACGCCCGCGCCAGCATGGGATGGCGTCGCTCAGGACGGCGGCGGCGAGCGGCGGGGCCCGCGAAGCCGGCGCCGGGCCCCGTCGCGGGCCCCCTGTCACGCCCCGGGTTACCTCTTCCCAGGCGCATAACCAAATCCGCCGCATACACAGTATCTCTACCATGTATACGAAGCGAAATAACATCCACAATAATCACACAGAGCTAAAGGTATCAACAGAGCTGCTATATAAATATATCAAAAGATCACTGTACATACATCATCCATAACTCTCATATATAACTCACATATACAACACTGATATCTCAATCACACTGTATGTACAGATTCAACCATCTATCAAAATGGGTATACCTCTAGCCAAGTATCCGGGGAATAGCTCTACCCGACGGTCTCCTTTCCGCGCTCAGTATGCACAACTGGGGAAGAAGACTCTGCAAAAAGATGTCACCAATGGGTGTGAGAACTACTATCAAACAAGTAGTCCTCAGTGGGTACCGCCACCAGCCTCAGCGGTCTGCCCACTAAGTCCTCAATCTCAAGAGATATGTATAGAGCAATAAAAGAGTAGGAGATATACTACCACTACTATGCACAAAGCTCAACTGTCAGTATGAATACCAATGAACTGAATATACCAAATGAGGACTATCATACATCATACAATACCTGAGAACCAGCTAGTACAGGAACCCCATATGTACCTAGCTCTCGCCATAAAATCATACAATACCTCACAATACGATACCTGCGGCCTGATCATGCTCAACCCTCCAGGGAGCCGACTAGTACAGGAAGCCCGTCTGTAACTAGCCCCTCGTACAACCCTCTGTACAGAATATGCCAACTCTAGAGTGGTACTCGTGGGAGCGACCCAACCGAGCAAAGTACAACCATAGTATACGCCAAGCACCCGCAGGTATATGATCGACACGACTGGGTCAACAAAGGATCATGTGCCCTCGGCACCTCAAAGGATAGTCAACAAATAAGACCCAATCCACTGTGCCCTCGGCACCACAAAGGATAATCAACAAGTGTGACCCAATCAATGCTCTCACAAGAATCACGTGCCCTTGGCACAATCAATGCTCCAGTGCTCACAATCCATCTCAACTCTATCACAAGAGGAGGCTCTCAACTCTACCACAAAGAGGAGGTACAATAACATAGCACGAGCCACAACATGATCACCTACACTACATGTACAACAACTGGTACAAAGGATATCAACAGAATAGGTGTAGGTCCAAATCATGCAACATGAATACAAAGGAAATGCATGCTCATATATATATCATTAGCACATCTAAGATCATAACATGCCCATGCGGTCTATAGATCAGTCTCAATCTAACATGGCATCTCTAACATAATCTTAGCATGGCATACTATTATAATCCCAATATCATAATCCAATATCCACATCATGCTAACATAATCCAAACAACATCATATCATATTATGCTAACATGAGATAAAACACGTAGGAGGAAGTCCACTGAATCTGGCAAACATCAACCCACCTGAAAAGCTAATCCAACCACGGTGGGGAAAGAACAATATCCTCAGATCCAACCCTCCAGGATAACGAACTCTGGCAGCACTCCGATTTGTCTAAACCTCCAAGGAACTGCTAACTCCAGCAGAATAACAGCTCGGCACCAGATCAGATCAGCAGAGTAGAAGAGAGCAAGCTAGGTTACAAACTATGCCAACACATGGCCCTAAACCCCACTTTCTCTCTCTAACAAACAGGATCTCGAAGTGGAAATACAGGCTAAAACAACCAGGGACTCGCCTATTTATAGGCTCCCAAAATCCCACATTCGGGCGCCCACTTTACAACTTCCGGGCGTCCGGAAACTCTGCAGTCCAGGTGTCGTCGTACGGTCAAGCGGTCGGTCGGCGGTCAGCAGGCGGTGGGGCGGCGTGTCTCCGGCGATCGACACGTGTCCTGCGTCGCGACACGTGGCCCTCCACGTCATAGCCAAAACCGGATCCTCAATCCGGGCGTCCAGATCCTGCGCCCAGATCCAAAGCTCGTCAGCCACAACCGGATCGTCCACAAAGTCCACTGGGTCCGGAACATTCGGGCGTCCACAACCTCACTTCCGAGCGCCCGAATCCCGCCAAGTCCAGAAACCCTAAATCTCAAAAATTTCCGTGTACTACATTCTCCCCTCCTTAGAATAGTTTCGTCCTCGAAACTAAAGCACTCACCTCAAGATATAAACAGGTGGGGATAAGATCTCTGCATAATAGTCTCTAGCTCCCATGTCGCCTCTCTATCATCATGAAAATCCCACTGTACCTTAACATAAGGTATGACCCGATTACGCAATTCCCTCGTCTCACGAGCAAGAATTCGTATCGGTCGCTCCTCGTACTGCAAATCCTCAGTAAGCTCCAGTGGAGAAAAATCTATCACATGGGAAGGATCATGCATGTATCTCCTCAGAACAGATACATGAAAGACATCGTGCACTCCTGCTAGTCGAGGCGGAAGGGCTATCCGATAAGCCACGGGTCCAACTCTCTCTAAGACCTCAAAAGGACCAATAAACCGCGGACTAAGCTTTCCGCGAATCCCAAATCTCCGTATGCCCTTCGATGGTGAGACCTTCAAGAATACATGATCACCAACATGAAACTCTAGATCTCGCCTCCGAGTATCAGAATAACTCTTTTGCCTACTCTGAGCCGTCTCAATATGCCGTCGTATCAACTTAACTTTCTCTTCGGCTTCAAGCAAAAGGTCTGGTCCCAACGTCTTCCTTTCACCAACATCATCCCAATACAGAGGTGATCGACATTTGCGTCCATACAATGCTTCAAACGGAGCCATCTTAATGCTCGCTTGATAGCTATTGTTGTACGCAAACTCTACCATTCTCAGATGTCGATCCCAACCTCTACCAGAATCCAAGACACAAGCTCTCAACATATCCTCGAGTGTCTGTATAGTGCGCTCGGACTGACCATCAGTCTGGGGATGAAATGCAGTGCTAAATCGAAGCTGAGTCCCCAAAGCTGTTTGTAAAATCTTCCAAAAATGAGAAACAAACCTTGGGTCTCTATCAGATACTATTGAGATTGGCACTCCATGCAATCTCAATATCTCATCCATATAGAGCTGCGCAAGTCGCTCACGTGACCAAGTAATCTGCATAGGCAGAAAATGAGCAGACTTCGTCAGCCTATCAACAATCACCCAAATAGTATCATAGCCGCTCGAAGTCCTCGGCAATCCTACGATGAAATCCATCGTAATATGATCCCACTTCCACTCAGGTATTGGAAGACTCTGTAGCTTACCAGCTGGTACACGATGTTCAGCCTTAACTTGCTGACAGGTCAAACATTGAGCTACAGCTCTACCAATATCCCGCTTCATACCATTCCACCAGAAGTGAGTCCTCAGATCTTGGTACATCTTAGTCCCTCCAGGATGTACAGAATAAGGAGAATAATGTGCTTCCTTTAATATCTCCTCTCGAATCTCCTGATCTGCTGGTACACACAGTCGTCCTCTATAACGAAGAACTCCAGACTCATCACAAGAAAAACCTTCGAGATCTCCACTCCTCAGTTGATCTCGAATTTTCATCAGATAAGGATCAATCAACACTCTGTTTCTCTCGAATCCTATCTAACAGAGTGGGCTGTCATCAATCTCTGCTTAAGTTCATCAAAGCATTCTTGGCACTCATCACTCCAAACATACTTAACTCCTTTCCTGGTTAACCGAGTAAGAGGCGTAGAGAGTTTCGCAAAGCTCTCAACGAATCGTCGATAATACCCGGCTAAGCCCAGAAAACTCCGCACTTCAGAAATGGTCGTCGGTCTAGGCCAATCACGAATCGCCTCAATCTTCTTAGGGTCAACAGCTACTCCCGAAGCTGAAATCACATGGCCTAAAAAGGCTACCTCTCTCAACCAAAACTCACATTTCTTCAACTTGGCATACAACTTCTTTTCTTGCAAGAGTTGTAGCACTAGTCTCAGATGCTCCTCATGCTCCGCATCATCACGTGAGTAAATCAAAATATCATCAATAAAGACTACCACGAATTTGTCCAAGAAGGACTTAAAAACTCGGTTCATCATATTCATAAATGCAGCAGGGGCATTAGTCAACCCAAACGGCATGACTGTGAACTCATAATGCCCATACCGAGTTCTAAAAGCGGTCTTAGAAATATCATCGGCCTTCACCTTCAACTGGTGGTAACCGGACTGAAGATCAATCTTAGAAAAGACACACGCTCCCTGTAATTGATCAAACAGGTCATCGATACGTGGGAGGGGGTATCTATTCTTGATGGTCACTTTGTTCAATTCTCGATAATCCACACACAACCTAAGTGAACCATCCTTCTTCTTCACAAACAACACAGGCGCTCCCCAAGGCGACACACTTGGTCTGATAAAACCTTTATCCATAAGATCCTGCAGTTGCGCCTTCAACTCTCTCAACTCAGCTGGTGCCATTCTATAGGGTGTCTTCGAGATTGGCGCGGTTCCTGGTACCACATCAATCACGAATTCAATCTCCCTATCAGGAGGCATCGAGGATAACTCAGAAGGAAATACGTCCGGAAATTCACGGACAATAGGAATATCCTCGAGTCCTGGTACAACAGTGGGCACTTCAATCACTGTTGCTAAATAGGCCATACATCCACTATTTAACATCTGTCTGGCCTTAGAAGAAGAGATCGTCACTGCGAACAGTGAACTCTTACAACCTTCATAAACATACTCCTCATGTCCAGGCTCACGAAAGATTACCGTCTTAGATCCACAATCGATCGTAGCAAAGTATCGAGATAACCAATCCATGCCTAGGATTACATCAAAATCTTGCAATTGTCTCAATACCAATAAGTCAACAGGCATGATCCAAGGTCCTACTTGCACAGGACATCCTAAACAACCCTCAATCACCAGTAAATTATGGTCAGGTACCCGCACCTCCTGTGCCTGGGGTAACAATCCTATCTCTAGACCATGATGCAATGCAAATGTCCTACTAACAAAGGAATGCGATGCACCAGTATCGAATAAAGTACGCGATCTAATGCCACAAATCAAAACTATACCTGCCACCACTCGATTAGCTATCGCAGGATCCTCAATCTGAGCGGCATAAACTCGCCCGCTCGCCGGTGGCTGGCGTCGATCTTGCTGTCGTGGCATAGAAGATCGCTCCCGAGAAAATACCGGGGAAGCTCCAGAATACTGTGGTGGAGTAAAAGGTACGGATGCCATAGAAGGAGTTGCTACAAGTCTGGGACAAGCCCTCCTGATGTGTCCTGGCTGTCCACACTCATAACATCGGCCCTCTCGTCTATTACAGAGATAAGCGAAATGAGGTCCTCCACAAATCACGCATCGGGGAGATCCCCTCGACTGCTGCTGCTGCTGTCGCTGCTGGCGATATCCTCCAGACTGCTGGCGAAATCCTCCAGACTGCTGGCAACTAAAAGATCCACGTCCCTGGAAACGCGATTGCTGAGGAGGTTTAGGTGGCCGTCTGCTACTCGATTGCCCTCCATCATCAGGCGCCGGGCGCTTCCTCTCCTGACCCTGAGCTGGGTCCATAGGCTGTCCTCTCGTCACAAATGCCCCTCGCTCTACCCACAGAGACTGCTCAATAGTAGCATCCAAGGTCTGAAGTCTCTGCGAGTGGACAAATAGAAAGATATCGGGTCTCAAACCCTTCTCATACAGATAAACCTTCTGTATCTCATCTCTCGCTGCTGTGGGAACACAGTTGAGTAGTCTCGTAAACTCCCTCGCATACTCCTGTACTGAGCGATTTCCTTGCTTCAGGTTCTTCAAGTCTTCCTCTATCTTCATTTTCACGCTACTAGGAAAATACGCCCCATACATAATCCCCCGAAACTCACTCCAAGTCATCTGTAGAGGATTCAAGGACCTATGATCACGGGTCCTCCTCCACCAGACATGTGCATCACCAGATAAACAATGCACTGCCATATGCACCTGCTCCCGTGCTGGCACAAAAAGATCTTCGAACAACTTCTCCAACTCACAAATCCAGGCTTCTACCACCCACGGTTCTATACTACTACCATTGAATCGTGGTGGATCAAACCTACAGAAGCGAGCCAATCTATCCGCCATCCGCTCCTGCTCCTCTTCAGAAAGCACTTGACTAGGCTGAGTACTTCCTTCTCTGGGTTGAGATGTAGTTGGAGTCGTCGTCGCCTGAGGTTCCATAGCTCGAGGCGTAGAGAAAGCATCACACATCTTCTGTAACAAGGCACTCTGCTGCCTTCCAACTGCAGCTATGTCTGCTAGCTGTTCCTGCAGAGCGGGCCGTTCACTAGGTCCCGTCTGTTCAGGCATATCCGAAGGCGTCGGATGCGCTCGCGTCGATGGTCGTCGAGGAGGCATAGTAATAATCCTGCAACAGAATACCCGATTAGGACCACAAACAACTCACGACCCAATCCAACGAAAGTCTAGAAGGACACTTCTTTTCTTCTCAGATTATTATGTCGTCTGCAGCCAACATAATTCATCCGATAAGAGAAGGCATAATCCCTCAATCACTCTTCCTACACAAGGAAGGATTCAAAACCCAATCAATGACTTTCGCGATCAATCACGTCTCTCTCGTCATTCTTAGGTCTGTTTATCTTAGGTTTCCTAGGCCCTCATGACCTATTCCTAAGCTCTGATACCAACTTAATCTGTCACGCCCCGGGTTACCTCTTCCCAGGCGCATAACCAGATCCGCCGCATACACAGTATCTCTACCATGTATACGAAGCGAAACAACATCCACAATAATCACACAGAGCTAAAGGTATCAACAGAGCTGCTATATAAATATATCAAAAGATCACTGTACATACATCATCCATAACTCTCATATATAACTCACATATACAACACTGATATCTCAATCACACTGTATGTACAGACTCAACCATCTATCAAAATGGGTATACCTCTAGCCAAGTATCCGGGGAATAGCTCTACCCGACGGTCTCCTTTCCGCGCTCAGTATGCACAACTGGGGAAGAAGACTCTGCAAAAAGATGTCACCAATGGGTGTGAGAACTACTATCAAACAAGTAGTCCTCAGTGGGTACCGCCACCAGCCTCAGCGGTCTGCCCACTAAGTCCTCAATCTCAAGAGATATGTATAGAGCAATAAAAGAGTAGGAGATATACTACCACTACTATGCACAAAGCTCAACTGTCAGTATGAATACCAATGAACTGAATATACCAAATGAGGACTATCATACATCATACAATACCTGCGAACCAGCTAGTACAGGAACCCCATCTGTACCTAGCTCTCGCCATAAAATTATACAATACCTCACAATACGATACCTGCGGCCTGATCATGCTCAACCCTCCAGGGAGCCGACTAGTACAGGAAGCCCGTCTGTAACTAGCCCCTCGTACAACCCTCTGTACGGAATATGCCAACTCTAGAGTGGTACTCGTGGGAGCGACCCAACCGAGCAAAGTACAACTATAGTATACGCCAAGCACCCGCAGGTATATGATCGACACGACTGGGTCAACAAAGGATCATGTGCCCTCGGCACCTCAAAGGATAGTCAACAAGTAAGACCCAATCCACTGTGCCCTCGGCACCACAAAGGATAATCAACAAGTGTGACTCAATCAATGCTCTCACAAGAATCACGTGCCCTTGGCACAATCAATGCTCCAGTGCTCACAATCCATCTCAACTCTATCACAAGAGGAGGCTCTCAACTCTACCACAAAGATGAGGTACAATAACATAGCACGAGCCACAACATGATCACCTACACTACATGTACAACAACTGGTACAAAGGATATCAACATAATAGGTGTAGGTCCAAATCATGCAACATGAATACAAAGGAAATGCATGCTCATATATATATCATTAGCACATCTAAGATCATAACATGCCCATGCGGTCTATAGATCAGTCTCAATCTAAAATGGCATCTCTAACATAATCTTAGCATGGCATACTATTATAATCCCAATATCATAATCCAATATCCACATCATGCTAACATAATCCAAACAACATCATATCATATTATGCTAACATGAGATAAAACACGTAGGAGGAAGTCCACTGAATCTGGCAAACATCAACCCACCTGAAAAGCTAATCCAACCACGGTGGGGAAAGAACAATATCCTCAGATCCAACCCTCCAGGATAACGAACTCTGGCAGCACTCCGATCTGTCTAAACCTCCAAGGAACTGCTAACTCCAGCAGAATAACAGCTCGGCACCAGATCAGATCAGCAGAGTAGAAGAGAGCAAGCTAGGTTACAAACTATGCCAACACATGGCCCTAAACCCCACTTTCTCTCTCTAACAAACAGGATCTCGAAGTGGAAATACAGGCTAAAACAACCAGGGACTCGCCTATTTATAGGCTCCCAAAATCCCACATTCGGGCGCCCACTTAACAACTTCCGAGCGTCCGGAAACTCTGCAGTCCAGGTGTCGTCGTACGGTCAAGCGGTCGGTCGGCGGTCAGCAGGCGGTGGGGCGGCGTGTCTCCGGCGATCGACACGTGTCCTGCGTCGCGACACGTGGCCCTCCACGTCATAGCCAAAACCGGATCCTCAATCCGGGCGTCCAGATCCTGCGCCCAGATCCAATGCTCGTCAGCCACAACCGGATCGTCCACAAAGTCCACTGGGTCCGGAACATTCGGGCGTCCACAACCTCACTTCCGGGCGCCCGAATCCCGCCAAGTCCAGAAACCCTAAATCTCAAAAATTTCCGAGTACTACATTCTCCCCTCCTTAGAATAGTTTCGTCCTCGAAACTAAAGCACTCACCTCAAGATATAAACAGGTGGGGATAAGATCTCTGCATAATAGTCTCCAGCTCCCATGTCGCCTCTCTATCATCATGAAAATCCCACTGTACCTTAACATAAGGTATGACCCGATTACGTAATTCCCTCGTCTCACGAGCAAGAATTCGTATCGGTCGCTCCTCGTACTGCAAATCCTCAGTAAGCTCCAGTGGAGAAAAATCTATCACATGGGAAGGATCATGCATGTATCTCCTCAGAACAGATACATGAAAGACATCGTGCACTCCTGCTAGTCGAGGCGGAAGGGCTATCCGATAAGCCACGGGTCCAACTCTCTCTAAGACCTCAAAAGGACCAATAAACCGCGGACTAAGCTTTCCACGAATCCCAAATCTCCGTATGCCCTTCGATGGTGAGACCTTCAAGAATACATGATCACCAACATGAAACTCTAGATCTCGCCTCCGAGTATCAGAATAACTCTTTTGCCTACTCTGAGCCGTCTCAATATGCCGTCGTATCAACTTAACTTTCTCTTCGGCTTCAAGCAAAAGGTCTGGTCCCAACGTCTTCCTTTCACCAACATCATCCCAATACAGAGGTGATCGACATTTGCGTCCATACAATGCTTCAAACGGAGCCATCTTAATGCTCGCTTGATAGCTATTGTTGTACGCAAACTCTACCATTCTCAGATGTCGATCCCAACCTCCACCAGAATCCAAGACACAAGCTCTCAACATATCCTCGAGTGTCTGTATAGTGCGCTCGGACTGACCATCAGTCTGGGGATGAAATGCAGTGCTAAATCGAAGCTGAGTCCCCAAAGCTGTTTGTAAAATCTTCCAAAAATGAGAAACAAACCTTGGGTCTCTATCAGATACTATTGAGATTGGCACTCCATGCAATCTCAATATCTCATCCATATAGAGCTGCGCAAGTCGCTCACGTGACCAAGTAATCTGCATAGGCAGAAAATGAGCAGACTTCGTCAGCCTATCAACAATCACCCAAATAGTATCATAGCCGCTCGAAGTCCTCGGCAATCCTACGATGAAATCCATCGTAATATGATCCCACTTCCACTCAGGTATTGGAAGACTCTGTAGCTTACCAGCTGGTACACGATGTTCAGCCTTAACTTGCTAACAGGTCAAACATTGAGCTACAGCTCTACCAATATCCCGCTTCATACCATTCCACCAGAAGTGAGTCCTCAGATCTTGGTACATCTTAGTCCCTCCAGGATGTACAGAATAAGGAGAATAATGTGCTTCCTTTAATATCTCCTCTCGAATCTCCTGATCTGCTGGTACACACAGTCGTCCTCTATAACGAAGAACTCCAGACTCATCACAAGAAAAACCTTCGAGATCTCCACTCCTCAGTTGATCTCGAATTTTCATCAGATAAGGATCAACACTCTGTTTCTCTCGAATCCTATCTAACAGAGTGGGCTGTCATCAATCTCTGCTTAAGTTCATCAAAGCATTCTTGGCACTCATCACTCCAAACATACTTAACTCCTTTCCTGGTTAACCGAGTAAGAGGCGTAGAGAGTTTCGCAAAGCTCTCAACGAATCGTCGATAATACCCGGCTAAGCCCAGAAAACTCCGCACTTCAGAAATGGTCGTCGGTCTAGGCCAATCACGAATCGCCTCAATCTTCTTAGGGTCAACAGCTACTCCCGAAGCTGAAATCACATGGCCTAAAAAGGCTACCTCTCTCAACCAAAACTCACATTTCTTCAACTTGGCATACAACTTCTTTTCTTGCAAGAGTTGTAGCACTAGTCTCAGATGCTCCTCATGCTCCGCATCATCACGTGAGTAAATCAAAATATCATCAATAAAGACTACCACGAATTTGTCCAAGAAGGACTTAAAAACTCGGTTCATCATATTCATAAATGCAGCAGGGGCATTAGTCAACCCAAACGGCATGACTGTGAACTCATAATGCCCATACCGAGTTCTAAAAGCGGTCTTAGAAATATCCTCGGCCTTCACCTTCAACTGGTGGTAACCGGACTGAAGATCAATCTTAGAAAAGACACACGCTCCCTGTAATTGATCAAACAGGTCATCGATACGTGGGAGGGGGTATCTATTCTTGATGGTCACTTTGTTCAATTCTCGATAATCCACACACAACCTAAGTGAACCATCCTTCTTCTTCACAAACAACACAGGCGCTCCCCAAGGCGACACACTTGGTCTGATAAAACCTTTATCCATAAGATCCTGCAGTTGCGCCTTCAACTCTCTCAACTCAGCTGGTGCCATTCTATAGGGGTGTCTTCGAGATTGGCGCGGTTCCTGGTACCACATCAATCACGAATTCAATCTCCCTATCAGGAGGCATCGAGGATAACTCAGAAGGAAATACGTCCGGAAATTCACGGACAATAGGAATATCCTCGAGTCCTGGTACAACAGTGGGCACTTCAATCACTGTTGCTAAATAGGCCATACATCCACTATTTAACATCTGTCTGGCCTTAGAAGAAGAGATCGTCACTGCGAACAGTGAACTCTTACAACCTTCATAAACATACTCCTCATGTCCAGGCTCACGAAAGATTACCGTCTTAGATCCACAATCGATCGTAGCAAAGTATCGAGATAACCAATCCATGCCTAGGATTACATCAAAATCTTGCAATTGTCTCAATACCAATAAGTCAACAGGCATGATCCAAGGTCCTACTTGCACAGGACATCCTAAACAACCCTCAATCACCAGTAAATTATGGTCAGGTACCCGCACCTCCTGTGCCTGGGGTAACAATCCTATCTCTAGACCATGATGCAATGCAAATGTCCTACTAACAAAGGAATGCGATGCACCAGTATCGAATAAAGTACGCGATCTAATGCCACAAATCAAAACTATACCTGCCACCACTCGATTAGCTATCGCAGGATCCTCAATCTGAGCGGCATAAACTCGCCCGCTCGCCGGTGGCTGGCGTCGATCTTGCTGTCGTGGCATAGAAGATCGCTCCCGAGAAAATACCGGGGAAGCTCCAGAATACTGTGGTGGAGTAAAAAGTACGGATGCCATAGAAGGAGTTGCTACAAGTCTGGGACAAGCCCTCCTGATGTGTCCTGGCTGTCCACACTCATAACATCGGCCCTCTCGTCTATTACAGAGATAAGCGAAATGAGGTCCTCCACAAATCACGCATCGGGGAGATCCCCTCGACTGCTGCTGCTGCTGTCGCTGCTGGCGATATCCTCCAGACTGCTGGCGAAATCCTCCAGACTGCTGGCGACTAAAAGATCCACGTCCCTGGAAACGCGATTGCTGAGGAGGTTTAGGTGGCCGTCTGCTACTCGATTGCCCTCCATCATCAGGCGCCGGGCGCTTCCTCTCCTGACCCTGAGCTGGGTCCATAGGCTGTCCTCTCGTCACAAATGCCCCTCGCTCTACCCACAGAGACTGCTCAATAGTAGCATCCAAGGTCTGAAGTCTCTGCGAGTGGACAAATGGAAAGATATCGGGTCTCAAACCCTTCTCATACAGATAAACCTTCTGTATCTCATCTCTCGCTGCTGTGGGAACACAGTTGAGTAGTCTCGTAAACTCCCTCGCATACTCCTGTACTGAGCGATTTCCTTGCTTCAGGTTCTTCAAGTCTTCCTCTATCTTCATTTTCACGCTACTAGGAAAATACGCCCCATACATAATCCCCCGAAACTCACTCCAAGTCATCTGTAGAGGATTCAAGGACCTATGATCACGGGTCCTCCTCCACCAGACATGTGCATCACCAGATAAACAATGCACTGCCATATGCACCTGCTCCCGTGCTGGCACAAAAAGATCTTCGAACAACTTCTCCATCTCACAAATCTAGGCTTCTACCACCCACGGTTCTATACTACTACCATTGAATCATGGTGGATCAAACCTACAGAAGCGAGCCAATCTATCCGCCATCCGCTCCTGCTCCTCTTCAGAAAGCACTTGACTAGGCTGAGTACTTCCTTCTCTGGGTTGAGATGTAGTTGGAGTCGTCGTCGCCTGAGGTTCCATAGCTCGAGGCGTAGAGAAAGCATCACACATCTTCTGTAACAAGGCACTCTGCTGCCTTCCAACTGCAGCTATGTCTGCTAGCTGTTCCTGCAGAGCGGGCCGTTCACTAGGTCCCGTCTGTTCAGGCATATCCGAAGGCGTCGGATGCGCTCGCGTCGATGGTCGTCGAGGAGGCATAGTAATAATCCTGCAACAGAATACCCGATTAGGACCACAAACAACTCACGACCCAATCCAACGAAAGTCTAGAAGGACACTTCTTTTCTTCTCAGATTATTATGTCGTCTGCAGCCAACATAATTCATCCGATAAGAGAAGGCATAATCCCTCAATCACTCTTCCTACACAAGGAAGGATTCAAAACCCAATCAATGACTTTCGCGATCAATCACGTCTCTCTCGTCATTCTTAGGTCTGTTTATCTTAGGTTTCCTAGGCCCTCATGACCTATTCCTAAGCTCTGATACCAACTTAATCTGTCACGCCCCGGGTTACCTCTTCCCAGGCGCATAACCAGATCCGCCGCATACACAGTATCTCTACCATGTATACGAAGCGAAACAACATCCACAATAATCACACAGAGCTAAAGGTATCAACAGAGCTGCTATATAAATATATCAAAAGATCACTGTACATACATCATCCATAACTCTCATATATAACTCACATATACAACACTGATATCTCAATCACACTGTATGTACAGACTCAACCATCTATCAAAATGGGTATACCTCTAGCCAAGTATCCGGGGAATAGCTCTACCCGACGGTCTCCTTTCCGCGCTCAGTATGCACAACTGGGGAAGAAGACTCTGCAAAAAGATGTCACCAATGGGTGTGAGAACTACTATCAAACAAGTAGTCCTCAGTGGGTACCGCCACCAGCCTCAGCGGTCTGCCCACTAAGTCCTCAATCTCAAGAGATATGTATAGAGCAATAAAAGAGTAGGAGATATACTACCACTACTATGCACAAAGCTCAACTGTCAGTATGAATACCAATGAACTGAATATACCAAATGAGGACTATCATACATCATACAATACCTGCGAACCAGCTAGTACAGGAACCCCATCTGTACCTAGCTCTCGCCATAAAATCATACAATACCTCACAATACGATACCTGCGGCCTGATCATGCTCAACCCTCCAGGGAGCTGCTCAACCCTCCAGGGAGCCGACTAGTACAGGAAGCCCGTCTGTAACTAGCCCCTCGTACAACCTTCTGTACGGAATATGCCAACTCTAGAGTGGTACTCGTGGGAGCGACCCAACCGAGCAAAGTACAACCATAGTATACGCCAAGCACCCGCAGGTATATGATCGACACGACTGGGTCAACAAAGGATCATGTGCCCTCGGCACCTCAAAGGATAGTCAACAAGTAAGACCCAATCCACTGTGCCCTCGGCACCACAAAGGATAATCAACAAGTGTGACCCAATCAATGCTCTCACAAGAATCACGTGCCCTTGGCATAATCAATGCTCCAGTGCTCACAATCCATCTCAACTCTATCACAAGAGGAGGCTCTCAACTCTACCACAAAGAGGAGGTACAATAACATAGCACGAGCCACAACATGATCACCTACACTACATGTACAACAACTGGTACAAAGGATATCAACATAATAGGTGTAGGTCCAAATCATGCAACATGAATACAAAGGAAATGCATGCTCATATATATATCATTAGCACATCTAAGATCATAACATGCCCATGCGGTCTATAGATCAGTCTCAATCTAACATGGCATCTCTAACATAATCTTAGCATGGCATACTATTATAATCCCAATATCATAATCCAATATCCACATCATGCTAACATAATCCAAACAACATCATATCATATTATGCTAACATGAGATAAAACACGTAGGAGGAAGTCCACTGAATCTGGCAAACATCAACCCACCTGAAAAGCTAATCCAACCACGGTGGGGAAAGAACAATATCCTCAGATCCAACCCTCCAGGGTAACGAACTCTGGCAGCACTCCGATCTGTCTAAACCTCCAAGGAACTGCTAACTCCAGCAGAATAACAGCTCGGCACCAGATCAGATCAGCAGAGTAGAAGAGAGCAAGCTAGGTTACAAACTATGCCAACACATGGCCCTAAACCCCACTTTCTCTCTCTAACAAACAGGATCTCGAAGTGGAAATACAGGCTAAAACAACCAGGGACTCGCCTATTTATAGGCTCCCAAAATCCCACATTCGGGGCGCCCACTTAACAACTTCCGAGCGTCCGGAAACTCTGCAGTCCAGGTGTCGTCGTACGGTCAAGCGGTCGGTCGGCGGTCAGCAGGCGGTGGGGCGGCGTGTCTCCGGCGATCGACACGTGTCCTGCGTCGCGACACGTGGCCCTCCACGTCATAGCCAAAACCGGATCCTCAATCCGGGCGTCCAGATCCTGCGCCCAGATCCAATGCTCGTCAGCCACAACCGGATCGTCCACAAAGTCCACTGGGTCCGGAACATTCGGGCGTCCACAACCTCACTTCCGGGCGCCCGAATCCCGCCAAGTCCAGAAACCCTAAATCTCAAAAATTTCCGAGTACTACACCCCCCCACCGCCGTCCCGAGCCACGCGGGGCCTCTTCCGGTGTCGCTCGCCCCGCCACGGATCCCGTCGTCGTCCTCCTCCTCCTCCTCCTCCTCTAAGGCCTCCTCCTCCTCGTCGTCGTGCTCCTCCTCCCTACCTCCCCCGATTCCGAGCGTTTCCTCGAGATCCGACTCACGCCGCGCGCTCCGGAGAGGGAGATGACCGTATCCGAGTTTGGTTTGGGAGAAATTGTGCAACAAGGAGAAATGGTGCAACGAGAAGAAATGGTGTAACGAGAAAGAAGAAGAGAAAAAAATAATATAATTTTCATCCAAAGAATGCAATTTTGGTCTAAAAAGTATAATTTTTATCTCAAAGAGTGCAATTTGCACAGTTAAAATAATGTTACACTGTTTGGATGAAAATTACACCATTTCTTTTTCTCTTCTTCTTCCTCGTTGCACCATTTCTCCTTGTTGCACCATTTCTCACCAACCAAACTCGGATACGGTCACCTCCCTCTCCGGGGCGCGCGGCGCGGGGCAGATCTCGAGGAAGCGCTCGGAATCGGGGGAGGCAGGGAGGAGGAGCACGACGACGACGACGAGGAGGCCTCAGAGGAGGAGGACGAGGACGAGGACGACGATGGGGCCCGTGGCGGGGCGAGCGACGCCGGCAGAGGCCCCGCGAGGCTAGGGACGGCGGTGGCGGGGCCCACGGCGGGGCGCCCCGGGCCCCGCCGCTCGCCGCCGCCGTCCCGAGCGACGCCGGCCCAAGCGGCGCAGGGGCGCGGGGGCCGCGGGCGCCTTCTTCGGAGAAAAAAAAAAAGAGCGATAGAAAAAAAAGAGGAGAGAGAAAGAGTAACAAGGGTATTTTGGTCAGTTTACTGAAAATTCGGACCGAATCTGCAAAATCGAAAATAGCGATCCTATTTTGCAAAAGCCCAAAACTAGTGGATTTTTTTTGCAAAAAGGCCTACTTATTATTACGAGTAAAACTAAAATTCTTCGAAGAGAATTTTGGTGTAAATTCTTTCTTCTCAAATTTAGTATTTAATGTGTGCTTCCCAAACAATTTGAAGCATGCAAACCTATTGAAAACAAAAAAAAAAATTATAAAATATTTTTTAAAACAAAATTTTAACTTATTTGAATTATATTTAACCATTAAACTAACAATTGTATCCAATCAAGGGATAAAATAGTCAAACTCGAATAGGTTTGATTGATGAAGAAAATGCACTAAATCTTTATTATTTTTCTTTGACCGTCTAAAATACTCTAAAATATTTCCAACATATCCGAACCTCCGATCAAACACCTTTAAATTGATTTTGAGAATGAATCCGATAAAAATATTCTAATATTTTACTTATTAGCACAAATTAGAATACAAGTTTGCTTATTGTTTTTCAGTTATTCTTTTATAGCTTTATCTTTTGAGACAAAAAGATAGAATACTACCCGCTGCTTCGTTAATTTTTGTAAAAATTAAATTTAGTTAGAAATTTGATAGTCTAGATAAATTTATATTTTCATGCTACCTTTAAATAATTTATAGAAAACGCAATATTTGTTAACAATATATTCTTCACTATTTTAATACTTGGATTGATTTAGTCTTCACTCTTTGATCTAAAGGATACAACTTCAAGTCAATACAATGACAAATGAATAACGCCAGTTAAGATAGAACTTGGAAAATCCTTGGTTTGCTTAAAATGACATAACACAATTATGACTAAAACCGTTTAATTACTTTTCATCACTTCAGTACTTTAATCTGCTTTCCTTTATTTAACCCATTCAAATAGAAAACTATGTTCATCTAGCTTCAAATACTTTATGATGGATCAAACACGATTTAAAATCATACGGATATTACTACTTAACCCCCGATTATACATCTATACATAAATCTAATTCTATGTACCTCTCAAAATTAAGGTACTTAACGTATATACTTCTCAAAGGTACAATTGCGCTTATCATCATAGATAGCCGTACTTGTGTGTACCCGTGTTATTTGATTTTTGTGCCGTGCATTGAGAGTTAGTCCTGTTAGTAGGGCTGCAAGTCTAGCTCGCCGCTCGCGAGCCAGCTCGTGTTCGATTCGAAATAGGCTCGAAAATAGCTCGTTCGGAATTAATTTCAAATATAAAACGAGCTGAATTTTTTCGCTAAAAAATAATTTCAATCCGAGAACGAGCAGACCTTGCTCGTTCGTGTTCGGCTCAAAATAGTTCGAATATATATATATATATATATATATAAAATTAAAAATATAAAATATAGAATATTAATATTATTAATAATATATATTAAATATATTTTATTAAATATTTTAATTTAAATACATCTTTTAATGTATTTTCTATGTACCGCATAGGTACGGACCCTACTTCACATAGAATTTCGAGCTATAAACGAGCCGGCTCGGAATCGAACAATTCCGAGCCAAATTCGAACATGGCTTGAAATTAGCTCAAAAAAAAAAAAAATTTATTTCGAGCCGCTCGAATTCGACTCGATTTAAATTTCGAGCCGAACTCGAACATGTCTTATTCTGGCTCGAAATTAATTCGAGACAGCTCGAATTCGGCTCGAATCTAATACGAGCCGAATTCGAGCAAGGCCGCGCTCGCTCGTGTTTGGCTCGTTTGCACCCCTACCTGTTAGTATTTATTTATTTATGGTAATTTAAAATTTTATTTCCTTCTATAGTGTTTTTGGGTGGCTCAAAATTAAGTGAGCCTTAACTGAGAGCTTGTGCAAGGCTACTATATATGAGTTTAGTCCTATATGAAGAACTCGTGATATATAGTAATAACTTAAATATTTAGGTGATAATGAGAATAATGTATCCCACTAAACGCACACGCGCGTATGGCACGAGCGCTGAGCCGGACCACGCGGGTCTCGACTACCCGGTTCGGTTCGCTAACACTTAAATTTTATTTCCCAACTGAGCTTTACTACTCTTCACGATCGTTTTTTTCGTCGGATCTAGATTTCAAAGAGCTCAATCTTGTTTCTAAGACAGTACCTAACACTTATCGACTCACAGCCTTCATATGAACTTTTTATCTCTATAGTATTTTGTTATAGATCTTTGAGTGCGTTTTTTATAGAATTGTTTAAAATTTGCAATTCCATATATTTTAAAAAGAGTATTTCTAGTAAAAGAATAAACTGTTTATTCCAACAAGTCTCTATTTGCATATTTGTCTGTTTCCCAATCCTTATCATTGAGAGTTATAGCATTTTCCAATTTTTTGCAATATTAATTTTTTTTTTTATGGAGGTGGTGGACAAGGTCCAAACAGTAGTTTAGCACCAATTCTTCGGGACTGAATCAACAATTCTTCGGGACTGAATCAACAGACAAGCACCTTTTGGATTGGAACGAGCAGACACATGCTGTCTTTTTAAATAAAAAAAAAGAAAAAGAAATGTTATTTATACACAACAAAAAATAATATATAATTTACACTCCTATCCTTAGATCTAAAAACTCTTTGAGCTTTTATTATTAAAAAAAACAAGACAAGGTTGGAAATAGGCCCGTGAATGAAGAGAATATAAGATTTATACATTTTTTGGAGTGTACTAGTAGCATTATTTATTTTTTAGATTAGTTGCACCATTGGTCCCCGAATATAAAATTTATATCCTTTCTGGAATGTACTAATAACATTATTATTATTATTTTTAAAATGTTACTTGCACCATTGGTCCCCAACCTTTTTATTCTTTTTACTTTGATCTTCAACCTTTTAACTTTTTTATAATCAAGTGCCCAATTCCTTTATTTTATTTCAATTATATCCCAGTTGTTAAAATTGATGGAATGCGCTATGTTAGTGCCACATTAGCGTCAACTGAGCACCTATGTGGCTTTTTTAGGTATCAAAATGAAAAAGGTGAAAATGCTAGTAATTAATTGTGCAAATAAAATTTAAATTTAAATTTTATTAATAATCTAAAATTAAAATTTTTAATTTGAATTTAAAGCTACGATTTTGATATAAAACTAAATTAGAAATTTGAATTGGAATTTAAATTTTGAATTTGACTTGAAAACTGAATTAGAATTTTGGTTTCAAATTCGATATTTAATTTTGATATTCATAATTAATATTAACTCTAAATTTGAATTCAAATTTTAAATTTAAAATCTAAGTTTGAATTACTAATTTGAATTCAAAATCTAAATTGCATTTCAAAATTTAAATTCAAAATCAAAGTTTGGATTTGAGATTAAAATACTGAAATCAAAATCTGAAGATAAATTTGGATTGATATTTGAATTCAAAATCTAAATTTAAAAATTTCAATTTCAATTTAAAATCTAATTCAAGATCCGAATTCGAATTCGAATTCAAATATCAAATTCTAATTCTAATTTTGAATTAAAGTTTCAAAATTTAATTATGATTTAAATTCAAATTAGAAATTAGATTTTAAATTTAAATTAAAAATTTAAAGTTAGATTTTCAGTTCGACTTCAAATTTAGAGTCAATATTGATTCTAAATATTTACATTAAATTTTAAAATTTGAAATCAAAATTCAAATTAATTACATAATCAAATTCAAAATTTAAATTTTAATTCAAATTTCTATTTTAATATTAAATCAAAATATATCTTTAAATTTAAGTTCAACTTTTAATTTAAGATTTTTAGTCTAAAATTAAACTTATAATATTAATTGCACCATTAGTCCACAACCTTTTCACATTTTTTTTATTTTGGTCCCTAGTGGCGACTTGGCGCTGTTCGTCAATTTTAAGGGCCCTTTTAATGGTTGGGAGCTAGTTGCAATGAAATGAAGATATTGAAAACATGATTTCAAATAAAAAAAATAAAGATTGGGACCATTGTAAAAAAAAATAGTTGCAAAGGTTGGAGAACAAAAGATCAACTAATCATTATATATAAATAAATAAATAAATATATATATATATATATATATATATATATATATATATATATATATATATATATATATATATATATATATATATATATATATATATATATATATATATATATATATATATATATATAAGGTAGGGCTACTATACTCTTATGAGTATAGGACCCTTCGTACTCATAAGTCGTTTTCGATGATGGAGCTTCCGAATCGACGATCCACACCGTTAAATATGATCTAGAGTATTTAAAACTTCTAGAAAATAAATTTCGTAATTTTTCGAAATCGTTATAAAGTCCATCAAGTGGGCATAAAATGAACGGTCAAAATTGAACGACGTCCTAAAAATGGATGATCGGATTCTTCAATTTAAGATCCGAGTTATTGATCTTTATCTACATAGAAAATAAAATTTTCTATCAAAAATTCAACAGATTCCGATTCTCTTACACCGTTAAACGAGCAAGTATTCCATACCGGCCGTTAAAAATTGTCTACTTTGAGATCTTTTGATCATAGGGCAAATGATGTCAAAAAATTATGAAATTTATTTTCTAGAAGTTTTAAATGCTCTAAATAATATTTAACGGTATGGATCGTTGATTCGAAAGCTACATCATCGAGAAAAACTTATGAGTACGAATACGATCATCCTCATAAGAGTATAGTAGCCGGACCCTATACATATATATATATATATAGAGAGAGAGAGTTTGGCTACTATACTATCGATAGTACCAAGCGCTTGGTGCTATCGAGTTTTTCGCCGTTAGATCTATCTCATTGACCATTTTTACATGTTAGATCATACTATTCAACCAACCAACCACTCAACTCTAGGGGACCACTATCATCCTAGCTGCACACATCCAAGGACCGAAAAGCTAATAGCACGTACACTTTGCTAGTATATATATCCACACTTCGCTAATAAAAAAAACCTTCATACAAGGGTCGAAAATCTATACGTACCAATGACTTGGTGCTTTTGGAAACATTACATCCCAACTACATATTTAAGTCTAGCTAGGGAGCTTTCATGTGAGAATTCGAATTTTAAATTTTTGAATTTTGCGTGTTTCTCTCTCTTCTAGTATTTATGTGTATATATGTATAGGTATATATATATAGGTATATATATATGAATTAGGCTGGAATACTATCAATAGCACCAAGGGCTTGGTGCTATTAGTTTTGTAGTCCTTGGATTGAGAAATGTGCGGTTAGGATGATGTGGGCCCCCTAGGGTTGAGTAGGTGGTTGGTTGAATAGTATAATCTAATGGCTAAGAATAATCAAAAGGTTAAATCTAACGGTGGAAAAGTCGATAGCACCAAGCCCTTGGTGCTATCGATAGTATCCCAGCCGGACTCATATATATACGTATATATATAATTATTTTTGCTATTGTGTTGTTGTTGGAGGAGAGAGGATGGCTTGTGTCGCGAATCGGCGATCGTTTCCGGAGATCCAAAATCGTAGGTTCGATGTCTCGGCAGTGCTGATCGCGATGGCGCGATCCGTTCGTACATGCGACCGCCGGATCGTGAGATATCGCAGGATCGTCGCCGAGAGGTCGTTATGCATGTTTTGATCTTTTCGCGAAGTGGACCCTGTTTCATGCACCGTTTTGCGTGAAATCGAGTGTGGAGGGGTGTCCGTGCGTTTTACGCATGCTGTGAGGGACTCAGGGTGAATTTCCTCAGTTTCGAGGGCTTTTTGGCTTTTTGTACACTTAGTATATTAGTGTGTTGAGGAGAGAAATCCTTATTTCTTGTGTTTTGTTCCCTTAGCTCCCCCCAGCTGGTGTCCACTCCCCTCCACAGCTCCCTGCCCTCCTCCCTGTGCGCCGCCGACCGTCGCCGACCTCCCCTGGCCGGCGGGGAGCTCCGGCCAACTCCCTCTCTCTCTTCTCTCTCTTGTTCTTCTTCTTCTTCCCCTTGCTGTGTGCACCTAGGGTCTTCCCCTGAGGGTGCACATCCTCCGGCGACGTTGCCCCACCGTCTGGAGCCGCCGCCGAGCGCCGCCGCGCCGCCGCGAGCTGCTGCTGGAGGAGTGCAGGCAGTGAGCACTTGGCCCGAGATGCCGCCTCCTCCCGCCGGCGCAGCGACCTCCGGCCAGCCTCGGGAGGACCACCGCCGCCGTCGCCTTCCTCCCCGGCCGCCTCCGTGCCGCCGGTGCGCCACCGCAGCCGCCGCTGTTGCCGCTAGGGCTGCTAGGGCAGCCGCGGCCGAGAGCCTTGGGCCGCCGCCGCCGCCTTTTCTTGTCGCGGTCACCACCTACCCGACGTCCGGCAAGCCCCTCTTGCCGGTGCTCGCCGTCTCGACCGCCGCCGCCGCCGCCGTTCGTTGCCGGCGCTGACTTGCCCTAGCCGCCCGAGAGCTGGAGCTCTCCACGCGCCGCCGCCGCCGCTTCCTGCCGCCGGTTGAGGTGAGCCCCCTCTTCTCCACCTTTCCCGCATCCGACCTAAGCCGCCGCGCATGCTGCATGTCAGCCGGCTGCCGGCCGGAGCTAGTTGCTCCGGCCGGGCTTGGTCCTTGCTTGGTTGGGGTTGCATGCATGGCCCCGGGCCTCCGGCTGCTTCCCGAACCTCGGGAAGGTGAGCACGATGATCGTGGTGATGCGCTGATCACCGTGCTCACCTCGATTCGCAGTTTTGGCGTGCCGCTTTGCGGTTTATCCTTGCCGAGCCCTTTTATCGCATGTTGGTGCTGTTTTGTGGGCCGTTTGAGCCTGCGACTGTCCCTGTCACAGAGAGGCTGTGAGCACGGCCTCCGTTGCGATGTTCCCTGTCCGCTGGTACTCGCGGAGGGTCGCGCGGACGAACGGAGTGCTCTATCGGCCTTCTTTATGCTTGATATCGTGTGCATGTTGCTTGTTTTGGGCTTTTGTGGATTGTGGCAGCGCGGAGACGCTGCGGGCAGCAAGGACTTGACCCTTGAGGCCCGGTGGACTAGTTGTCCAATCTCTTTGCCCTTCGTGGAGATCCGGTTTGATTTCCAGTACGTTTTTCGATAAAATAGTCAGCGGAACGTGCGTTTTGGTCGTGCGACTCACTTGCTGGTTTCGTGAGCGACTTGGCTTCGTCGTTTAGCCTCGTTGGCTGTTCTTCATCGCTGTCCCAAAGTTTCGAGGGCAGTGGATGAGTGACGGAGGGTTCCGGTGCCAAATCGGCATTTTTTGGGAACCCGGAAAGCCGTTTTGGGATGCGTTGGTGTTCATGGCATCCCGGCCTTGTGCCCGCTGTCCAACCACCTTGTTTGGTGTGGTTGTGGACAGCGGAACACTCGCGTGGTTTGTTGGTACCCCTCTGGGGCTTGGTTTGAGTTCGGGATCGTTCCGGCGGGTTTTCCGGACGATCCGACGGTTTCGGGTTGTGTGCTTTCGTTGTTAGTGTCGACTCGGTGGACCTTGACCCTGTTAGTACCTCGTAGGTCCTGTCGACGTTCCCGTGAGCCGTTGGTGTTAGGCTCTCTCGTTTCTACAGGTGGGTACTTCGATCCGGAGTCGGTTCAGTGGACTAGCGGTGATACCTTTCTATCCCTTTCTCTTGCATGTTGATTAGTGTGATTGCATGGTTATTGAGACGACCTAGTTGGTCAGTGGTGATCGCCTGTTGTTCCGAGCGATCCTTGGACTTGGTCCCGTTGCTATTCTCGGCTAGTTGTCGTTCTGTGGTTTGAGCATATTGCATCAATCGTCACAGCTCTTCTAGCACTTCACGTACGCCAGCGGTCTGATCCACCGCTTAGGGTGTTCTTTTTCGGAAAAGGGTTGTGTGCTTCCAACCCGTGAGCCTCTGACATGTGCATCTACGGAGGTTATGTGCCTGTGAGTAAGCAGTTGTGACAGTGCCAGGGATCCGTCCCTGTGGCTTGGTGGTGATTGGGTTTCATTATTTATCTACAGTTAATGCATATACCATTTGCTTACAGTAGCGTAGTCGTTCATGTATGGTTCATTCTCATGCTTACTTATGCTACTATTTTACCTATCTATCTATCTGTTGACCCTCGCGCCGGTGTGTACACCTCGCCTTCGTCGGCTTGCGGTACCCACTGGGAGGGGATACATGTTTATCATGTTCTCACCCCCCGCCATCGTTGTTTTTTTCAGGTGAGCCGGGTGGTGGGAGTCGGGACGTTGTGAGATGCGACTAGATAGCTGCATTAGAGGTCCCGACCTGTGTTACCACCGTTTTGGTTGCTACCCTGACACTCTCCCTTTACCTAGTAGACTTATGGATATGGTTCAGTATTTTGTGTTGATTGCATGCGTAGATATTGTGGATGACTATGCTTAGTATATCGTTCTAATGGTTCAGTTATTGCCGAATTATGTGATCTTCTGTGAGTCGTGGATTTCTACCCCTCGTGATAGCGGTTTTCAAAATAAGGTTTCCGTGTGGTAAACAGTTTTCAAACAGCTTTTAATCGATCAGTTTTTGAATTTCAAAAGAGAGTTCTCGTGTGGAGAACGGTTTTCAAATGGTCTTTAAATAGTTGAGATTAGGATTTCAAATAAAGCTTCTGGGTAAGAAGCATTTTTATAGAATAATCTGTTGTTTGTGCATCGCATCATCCTTCGCCTAAGGACTTGTTTAGATACATGCAATTGTTAAGGACAGTTAGTTGTATGCTTTGGACGGTGTGTTTTGTTGTGTGTGTGATGAATGAATGGTGGTTGTGATCCTGTTTGTATCGTGTGTACGCTGTGCAAATATAGGAGAGACTCTGTCCGTGTAGACAGTGGGACCTGTATTTGTGGCGGGTCTGTACGTGGCGCGGGCTAGACTTTCAAAAAAAAAAGGCACATATTTTTCGCTTCTAAAACTAGCCCGGGGCGTGACATTTCAATACCACCGAACATTTGGTGCTACCAACTTTTCCACCATATAATCTATCCCTTTGACTATTTCTATCTATTGAATCATACTATTGCACCAACCATCACTAAATCCTAGGGATCATTATCATCCTAAACACACAACCCTTCATAGGGCTGAAAACCCACAAGCACCAATAACTTGGTGTTATTAGAAACATTTCAGTCCAGCTATATATATATATATTCGCCAACTTGAAAAAGTGCAAATTTTGCTCTCGAAAAGTTGCATTCTTGGGGAAAGTAATTTTTGAAGTTAGGGTCTCATTGGACTCTAAGTGGAGGCGATCAAAGATTGGCCTCGGCCTACTTATATCACCAAAGTTCGAAACTTCATCGAGCTAATAGGGTACTATAGGTAGTTTGTGGAGAGGTTCTCCAAAATCACCACTCCACTTACATGCCTTACGCACAAAGGGGCCAAGTTAATTTGGAGTGATGAATGCAACAGCAAGTTTTCAACTTTTGAAAGACAAATTGACATCAACTCCAATTCTCGCTTTGTCTATAGTTGGGAAAGGATTCATGGTGTATAGTGATGCCTCCGGGAGTAGGCTTGGGTGCGTTCTGATGCAAAAGGAGAAAGTAATAGCCTGTTCATCTCGGCAATCAAAAAGCTATGAAAAAAACTATCCTACTCATGATCTAGAGTTGGCCACAATAATTTTTGCTTTGAAGTTATGGTGACATTACCTCTATGGTGAACATTACGAGATCTACATGGACCATAAAAACCTTAGGTACTTATTTATTCAAAAGGAATTGAATCTGAAGCAGCACCAGTGGTTGGAGTTATTAAAGGACTATGACGTCACAATCTTATACCCCGGAAGGCAAATGCGGTGGCAAATGCGCTGAATTGATAGTCCGTAGAAAATATAGCAATATTGATCACTAGCCAAGCACCGCTACAAGAGAAGATGCGACAGTTTGAGTTGGAGATTGTTGCATCTGGCACCCTGATGAAACTCATGACACTTAGAGTACTATCGACCCTGCAGGAGAAGATAAAAGAAAAGCCAGCCTCAAATAAAAAGCTTCGAAAGGTGCAGTATGATATTGAGGGCGGGCATGCGGAGGATTTTAGCTTGGACTCCAATAGAGTCTTATGATTTGGGGGGTGGCTATGTGTACTAACTGACTCGAAGATCCGGAAGGAAATCTTGAAAGGGACACACCAGTCCCTATATACTATACACCAAGGTGGCACCAAAATATACAAAGACATGAAAACTTACTATTGGTGGCCTAGAATGAAAGGTGATGTTGGGCGCTTTGTGGCTCGATGCTTAGTGTGCCAACAAGTCAAGGCGGAGCTTTGATTTCTAGCAGACAAGTTGTAAAGCCTACCAATCCCCGTTTGGAAGTAGAAGAATATTATCATGGACTTCATTGCGGGCATGCCCCGATCGCAAGTGGGCCACAAGGCGAATTGGGTCATTGTGGAACAGCTAATAAAATCGGCTAATTTTCTACTGATCCACACCATCTGGTCGCATGATAAATTAGTACGGATCTACAGCGATAAGGTAATGCACCTCTATGGTGTGTCGTTCGTTTTGCTATTTTTAAAGAGTCTACACGAGGCTCTTGGGACACGCCTCGAATTCAGAACACCATACTATCCTCAAAGCGATGGGCAATAGGAGAGAACAAACCAAATACTTAAGGATATGTTATAGGGGTGCATCCTAGACTATGGAATCAGTTGGCAACAATGTTTGCCAATGGCAGAGTTTGCCTATAATAACAGCTTCCAAGCAAGCATCTAGATCGCACCCTACAAAGCGTTGTATGGCGAGAAGTGCTGATCTCCATTGGCTTGGAGTGAGATCGGTAAGAGATCTACCTTGGACTCAGACATCATATAAGAGGCTAAGGAGAAAGTGAGAATTGCACGTCAGACACTAGTGATGGTGCAAAGTCAACAAAAAGGCTACTTCGACAAGTGCCAACGCAACGTAAAGTTTAGTGTCGGTGATCATGTACTCTTGAAGGTCCCTCCCACAAGAGGTGTAAAGTGATTTGAAATACAAGGAAAACTAAGTCCTCGCTATATTGGGCCTCTTGAGGTGTTCGAATGAATCAGCCATTGGCTTAGTAGGTTGCACTACCCCCGAGCTTGGCGGGAGTATGTTACATGCTCCACATGTCTCTACTTCGCAAGTATGTGCTCGATCTGACAGAAATCATCAGCTACCCACTTTTGGAATTGTGGTAGGATTTGAGCTACGATGAATATCCGAATAGCATCCTTACCTGACAAAAGAAGGTGTTACAGAATTGCACCATCCCGTATGTCAAAGTGTTGTGGAGCAACCATGAGGAGCGAAAGCCACGTGGGAGCTCAAAGACGCCATACTGGAGCATTTTCCCTATCTATTTAGGGAATCTTAAAAAGGTATGGATTTTAGTTTCATAGAGGAAGCTCCTTTTCAGGAGGGAGCGATGTAATATATAGAAATTTTGCTAAGTTGACCAAGTGCATATTAAGTTATGCTAGCCATGATTAAAATGAGTTTTGAAAAGTTTAGACCGAGTTTGGATTGGATCAAAAATGAGTCGCATTGAAACAGAGTTCCAAAACCCAGAAAACCAAGTTTTAGACCAATTTGAACACTGAGTGCCCGAAATGGCTTTCAAATGGTCTATTATAGATCCGACGCTCTTCCGGATAGCATGTTGGCAGGCAGTCCAGCTTTCTGGCTAATCCGGGCGCTCTTTCGGAGAGCATGTTGGCAGGCAGTCTAGCTTCTGGGCGCTCTGTTTCCTATGTGGGCCCAGATGTCATTTTGAACCCCACTTGAGGACGTCCGTACAACTTCCAAACTCCCCAACCTGAGAATGGGTTTCACTAGACTGAGGTTCCAAACATCCGAAATACCCTGCGGGCACCCGGAACACTTTTCAGATGGTCTCTCACGGGCGCTCGATACCCTATCTGGACTCTCAACCTGAGAGCACCCCTTGCATGAGAAATTAAACAATCTAATGCCTGATTCCTAATTTAGGCGCCCGGGTTGCGGGCGGATCCACCAGGCGCCCAGTTCCTTGACCTGGTGCAGGTATGACAGATTCATGCGCCCGAAAGTTTAAGCGGCACCTGAAACCTGGCGTGCAAAGAGTTGCTTATTATTTATTTACAAATGTTTGGAGGATTTAGTTTCTATTGTAGCACCCCCTATAAAAAGGGTTTTCAATATTAACCCTAACGCACAACATTTTCTTTTCCCTCTCTCACTTTTCATCTTCTATCTCTCTAAACGAAGAAGAAACCTATCCCCTCAATTGTTGATGTTTAGAGCTTGGAGCTTGGGATCCATCTCATTTGAAACTTGGAAAAGGTGGGGAGCTTTAAGAGGAAGCTTTAGAAGGGAGAATGAGCTCTTCTCATCAATGTATTGCTTGTTTGGAGTGGAAAGGTGAGTTGACATTTCAGGGTTTTGGTTTTGGAGTTTTCCAAAATAGGGATTTCCAGGGTTCTAACTTTGCCAGAACTGTTTTTAGGGTTTTCTTGGAAAGTTGAAAAGATCAAAAGGCATCTCTTTAGAGGAATCAAATGAAGGTGGAGAATATTACCGAAAAGAGTTTGATTATCCCTTTGTTCATTTATTTCTTGGTTTATTAGCATGTATTATGGATAATAATTGAACTAAATGTGATTTCAGAGGACTTAGGAATGAGCGTGAACTTTGGTGAAAGTAAATAATTCAGTCTTGTGGTGTTTTAAAATAGAATGTTAGAGACCGATCGAGGGAGATAATTCTTTCATTCTTTAGATAATCCGTTGACAGCCAATAACATGATGACGGGAATGAGAGAGAGCGTCCCTCATGAACTTTCACTTAATTGTATCTATTTTATTCTATTATGTGACATTTTAGGTCTAAGTTGAACACTTGGACTAAATTGTTGTTGACGTTGTGATTTTACAGGATAGCAATGGCACCTTGTGGACCACCCAGGATGAGGTCCGCGTTGACATGACCCAAGGCACCTAACCGCCGAGGTCGAGCGAAGTATGGGAGTTGCGAGACCAAATAGTCACGCCAATTGGTGTGGTCGAGAGGCAAGCTGAGGCCTCTCGACGCCAGGAGGAGCAGATCAAGAGGTTTCATGACATCATTGCGCAGCAGGCGAAAACTACGCAAGCGGCCCAGGAGCCCACCCTATCGCCTCCCACACGGAATGCCTTGGAGGATATCGCGGTGGTGGTGGCGCCCGTCTCGACCCACCCTACACTCTTGGGGGTGATGAGAGAGAGGTCCCTTATGACAGATTTTGATGCCTCCGCCATAGCACACATAGCTCGGTGGGCAGAGCAAGAGCGAGCTATGGAGTGTCTTAACAATTTTCGGAAGTTCAACCCACCGAAGTTCAAGGCGAGTGTACTGATCTATTGGTGGTGGAATCTTGGGTCGACACCACAAAGAAGCTATTTGAGAACCTCTTCATATCGGAACGGGATAAGGTTCATTTGGCTACCCACTGCCTAAACAAAATAACCCACAAGTGGTGAAAGACGGAAAGGAGCAAGCAATCCACCAGCTCGCCACCTCTGACATGGGAGCAGTTTCGAGAACTCCTCTTTATATCCTACTTCCCTAACAGTGCAAAGCAACAAATGGAGGAGGATTTCAAGACTCTCTGCACGGGGAGCCGCACGGTGCAAGATTATAAGTAGAAATTCTCCTGCATTGTGAATTTCATTCTATTCATGGTGCGGGACAAGGGGAATAAGGCTCAATGCTTTGAATGAGATCTCCTACCAAGCATTAATGCATAGGTCCAACCCCTTGATCTATAGACCGTCAGGGCGGTAATGGATCACACCCGATTTGTAGACAGGGGTGAGGCCGTGGTGCGCCAAGAGCGCGAGGCCCTTGAGAAAGGCAAGGAGAAGGAGAAGAAGTAATCCTCGGACAGTGTTTAGGGTCAATCAAGCTCCAAGCGGCCTCCTAAGCACCCGCGCCCGCAGTCACAATCGCATAGATCCTATGCTACCTAGTACCATGTCTAGTGCTTGATTTATGGGGAGTGCACTGGCCCCGGCAGTGCAAGGAGCGAGAGGGGAAGTGCTACAAGTATGGCCGGCTGGGCCACATAGCTGTCGATTGCTACCAGGGCGCGTTATCAATCCCGTCCAGTGCTTCAGTACCATCCACCCCGAGGCAGTTTTTGGGGTCACCATCTACCACTCCCTCAGGCAGGCGTCCTTTCATGTCCCGGCAATCTGTGGGGGCATGAAAGACACCAAATGGGTGGGTATTTGCCACTGAAGTTGAGGATCATCCGTCAGGCGACGACGTCATGGCAGGTATTATTTTACTCAATGATGTGAGATATAGAGGATTATTCGATATAGGTGCATCGCATTCATTCATAAGCAGTGCATTTGCTACTACTCATGGGATTAGTATCAAAGAGACCACAAATACTAAGAAGGTTCAGGTTCCTAACTACGCATTTTACATTACCGACTATTGCCGCACCTGTCCGGTGTAGATAGGTGACTGGATTATGCCTGTGAACTTCTTGGTATTGAGACAGTTGGAGGGTTTTGACATTATGTTTGGGATGGACCGACTCTCGAGGTACTATGTTATTATCGATTGGCAGTGTCGAGTCATCACCTTCCAAGAACCAGAACAAGAGGAGTTCGTCTATCGGGGTTATAAGAGCTCACTTTCCATGACAGTCTCCATCTCTCAAGCTAAGAAGCTGATCAACAGTGGACGCATGGACTACTTGGCCATAGTGGTGGAGGATTGGGCAGAGTCTCCTATATTCGAAGGTATCCCCGTAGCCTGAGAGTATTCGGATTGTTTCCACATAAGCTTCCAGGAATGCCGCCGGATTGGGAGATCAAGTTTGTTATAAACTTGGTTTTTGAGACTACGCTAATTTCCAAGGCACCTTACTATATGTATAGGTAGAGCTTAGGGAGTTTAAGGCTCAATTACAAGATCTGCTAAAAAAAGGCTTCATCAAGCCTAGAGTTTACTCGCGGGGAGCTCTAGCGCTATTTGTTGAAGAAAAAGGATGGATCCTTGCGGTTTTGTGTGGATTATTGTGAACTCAACAAGATCACAATAAAGAATAGGTATCCACTACCGCGCATTGATAATCTATTCGATTAGCTTCAGGGGTTTCAAGTGTATTCAAAGATTGATCTTCAATCAGGATACCATCAGTTTAGGATTACGCCGGAAGATGTGCACAAGACGGCTTTTAGGATGTGTTATAGTTATTATGTATTCACTGTAATGACGTTCGGGCTTACTAATACCCCGGCAGCTTTCATGGATTTTATGAACTGCGTCTTCAAGCCCTTCCCAGACTGATTTGTCATAGTCTTTATTGAAGTCATATTGGGCAACTCCCGAAGTAACGAGGAGCACGAGGAACATCTTAGAGAAGTCTTGCAAGTTCTTCGGGAGTGGAAACTATTTGCCAAGTTAAAGAAGTGCGAATTTTAACTCCGGAAAGTCAAATTCTTAGGACATGTGATCTCCGAAGTTAGGGTCTCGATAGACCCTAAGAAGGTAGAGGCAATCAAGGATTAGGCCACTGTAGAATACTGACCCTGTAACTTGGACACAGTGCAGGATGTCGGTCAATGCGTAAGTGTGGGATTGTAATGAGGTGAAAATGTTTTAACGCGAATTGGACGCGGATTGAGTGAATAATGTGGATCCATTTGTAGTTTAAACGTTGCGTAGATTGCCGATTTATGTGCTATCATGAAATTGGGGTGAAGTGGATCCGTTTCGGCGTGAAATTGATGCGAAAACGGATGAATTAGGCCACTTGTGCATGTTAAGGACTAAAGTGAGAATAAGAGAATTATTGGGTTAAGATGCAAAATGACACCTTAGTGGATTTATACTAAACCCACATTCCCTTCTCTCTCTTTCTAGATTATTCCCTGCAGGGAATAGTTCCCTGCAGGGGAATAGAAGAAAGGAAAGAAAGAAAAGAGGAGAGAAAGAGGAGAGAAGAAGAAATAGATGAAAGGTTGTGAAGCTCGAGTTCGGCGAATCGCGCGTAGGTTCTCTTTTCCCTTCCTTCTTCCTTCTTCTTTCTCTCTTTTCCTTTCTCTCTAACCTATTCCCTCTCTCTCTCTCCCTCCCTGCTGCTGCTGCGAAGCTGCTGCTGCGGAGCTGCTGTTGCAGCTGGATGCAGAGAGGCAGCAGCAGCAAACTGCTGCTGCTTCTGCGAGCAGAGCAGCAAGCTGCTGCTGCTACTGCTGCTGCTGCTGCTGCTGCTGCTGACTGCACAAGCAGCAGCAGCAGTAACAGTTGCTGCAGGGCAGCAAAAAAAAAAAAAGAAAGAAAAAAAAGAAAGAAAGGAAGAGAGGGAAAAAGAAGAAATAGAAGAAGAGAAAAGTGAGAATGAAGAAAGAAAAAGAAAAGAAAAAAAAGAAGATAGAGAGAAAAGGAAGAAGAA
The DNA here is from genome assembly GCA_016920855.1 of Puya raimondii. Lineage (NCBI taxonomy): Eukaryota > Viridiplantae > Streptophyta > Magnoliopsida > Poales > Bromeliaceae > Puya > Puya raimondii. The sequence continues at coordinate 50,673,059 of JABWPP010000049.1, forward strand.
TGAAAGGAATATGAAGGAAAGTGAGAGAACAAATTAGATTTGAAAATCGGCAAAATTCGCAACTCTAAACTTCAAATTGACGCTTCTAGGGTGTTCCGGAGTGGAAATTAAGGTTCCACGCATGTTTCATTAGTCACAATTTAAGGTAATTGATGTTCAATTAGCGTAATTGGCGCACGATTTAAAAATTAAACTTTTGATCGGATTTTTATCGTTTTGTCTATTGTAGTGGTTTCGGACGACCGTGCCTCGAGAGAAAGTTCGTGAGCGACGGATTTCACGCTATGGATGACGTGGCACGTTGAGGTGGGTTCCGAGTCGCCGAAAACGACGAATTCCCCCCTCTATCTATTATAGCAAGATGCTGTATGCTTGAATTCATGTATGGTTTCTATCTGATTTAGCTTCTTGAATAATGACACATAGACTTATCCGTTGTGACTCAAATATCGTATTTGGCACATAATACATGAAATTATCTCTTTCTTGCATTAAACGTGCCCTGGTTACATGTTCGAGACTGAAAACATATACACCATGTGAGAATAGATTTGCCGCGGACCTTCCATAGTGGAGTCGAGTTCTTTGAACATTGCTTGTGATTCTCAACCATTCCTTTGTCTAACGATGATAGTTAGCAACATTTCATAGTTGACATTTTAACTTAGGTTGTGGGAGGCCAGTTGACAGCTTATCCATTTTGATGAGGCCCTATCACCCTCGAGTTATGCGAGCCACCTGTCATCTATACATCTTGTTTAGCTATAACAAAGCACTTGACTTTGCTGAGAACTATGATATTATTACATTTGGCTCAAGTATCTCCATTGAGTAATATGCATATTCTTTGTGGTGTTTGACCATCTGCTTACCTTATGACTACTCTGAGGACATTGGATTGATCTTGTGATATTGATTTATGGTTACGCCATGACATTGTGATATTGTGACATTGTTGATCATGATTTTGACCATAGCCTGCAAGGCCACTTCGAGCTTGTTGGTATATATGCGATGTGCTATTTTACTCGGTAGGGGTCGCTCCCCTCGAGTGCCACTCTGGATTGCTGGCTGGTGTTAGTTGAGACAGTAGCCTAGGAGGATGCTGTCACACTCATGGGAGTGTGTCCTCATACTAGGCGGGCGCAGGCTTGACCGGACGAGCGAGTCGGTCGTTGCGATTGGGTATGATTACAGTATTTGTTGTTGTAGTGACATTGATGCATATACTGTTTAGTTACCTTCCTTTTTCACATTACTTGGACAGAGATCTATTTATAGTATATGTCATTATTCATTTACTGTTGCCTGACACTTCTTTATGCAGATTATAGCCAGGTAGTTAGTTTCTGTACTTTATCTTTATCTGTTCAGATCATTTACCTGTTTACAGTATTGCCAGTTTATCTTTTCGTTATTCATTTATTGCAGCCTTTACTATCCTTTCATCAGCCTGGCCTCCAGTAGACCTAGTGGGAAGGTCGTGGTTATCGCCGACCGTACCCACTGGGAACTACTTTTCAGTAGTTCTCACACCCGGTTGTGGTTTGTTTTTCAGGAGTACGTTCAGCGACGGTCGAACGAGGTGAGGTGGATCGCATAGTAGATAGCATCCTCTACCAGCGTGTCTATACATTAGAAGGCCATCAGATAGAGTGCTACTGCGTACTACATACATGTATAAGCGAGGGCTAGGCCCCTTTCCTTCAGTATTTCATTTTGGAAATGAAGTAGTACTTGATGTACAGTAGTAGCTTGTAGATTATGCTCTGATACATGTCGTATGTTAGTTCTTGTAATGTGGATATTGTTTAGATGATCTCTTGAATTGCCTGGGAACTGTTGTTTTGGTTGCCGCTTCGTTCGGACAGGGGAAACTCTGTCCGTTCGGCGGGTCTGTTCGCGTCCTCGTAAGCTTCCGCTGCGATCTCGGACCACAGGAGCCTCAAGTACTTATTCACTCAGAAGGAATTAATTCTGAGGCAGCGCCGATAGTTGAAGCAATTGAAAGACTACGATGTCACTATTCTATACCATCCCGGAAAAGCGAATGTGGTGGCAGACGGTTGAGTCGAAAGTCCGTGGAGAATCTTGTGATGTTGATCACGAGCTAGACGCCGCTATTGGAGGAAATATGCTGTTTGAATTGAAGGTTGTTGCATTCGGCGCCTCGATGAAGCTTATGACATTTAAAGTGCAACCAACCTTTTTGAAGAAGATAAAAAAAAAAGTAAGCCTCATATGTGAAACTCCAAAAGATGCGGTTTGACATTGATGTCAAGCGTGCAGAGGACTTTAGTATGGACTCTAATGAAGTCTTGCGGTTTCAATGTCTATTATGCCAACAAGTCAAGGCGGAGTATCGACTTCTGGCGGGCAAAGTCTACCAATTCCAATTTGAAAGTGGGAGAATATCGCCATGGACTTTGTCTTGGGGTTGCCTCAATCACAAGCGGGCCACAATGCAATTTGGGTGATTCTGAATCAGCTAACAAAATCGACTCATTTTCTACTAATCCATGCCACTTGGTTGAGAGATAAATTGGGGCGGACTTATATCGATGAGGTTATGCGTCTCTATAGAGTACCGGTGTTAGTTCTCTCCAGATCCCCGATTCTTGTCACAATTTTGGAAGTCTACATGAGGCTGTTGGGACGGACCTTGATTTTAGCACGGCATATCATATTCAGAGTGATGGGCAATTGAAAAGAACTAATTAAGTTCTTGAGGATATATTGCGGGAGTGCGTCCTGTTAGAAAAATTGCGTGCGATTAAGCACAGTGAAAAAAGAAAATCAAACAAATTTAATTTTTAAAAACTCAAAATCCGATCTCTAAAATTATCCAAATAGGATCCTTCATGTTGTTTAAGATTAAAGGAGAAAATAAAGATCTAATCTTCACCTTTGCGCGAGTAGATCTACAATGCAATCTGATGATCGTGGAATTGATTCTCTTGAAGCCGCACAAGCGTCCGACCTCACACGAGATTGCTGATCTGATCGATATCCTCATCGGGGTGCTAGCTCCCTTGCAGAGAATGTCTTCCTTGCTAAAGGATCGGAGAGAACAAAAGAAAGGAGGAGAAAGATGACGGTCAGGATTTTCTAAAAACTTTCATATATTATATAGAGGGATATAATCCCTTTTATAATAATATAATAATCATTAAGAATAAGAACAAATCTAGGTTTAATTTTATCTTATTCTTAATTGGTTCGATCGATTAAATCCTAATTTAAATCGACTTGAACTCAATCTTAATTTGATCATATCAAATTAATAATGCAACATTTGCACATAAGTCCTCTCACAACTTACTGACTATTAGTAAGTCCTCTCTTAGAACATTTGCACTTTACTACTACTAATTTATAATAATTATAAATTAGTCCAATTATCAACATATTGACAATTAGGTCCTCCGACAATTCAAAAATTAAGATCCAACTATCCGATCAGTAGCAACCTCTTATGTGTGTGACCCCATAGGTTCTAATCTATCTGGTAGTGAGATATATTCTGATCACTATCAACAATATCACTGATACTCCTTTTAATGAGTTGGAACAATTCCAACTCAGCTCAATAAGAATTATCGATCATCCAGATAACTCTTATGAGTCTCACAATCCACCAGTGACGCTTAGCAGCATGCAGTGGCATTCCAGTAGAATGGAATAATGAACCTCTTGGTGTAGTTACCGTGTCATACAATCCTTCTACCATGAGTCCCGACTAGACGGAGGTCATGGAACAACTCGTCAAACCCCATTGTCTGTCATATGTCAAATTTATTCGACTCGAGTTTCTAATATCGAAAACCCTTTTCGCTATTAATTCTGTCCTGGCCAAGGTCTTCTAAACTCGGTCTCACAAATCACAAAGGACTAACGCCCATATCTACCAAGGGATATAGATTTCATATAGGTGCACACCCTATTCTTACAACGAACACACTGCAGCCAACATGCACTGCAAGGACCCGAATGGCTAGGGACTAACTGTATGTACAGTCAAACTACAGTAACCTTATTGTGAATAGCTGAGTTGCCGCAGGTCAAAGGACCAGTCACACTACTGCAACAATGAGTAAGTCACTGACGAGTAAGTAGACATCCAAGTAACTTCTCACATTGTCACGCTCGGTACCCTCGTTCTCTAACAACCACTTGCACATTCACTCTCGTGTCCCCACGCTGTTGACTCGAGACTCGTCTACCCAAAAAGGGAAGGGACCTGTGCATCAATCTCACTGGATCAATCATCGTCTCCGTGATTATCCATCGATCGTGAGCAAGGAATTAACCACCAATGACACATGTTTCAAATTCTCAACTCTTGAGAATACGTATCATCATCTTATTAATTCTTTAGACGATTCATGAACACATACACAACATGAATAAAAATAAGAATCCAAATTTATTCATAATGTTTAAAATTAAATATAAATTTATGTCCCATAAGGAATACATGTGTTAGCCTAGTTGGCTTCTAGGGCATACATCTAACAATCTCTCATATGCACTAAAGCCAATCAGCCATATACCTATGCCCTATCTTCCAAAATGGGCTTTAGTCTTCTGCTGGCTAAGCGGTTTAGTCAATGAGTCTGCCACGTTATCCGCGGAGTTTACTCTCTGCACCTCGATATACTTCTTCTCGAGATAGTCGCATATAATATGAAACCGCTGCTCTATGTGCTTAGACTTCTGATGAGACCTGGGCTCCTTTGCTAGGGCTATGGCGCCATTGTTATCGCAATCAAGTGGTATGGCATCCGATGGCATTACACTTAATTCCACGATAAACTTCTTGTATCAGAAGGCCAACATCAGATGTGGCGATATACTCTGCTTCCATGGTAGAGTGGTTGTTTAGAACTCTTCCAATACACTTAACCACCATTGCACAAGAACACTTATCCTGACGTAGACTTTCTATCGTCAACATCAGACATAAAGTCTGAATTAGTGTATCCTTATAATTTCAACTCTCATCCTCCAAAGATCAAAAACATAGCCTCAGTTCTTCTCGAGTACTTCAGTATGTTCTTCACAGCAGTCCAGTGCTCCTCCCTTGGATTAGATTGATATCTGCTTGTGACACTCACGGCAAGTGCGATATCAGGTCGTGTACATAGCATGGCATACATGAGACTCCATATAGCTGAAGTATAAGGGATCTTGCTTATATATGGAGTCTCTTCAAATATATTGGGGCACATCATCTTGGAGAGATAAATCCCATTCCGAATCTCTTCAGCACCTCCTCTATGGATCGAACTATATCCAATAAGGTTCGGTTTCTCCATTCCGACACCCCGTTGAGTTGAGATACTTCCAGAGGATTCCATTGTAAGACTATGCCCTTTTATTTTAGATAGTTTAGGAACTCTCCACTAAGATATTCTCCTCCTCGATCTGATCGAAGAATCTTGATGAATTTTTCGATTTGCTTTTCTATTTCATATCTAAATTTGTTAAACTTTTCAAAAGCCTCAGATTTGTGTCTCATAAGATACACATACCCATACCATGAATAATCATAGGTAAAGATTATGAAATAGAGATAACCACCCCTAGCAAGCACATCAAATGGACCACACACATCAGTGTGTATCAAGGAAATATCTCAGTGGCCTTTCCCCTTTGTCCTACAAAGGATAAATTTAGTAATTTTTTCTTGAAGACAAGATTCATAAACTGGATAAGATTCAGAAGTCAATGAGCCAAGAAGCCCATCTTTATCCAATTTGTTAATCCTTTCTTCTCCAATATGACCAAGCCTGAGGTGCCACATATACTTTGGGTTCATCTTATCTCTAGGTCTCTTAGACACAACAGCACTCACTACTTGCTCAGAAATATTCATAAATACATCCATATGTAAATAATAAAGACTGTCAATCATAAAACCACGGCCAATAATTTTATTTCTAAAATAAATTATGCATTAGTCTTTATCAAAGTTAAAAATATAACCGTTCTGTGCTAAAGAAGAAATAGAAATCAAATTCTTGCTAGCAGTAGGTACATAATAATAATTTTTAAGTAATAAAACATGTCCTAATGGTAGTTGCAAAGGATAGGTGCCAGCAGCCACAGCAGCAACTCTTGCCCCATTGCCTATCCGTAGGGTCACTTCACCTTCCCTAAGCCCTCTACTTTTTCTTGAACCCTGCATTGAAGTACACAAAATGAGAACTAGAACCAGAGTTTATGACCCAACTGGAAGCAGAGGAAACCGTAAGATTAGTTTCTATTATGAGCAAGTCTGACATACCTTCCGAAGGTGTGTCCTTCTTCTTATTCTTCAGGCTCTCCAAGTAGACGGGACAGTTCCTCTTCCTATGACCGTCAACATTGCAGCGGAAACATTTTTCTTTATCAGTGGCCTTCTTCTTAGGAGCTTCTCTCTTAGGCTTATTCTCCATCTTTTGTTTCTTCGCAGGATTTTTCTTCCAATTAGACGTTCTTTTGGAAGAGAAAGCCCGCTCCATAGCAAGAACAGAGCCCTTTGAACTTTTCAAACTTTCCTCTGTTGTTACCAACATATTCAATAACTTTGCACTGGTGCAGTCAATTTTATTAATATGGTAGTTTATAATAAACTGTCCATATGATATAGGAAGGGATTGCATGATAAGATCAACTTACAATTTCGTATCCATTTTCATGCCGAGCTTCTCAAGCTCCTCGAGGTCTTTGATCATTGTCAAACAGTGATCATGAACCGACTGCCCTTCATGCATCTTGGTTTTGAAAAGTCTTTTGGACACTTCAAAATAAGCATATCGGCTTTACTCATCATACAACTTCTTGAGGTAAGTTAGCATTTCTTTAGCAGTTTTCATATCCTCATGTTGGCGTTGAAGTTCGTTTGACATCGACGCCAAAATGTAGCACCTTACTTTGTTATCGTCATCCGTCCATTTTTCCTGAGGTGCCCTTTGGTCAGCTGTAGGACGGTTTGGTAACATTGGGGGGGTCCTGGTCGAGAATATAACTGAGCTTCTCGGAACTCAAAACTATCTTTAAGTTCCTTAGCCAGTCTTTATAGTTAGTTCCGGTTAAGCGGTTTTGTTTCGAGAATACAAGAGAGAGGATTGGAAGCGGATATCTTGTTCTGTAGAGAGTAAAAATTCAAATTAGATATTTGTATTTGCTTGAAAAAACTTGTTTTATGGATTTTAAAATAAATTTTAGCCTCCCACTATTTTCTCGAGTCTCTTATACTCCTCGGGTAGAGAAACAAAAACCTAACGCGACAAAAGTTTCAAGTGGGTACTGCGGTCCCACCAGTTTAACGTACCACCTCACTTGACAGATATTGTCGACACGCAAATCGATGAGTGGTCAACTCTTGTCTGATGCTTCTTAAGCAAATTGCAGTGATCGATCTCTAAGTCCTGTAGGCCTCACCTGACAGATATTAGCCTCATTTCTTAGTTAAGTCAGACCCACCGTTCAAACGCATAAGTAAAGCTGTCATTGGGTCCCTCACCTGACAGATATTGGGCCCAACCCCATCTTTACTCCGCAGCATCTCATGCTAATAGAGTGGTTGCGCCTTCCCGATACAACTGACCACTGTAACCAGCCGTGCCAATCAACACCAGAAAAATGCCTGCACTTCTACAACGGCGGAAGACCGCTCGACTTAATATTTGTGAGTAGATTAAAATTTAGGTTCAAATTTATTTTATTTATTTACATCTGATGCAAATAAAAATAATCCGCACATCAAATATAATGTAATTAGTGATGATCATGGATAGCAACCTGTTTATTTTGTTTCGACGTGTGATGTATGATGTGTATGCAGAATTCTGTAATTTTAAATTTGTTTAAATTTAAGATCTCTGTAATTAGAGATGGCTGTTTTGGGTGCCTGCGTGCACAAGCCGATTTATTTGGAGACCTGCGTGTCTCAATAGATTAGAGATAAAAGTTATTAAATGTAATTAATTTTATTTTATCATTATTATTGGGTTGTATGTTGGATGGTTGCACGTCATTGGTTGATCGGTTGCAAGCCGAGAAGCACGCAAATGCCAGATCGAGATGAGCACTTGATGGCGGTCGAATCAAGATGTTGATAGGCATCAGATGAAGTTGTAGCTCCGGATCGGATCAATGGTAAAAAACGATCTATAAATCGTTCAACCAACGAAGAACGGTTTAAAATACCAAAATCCATAATTTTAATCTTAAAAATAATGAGATTGTCTCTGATATCACTATTTTCTCGAGTCTCTTACGCTCCTCGGGTAGCGAAATGGAAACCCAACGTGACAAAAATTTCAAGTGGATACTGCGTTCCCATCAGTCTAACGTACCATCTCACCTGACAGATATTGGCGACACGCAAACCGATGAGTGGACTTGTCCAATACTTCTCAAGCAAATTGCAGTGATCGGTCTCTAAGTCCTGTAAGCCTCACCTGATAGATATTGGCCTCGTTTCTTAGTTACGTCAGACCCACCGTTCAAACGCGTAAGCAAAGCCGTCATTGGGTCCCTTACCTGACAGATATTGGGCCGAACCCTATCTTTACTCCGCATCATCTCATACTAATAGAGTGGTTGTGCCTTCTCGATGTAACTAACCACTGTAACCAGCCGTGCCAATCAATACCAGAAGACGGCTCGACTTAATATTTGTGAAAAAATTAAAATTTAGGTCTTAAATTTATATTATTTATTTACATCTAATGCAAATAAAAATAATCCGCGCATCAAACATGTAATATCTGAGATTTTGAATAAAAGGAATTCAAATTTGAATTTGAAATTTGAAGCATAATTGATTTATATATATGTGTTTTTGGTGGAACGAGAGAGGATGAGTTTCTTCGCAAATCAGTGACCAAATCGGGCAAAACAAAATAGTAGTCTCGATGTCCCGGTCATGCTGAACGTGCTGGTGTAGTCCGTTCACGAATCCGACAGACGGATCTTCGGGAAGAGTAAAATGTTCGCGAAGGGGTCGTGTCACGCCCCGAGCTCGCAGCGGAAGCTTACGGGGACGCGAACAGACCCGAGGAACGGACAGAGTTTCCCCTGTCCGAGCGAAGCGGCAACAAAAACAACAATTCCCAGGTGATTCAAACAATCATCTAAACAAAATCCACAACACAGAAACTAACAAACGACATGTATCAGAGCACTATACAAGCTAAACTACGGTACATCACGTACTACATCAAATAAAATTCACTTCCAAAAGAAAATACAGAAAGAAAGAGGCCTAGCCCTCGCCGATACATGGATGTAGTACGCAGTAGCACTCTATCTGGTGGCCTTCTAATGTATAGACACGCTGGTAGAGGATGCTATCTACTATGCGATCCACCTTACCTCGTCCAACCGTCGCTGTACGTACTCCTGAAAAATAAACCTCAACTGGGTGTGAGAACTACTGAAAAGTAGTTCCCAGTGGGTACGGTCGGCGATAACCACGACCTTCCCTTCCCACTAGGTCTACTAGAGGCCAGGCTGATGAAAGGATAGTAAAAGCTGCAATAAATGAATAACAGAAAGATAACTGGCAATACCGTAAATAGGTAAACGATCTGAACAGATAAAAAGAAAGTACAAAAAACTAACTACCTGGCTATAACCTGCATAGAGAAGTGTCAGGCAACAATAAATGAATAACCACAAATACTGTAAATAGATCTCTGTCCAGGTAATGCGAAAGAGGAAGGTAACTAAACGGTGTATGCATCAACGTCACTACAACAACAAATACTGTAATCATACCCAATCGCAACGACCGGCTCGCTCGTCCGGTCAAGCCTGCGCCCGCCTAGTATGAGATCACACTCCCATGAGTGTGACAACACCCTCAAAACTAGGCTACTGTCTCACTAACACCAGCCAGCAATCCGGAGTGGCACTCGCGGGGAGCGACTCCTACCGAGTAACATATCACATAGCTCATAGCTCATAACCATCACATGCTGTCAAGCTCAAAGTGGCCTTGCAGGCTATGGTCCGTATCATGGTCAACAATATCACAATGCCAATCCCAAGTTCTCAGAGTCGTCATAGAATAAACAGTAAGTCAAATGCCATGATAAAATATGCACACTACTCAATGAAGTCACTAGAGCCAAGTGTCACAGTATCACAATTCTAAACAAAGTCAAGCTCTCTCTCTCTCTACATGTCCAAACATCTGTACATGATCGCTGCGCTACTCACGGCCTCTAACATATAGGTCAAGGTGTGTACAAGGCAGAATAGAAAAAAGATGGCTCAATAAATCATGAACGATCGGTAACTCCTCAAGATGCAAAGGATGTCGACTGGCCTCCTATGACCTAAATAAGAACAACTGATATGAAATAATATTAACAGTGAATGGTCATTTACAAATGTCTTACGAATCTTAGACCTTTAACATGTAACACAGAGCATGATCAATACAAGGAAAAAGAAAATAACTCATGTCTAGCTAAAGGATCAATACTACATAATTCGTATGTATATGTTCAAGTTCTGCTGAAATAGACGTAGAGGGAAGTTCACCGTTTTCGGCGACTCGGAACCTACCTCAACTCGCTACGTCGGCTCCGGCAAAAGAAGGCTTCTGGTGATCCCTTCCTTAGCTCATAATCGCCCGAAAAATACTAAACAAGATAAACGGCCGACAATCCAATCAAAAGTCTAAATTTCGAAATAGCTTGAATTCGCTTCAAATGAACGTCAATTACCTTAATTCGCAACTAATTGGACGCACTCCACGACTAATGGCACGCTCCGAGACACTCAGCAAGTGCCAAATTGAAATTTCACATTGCGGGATTTCGCTGAATTTAACTTTTCGATTCACTCGTCCCTTTCTCTTTTCATTTTCATTTCCTCTCAATCTATCTCATTCTTTTCTTCTCCTTTTCTTTTCCTTTCTTCTATTTTCTCTTTTTTCTCTTTTTCTTCTTCTCCTTCTCCCTCTCTTTTTCTTTTTCTTTCTTCTTTTCCTGCTGTCCGGCAGCAGCAGCAACTTGCTGCTGCTGCTGCTGCGCCTGTAGCATCAGCATGCTGCTGCTGTGAAGGCTGCAGCAGCAGCAGCAGCAGCATCCTCCCTGCTGCTGCTGCAGTAACAGCTGCAGGAGCAGCAGCAGGTAGGGGAGAGGAAGAAGAATAAGGAGAAGGAAAGGAAAAGGAAAAGAGGGAATAGGGAATTACATTTCTTCTTCTTCTTCATCATCATCATCTTCTTCTTCTTCTCTTTCTCTATTCCTTCTTTCTTTTCTTTCTTATCCAGAATTTTCAGGAGAGAGTGAGAGAGAATGAAAGAGAAACCCACTTCTCTTAGTAAAAATCCACTATCACACAATTGCACATAAACCCACTAACTTTGCTATTTTGCAAGTTAGTCTAACCTCATGAGCAATTCGCCAAATTTTATCCGTTTTCGCGTCAATTTTGCGTCAAAATGGATCCACTTCATCCCAATCCCGCGCTCACATAATAATTGGCAATCCTGGCAACGTCCAAACTAGAAAATTCGCATTCTATAGAAAGTAGTACACTACATCCTCCCCCCTTAAAAAAGTTTCGTCCTCGAAATGAACATATCTAAACAGGCTCCTCGAATAAGTAGGGGTAGAGCTTACGCATCTTAGACTTCAAATCCCAATGTTTCCCGTTCATTGTGATTGATCCAATGTACTTTCACGTAGGGAATGACTCGGTTCCGCTGATCCTTCTCTTGATGTGCTAGAATCCGAAGCGGTCGCTCTTCACAACCCAAATCCTCCGCCACCTCTAGGGGAACATAGTCAATCTTCCCACGCATCCTAAACTTGTGAAAGTTCTTAGACGGTGAAACCTTGAGGAAAACATCATCTTCAACCTGAAACTTGAGGTCTCGTTGCTGAGTATCTGCATAGCTCTTCTGTCGACTTTGGGCTGTCAAAAGGTGTCGTAGCGCAATCTTCACCTTTTCTTCTATTTCCAGCAAAATGGCTAGGCCCAAAGTCTTTCATTCACCCACGTCACTCCAATATAGTAGTGATAGACATCGGCATCCATATAATGCTTCAAATGGAGCCATCTTAATGCTCGATTGATAACTTATTATTGTATGCAAACTCCATCAATGCCAAGTGTCGATACCATCCAACTCCAAGAACACAAGCCCTCAGCATATCCTCAAATATCTGTATCATCCTTTCAGATTAGCCATCGGCCTGTGGGTGAAACACAGTGCTAAAGTGGAGCTGAGTCCCTATGGCTGTTTGCAAACTTCTCCAAAATGTGAAACAAGCCTCGGATTACTATTAGATACAATCGAGGTCAGTACTCCATAGAGTCCCACTATCTCATCAATATATATACCTAGGCGAATCTCTCCTTAGACCAAATACTATGAACGGTTATAAGTTATGTAGGTTTCATATCTGCCCTGTGAACGTGGCAACCCAAGCATAAAATCCAAAATAATCATATCCCATTTTCAGACATAGATTAGGAGATTTGAAGCTTGCCAGTAGGAAGTTGATGTCTTACCTTGACTTGTTGACAAGTTAGCCACTGTGCCACGTAGCTCCTGATATCCGTCTTCACCCTTGGCCACCAATAATGTTTTTAGATTTCGATACATTTTGTTCTTCTAGCTTGAACTGCATAAGGAGAGCTATGCGCTTCCGTCAAAATCTTCTCACGAAGTGCCACATCCCTGAGGATACACAAACGATTGCGGAATTAAAGAATTCCCAGAGGCGTCAACATTGTACTCCTCTGCCTGCCCAGCCTCATTATCTGCTCTAATCCTCACTCTGCTTCTCCTTGATCTTATCTATTCGAGTGGGCTGCAAAAACCAATGACATGAGTCTGATAGAAAGTCTTGGAGCTACAACTTCAAGCTCTAGTCGCCGCATCTCCTCCAAAAGTGGTGCTTGCTTGGTAATCAACAAGCTCAGATTCTCCACAGATTTGTGACTCAAAAATATCCACAATCACGTTCGGCTTTCCAGGATGATAGAGGATAGTCACATTGTAATCCGCTAGCGACTCAAGCCACCTACGTTGCCTCAGATTTAACTCCTTTTGAATGAACAAGTGCTTAAAGCTCTTATGATCTGTATAAATCTCATAATGCTCTCCATATAAATAATGACGTCATATTTTTTACTGCAAATACCATTGCAGTGAGCTCCAAATCACGTGTAGGGTAATTCTTCTCATATTTCTTTCGTTGGCACGAGGCATAAACAATTACCCCACCATGCTGCGTCAGCACACAACCTAACCTACTACGTGAGGCCTCACTGTAAATCACGAATCCTTCTCCCATCACTGGGAGAGCAAGAATTGGAGCTATCATCAATTTAATCTTCAGGTCCTCAAAGCTCTTCTAGCACTCCTCAACGTATAGAAACTTTACCCCTTTTCCGAGTACACCGCATGAGAGGAGCGGAAGGCTTCTCAAAGCCTTCCACAAAACAACGATAGTAGTTGACAAACCCAAGAAAACTTTGCATCTCTATAACCCTCGTTAGTCTGGCCAATCAGAATAGCCTCAATCTCTTTCAGGTCCACCGCTACACCATCAGCTAAGATCACATGGCCCAGAAAAGCTACCTCCCGAAGCCAAAATTTACATTTCTTCAACTAGCATAAGGCTCCTTTCCTCGCAAGGTCTGCAAGACAAGTCTTAAATGCTCCTCATGCTTAGCATTGCTTCGGAAGTGAAACAAGATATCGTCGATGTAAACTACCACGAACTGATTCAGAAATGACTTAAGCACCCTATTCATCAAAGCCATGAACACAATGGGGGTGTTTGTCAATCAAAACAGCATTGCAGTGAACTCATAGCGCTCAAAATGCGTCCGAAAACCTGTCTTCGGTATATCTTCTGCCTTGATCTTCAATTAATGATATCCCAGTGGCCGATCAATCTTGAAGAAGACGCAGACCTCTTGTGACTGATCAAGGAGATCATCGATCCTCGGCAACGGGTACAAGGTCTCGATGGTCACAATTATTTAGCTCTCTTAACTCCGCACATACCTAACGTGATCCGTCTTTTCTCTTCACACCTATCACCGGCACTCTCTGTGTTGACATTCGCAATCTCACAAATCCTTTAATCATCGAATCCTATGACCATGCTTTGGTCCTCTAAGCTCTGCTATTACATGCAGTCCCTGAAACTACCTTAAGCACAATCCTGTCTCCATGTTCAGCAGTACTTTACGTAGTTCAGGAGAGGAAACATTTGCAATTTGCCAGACTTCAAAAATATGCTTGAACCTCAACACCACTAAAAGTACTTCAACTGCAGCCACCAAACAGGTACACAACTACAACTCATTATCTTTCTTACCCCTCATGGCGAAAAGGGTGGTCCAATAACTTCGACAAATAACCTCCTCCTATTTCGCTTGCCAAATACTACAATCTTCATCCCAAAATTATGGTCGCAATCTAGTGAGTCGACTTGTCCATCTTCAACACAACATCAAAAATTCGCAGCCGTCGGACCTTAGTTGCTCATGATAGAAACACTAGGTTTCCCTCGATCTACACTGATTGGACCTGTGTGGTCCTCTATAGATCACTCGCCTCTCTAATAGTAGAGCATCAAGAAAATAAGTTGGCCAGCAAGATCATGTCCGCTCACAAGAAAAACATAATCCCCTCTCGTTGGGTACGAGTGGTACAAGCCTGCAGCTGCGTTGAGAAGAAGATAATACCAAGAGGGAAAGGGAGAATACAGGAAAAACTAGTTCCTCAACAAGAATGAACATCTTCCTAATAACTTCTGACATATTCTTTTATCCAAGCAGGAAAGACAGAAGCAAGGAATCAGCTGAAAATCAGATACAAAGGCGGAAATTTTCGAAGATAACCTAAAGCTGCAAAAATGGAGACCGAAACAATTGAATTTGGGCGTAATTCGTATGTATATGTTCATGTCCTGCTGAAATAGATGTAGAGGGAAGTTCACCGTTTTCGGCGACTCGGAACCCACCTAAACTCGCTACGTCGGCTCCGGCAAAAGAAGGCTTCTGGTGATCCCTTCCTTAGCTCATAATCGCCCGAAAAACACTAAACAAGATAAACGGCCGACAATCCGATCAAAAGTCTAAATTTCGAAATAGCTTGAATTCGCTTCAAATGAACGTCAATTACCTTAATTCGCAACTAATTGGACGCGCTCCACGACTAATGGCACGCTCCGAGACACTCAGCAAGTGCCAAATTGAAATTTCGCATTGCGGGATTTCGCCGAATTTAACTTTCCGAATCACTCGTCCCTTTCTCTTTTTATTTTCATTTCCCTTCAATCTATCTCATTCTTTTCTTCTCTTTTTCTTTTCCTTTCTTCTATTCTCTCTTTTTTCTCTTTTTCTTCTTCTCCTTCTCCCTCTTTTTTTTCTTTTTCTTTCTTCTTTTCCTGCTGTCCGGCAGCAGCAGCAACTTGCTACTGCTGTAGGGTAGCATGTGGCAGCAGCTGCTGCGCCTGTAGCAGCAGCAGCATCCTCCTTGCTGCTGCTGCAGTAACAGCTGTAGGAGTAGCAGCAGGGAGGGGAGAGGAAGAAGAATAAGGAGAAGGAAAGGAAAAGGAAAAGAGGAAGGAAAGGAAGGAAAGGAAAAGAAAGAAGAGGGAATTACCCTTCTTCTTCTTCTTCATCATCTTCTTCTTCTTCTTCTTCTTCTTCTTCTCTTTCTCTATTCCTTCTTTCTTTTCTTTCTTATCCAGAATTTTCAGGAGAGAGTGAGAGAGAATGAAAGAGAAACCCACTTCTCTTAGTAAAAATCCACTATCACACAATTGCACATAAACCCACTAACTTTGCTATTTTGCAAGTTAGTCCAACCTCATGAGCAATTCGCCAAATTTTATCTGTTTTCGCGTCAATTTTGCGCCAAAACGGATCCACTTCATCCCAATCCCTCACTCACATAATAATTGGCAATCCTGGCAACGTCCATACTAGAAAATTCGCATTCTATAGAAAGTAGTACACTACAGGTCAAAATTGGCAAAACGGAAAACTCGCAAAAACCCCTATATGTTATGCACCGTTTTGCAAGATTTCGAACGTAGAGGTGCGCATGCGCAAAATACACGCGCTGTGAGCGACTCAATTGAAAATAATCATCTTTGGAGGACCAACTTGCAAAATTACATTTTTGCTTATATAGGGCGTCTAGGGTTTCATCATGCAAACCCTAACCCTAAGCAGCCCTCTCCCTCTGCTGAGCCCTAGCCGCCTCCCCCTCTTCCCCATGCCCTAGCCGCGCGCTCCCCAGCTGTCACGCCCCGCCGGGCCTTTAACACCAACTAGGTGGAAAGGATAACCGCACGGGCGCATGCCCCAGACCCGCCGAACGGATAGAGCCTCTTCTACCCGCCCAAGGCGTCACAACACAAGCTTATCCACGAGGTTCCAACTAGGAACGGAGTACAAGAGTTGCACAAGGAAAGCATCAACATAAAGAAGTTCTACTTCTATTACATTACATTGCACATTTATACATGCCCAAAATTTTCTTTTCTTTCTTTTCATTCCATACACCATGTTCCAAAACTATGGAATACATAAATTTCATACATGTAATGGAAATCCCCTATACTATCAAAGTCCAAGACTAGGGGTACAACTCTATGTATCACCAAAATGGAAGGGCCGCTATCTAGAGATCACCAAAATGCAATAATTATTTACATGCTTGTAAATAAACATAAAGGATGCAACCAAATGAAATGTAACTTATCATTCTCTCCTAGGTTCATCCTATAACTCACATTGACTAAGTTCAATTACTTGTCATTTACTTATGGTTTCGGAATCGCCGTCTCACCATAAAGGTTCCAACATTCAAGGAGTGATCTCGTCACCTCCTAGTTCGAGTAGCGAACTCGTCGCATACTCGGGATAGCAAAATCGTCGCATACCCCATCTCAACACCGCCATCACATGGCATGGGTAGCGAACTCGTCGCATACCCGGGATAGCAACCTCGTCGCACATCCCATCTCGACACCGCCAACTCATGGCGTGGTAGCGAAATCGTCGCATACCCGGGATAGCAAAAATCGTCGCACATCCCGTGTCAACACTGCCAACTCATGGCATGGTAGCGAAATCGTCGCCTACCCGGGATAGCAAAATCGTCGCACATCCCGTTTCAACACCGCCAACTCATGGCATGGTAGCGAAATCGTCGCCTACCCGGGATAGCAAAATCGTCGCACATCCCATTGTTCACATTTTTCACTTGCCAACCTAAGTCTCATGACCTTAGGTTCAAGTCACTAAGTCTCACCTATGTTCAATGACACTAGGTTTACTTTCTCGTTCTCAACCTAGGTTCCATGACTCTAGGTTCCAATCTCATGTCCAACCTATGTTCAACGACACTAGGTTCCATTCTCACATGTTCCAACCTATGTTCAATAACACTAGGTTTTTTTCTCACATGTTCCAACCTATGTTCAATAACACTAGGTTCCAATCATACATGCAACCATGCAACAAGTATAGATAATTGAATTATACTTGAATTCTATATCATGCAATAGGAGCTCATTGCTCTACCTATCATGATTTTACCTTTGCCAACATGCAAGTTCTAGGGTTCACAACACATACTATTTTATCTTTAAATGGATATTTACCCTAGACATGGAAGTGACCTAATCACTTCGGTAAACACAAACCCACCTCAAGAGCTTCCGAATTCTTGTATTCTTCAAGCCCCTAAGTGTCCAAGCCTTGAGTTCTTGCTTCAACCCAAGCTTCTACAAGAAAATGGTTCGTTACTCATTACGAACCCTTAAATCAACTCAATACTTGAAATCAAGTGTTCTAACATGATTTCCTATGCCTCAATTGTAATTCCCGAAGGTCCAAATATTTTTAGAACCTCCCATGGCAAAAGTCCCAAATCTACCTAGGGTTTGCATGCATGCAAGCCAAACCCTAGATTTCATGGCCAATCTTCCACCATTTGTGGTTGAGATTGCCTAGGGTTTCTAAAAACCTCATCTTGAAGGATTAAATCCAAGGTTTAAACCCTAAATCACAAGAACTCACCTCAAAGCCCTAGCTCCCAAGCTTCTTCTTGCACCAAGAAGCTTCTTTGCACCTTGGAAGTCCTTCTCCTAGCTCCAATCCACCACTTCTCCAAGCTTTGGAGAGATCTCTAGAGAGAGAAAGTGAGGGAGAGGGAGAGGGAATGAGAGGAAAGTGAAGAGGAATGAGGGGAAAGACCTCAGCCCCCCCTACATAACCTATTCACCGCAAAATTACCAAAATACCCCTCACTGGGCATCTGCCTCAGCCGGGTCCGGACCTTGCAAGTGGGGTCCGGACCCCGCACTGATAACTGACCAGCGCGCAGGCCGGGTCCGGACCTTGGTGTCCGGGTCCGGAACCCGTACGCACCCCAACTCGAAAACCAGCTCGGGTCCGGACCGTAACATCCGGGTCCGGACCGTGGCTGCCCGCGGACTTCATTGTCCGGACAACAGCTTCCAGGGTCCGGACCCCGTGAGCAGTTTTGCTCCAGTTGGTCCTTTTTTTCAAATTTTTTTTGATTTTCGGGTTTCCACTCGTACCCATAATGTTCCGAAATCTTCGGAACCCGATTCCACACCAGCCATTATCGGCTTCCATTGAACTTTATCAAATTTAGTAAAGTTCGATACAACGCACCAAAATTCAAGGTGCTACATTCCACCCCCCTTAAAGAGAGTTTCGGTCGCGAAACTAGGTTATACCTCAGCTGGACTCAGCGAAGAGGTAAGGAAATCGCTCCCTCATTGAGCTTTCCAATTCCCACGTAGCTTCGCGCTCACCGTGATTCGTCCATTGTACCTTTACATAAGGAATTTCACGGTTCCTCAAACTTTTCACCTCGCGATCCATGATACACAAGGAAAATTCCTCAAAAGTCATATCCTCATGAAGCTCTATAGGCACATACTCGAGGACGTGCGCCGGATCATACATATACTTGCGGGGCGTCGATACATGGAACACATTGTGTATCCCCGCAAGTTTTGGCGGCAAAGCTAGCCGATATGCCACGGATCCCACACGCTCCAAAACCTCATAAGGTCCAATGTAACGGGGACTTAACTTACCCCGAACACCAAATCGTTTCACCCCTCTCATGGGTGACACTTTCAAGAAGACGCGGTCTCCTACCGCGAATTCCAAATCTCGTCGACGTCGATCCGCATAACTCTTTTGTCGAGATTGCGCCGTCGATAAGCATTCGCGTGCCAAGCGGACCTTTTCCTCCGCTTCACGCAACACATCAGGTCCTAAGACCCTTCTCTCGCCGACCTCACTCCAATGAATAGGAGAGCGGCATTTCCTTCCATACAAGGCTTCAAACGGTGCCATACCGATGCTAGATTGATAGCTATTATTGTAAACAAATTCAGCCATCGGCAAATGAGTAGGCCATGCACCCTTGAAGTCCAACACACACGCTCGCAGCATATCCTCCAAAATCTGAATTGTTCTTTCCGATTGACCGTCAGTTTGAGGATGAAATGCTGAACTGAAATCGAGCCGTGTACCCAAAGCTTCTTGCAAGCTTTTCCAAAAATACGACGTAAAACGGGGATCTCGATCTGAAACTATCGAGGTCGGGACCCCGTGCAACCGCATAATCTCGTCCAGGTAGACTTGTGCTAACTTGTCTCCCGACCAAGTGGTGTGGATTGGCAAAAAGTGTGCCGACTTTGACAAACGATCCACCACCACCCAAATCGCGTCGTGGCCACCTTGTGATCGAGGTAAACCCACAACGAAGTCCATTGCTATGTTCTCCCACTTCCAAACTGGAATGGGCAACCCTTGCAATTTTCCCGCCGGAAAGCGACGCTCGGCCTTCACCTGTTGGCATACTAAGCATTGTGCCACAAAGCGTCCAACATCAAGTTTCATCTCCGGCCACCAATAATGTTATTTAAGATCCTTGTACATTTTGGTGCCGCCCGGGTGAATCGCATAGGGAGAAGTGTGAGCTTCTTTCAAGATCTCCCCACGAATATCCTCGACTTTTGGCACGCACAATCGATTTCGGAATCGAATTGCGCCCTTCGAGTCTACATGAAAATCACCGGCACGCCCGCTCTCGATAGCACTCCGCACCTTTTGGAGTTCCGGATCACCGGATTGCTTTTCTTTTATTTGCTCCAACAAAATTGGCCAAATCTCGAGATTCATAAGTCTAGCGGGGACGCCCGGGGCCACGACTTTCAAGTCAAACCGACCCATTTCCTTGATTAACGGCATTTGTCCCGTCATCTCAATTGCGAAGTTCTCTACGGATTTTCTACTGAGCGCATCGGCCACCACATTGGCTCTACCGGGGTGGTACAAGATGGTTAAGTCGTAATCCTTTATCAACTCCAACCATCTCCGCTGCCTCAAATTCAACTCCTTTTGAGTGAATAAGTACTTTAAGCTTTTATGATCCGTGTAAACCTCACAATGTTTCCCGTATAAATAGTGTCTCCACAATTTAAGCACGAAGATCACCGCTGCAAGCTCTAAGTCATGGGTGGGATAATTTTGCTCATAGCTCTTTAGCTGTCGAGAGGCATATGCTATTACTTGTCATCTTTGCATAAGCACACACCCAAGACAACGCCGTGATGCATCACTATACACCACAAAGCCCTCCCCCGCAATCGGCAAGGCGAGAACCGGAGCCGAAGTCAACCTTTCTTTTAGCTCCTTAAAGCTTTGGTCGCATTCCTCGCTCCAAACATATTTGGCTCCCTTGCGGGTAAGACGCGTTAGTGGACCGGAAATTTTTGAAAATCTCTCCACGAACCGCCGATAGTACCCCGCAAGACCCAAAAAGCTTCGTATTTTCGTGACATTGGTCGGGCGAGGCCAATCCTTGATTGCCTCAACTTTCATAGAGTCTACTGATACTCCTTCCGCGGAGATCACATGACCCAAGAAAGCGACCTCACGAATCTAAAATTCGCACTTCTTTAACTTGGCGAACAACTTGTTCTCTCGAAGAACTGAAGCACAATCCTTAGGTGCTCTTTATGTTCCTCTTCACTCCGAGAGTAGACAAGAATATCATCTATGAACACAACCACAAATTGATCCAATAGTGGTTTGAACACACGGTTCATTAAATCCATGAACGCTGCCGGGGCATTGGTAAGCCCGAAAGGCATAACCGTGAATTCATAGTGTCCATACCGCGTCCTAAATGCGGTCTTATGCACATCCTCCGGTTTGATCTTCAATTGGTGATAACTGGATTGCAAATCAATCTTTGAATACACCCGAGACCCTTGCAACTGATCGAACAAGTCATCAATTCGGGATAACGGGTACTTATTCTTGACGGTCACTTTATTCAACTCGCGGTAATCTACACATAACCGCAGCGAACCGTCTTTTTTCCGCACAAATAGAACAGGGGCTCCCCAAGGTGACACACTTGGCTTTACGAAACCCTTGTCCATTAAATCTTACAATTGTGCTTTCAATTCCTTCAGTTCCGCGGGTGCCATCCTGTACGGGGCCTTAGAAATCGACGTCGTACCCGGGAGCAAATCGATCACGAATTCTATTTCCCGGTCCGGTGGCATTCCGGGCAACTCCGTCGGAAATACATCCGGGAACTCTTGGACTATAGGAATGTCCTCGAGCCCCAACACTTCTTTTCAGTCATCCACTACCGTCGCCAAGTAGGCAATGCAACCACTAGCAATAAGCTTCCTTGCTTGCGACGTGGACACCATTGACGCAAAGAGCGAACTCTTGCAACCACGGTACACAAACTCTTTGTGCCCGGGTTCTCTAAACCTCACTATCCGGCTCTCACAATCAATAGTAGCGTGATATTTCGAGAGCCAATCCATTCCTAAGATTAAGTCATACTCATTCATTCGACTTAACACCAGCAAATCAGCTGGCATGATCCAGTTTTCAACCCTCACTGGACAACCTACACACGCGTGATGTACACCAAAAGGTGTGTTCATGTACTTGCACAGTTCTTGCATGTGTGGCATCTACAATTTCTATTCCGTGTGCAATAGCAAATGATCGAGCAATGAATGAATGCGATGCACCAGTATCAAACAAAGCTCTACATCGAATGCCTTTAATTAACACAATACCTGCCACGACATCATCCTGGGCAGAAGGCTCCTCCACCTGTGAGGCGAATACCCGTCCACTGGGCGCTGGTCGCTGGCCCTCCGCTGGTCTCGGCGGCTGAGTACGGCCTACCGACATCGCGGCGGGTGGGATGCCCGCGAGCTGTCTCGGCGATGCAAATGCCGATGCCGATGACGGTGCTCGGCCATCATCCATCGGGCAATTGTATCGCATATGTCCCGGCTGTCCGCACTTGTAGCACCTGCCCTCACGATAATCACATTGCTGAGGGCCGTGGCGACCGCTACAAATCGGGCACTGGGTTGAGGGTCGGTTCCGTCGGAACCCTCGCGATTGGTTTTGCGACTGCGAGTGCTTCGGGGGTCGCTTTGAGCTAGATTGCCCACCCGAGCCACCCGCCGGTCGCTTCTTTCCTTTTTCCTTATCCTTCTCCTTCTCTCTTTCCCAAGCTTCGCGCTCCTCGCGCGCGCAAGCATTCCCGTGCTCTACCCAAAGAGCACGGTCCAATACCTCCGCAAAGGTCTTTAGCTTGAGGGCGTGAACCGCCCGAAAGATCTCCGGTCGAAGTCCGCGCACGAAACAATCGACCTTGTCCAACTCTCTGCGGACAACGTGCGGTACGCAATTAATAATGTACGAGAACTCCCTCTCGTACTCGCGCACGGTGCGGTTCCCTGCTTCAACTTCCGGAACCTTTCTTGAAGTTTTCTTTTCTCGCTATCGGGGAAATAGGCGGCGAACACCATACCCCGAAACTCCTCCCACGTCGGTGGCGGAAGGCTAGGGAGTCGATCACGCCGGACTCCCTTCCACCATACCTTCGCCGATCGCTCTAAACAATGAGCGGCGAGGTGCACTTTGTCCCTCTCCAAGGTATATAGATCCTCGAAGAGTGTCTCCATGGCATCGATCCATGTCTCTACATCCCATGGATCCACGTTCTCCCCGTTGAAGATAGGCGGGTTGAACTTTTTAAACCTCATGAGAGCCGCCAGTGCGCGCTCTCGCTCCGCATCCTCCATCTCGGAGTCGGGCATAGGAGTACCCGGCCCACCGGCTACAATCGGTGATGCCGGTGGCGCCACAGCCGGCGCCGGTGTCACCTCCTCGGCCGGTGCCGAAGCAGAGGCCGGAGGTACTCCCAACCTCTCCTCCCTAATCGCAACCGCTTGCTGCGCCATCTCGTCTTGGAGCTTTTTAATCTGCTCCTCCTGTCGCTGCATGGCTTCGGCCTGTCGCCGAACCACGCCCATCAACTCGGTCAACTCATTACGAAGATCCGAGTTCTCGCCCTCCCCGAGTTGTTCGGGAGCCGTGCTCGATTCTCCGAGCCCAGCCCTCGTAGGAGGCCGTCCACGTACCATTATCTCCTGAAAACACAACGACTTTGGTCATTTCATGACCTTCAAAGTCATTCGCAACACTATACTTCACGAAAATAAACGTGAACCAAATCTAGGCAAAAGTCACACAAGGGTCCTTATTCCCCTCACTTGGTTTCATGTTGTCGGCCGCCAACACGAACACACTTGGCGAAGAATAAGACACACCTCGAATCTACCTCTATTTCCAACTAGAGGCATAAGGACATAACCCAATCACTTATCTTTCGCCACATAAAAGATCTCGTCACTCACGAGCCTACACTCCTAGGGTCTTTTCCATCCTAGGGTTTTCTTAGGTCCATCTAGACCGTTTCTACGCTCTGATACCACCTCAGTCTGTCACGCCCCGCCGGGCCTTTAACACCAACTAGGTGGAAAGGATAACCGCACGGGCGCATGCCCCAGACCCGCCGAACGGATAGAGCCTCTTCTACCCGCCCAAGGCGTCACAACACAAGCTTATCCATGAGGTTCCAACTAGGAACGGAGTACAAGAGTTGCACAAGAAAAGCATCAACATAAAGAAGTTCTATTTCTATTACATTACATTGCACATTTATACATGCCCAAATTTTTCTTTTCTTTCTTTTCATTCCATACACCATGTTCCAAAACTATGGAATACATAAGTTTCATACATGTAATGGAAATCTCCTATACTATCAAAGTCCAAGACTAGGAGTACAACTCTATATATCACCAAAATGGAAGGGACGCTATCTAGAGAGCCAAACTCTTGCCTCGCTCCGCCGCCTCACTCGCGGAAGGACCTGAAAAACGTGGGGTGAGAACTATAAACATAGTTCCCAGTGGGTAAGGCCACCCAAGAGAGAAGCTCGACCCACCAGGTCCAAAGAAATACCATATGCATAAGTTAGATCACAAATAACTATGCAACAATTATTTACATGCTTGTAAATAAACATAAAGGATGCAACCAAATGAAATGTAACTTATCATTCTCTCCTAGGTTCATCCTATAACTCACATTGACTAAGTTCAATTACGTGTCATTTACTTATGGTTTCGGAATCGCCGTCTCACCATAAGGGTTCCAACATTCAAGGAGTGATCTCGTCACCTCCTAGTTCGAGTAGCGAACTCGTCGCATACTCGGGATAGCAAAATCGTCGCATACCCCATCTCAACACCGCCATCACATGGCATGGGTAGCGAACTCGTCGCATACCCGGGATAGCAACCTCGTCGCACATCCCATCTCGACACCGCCAACTCATGGCGTGATAGCGAAATCGTCGCATACCCGGGATAGCAAAAATCGTCGCACATCCCGTGTCAACACTGCCAACTCATGGCATGGTAGCGAAATCGTCGCCTACCCGGGATAGCAAAATCGTCGCACATCCTGTTTCAACACCGCCAACTCATGGCATGGTAGCGAAATCGTCGCCTACCCGGGATAGCAAAATAGTCGCACATCCCGTTGTTCACATTTTTCACTTGCCAACCTAAGTCTCATGACCTTAGGTTCAAGTCACTAAGTCTCACCTATGTTCAATGACACTAGGTTTACTTTCTTGTTCTCAACCTAGGTTCCATGACTCTAGGTTCCAATCTCATGTCCAACCTATGTTCAATGACACTAGGTTCCATTCTCACATGTTCCAACCTATGTTCAATAACACTAGGTTCTATTCTCACATGTTCCAACCTATGTTCAATAACACTAGGTTCCAATCATACATGCAACCATACAATAAGTATAGATAATTGAATTATTCTTGAATTCTATATCATGCAATAGGAGCTCATTGCTCTACCAATCATGATTTTACCTATGTGCCAAACGTCATCGGCGGGCTAAATATAGTGGCTGTACGTAGTCGGGAGTTGAGATGGGCACCTTTCCGATAGGTTGGGGCACTTTAGCCCCAATTATGCGATAATGAAGGCGGAATGGGAGCGAGCACCTGCGAACCTTATTACTTTCAAGAAGTACAATCCTACTACCTTTGATGGAGAAACGATGGACCTGTGCATTGTTGAAACATGGGTCGAAGCTATGGAGAAATTGTTCGAGGATCTATACATCCTGGAACGAGACAAGGTGCACTTAGCCGCACATTTCTTGGAGAAGTCAGTACGGGTGTGGTGGAAAGGGGTGAAGAAAAATCGACCAACAAGTCTGCCTCCTTTATCTCTGGAGGAATTTTGGATTTTGTTGTTTGGCGTTTACTTCCCCGATAGTGTGAAAAAGAAGCTTCCGGAGAACTTCCGAAAGTTGCGATAAAAAAATGGCACGGTGTGGGAGTATGAGCAGGAATTCTCCCACATCATTAATTGTATCCTGTATGTGGTTCGGGACAATAAGGACAAAGCCGATTGTTTCGAGTGGAGATTTCGACCGAAAATTTTCAAAAATGTCCACTCCTTCAAACTTCAGACCTTCGCTGAGGTGTTGTGTGGTTGACCTAGAAATGCCATAACACGGGAGGAGTGTGAAGCTTATGACAAGAAAAAGGAAGAGAAGAGATAGGCGGGTGGTTCAGGGGGTCAGCCCAGTTGTAAACGACCCCCGAAGCATCCGCAATTGTGATCCCAAGCCCCTGGATCGTACACCTCTTAGTCTTCGGCGAGGTGTGCTATTTGTGGTGGTTTACATAGGCCACAATAGTATAAGAAATGAGGGAGGAGGAGTTTTAGATGTGGGCAGTCGAGTCATATGCAGTACGAGTGCCCATAGGGGAATAGCCGGGCTCCATCTATTGCATCCATACTTTCGATCTCGAGACAATTTGCAGGGGTCTCACCAGCAATAGCATCTACAGGTCGTGCATTAGCTGTCACGCCCCGAGTTACCGCTTCCCAGGCGCATAACCAGATCCGCCGCATACACAGTATCTCTACCATGTATACGAAGCGAAACAACATCCACAATAATCACACAGAGCTAAAGGTATCAACAGAGCTGCTATATAAATATATCAAAAGATCACTGTACATACATCATCCATAACTCTCATATATAACTCACATATACAACACTGATATCTCAATCACACTGTATGTACAGACTCAACCATCTATCAAAATAGGTATACCTCTAGCCAAGTATCCGGGGAATAGCTCTACCCGACGGTCTCCTTTCCGCGCTCAGTATGCACAACTGGGGAAGAAGACTCTGCAAAAAGATGTCACCAATGGGGGTGTGAGAACTACTATCAAACAAGTAGTCCTCAGTGGGTACCGCCACCAGCCTCAGCGGTCTGCCCACTAAGTCCTCAATCTCAAGAGATATGTATAGAGCAATAAAAGAGTAGGAGATATACTACCACTACTATGCACAAAGCTCAACTGTCAGTATGAATACCAATGAACTGAATATACCAAATGAGGACTATCATACATCATACAATACCTGCGAACCAGCTAGTACAGGAACCCCATCTGTACCTAGCTCTCGCCATAAAATCATACAATACCTCACAATACCATACCTCACAATACCATACCTGCGGCCTGATCACGCTCAACCCTACAGGGAGCTGCTCAACCCTCCAGGGAGCCGACTAGTACAGGAAGCCCGTCTGTAACTAGCCCCTCGTACAATCCTCTGTACGGAACATGCCAACTCTAGAGTGGTACTCGTGGGAGCGACCCAACCGAGTAAAGTACAACCATAGTATACGCCAAGCACCCGCAGGTATATGATCGACACGACTGGGTCAACAAAGGATCATGTGCCCTCGGCACCTCAAAGGATAGTCAACAAGTAAGACCCAATCCACTGTGCCCTCGGCACCACAAAGGATAATCAACAAGTGTGACCCAATCAATGCTCTCACAAGAATCACGTGCCCTTGGCACAATCAATGCTCCAGTGCTCACAATCCATCTCAACTCTATCACAAGAGGAGGCTCTCAACTCTACCACAAAGAGGAGGTACAATAACATAGCACGAGCCACAACATGATCACCTACACTACATGTACAACAACTGGTACAAAGGATATCAACAGAATAGGTGTAGGTCCAAATCATGCAACATGAATACAAAGGAAATGCATGCTCATATATATATCATTAGCACATCTAAGATCATAACATGCCCATGCGGTCTATAGATCAGTCTCACTCTAACATGGCATCTCTAACATAATCTTAGCATGGCATACTATCATAATCCCAATATCATAATCCAATATCCACATATCATAATCCAATCGTCATATCATGCTAACATAATCCAAGCAACATCATATCATATTATGCTAACATGAGATAAAACACGTAGGAGGAAGTCCACTGAATCTGGCAAACATCAACCCACCTGAAAAGCTAATCCAACCACGGTGGGGAAAGAACAATATCCTCAGATCCAACCCTCCAGGATAACGAACTCTGGCAGCACTCCGATCTGTCTAAACCTCCAAGGAAACTGCTAACTCCAGCAGAATAACAGCTTGGCACCAGATCAGATCAGCAGAGTAGAAGAGAGCAAGCTAGGTTACAAACTATGCCAACACATGGCCCTAAACCCACTTTCTCTCTCTAGAAAATAGGATCTCGGAGTGGAAATACAGGCTAAAACAACCAGGGACTCGCCTATTTATAGGCTCCCAAAATCCCACTTTCGGGCGCCCACTTCACAACTTCCGGGCGTCCGGAAATGCTGCAGTCCAGGTGTCGTCGTGCGGTCAAGCGGTCGGTCGGCGGTCAGCAGGCGGTGGGGCGGCGTGTCTCCGGCGATCGACACGTGTCCTGCGTCGCGACACGTGGCTGTCCACGTCACAACTCAAAACCGGATCCTTAATCCGGGCGTCAAGATCCTGCGCCCAGATCCAATGCTCGTCAGCCACAACCGGATCGTCCACAAGTCCACTGGGTCCGGAACATTCGGGCGTCCACAACCTCACTTCCGGGCGCCCGAATCCCGCCAAGTCCAGAAACCATAAATCATAAAAATTTTCGAGTACTACATTCTCCCCTCCTTAAAATAGTTTCGTCCTCGAAACTAAAGCACTCACCTCATGATATAAACAGGTGGGGATAAGATCTCTGCATAGCAGTCTCCAACTCCCATGTTGCCTCTCTATCATCATGAAAATCCTACTGTACCTTAACATAAGGTATAACTCGATTACGCAATTCCCTCGTCTCACGAGCAAGAATACGTATCGGTCGCTCCTCGTACTGCAAATCCTCAGTAAGCTCAAGTGGAGAAAAATCTATCACATGGGAAGTATCATGCATGTATCTCCTCGGAACAGATACATGAAAGACATCGTGCACTCCTGCTAGTCGAGGCGGAAGGGCTATCCGATAAGCCACGGGTCCAACTCTCTCTAAGAACTCAAAATGACCAATAAACCGCGGACTAAGCTTTCCGCGAATCCCAAATCTCCGTATGCCCTTCGATGGTGAGACCTTCAAGAATACATGATCACCAACATGAAACTCTAGATCTCGCCTCCGAGTATCAGAATAACTCTTTTGCCTACTCTGAGCCGTCTCAATATGCCGTCGTATCAACTTAACTTTCTCTTCGGCTTCAAGCAAAAGGTCTGGACCCAACGTTTTTCTTTCACCAACGTCATCCCAATACAGAGGTGATCGACATTTGCGTCCATACAATGCTTCAAACGGAGCCATCTTAATGCTCGCTTGATAGCTATTGTTGTACGCAAACTCTACCAATCTCAGATGTCGATCCCAACCTCCACCAAAATACAAGACACAAGCTCTCAACATATCCTCGAGTGTCTGTATAGTACGCTCGGACTGACCATCAGTCTGAGGATGAAATGCAGTGCTGAATCGAAGCTGAGTCCCCAAAGCTGTTTGTAAACTCTTCAGAAATGAGAAACAAACCTTGGGTCTCTATCAGATACTATTGAGATTGGCACTCCATGCAATCTCAATATCTCATCCATATAAAGCTGTGCAAGTCGCTCACGTGACCAAGAAATCTGCATAGGCAGAAAATGAGCAGACTTCGTCAGCCTATCAACAATCACCCAAATAGTATCATAGCCGCTCGAAGTCCTCGGCAATCCTACGATGAAATCCATCGTAATATGATCCCACTTCCACTCAGGTATTGGAAGACTCTGTAGCTTACCAGCTGGT
This sequence comes from Puya raimondii, assembly GCA_016920855.1. Lineage (NCBI taxonomy): Eukaryota > Viridiplantae > Streptophyta > Magnoliopsida > Poales > Bromeliaceae > Puya > Puya raimondii. Next base: position 50,702,681 of record JABWPP010000049.1, read on the forward strand.
ACACGATGTTCAGCCTTAACTTGCTGACATGTCAAACATTGAGCTACAGCTCTACCAATATCCCGCTTCATACCATTCCACCAGAAGTGAGTCTTCAGATCCTGGTACATCTTTGTCCCTCCAGGATGTACAGAATAAGGAGAATAATGTGCTTCCTTCAATATCTCCTCTCGAATCTCCAAATCTGCTGGTACACACAGTCGTCCTCTATAACGAAGAGTCTCAGCATCATCACAAGTAAAGTCTTCAAGATCTCCACTCCTCAGTTGATCTCGCACTTTTATCAGATAAGGATCAACACTCTGTTTCTCTCGAATCCTTTCTAACAGAGTGGGCTGTATGATCAGAGTCATCAGTCTCGCCGTCATCCCAGAAGTAACCACTTCAAGGGACAACCTCCGCATCTCTTCCACTAGGATAGGCTGTTGAGTAATACACAAACTCAAAGTTGCCACAGCCTTCCTACTCAAAGCATCGGCAACAACGTTCGCCTTACCGGGATGGTATAATATAGAAATGTCATAATCCTTCAATAATTCTAACCATCTCCGTTGCCGTAGATTCAACTCTTTCTGTGTAAACAGATACTTGAGGCTCTTGTGATCTGTATACACTTCACAATGCTCTCCATAGAGATAGTGGCGCCATAGCTTCAGAGCAAAGACTACCGCTGCCAACTCCAGATCATGAGTGGGGTAGTTCTTCTCATATTCCTTTAGTTGTCTTGAAGCATATGCAATCACTTTACCATGTTGCATCAGCACGCAACCCAAACCACTATGCGAAGCATCACTATAAATTACAAATCCTTCGCCCATCACAGGTAGCGCAAGAATAGGGGCTGTCATCAATCTCTGCTTAAGCTCATCAAAGCATTCTTGGCACTCATCACTCCAAACATACTTAACTCCTTTCCTGGTTAACCGAGTAAGAGGTGTAGAGAGTTTCGCAAAGCTCTCCACAAATCGTCGATAATACCCGGCTAGACCAAGAAAACTTCGCACCTCAGAAATGGTCGTCGGTCTAGGCCAATCACGAATTGCCTCAATCTTCTTAGGATCAACAGCTACTCCCGAAGCTGAAATCACGTGGCCTAAAAAGGCAACCTCTCTCAACCAAAACTCACACTTTTTCAACTTTGCATACAACTCCTTCTCTCGCAAGAGTTGTAGCACTAATCTCAGATGCTCCTCATGCTCCGCATCATCACGGGAGTAAATCAAGATGTCATCAATGAAGACTACCACAAACTTGTCAAAGAAGGACTTAAAAACTCGGTTCATCATATCCATAAATGCAGCAGGGGCATTAGTCAACCCAAACGGCATGACTGTAAACTCATAATGCCCATACCGAGTTCTAAAAGCGGTCTTAGAAACATCCTCGGCCTTCACCTTCAACTGGTGGTAACCGGACTGAAGATCAATCTTAGAAAAGACACACGCTCCCTGCAATTGATCGAACAGGTCATCGATACGTGGGAGGGGGTATCTATTCTTGATGGTCACTTTGTTTAATTCTCGATAATCCACACACAACCTAAGTGAACCATCATTCTTCTTTACAAACAACACAGGCGCTCCCCAAGGCGACACACTTGGTCTGATAAAACCTTTATCCATAAGATCCTGTAATTGCGCCTTCAATTCTCTTAACTCAGCTGGTGCCATTCTATAAGGTGTCTTCGAGATTGGCGCGGTTCCTGGTACCACATCAATCACGAATTCAATCTCCCTATCAGGAGGCATCGAGGATAACTCAGAAGGAAATACGTCCGGAAATTCACGGACAATAGGAATATCCTCGAGTCCTGGTACAGCAGTAGGCACCTCAGTTACTGTTGCAAAATAGGCCATACATCCACTATTTAACATCTGTCTGACCTTAGAAGAAGAGATCGTCACTGCGAACAGTGAACTCTTACAACCTTCATAAACATACTCCTCATGTCCAGGCTCACGAAAGATTACCGTCTTAGATCCACAATCGATCGTAGCAAAGTATCGAGATAACCAATCCATGCCAAGGATTACATCAAAATCCTGTAACTGTCTCAATACTAATAAATTAACAGGCATGATCCAAGGTCCTACTTGCACAGGACATCCTAAACAACCCTCAATCACCTGTAAATTATGGTCAGGTACCCGCACCTCCTGTGCCTGGGGTAACAATCCTATCTCTAGACCATGATGCAATGCAAATGTCCTACTAACAAAGGAATGTGATGCACCAGTATCGAATAAAGTACGCGATCTAATGCCACAAATCAAAACTATACCTGCCACCACTCGATTAGCTATCGCAGGATCCTCAATTTGAGCGGCATAAACTCGCCCGCTTGCCGGTGGCTGGCGTCGATCCTGCTGTCGTGGCATAGAAGATCGCTCCTGAGAAAATACCGGGGAGACTCCAGAATACTGCGGTGGAGTAAAAGGTACGGATGCCATAGAAGGAGTTGCTACAAGTCTGGGACAAGCCCTCCTGATGTGTCCTGGCTGTCCACACTCATAACATCGGCCCTCTCGTCTATTACAGAGATAAGCGAAATGAGGTCCTCCACAAATCACGCATCGGGGAGATCCCCTCGACTGCTGCTGCTGCTGTCGCTGCTGGCGATATCCTCCAGACTGCTGGCGAAATCCTACAGACTGCTGGCGACTAAAAGATCCACATCCCTGGAAACGCGATTGCTGAGGAGGTTTAGGTGGCCGTCTGCTACTTGATTGCCCTCCATCATCCGGGCGCTTCCTTTCCTGACCCTGTGCTGGGTCCATAGGCTGTCCTCTCGTCACAAATGCCCCTCGCTCTACCCACAGAGACTGCTCAATAGTAGCATCCAAGGTCTGAAGTCTCTGCGAGTGGACAAATGGAAAGATATCGGGTCTCAAACCCTTCTCATACAGATAAACCTTCTGTATCTCATCTCTTGCTGCTGAGGGAACACAGTTAAGCAACCTAGTAAATTCCCTCGCATACTCCTGCACCGAGCGATTTCCTTGCTTCAGGTTCTTCAAGTCTTCCTCTATCTTCATTTTCACGCTACTGGGAAAATACGCCCCATACATAATCCCCCAAAACTCACTCCAAGTCATCTGTAGAGGATTCAAGGACCTATGATCACGGGTCCTCCTCCACCAGACATGTGCATCACCAGATAAACAATGCACTGCCATATGCACCTGCTCCCGTGCTGGCACAAAGAGATCCTCGAATAATTTCTCCATCTCACATATCCAGGCTTCTACCACCCATGGTTCTATACTACTACCATTGAATCGAGGTGGATCAAACCTACAGAAGCGAGTCAATCTATCCGCCATCCGCTCCTGCTCCTTTTCAGAAAGCACTTGACTAGGCTGAGTACTTCCTTCTCTGGGTTGAGATGTAGTTGGAGTCGTCGTCGCCTGAGGTTCCATAGCTCGAGGCGTAGAGAAAGCATCACACATCTTCTGTAACAAGGCACTCTGCTGCCTTCCAACTGCAGCTATGTCTGCTAGCTGTTCCTGCAGAGCGGGCCGTTCACTAGGTCCCGTCTGCTCAGGCATATCCGAAGGCGTCGGATGCGCTCGCGTCGATGGTCGTCGAGGAGGCATAGTAATAATCCTGCAACAGAATACCCGATTAGGACCACAACAACTCACGACCCAATCCAACGAAAGTCTAGAAGGACACTTCTTTTCTTCTCAGATTATTATGTCGTCTGCAGCCAACATAATTCATCCGATAAGAGAAGGCATAATCCCTCAATCACTCTTCCTACACAAGGAAGGATTCAAAACCCAATCTTTGACTTTCGCGATCAATCACGTCTCTCTCGTCATTCTTAGGTCTGTTTATCTTAGGGTTCCTAGGCCCTCATGACCTATTCCTAAGCTCTGATACCAACTTAATCTGTCACGCCCCGGGTTACCTCTTCCCAGGCGCATAACCAGATCCGCCGCATACACAGTATCTCTACCATGTATACGAAGCGAAACAACATCCACAATAATCACACAGAGCTAAAGGTATCAACAGAGCTGCTATATAAATATATCAAAAGATCACTGTACATACATCATCCATAACTCTCATATATAACTCACATATACAACACTGATATCTCAATCACACTGTATGTACAGACTCAACCATCTATCAAAATAGGTATACCTCTAGCCAAGTATCCGGGGAATAGCTCTACCCGACGGTCTCCTTTCCGCGCTCAGTATGCACAACTGGGGAAGAAGACTCTGCAAAAAGATGTCACCAATGGGTGTGAGAACTACTATCAAACAAGTAGTCCTCAGTGGGTACCGCCACCAGCCTCAGCGGTCTGCCCACTAAGTCCTCAATCTCAAGAGATATGTATAGAGCAATAAAAGAGTAGGAGATATACTACCACTACTATGCACAAAGCTCAACTGTCAGTATGAATACCAATGAACTGAATATACCAAATGAGGACTATCATACATCATACAATACCTGCGAACCAGCTAGTACAGGAACCCCATCTGTACCTAGCTCTCGCCATAAAATCATACAATACCTCACAATACCATACCTCACAATACCATACCTCACAATACCATACCTGCGGCCTGATCACGCTCAACCCTACAGGGAGCTGCTCAACCCTCCAGGGAGCCGACTAGTACAGGAAGCCCGTCTGTAACTAGCCCCTCGTACAATCCTCTGTACGGAACATGCCAACTCTAGAGTGGTACTCGTGGGAGCGACCCAACCGAGTAAAGTACAACCATAGTATACGCCAAGCACCCGCAGGTATATGATCGACACGACTGGGTCAACAAAGGATCATGTGCCCTCGGCACCTCAAAGGATAGTCAACAAGTAAGACCCAATCCACTGTGCCCTCGGCACCACAAAGGATAATCAACAAGTGTGACCCAATCAATGCTCTCACACAAGAATCACGTGCCCTTGGCACAATCAATGCTCCAGTGCTCACAATCCATCTCAACTCTATCACAAGAGGAGGCTCTCAACTCTACCACAAAGAGGAGGTACAATAACATAGCACGAGCCACAACATGATCACCTACACTACATGTACAACAACTGGTACAAAGGATATCAACAGAATAGGTGTAGGTCCAAATCATGCAACATGAATACAAAGGAAATGCATGCTCATATATATATCATTAGCACATCTAAGATCATAACATGCCCATGCGGTCTATAGATCAGTCTCACTCTAACATGGCATCTCTAACATAATCTTAGCATGGCATACTATCATAATCCCAATATCATAATCCAATATCCACATATCATAATCCAATCGTCATATCATGCTAACATAATCCAAGCAACATCATATCATATTATGCTAACATGAGATATAAAACACGTAGGAGGAAGTCCACTGAATCTGGCAAACATCAACCCACCTGAAAAGCTAATCCAACCACGGTGGGGAAAGAACAATATCCTCAGATCCAACCCTCCAGGATAACGAACTCTGGCAGCACTCCGATCTGTCTAAACCTCCAAGGAAACTGCTAACTCCAGCAGAATAACAGCTTGGCACCAGATCAGATCAGCAGAGTAGAAGAGAGCAAGCTAGGTTACAAACTATGCCAACACATGGCCCTAAACCCACTTTCTCTCTCTAGAAAATAGGATCTCGGAGTGGAAATACAGGCTAAAACAACCAGGGACTCGCCTATTTATAGCTCCAAAATCCCACTTTCGGGCGCCCACTTCACAACTTCCGGGCGTCCGGAAATGCTGCAGTCCAGGTGTCGTCGTGCGGTCAAGCGGTCGGTCGGCGGTCAGCAGGCGGTGGGGCGGCGTGTCTCCGGCGATCGACACGTGTCCTGCGTCGCGACACGTGGCTGTCCACGTCACAACTCAAAACCGGATCCTTAATCCGGGCGTCCAGATCCTGCGCCCAGATCCAATGCTCGTCAGCCACAACCGGATCGTCCACAAGTCCACTGGGTCCGGAACATTCGGGCGTCCACAACCTCACTTCCGGGCGCCCGAATCCCGCCAAGTCCAGAAACCCTAAATCATAAAAATTTCCGAGTACTACATTAGCACTGCGTCAGCCAGAAAGTTTGCGACAAGTACTGAGCAACCGTGTGTTTGCGACTCAGGTGGAGGAACCTCTTGCTACCGACAACGTCATGGCAGATACATTCTACTTAATGAAGTAAGATGTCGGGCTTTATTTGATACAGAAGCATCCCATTCATTCATCTATCGGTCTTTTGCTACTACTCATGGAATAGATATACTTGAAACCGTGCATACTAGATGGGTGCAGGTGCCGAACATCCATTTTATGTTACGGATGTATGTCTCGCCTACCTATAAAGATAGGTGATTGGATTATACAAGCGGATTTGTTGGTGTTAACTCAAATGGAGGGCTTCGACCTAATCTTGGAAATGGATTGGCTCTTAAAATATTATGCAACTATTGATTGCGAGAGTCGTGACCTTTCTTGGACCTGACCAAGAGGAGCTTGTCTACCGGGGGTGCAGGGGCTCACTCTTTGCTAATACAGTGTCCACGTCGAAGGCGAATAAACTGGTTAATAGTGGCTGCATGGCCTATTTAGCAATGGTGGTTGAGGATCGAAAGGAGGTTCTAGTGCTTAAGAATATTTTCGATGGTCCGAAAAATTCCATATGTTTTCCCTATGAAATTTGTAGGAATGCCTCCAGACAGGGAGATCCAGTTCGTAATAAACTTGATTCCCGGGACAATATCAATTTCGGAGGCTCCATATCGAATGGCATGGACTGAGGAAAGGAGCTGAAGGCATCGACTGAGTTGGACAAGGGCTTTATCAAACCAAGCATATCGCCTTGGGGACCCCGATGCTATTCATGAAAAAGAATGATGGCTCACTAGGGTTATCTGTTGATTACCATGAGCTGAACAAAGTTAGAATCAAGAATAAGCATATGTTATCCCGTATTGATGACTTATTTAATCAGCTTCAAGGGTCTTGGATGTATTCTAAGATAGATCTTCAGTCCGGATATCACCAATTGAAGATCAAACCGGATGATATGCATAAGGCCGCGTTTCGAACGCAGTATAGGCATTATAAATTTATGGTGATGCCGTTTTGGCCTACTAATACCCTGACAGCATTTATAGACTTAATAAATCATACTTTCAAGTCCTTTCTAGACCACTTTATTCGCAATATTATTGGCGACATCGTGTTCCACTCCTAGAGCGATGAAGACTACGAAGAGTATTTGAGATTAGTGCTACAAGTTCTTCGAGAGAACAAGCTTTATATTAAACTAAAAAGTGCAACTTTTGGATCCGTGAGATCTCCTTCTTGGGTCATGTGATTTTGAAAAGTAGATTACTAGCGACCTAAAAAAAATTGAAGCTATTAAAGATTGAACCCGCCTGACAAATATAATCAAGGTACACAGTTTTCTCGGTCTTGTAGGGTATTATCGGCAATTCGTGGAGAGATTTTCTAAGATATTTGGTTTACTAACACGCGTTACCCGCAAGAGCTTAAATATTTATTCACTTAGAAGGGGTTAAATTTGAGGCAACGAAGGTGGTTAGAACTACTAGAAGATTAAGATATAACCATCTTGTACCACCTAAGGAAAGCCAAAGTGGTGGCCGATGTGCTCAATAGGACGTTTGTGGAGAATCTCATGACAATGATCACGACTCAACTGCAGTTGCTGACAGAAATGTGGCAATTTGACTTAGAAATTGTAACTACGGCCTCCCCCACAACACTTTATAGTCCCACCGACCTTGTTGGAGAGGATTAAAGGAAAACAATCTTTGGGTCCAAAACTCCAAAAGATGTGGGGCAATATTGAGAGTGCGTGAGCCGGTGAGTTTAGTTTCGATATGAAAGGCACTCTTCGATTTCGAGATCGGTTATGCGTGCCCAAAGACAAAGAAATTTATGGAAAATTACTAAGAGAAGCTCATCAATCTCCCTAAACTATTCATCCGAGCGGCACCAAAATATATTAAGATATAAAAATGCATTATTGGTGGTTGGGGATGAACAGAGAGACATTAGGCATTTTGTGTCCCAACAGGTAAAAGAACAATATTGTCTCCCAACAGAAAAGCTTCAAAATTTGTTAATTTTCGTGTAGAAGTGGGAGAATATTTTGTTACGAATTTTATATTGGCATATTTCGTGAAGTGAGTCGGAGTCTTGAAGGTTCAAAGAAGAAGAGACGAAGTTTGAAGACTCGAAGACTCAACGTATGAATTCACGATGCTTGGTAAGTTTAAATAATCTTGACGATGATTTATGATCATTTACAAGTGTTTGGGAGATATTAGAATAGGTAAAAATTAATTTAAAATATAAAAATTGAGTTTTTCAATTTTCAGGATCTGGACCCTGAGGAGAGGTCTGGAACCCGTACGCCTCCCTGGCTGTCACGCAGGGAGGGTTCGAACCCTGAGGGCTGAGGTCCGGACTATGAAACGCTGGAGAGTTTCAGAGTCCGGACCCTGCATCCAAGGTCCGGACCCCGACCCGTCGCGATTTTTCAAAAATATATTTTTTCAATCCTACTCTAATTCTAATGTCTCCCAAACCTATAAATAAGATGGTTGATTTCTTAAAATCAGTTTTGCAATCCTAATTTGATTCTAATTGCTTCCAAACCTTTTTAAAATCAGTTTTGCAATCCAATTTGATTCCAAACCTTTTTAAAATCAGTTTTCAATCCTAGTCTATTTTGGATTGCTTCTAAACCTATAAATAAGATGTGGGGATGTCTCTAAAACGTGGTTAATCATAAAATACCTTTTAGAAACCCTAGAAGCTTGTAGGTAGCCGTTTTCCTCATCTTCTACATCAAGCTTCTCTCGAATTGATATATGGTGCCCTAAATCTTTAATTTTCTTCTAGAATCAATTTAAGAATTGCTTAGAGATTATTCCCACATATCTTCAATGATATTCTAAGCAATAAATCATCATCGACTTTATTGTTCTTGCTCCGGACGGAGTGCGCTCGTGGATTCGAGTGGGCGTCGTGGATTCGACGTGATAAAGGCTTCGTGGATTCGAAGTTGAGCGTTTCGTGGATTCGGGACGTGGCGTTCGTGGATTCGAACGTGGGGCGTGGACAACCCGGTGGCGTGCGCGAGATCCAAAGAAGATAAAAGAGAGGTTTGAGTCCGTGGAGTAGGTAATCACCTTGTAATCTTTTATTTCTTAGTGGATTGTTATCGCGTGTTGGTCCCGTGGGTTTTTTACTCCTAGTTGGAGTTTTCCCACGTAAATCTCAGTGTGCTATTTTTATTTCAGTATTTATTTTATTGCATCGAGATTTGTGGTTTGGCCGTTATACCTATTCACCCCCCTCTAGGTATTGATAGTATCTAGATAGATCCTTAGGGCTCCCCCGTAACTTTCAATTGGTATCAGAGAGGGATCTAGATTTTTCTATCATAGCGGGTGTAGGTTGTAAACTATGGCTGAAGGCGGTAACATTAATCGACCTCCGTTTTTCGATGGCACTAACTATGCGTATTGGAAGGTTCGCATGAGAGCTTTTCTAATTGCCATCGACGAGCGTGTTTGGCAATCCATCGAATTTGGATGAAAACATCCTACCGAAAAGGTAGAGAATGTTGACAAGCCCAAACCTCGGAATAAATGGAGTAAAGAAGAGATTGATTTATCTTCTTACAACGGTAAAGGAATTAATGCCTTATTCAATGCTCTATCTCAAACCGAGTTTTCACGCGTCTCGGCGTTTGAAACGGCCAAGGAGATTTGGGATACTCTCCAAGTTACGCATGAGGGAACTAGCTTGGTAAAGGTCCAAATACTTCAAATGCTTACAAGTAAATTTGATTCAATTTCCATGGACGATCATGAGACCTTTACCGAGTACTATACTAGTAGTACCCCTGGGGCCTAACTGACGGAATGACTGCAGTATCCTAGGCTGTTCGACGCTTCTGGAGAAAGTCGAGACAAGTCGGAGTCGTTTCGGCGTCAAATAAACGCAAAAATGGACTCGGAGCACTGAAGTAAGCCAAAACTGAAGTTTTGGGCGTTTGGACTTTAGGGCGCCCGGAAGTTGTGTTTTGGGCGCCCAGATGTCGAGTGCTCATTTGCTAAAACTGCTAAGTCATTTCGGATCCAAGATCGGGCGCCCGAAAAGTGAGTCCGGAAATCTTACCTCGTGAGTATCGATCCGTTTGACACGTGTTGGATGGTTGGTAAACTCCGCCGGACCAGGTTAGGGCGCACCGGACCGCGGGCGGAGAGTCCGATGTTCTGGACTTGTGCTGGCTGAAGAACTGGGCGCCCACTTCTTGGGTTTCGGGCGCCCGAAAGTCGGTTTTCCTGCTGAGGGACAGGTTAGATGTATTTTGTTCTTGAGGCGCAGCACACCAAAACCATTGGTCTATAAAAGATGTGGACGACCTCCCATGAGGTTCTTTCTCCCCTCTTCATGGTAAAGCTGGAATTTTGCTAGGATAGCCCTCCAATTCCTCCCAAATTCCACCTTTCTCCATTGAAGACCCTGGATTTCTGCAGAACTATAACGTCGACCGGTGGTGTTCTTGCTCGTGTACAGTGTGGGAGTGTCCAAATCCAACGAAACTTGGTTTGTTGGATAGAGGACTCGTAGAGGAAGACGTGGAATCCTTCCAATTGCAATTTGGATAGGTATGTAAGCTACAGTTGCTATTTTACTGGACCCCTTGTGTTCTTGAGCTGAAACTTGGGTTTTTCTTTGATCTTATGGATCCAAATCTCTTGGGAGCTGAAATTTCGAAGTGAAAATTGGTCCTTCCTCATTCCTTGCTGGTTTGGAGGTTCTTTCCACCTAATTTGAGGATTTAAAGGTGAGTTATAGCTCAGATTTTGAGTATTTAGCTTAAGTGCTGAATTTTTGGACCTTTGATGGATTTCTTGGATTTTTGAATCCAGATTTTTGTGAGGAGCCTTGGAGAGGATTTGGGTTGTTCCATCACTGTATTTGAGAGGTTTGTGATCCTTTTTCATGGGCTAGATTTGTTGGAATTCCAGAATTCATGCTTAGAGTGTTATTTGCTTAGTTGCTGGAATTTCTGGATCCATGTGCAGGAGGGTCCAGATGTGGATCCGAATCAGTGTTTAGGCATTTTGGACACCGAGTCGAGCTCCGTTTTGGCTGCAATTTGGAGGGTTTGTTCTTGAACCCCTGCTGGTGAGTTGGGCAAAGTTTCACTACATTTGGATTTAAGATTTGGATTTTATCGCATGTTGAATCAATGTTGGTCGTGCTGCCAGGCTGCAGTTCTGGGCTGATGTTCTGGGCGCCCAGAACTTGAGCAGGTGGGTCCGAATCTCGAGGTTGCGGTTTTGAGCCCGATTTCAGCCGGTGTTGTTTGGAGGCCTTCCACTCGACTCCTAGCCGTTGTTGGATAGCTTTCGAGGTGGGTTAATGTTACCGAAATCGCCGGATTTCCTCCTAAGTTGTAGAGAGTGCAGCATGCTGTTTTATTATCTGTTTGATCATGTTAGTAGCTCGAATTCATGAATTTGCATGTGTTTATATGAAATTTGAATTTGGAGCATAAATTGATAATTTATAGACATGACTTTACATGCTGAACTGAGAATTGACTTAGGAGAAAACTCGTGAACCTACAACCGTCACTTTTCGAACTATTATCAGATTTAGCTCTAGGAACCGTTTTTGTTCTTGTATCACCGTTGTTAGTGCGAGGTGGATACTCAGGTTGTTGTAGGACGAGTTTACGCTTGTGCTGGGATGCCGAGCTTGTATTTACAGCAGGGTTAGGCTGTTTTGTATTACCGGGTGCCGTCGGGGTTGACGGTGGACCCAGACTCTTGTTTTAGCTTTTGTTGGTGCTGAGGGCACGCGAGCTTGGAGTCTTTGACCCTTTTGACCCCTTTCCATTTGATTATAGCCTGCCGGAGCCTGATTGTGCTCGACAGAGATACGCGTACTAACTCGGTTGGGTAGCTCCCCCGAGTGCCGCTCCGGAGTGAGGCCTCTCTTGCGTTGATGTCGCTGCAGATTTGTTGGATCTGATTTTGGACCGGCTACCCTTTTTGGTAGTGTGCGGTGTGGCTAGGCAGTTGGCTGGACGAGCCTGTTTGGGCAGTTCCGTTAGATTGGGTCAGGGGTGACTTTTCACTTTGGTGATGCTTACTTGAGAGTTGACTTGGATAGTGGTAGGGTAGTCGCATTACAGCTGTAGAGTTTATTCTAGCTTACTTTGTTGTTCTTTACCTACCAGCTATACTGTTAGTCTCGTAGACTTAGTGGGTGGACCGTTGAGGTCGGTATTGGTACCCACTGAGGACTACTTCTTTGGATAGTAGTTCTCACACCCATTGTTGCCACCTTTTTCTTGCAGAGCCTTCATCTGTTGCGGCTGCTGCTCTTGTTCCTGCGGATCGAGGTAAGGGAGTCGCGAGCTAGATCCCTACCTGTCCCTATTGTTCCTAGAGGAGGACCCTACTGGAGATAGTCTCTTTTGAGTTGAGCCATGTACATATACAGTGGATTTGTTCCTATTTTGGTTTTTGAGGGACTGTTGTATTTTGGATTCTATATGTACAGGTGGCTTTGGTTCTGTTGGTATGTTTTATTTCAGCTCTATATCTCTTGTAGTTGCTTGTATGTTGTTTACAGGTTAGCTATCGCTTCGTATACATAGAAAAATCTATGTATACGGCGGATCTGTTGGCGAGCCCAGGTAAACGAGTAATCCGGGGCGTGACAATACTCGTCTTCAAGACATAGTCAGTACATGCGCAAACTTGGGAGAGAAAATCTCGGAATCTAAAGTTGTAAGAAAATTTTTGAGAACTCTTCCCGAAAGATTTCGTCCGAAGGTTGCGGCCATTGAGACTATAAAACATCCGGACAAGATGAAAGTAGAGGAATTAGTAGGCACTTTACAAACATATGAAATGACTTTTCTTACTAATGAATCTTCTTCCAAGTCTTCTTTTAAAAGTACAGGTATTGCACTCAAATCTACTAAGGAGGAGGACGATGACTCGAATTCCGACGAAAAAATTTCGCTTGCCGATTTTGAACACCAATTGGCGCGTCTTACGAAGAAATTTCGTCAGAATTTTCGAAAGAACAAGACAAATCGATCTACATCCAAATCTTCTTCTAAAGGATCTTCAAATTCTAATTCCTCTAAAAAAAAGAAACTAGCAAAGTCCTCTAAAGAAAAAGATGAATTTGAAGGAAAAATTCAATGCTACAAGTGTAGAGGCTACGGCTATATTTCCACGGATTGTCCCACGAGAAAATCGTATAAAAAGAAGGCTTTGCAAGCAAAAACTTGGGACGATTCTTCTTCGGATGAATCGATCTCAAGTGAAGAGGAAAAGAATGATGCTATAGCTTTATGCTCACATACTTCTTTACCTTCCTCGTCGGTTCTTTGTTTATCATCTATTTCTAATGATTTGCTTTCTCCTTCTTCGCATGAAACGTCGAGCGACGATGGCACAAGTGAAGGAGAGTCGGATGATGTCGACTTAGCCGCTGCATACTATCAACTACTTATTGAATCTAAGAAGTTGGCTAAGTTAAATAAAAAACTGAAGAGGCGTCTACTTGAGCTTGAGGATGAACATAACTCACTAAAGACTGCTACTAAAGCTCTTGAGGAGGAAAAGGAGTTGATCTTGAAGAACAATGGAATCCTCCAAGAGAAGCTAGACCAATCGGTAATAACGATCAAATCGCATCTTGAAAAGGTTGGCTTTCTAGAGCAACAATACAAGGAAGTTCACACATCCAACCAAGTTTTGACCAAACAAGTTTATCAACTTAAATCCGACATTCAAAAATTCCCCTCGGGATCAAAGAAACTTGATGATATGCTCGGATTGGGTCAAACGGACAAACTTGGAGTTGGATATGAAAGAACTTATGTTGAGAAGGTTAAAAATTCAGCACATAAAGTCTCAACTATTTTGAAGGATAAAGTATGTCATAGATGTGGAAAGAAATGACATATCAAGAAGACATGCCTTAAAAAGAAAACTCAAGTGGCATCTTCTAAACATCTATCGGCATCTTCCATCACTCGACAACCCCCACGAATTTAAAAGCAACATCAATCGAGTCGAGTAGCAAAGATCAACCAAAAGTCGAAGCCACAACAATCGGTTTCTACAAAGCCAAATGCGACGTGGAGACCCACGGTTGATCGAAGTCAAAACAAACGGTGCCCAATGTCAACAAACCAAGACAACCAACAATCCGACAAGTTTGGGTTCGAAAAGGTACTATCTTTTCTTGTCTTAAATCTTAACTTGTTTTTGACTTTGTGTAGTGCGTTGATTGGTTCTTATTGCATATCTCTTGATCATTGCATTACACATTTTGGTGCTTTCATTGTTACGATTTTTGAAAATTCATTGAACAATTACAATATTAAATAGTGCTTTGAACATCAATAGGTTCACTTTCATTCACTCCTAATTAATCTCATATTAATTATCGGTTTTACTTTATTTTTATTATATTTGAAGATAATTTATTTTAAAAATTCTTAATACTTATATTCATCAAATTTAGGTAATCATGTGTAATCTCTAGGAGCTTAACCTATCTCGATTGTGTGTGTTGAATTTGATGAATAGTTATTCTCTTATGGACTAAATTTGTCACATGTCCTTTCAACTAAGAGATTGCTTAGGTGAGGGGGAGTCATTATTATATTGAGAAAATAATGCTCATATACTTTGAAAGATGTGGAAAGAGTTACATCCTTAAAGAAGTGTGAAAACTAACCACCACATGGAGGAAAGAGTTACCACCCTGGTCGTCCGGTTAGTGTGTGCAGCTACCACATGAGAACTGAATTGCATATCCGGAAAAAAAATAATATAAGTGCAAAACCATGCAAAAGAAAAATGTCACAAAATTTATTTTTCGGAGTTATAAGGTGGTCCACATACATGAAAGATGCTCAAAGAGTCACCCCCCTGTGCGATGTTTGTTTTATCTCAAATTTGAACGTTTATGCAACAAATTTTTGTCTCTTTGATGAATCCCTTAAGTCATCTTCATAATCCGTTTACATCTTGATAGCTTTTGAGCCTTTAGATTATTTTTGATGACTTGATTTTGAAGTTTATATGAATTAAAAAATCGTGTAATATTTTATCTACATCATGAATTAAAAAATTCTTATTTTTTATGAAATTAATAGGGATTGAAAGAAGTCTATGTGAATGCATCACGTTCATGCACTAACATTATTTTCAATGCAATCATTGTATTTTCTCATTATATCACAAGTGGTTTCAAAGTTGAACAAAATCTTAAACTTGTGTTTCTTGTGCTTCGATTTGATTTCTCTTTAAACTCTCTCTATTTTTGGTGTTTTCTTTTGGCAATTTTTGACAAAAAGGGGGAGATGATATTAAAAACTTTATAAAAAAAAAAAGAAGGGAAAGATTTTGAACTTAGACGCATGAACAAAGGGGGAGAGATTTTGATATATGTTTTCTACTAACTTTGTTCGTGGAGAATGAAAACTTTTTGCAAGTCTTTGAAGACTTCAAGACTCCATGTGTGTCTAAGTCATAGAGTTTGTTTTAGGAGTTACAAAATTGTAATTTCAATTTTATTTGGATCTTTCACGCGGGAAGTTTGTTGGCAATGATTTAGCTTTCAACTTTTTGCAAGTCTTTGAAGACTTCAAGACTCCATGTGTGTCTAAGTCATAGAGTTTGTTTTAGGAGTTACAAAATTGTAATTTCAATTTTATTTGGATCTTTCACGCGGGAAGTTCATTGTTTTTGTGCTGGCAATGAATTTCAAAATTTCTAGAGAGATGAGCATTGTGAGTGTTTTATGTAATTTTGAGTTTTGTCACGAAATTGCCAAAGGGGCAGATTGTTACGGATTTTATATTGGCATATTTCGTGAAGTGAGTCGGAGTCTTGAAGGTTCAAAGAAGAAGAGACGAAGTTTGAAGACTCGAAGACTCAACGTATGAATTCACGATGCTTGGTAAGTTTAAATAATCTTGATGATGATTTATGATTATTTACAAGTGTTTGGAAGACATTAGAATAGATAAAAATTGATTTAAAATATAAAAATTGAGTTTTTTAATTTTCAGGATCCGGACCCTGAGGTGAGGTCCGGAACCCGTACGCCTCCCTGGCTGTCACGCAGGGAGGGTCCGAACCCTGAGGGCTGAGGTCCGGACTATGAAACGCTGGAGAGTTTCAGAGTCCGAACTCTGCATCCAAGGTCCGGACCCCAACCCGTCGCGATTTTTCGAAAATATATTTTTTCAATCCTACTCTGATTCTAATGTCTCACAAACCTATAAATAAGATGGTAGATTTCTTAAAATCAGTTTTGCAATCCTAATTTGATTCTAATTGCTTCCAAACCTTTTTAAAAATTAGTTTTGCAATCCTAATTTGATTCCAAACCTTTTTAAAATCAGTTTTCAATCCTAGTCTATTTCGGATTGCTTCTAAACCTATAAATAAGATGTGTGGATGTCTCTAAAACGTGGTTAATCATAGAATACCTTTTAGAAACCCTAGAAGCTTGTAGGTAGCCGTTTTCCTCATCTTCTACATCAAGCTTCTCTCGAATTGATTCATGGTGTCCTAAATCTTTAAGTTTCTTCTATAATCAATTTGAGAATTGCTTAGAGATTATTTCCACAGATCTTCAATGATATTCTAAGCAATAAATCATCATCGACTTTATTGTTCTTGCTTCGGACGGAGTGCGCTCGTGGATTCGAGTGGGCGTCGTGGATTCGGCGTGATAAAGGCTTTGTGGATTCGAAGTTGAGCATTTCGTGGATTCGGGACGTGGCGTTCGTGGATTCGAATGTGGGGCGTGGACAACCCGGTGGTGTGCGCGAGATCCAAAGAAGATAAAAGAGAGGTTTGAGTCCGTGGAGTCGGTAATCACCTTGTTGTAATCTTTTATTTCTTAGTGGATTGTTATCGCGTGTTGGTCCCGTGGGTTTTTTACTCCTAGTTGGAGTTTTCCCACGTAAATCTCGGTGTGCTATTTTTATTTCCGCATTTATTTTATTGCATCGAGATTTGTGGTTTGGCCGTTATACCTATTCACTCCCCTCTAGGTATTGATAGTATCTAGATAGATCCTTAGAGCTCCCCCGTAACTTTCATATCTCGATGGATTTCGTCCTGGGATTACCTCGATCACAAAGAGGCCATGATACAATTTGGGTGGTGGTTGACCGTTTGACGAAGTCGGCTTATTTTTTTGCTGATCCACACCACATGGTCGAGGGACAAGTTGGCACAAGGATGAGATTGTGCACCTACATTGGGATTCCAACATCTATCGTATCAGATCGAATTCCTGATTTGCATCTCAATTTTGGAAGAGCATGCATGATGCTCTTGGCACACGGCCTGACTTTAGCACTACTTTTCATCCTTAGACGAATGGTCAGTCAGAAAGAAAAATTCAAATCCTTAAGGATATGCTTCAAGCATTTATTCTTGATTACAAGAGTGGATGGTACACTTATTTGCCAATGGCAGAGTTCACCTATAATAATAGCTATCAGGCGAGTATTGAAATAGCATCATTTGAGGCTTTATATGGTAGAAAATGTCGATCCCCGATACATTGGAGCGAAGTCATTGAAGCAGTGGCTATAGGCCTTGATGTCTTGCAGGAAGCTGAGGAAAAGGTCTGCCTTACACGTCAACGGCTATTGATAGCGAAAACCCAATAAAGAAAAAACTATGCGGACAAATGTCGACGAGTTTTGGAGTTTGCAGTTGGATACTTCGTCCTTTTTAAGTGTCACCAATGAGAGGGATGAAGCAGTTTGGAGTTCAGGAAAAGCTAAGTCGTTACATTAGGCCATATGAGATTCAAAAGCACGTAGGATCATTGGCTTATTGACTAGTGCTACCACTAAAACTTGTAGGGGTTCACAATATGTTCCATGTATCCTTACTCAGCAAGTATGTACATGACTCTACTCATGTCCTTCATTATAAGCCGCTGGAATTGCGGGAGAATATGACAAAGAAAAAGTTCCGAATGTGTATTCTCGCTCGACAAGAAAAAGAACTACGGAACCGTACGATTCCGTATGTTAAAGTCTAATGGAGCAATCACGAGGAGTGTAAGGCTAGTGGGAGCTCGAGAGCTCAAAAAAGAAGCAATACCCACCCCTCTACGATAAACCGAATTGAGGTACGAATCTAACTTTCATGAAAGAAACTCCTTTTAAGGGTTTTGAGTGATGTAATACACTGAACTTTCACATATAGCAGAATTCTAGTGTGGAATAGCAAAGGAAACTATTTGGGTTGCCCCAGTGGTGTTTGGGGAGTATTCAAATATTTTCGGCACGAAATAGGCGCGAAAACGGACCTCGGGGAGTCAAAACTGTAAGAACTGTAGAATTTGCATTGAGTACTAGTACTGGAATAGAGTACTGGTACCCAACTGTGTGGAGTTGGAGAGAACTCTCGAACTTTGCAGAACTTTCCTCGAGTACCAATACTGATTTGTCGAGTACCTGTACTAATTCTAGCGGGTACGGGAACATAGTAGAATGCTAAGAAAACCAACGTTCAGGTTTTGTGGAACTGGCCTGGAGTAGCTGATTGTGTACCAGTACTGGATCCGGAGTACTGGTATTCAGTTCTGCGAAAGGCAGAAATTGGCTAGTTGCAAATAAAATTGTTTGGGAGGTTTAAGTGCAAATGTTGTACTCCTATAAATACCCATCCCACGGCCATTTATCCCACTCCCCTTTAGCAAAAAGAGGAGTTTTTTCTCTTCCTCTCTCTTTCTCACTCTCTCACTCACTCTCCCATTAGTGGATCCCTCCAACAACTTGGAGATTTGGAGGAATCAAGGTTGAAAAAGCTTTTTGAGGAGTGGAGTAAGCTTTTTGAGCAAGGAGCTTGAGAGACAAAGTTGTAAAGATGAGTTTTTAGGGTTTTGAGTCAAAATTTGAAATTAACCCTAGGAATGTTTTTAACAAACTCTAAGCTATGCTAAGTTACAAATTGTAGAAATTATCTTGTGGAAAAGGGTTTTGTTGAAGAACTTTGGAAACCCTAGGTCAAATTATGAATTTTGTATCCAGAGGGTTTAAAAATTATCTGACTCTTGAAAACTCTAATTTAGGATAAGAGTAACTCATGGGACAATAATGGATTGAGAAACGACAAGGTTTCGGTGACCGAATGAAGATTTCGGGCTGATTTTGAGGATTTTTGGCGGACTAGCTCGAAGAGGAGCAATTCGTCCACAAAATTGTAGTTGCACGTAGCCATTAGTGACTAATCGAGGTGGGTTGTGCTTTGCTAAAGTGAATTGGTCACCTCTCATGTCTAGATAGTAGATTCCTTTGAATCTTATGCATGTAATTAAGTAGCATATCTAGTAAATGGACAAATATGAAATGTATTTTTATTTGAGATAGTTGCTACCAAGATATGGGTAACCTTCATGCATTTATACATGTGCACCTATGCTTAGAACTATATAGAAACAATGACATTCTCCAAAGATATTAGAAAACTTGACATATGAATACTATTGATCGTATAGTGCCATCTAACGTAGGTTGAAAACAAAATGGATTAGATCACCACTTGAACAAAATGTCATGGTACCTAGAAAGGTTGACAACATAAGTTGAAAAGAAGTGGACTATGTATAAATTGAAAGCGGCAATTCTGCCATCTATTGACTTGTATGACAAGGTGCGAGTGGCGATTCTGCCACCTATTGAAGGGCATGGGCATGGGCGACGATTTCGCCGCCTACGGTTTGATGCAACCAAGGCAAAAACGGCGTTTCTGCTAGCTATTGATTTATCTACTAAAGTGCGTGGGCGGTTCCTCCACTTGGGGATTGATCAAGGCGTGTGCGATAATTTCACTGCCAATGGTTAAATGAAAAATATATAACGAGAACCAGATAATGAAAGTAGTGAACAACACATGAGTTGATTCATCAAGTGTAGATTTAATTATCCTATTGGTTGAGGCATAGGCAAACTTTTTTTTTGGCATACATGAGATGTATATATATGCTCTAGTTGATTATTCAGTTATATATCACGCTTATCGTGCCTCCTTTGGATTTAGTGTGTCGAGTTTTTTCATGAGCGACTGTACCCAATGGAAACTATGCTTATAGTTCTCGCCCTCATTTTGACAAGTCCTTCCATGATAAAGGCGGCTAGGCGAGGAAAGAACGTGATACAGTAGATAGTGGTTCTACCTGTTTTCCTTTGGTATAGCCAAGACTTGTACTATTTTGAAAAATATAAAGTATAATGAAACATGTAAAGAAAAGTTTTGGGTGGTATTTTGAAAATGCATAAGAAATAAATGATGCAATAGTTAGTTACATTTATGTTAAATGTTACCTTTCTTAATCCATGTGTATTATTCGTTATGGGACTGTACTATACATGCTATGACGTCTTGGACGGATAGAGAAAACTCTGTCCATTCAGCGGGTCTGTGCGCGTGCCCAATGTTGCTTCCGTTGTGGGTGCTGGTGTAGTACTCAGATTTTTGTGGACTTTTGAGGGTTTCTGGACATGGCGGATTTCGGGCGCCCGGAAGTGTGGAAGTGGACGCCCGAAAGATCTGGATCCAGTTGACTTTGTGGATGATCCGGAAGTTGCTGATTCGGATCTGGATGCAGGAAACCGGACGCCCGGATGAGGATCCGGATTGAGTTGATGACGTGGAGAGCCACGTGTCGCGACGCAGGACACGTGTCGACCGCCGGAGACACGCCGCCCCACCGCCTGCCGACCGACGACCGACCGCTTGGCCGCCAGCTACACCTGGATTGCAGAGTTTCCGGACGCCCGGAAGTTGGATTCGGGCGCCCGAATGTGGGACTTTTGGGAGCCTATAAATAGGTGAGTCCCTGATGGTTTTGAGCTCATTTCCACTTCGTGTGACCCATTTCTAGAGAGAGAAAGTTGGGTTTAGGGCCATGTGTTGGCATTAGTTGTAACCTAGCTTGCTCTTCTCTATTCTGTTGATCTGGTCTGGTACTGAGCTGTTGTTCTGTCGGAGTTAGCAGCCTTTTGGTGATATTCAGATCGGAGTGCTGCTGGAGCTTGATTATCTTGGAGGGTTGGATCTGAGGATACTGTTTTTCCCACCGTGGTTGGATTAGCTCTTGAGGTGGGTTGATGTTTGCCAGATTCAGTGGACTTCCTCCTATGTGTTTACTCTCATGTTAGCATGATAGTGTTGGATTATGTTAGCATGATATGATGATATTGGATTATGATAGTGTGATATTATTGGGATTATGATAGCATGACATGCTGAGATTATGTTAGATATGACCTGTTAGGTTGAGATTTGCATGTGCATGATATGCTAATGATATATATATGAGCATGCATGATTTCCTTGTATCCTTGTTGCATGATTTGACCTACACCTATCATGTTGATATTCCTTGTACCAGTTGTTGTACATACTAGTGTAGGTGATCATGTTGAGACTCGTGCTATGTTGTTGTACCTCCTCTTTGTGGTAGAGTTGAGATTGATTGTGAGCACTGGAGCATTGATTGGGTCATGTTATTGACTATCCTTTGAGGTGCCGAGGGCACGTGATTCCTTGTGAGATCATTGGATTGGGTCATACTTGTTGATTATCCTTGTGATGCTGAGGGCATGTGATTCTTTGTTGACCCAGTCGTATCGATCATATACCTGTGGGTGCTTGGCGCTGATATGGTTGTACTATACTCGGTTGGGTCGCTCCCACGAGTACCGCTCCGGAGTTGGCATATTCCGTACAGAGGGTTGTACGAGGGGCTAGTGACAGATGGTGTTCCTGTTCTAGCAGGCTCCCTACGGGTAGAGCATGATCAGGCCGCAGGTATCGTATTGTATTATGTTGTATTGTGTATGGATTCATGATAGTCCTCATTTGGTATATTCAGTTCATTGGTATTCATACTGAGAGTTGAGCTTTGTGCATAGTAGTGGTAGTATATCTCCTACTTTCTTTATTGCTCCATATATATCTCTTGAGATTGAGGACTTAGTGGGCAGACCGCTGAGGCTGGTGGTGGTACCTACTGAGGACTACTTGTTTGATAGTAGTTCTCACACCCGCTGTTGACACCTTTTTGCAGAGTCTTCTTCCCCAGTTGTGCATACTGAGCGCGAAAAGGAGACCGTCGGGTAGAGTTGATCCCCGAATACTTGGCTAGAGGTATACCCCATTTTGGTAGATGATTATGAGTCTGTACATACAGTGAGATAGAGATTATCAGTGTTGTATTATATTATGGTTTTGGATGATGTATGTACAGTGATCTTTTGATTATATATATAGCAGCTCTGTTGATACATTTAGCTTCTTTGTGGATGTTGTTGTTTTCGCTTCGTATACACGGTAGAAATACTGTGTATGCGGCGGATCTTGTCATGCGCCTGGGAAGAGGTAACCCGGGGCGTGACAGATTAAGTTGGTATCAGAGTTTAGGAATAGGTCATGAGGGCCTAGGAAACCTAAGATAAACAAACCTAAGAATGACGAGAGAGACGTGATTGATCGCGAAAGTCAAAGATTGGATTTTGAATCCTTCCTTGTGTAGGAAGAGTGATTGAGGGATTATGCCTTCTCTTATCGGATGAATTATGTTGGCTGCAGACGACATAATAATCTGAGAATAAAAGAAGTGTCCTTCTAGACTTTCGCTAGATTGGGTCGTGAGATTGTTTGTGGTCCTAATTGGGTATTCTGTTGCAGGTTATTACTATGCCTCCTCGACGACCGTCGACGCGAGCACATCCGACACCTTCGGATATGCCTGAGCAGACGGGACCTAGTGAACGGCTCGCTCTGCAGGAGCAGCTAGCAGACATAGCTGCAGTTGGAAGGCAGCAAAGTGTTTTATTGCAGAAGATGTGCGATACTTTCTCCCAGCAGCAGAATAATACGCCTCGAGCTATGGAACCTCAGGCGGCAACTACTCCAACTACATCTCAACCCAGAGAAGGAAGTACTCAGCCTAGTCAAGCACTTTCTGAAAAGGAGCAGGAGCGGATGGCGGATAGATTGGCTCGCTTCTGTAGGTTTGATCCACCGCGATTCAATGGAAGTAGCATAGAACCGTGGGTGGTAGAAGCTTGGATATGTGAGATGGAGAAGTTGTTTGAGGATTTGTTCGTGCCAGTACGGGAGCAGGTGCATATGGCGGTTCATTGTTTATCTGGTGATGCTCATGTTTGGTGGAGGAGGACCCGTGATCATAGGTCCCTGAATCCTCTACAGATGTCTTGGAGCGAGTTTTGGGGGATTATGTATGGAGCATATTTTCCCAGTAGCGTAAAGATGAAGATAGAGGAAGACTTGAAGAACCTGAAGCAAGGGAATCGTCCGGTACAGGAGTATGCGAGGGAGTTTACTAGATTACTCAATTGTGTTTCCTCAGCGGCGAGAGATGAGATACAGAAAGTCTATCTGTATGAGAAGGGTTTGAGACCCGAGATCTTTCCATTTGTCCACTCGCAGAGACTTCAGACTTTGGATGCTACTATCGAGCAGTCTCTGTGGGTAGAGCGAGGGGCATTTGTGACGAGAGGGCAGCTTGTGGACCCAGCTCAGGGTCAGGAGAGGAAGCGCCCGGTACCTGATGATGGAGGGCAGTCGAGTAGCAAGCGACCGCCTAGACCTCCCCAGCGATCGCGTTTCCAGGGACGTGGATCTTCTAGTCGCCAGCAGTCTGGAGGATATCGTCAGCAGCGACAGCAGCAGTCGAGGGGATCTCCCCGATGTGTGATTTGTGGAGGACCTCATTTTGCCTATCTCTGTGATAGACGAGAGGGTCGATGTTTTGAGTGTGTGCAGCTAGGACATATGATGAAGACTTGTCCCAGACGTGTAGCAGCTCCTTCTATGGCGTCTGTGCCTTTCTCCCCACCGCAGTATTCTGGAGCCTCCCCGGTATTTTCTCAGGAGCGATCTTCTATGCCACGACAGCCGGATTGACGCCAGCCACCGGCGAGCGGACGAGTTTATGCCGCTCAGATTGAGGATGCCTCGTTAGCTGATCGGGTGGTGGCAGGTATAGTTTTGATTTGTGGCATTAGATCGCGTACTTTATTCGATACTGGTGCATCGCATTCCTTTGTTAGTAGAGCATTTGCATTGCATCATGGTTTTGAGATAGGGTCGTTACCCTAGACACAGGAGGTGCGGGTACCCGACCATAGTTTGCAGGTGACGTAGGGTTGTTTAGGATGTCCTGTGCAAGTAAGGCCTTGGATCATGCCTGCCGATTTATTAGTATTGAGACAGTTGCAGGATTTTGATGTAATCCTAGGCATGGATTGGTTATCTCGATACTTTGCTACAATTGATTGTGGAACCAAGACGGTAATTTTTCGTGAGCCTGGACATGAGGAGTTCATTTATGAAGGATGTAGGAGTTCACTGTTCGCAGTGACGATCTCTTCTTCTAAGGCCAGACAGATGTTGAGTAGAGGGTGTATGGCCTATTTTGCAACAGTGACTGAGGTGCCCACTGTTGTACCAGGACTCGAGGATATTCCTATTGTCCGTGAGTTTCCGGATGTCTTTCCTTCTGAGTTATCCTCGATGCCTCCTGATAGGGAGATTGAATTCGTGATTGATGTGGTACCAGGAACCGCGCTAATCTCGAAGACACCCTATAGAATGGCACCAGCTGAATTGAGAGAGTTGAAGGCGCAATTGCAGGATCTTATGGATAAAGGTTTTATCAGACTAGTGTGTCGCCATGGGGAGCGCCTGTGCTGTTTGTGAAGAAGAAGGATGGTTCACTTAGGTTGTGTGTGGATTATCGGGAACTGAACAAAGTGACCATCAAGAATAGATACCCCCTCCCACGTATCGATGATCTGTTCGATCAATTACAGGGAGCGTGTGTCTTTTCTAAGATTGATCTTCAGTCCGGTTACCACCAGTTGAAGGTGAAGGCCGAGGATATTTCTAAGACAGCTTTTAGAACTCGGTATGGGCACTATGAGTTTACAGTCATGCCGTTTGGATTGACTAATGCCCCTGCTGCATTTATGGATATGATGAACCGAGTCTTTAAGTCTTTCTTGGACAAGTTTGTGGTAGTCTTTATCGATGATATTTTGATTTACTCCCGTAGTGATGCGGAGCATGAGGAGCATCTGAGATTAGTGCTACAACTCTTGCGAGAGAAGAAGTTGTATGCAAAGCTTAAAAAATGTGAGTTCTGGTTGAGAGAGGTAGCATTTTTAGGCCATGTGATTTCAGCTTCGGGAGTAGCTGTTGATCCTAAGAAGATTGAGGCGATTCGTGATTGGCCTAGACCGACGACCATTTCTGAAGTGCGGAGTTTTCTTGGCTTAGCCGGGTATTATCGACGGTTTGTGGAAAGTTTTGCGAAACTCTCTACGCCTCTTACTCGATTAACCAGGAAAGGGGTTAAGTATGTTTGGAGTAATGAGTGCCAAGAATGTTTTGATGAGCTTAAGCAGAGGTTGATGACAGCCCATATTCTTGCACTACCAGTGATGGGCGAAGGATTTGTTATCTATAGTGATGCTTCGCATAGTGGCTTGGGTTGCGTGCTGATGCAACATGGTAAAGTGATTGCATATGCTTCAAGACAACTAAAGGAATATGAGAAGAACTACCCCACTCATGATCTGGAGTTGGCGGCGGTAGTCTTTACTCTGAAGCTATGGCGCCACTATCTCTATGGAGAGCATTGTGAAGTGTATACAGATCACAAGAGCCTCAAGTATCTGTTCACACAGAAAGAGTTGAATCTACGGCAACGGAGATGGTTGAAATTATTGAAGGATTATGACATCTCTATCTTATACCATCCCGGTAAGGCGAATGTTGTTGCCGATGCTTTGAGTAGGAAAGCTGTGGCAACTTTGAGTTTGTGTATTACTCAACAGTCTGTCCTAGTGGAAGAGATGCGGAGGTTGTCCCTTGAGGTGGTTACTCACGGGATGACGGTGAGACTGATGACCTTGGTCATACAGCCCACTCTATTAGATAGGATTCGAGAGAAACAGAGTGTAGATCCTTATCTGATAAAAGTTCGACATCAACTGAGGAGTGGTGATCTTGAAGATTTTTCTTGTGATGATTCTGGAGTTCTTCGTTATAGAGGACGTCTATGTGTACCAGCGGATCTGAAGATTCGAGAGGAGATATTGAAGGAAGCACATTATTCTTCTTATTCTGTACATCCTGGAGGGACTAAGATGTATCATGATCTGAAGACTCACTTCTGGTGGAATGGTATGAACCGGGATATTGGTAGGGCTGTAGCTCAATGTTTAACATGTTAGCAAGTGAAGGCTGAACATCGAGTACCAGCTGGTAAGCTACAGAGTCTTCCAATACCTGAATGGAAGTGGGATCACATCACGATGGATTTCGTCGTAGGATTGCCAAGGACTTCGAGCGGCTATGATACCATTTGGGTGATTGTTGATAGGCTGACGAAGTCTGCTCATTTCCTGCCTATGCAGATTACTTGGTCACGTGAGCGACTTGCACAGCTTTATCTGGATGAGATATTGAGATTGCATGGAGTGCCAATCTCAATAGTATCTGATAGAGACCCAAGATTTGTTTCTCATTTCTGGAAGAGTTTACAGACAGCTTTGGAGACTCAGCTTCGATTTAGCACTGCATTTCATCCCCAGACTGATGGTCAGTCCGAGCGCACTATACAGACACTCGAGGATATGTTGAGAGCTTGTGTCTTGGATTTTGGTGGAGGATGGGATCGACATCTGAGATTGGTATAGTTTGCGTACAACAATAGCTATCAAGCGAGCATTAAGATGGCTCCGTTTGAAGCATTGTATGGACGCAAATGTCGATCACCTCTATATTGGGATGATGTTGGTGAAAGGAAGACGTTGGGTCCAGACCTTTTGCTTGAAGCCGAAGAGAAGGTTAAAGTGATACGACGGCATATTGAGACGGCTCAGAGCAGGCAAAAGAGTTATTATGATACTCGGAGACGAGATCTGAAATTTCATGTTGGTGATCATGTCTTCTTAAAGGTCTCACCATCGAAAGGCATACGGAGATTTGGGATTCGCGGAAAGCTTAGTCCGCGGTTTATTGGTCCTTTCGAGGTCTTGGAGAGAGTAGGACCCGTGGCATATCGGTTAGCCCTTCCACCTCGACTAGCAGGAGTGCACGATGTCTTTCATGTATCTGTTCTGAGGAAATACATGCACGATCCTTCCCATGTGATAGATTTTTTCCCACTGGAGCTTACTGAGGATTTGCAGTACGAGGAGCGACCGATACGAATTCTTGCTCGTGAGACGAGGGAATTGCGTAATCGGGTCATACCTTATGTCAAGGTACAGTGGGATTTTCATGATGATAGAGAGGCGACATGGGAGTTGGAAACTGTTATGCAGAGATCTTATCCCCACCTGTTTGCATCTTGAGGTGAGTGCTTTACCTTAGTTTCGAGGACGAAACTATTTTAAGGTGGGGAGAATGTAGTACACGGATTTTTGTGGACTTTGAGGATTTCTGGACTTGGCGGATTTCGGGCGCCCGAAAGTGAGGAAGTGGACGCCCGAAAGATCTGGATCCAGTTGACTTTGTGGATGATCCGGAAGTTGCTGATTCGGATCTGGATGCAGGAAACCGGACGCCCGGATGAGGATCCGGATTGAGCTGATGACGTGGAGAGCAACGTGTCGCGATGCAGGACACGTGTCGACCGCCGGAGACATGCCGCCCCACCGCCTGCCGACCGACGACCGACCGCTTGGCCGCCAGCTGACACCTGTATTGCAGAGTTTTCGGACGCCCGGAAGTTGGATTCGGGCGCCCGAATGTGGGACTTTTGGGAGCCTATAAATAGGTGAGTCCCTGATGGTTTTGAGCTCATTTCCACTTCGTGTGACCCATTTCTAGAGAGAGAAAGTTGGGTTTAGGGCCATGTGTTGGCATTAGTTGTAACCTAGCTTGCTCTCCTCTATTCTGTTGATCTGGTCTGGTGCTGAGCTGTTGTTCTGTCGGAGTTAGCAGCCTTTTGGTGATATTCAGATCGGAGTGCTGCTGGAGCTTGATTATCTTGGAGGGTTGGATCTGAGGATACTGTTTTCCCCACCGTGGTTGGATTAGCTCTTGAGGTGGGTTGATGTTTGCCAAATTCAGTGGACTTCCTCCTATGTGTTTACTCTCATGTTAGCATGATAGTGTTGGATTATGTTAGCATGATATGATGATATTGGATTATGATAGTGTGATATTATTGGGATTATGATAGCATGACATGCTGAGATTATGTTAGATATGACATGTTAGGTTGAGATTTGCATGTGCATGATATGCTAATGATATATATATGAGCATGCATGATTTCCTTGTATCCTTGTTGTATGATTTGACCTACACCTATCCTATTGATATCCCTTGTACCAGTTGTTGTACATACTAGTGTAGGTGATCATGTTGAGGCTCATGCTATGTTGTTGTACCTCCTCTTTGTGGTAGAGTTGAGATTGATTGTGAGCACTGGAGCATTGATTGGGTCATGTTATTGACTATCCTTTGAGGTGCCGAGGGCACGTGATTCCTTGTGAGATCATTGGATTGGGTCATACTTGTTGATTATCCTTGTGATGCCGAGGGCATGTGATTCTTTGTTGACCCAGTCGTGTCGATCATATACATGTGGGTGCTTGGCGCTGATATGGTTGTACTATACTCGGTTGGGTCGCTCCCACGAGTACCGCTCCGGAGTTGGCATGTTCTGTACAGAAGGTTGTACGAGGGGCTAGTGACAGATGGTGTTCCTGTTCTAGCAGGCTCCCTACGGGTAGAGCATGATCAGGCCGCAGGTATCGTATTGTATTATGTTGTATTGTGTATGGATTCATGATAGTCTTCATTTGGTATATTCAGTTCATTGGTATTCATACTGACAGTTGAGCTTTGTGCATAGTAGTGGTAGTATATCTCCTACTTTTTTTATTGCTCCATATATATCTCTTGAGATTGAGGACTTAGTGGGCAGACCGCTGAGGCTGGTGGCGGTACCCACTGAGGACTACTTGTTTGATAGTAGTTCTCACACCCGTTGTTGACACCTTTTTACAGAGTCTTCTTCCCAAGTTGTGCATACTGAGCGCGGAAAGGAGACCGTCGGGTAGAGTTGATCTCCGGATACTTGGCTAGAGGTATACCCCATTTTGGTAGATGGTTATGAGTCTGTACATACAGTGAGATAGAGATTATCAGTGTTGTATTATATTATGGTTTTGGATGATGTATGTACAGTGATCTTTTGATTATATATATAGCAGCTCTGTTGATACCTTTAGCTTCTTTGTGGATGTTGTTGTTTTCGCTTCGTATACACGGTAGAAATACTGTGTATGCGGCGGATCTTGTCATGCGCCTGGGAAGAGGTAACCCGGGGCGTGACAACTGGCATGACAGTTAGGGCCTTGTCCAGGACTAAAAAGTTAGGGCATAGATTGGGTTAATGACTGACAAATCTTATGAGATGATTGATGCATGATCACACGACGCCTATAGTTCATCATACACTAGTTACATTAATATCTAACACAGATTATTATTACTTGTGCATATTTATTTGTAGTTTTTTCTAGTATACCTTCTTGTTACTACTTTTTTCATTGACCAATTTGTTTGCTTGTGCTTGTCGGCTTGTTGTACCAACTAAAAAACTCTATAACTTTGTCACCCTATTATTTTTCAGGTGTGTCGGGTGAGGGGGAGTAGACGCCATGTAAGGATCATGCGCTAGATAGATCTTTCCCCTTATGGCGCACATTTTGAGTTTATTTTGGAAATGAAACTGTAATCTACATTGTAGTCTGATTGGAATATAAATTAAATTCTTGTGAACATTAAGATGCCTTTTAAAAAAACAAATTATAGTCATGGGTTTCAATTGCGTTAAATATATTACGTTAAATTAAAGATACTTTATTTTCCTACACCGTGCTCGTATGCTTGAAACTCCATCTGTGTGGCGAGTCTGTCATGTGCCTGATTGGGCTTCCGCGCAGGGATGTGACATAGGATAGGATATTTTACCTATAGGATGATTTATCTTATTTTAGAAAATAACTTGAAGACTGAATATACTATTCTATTTTACACATTTAACCATCATTCTAACTTTCAATAATAATAAAAAATCACACTTAATAAAAATAAGGGGATTTTGGTTATTTACCCTAACTACTATTCAAAATTTTGAAATTTATCCTGAATTATCAAAATACCTTTCTAAACCCCAATTCCAATTAGTAAACTGTTAGGGCCTGTTTGGTTCCTCAGAAAATAAGCCGAAAAATTTGTTTTAGGCTGAAAAAGTTTTTTTTTGTGTGTTTTGATTCGCAGGAAAATAGATTTTTTGAAAAATTATTTTCATATTTCACATAAACTTTCCCTTTCGTTTTCCATTTTTTTCCGGAAAATAAAAACTTTTTTTTCTTATGGATGTTTTGAGGAGTAAAATAGGGATTTCTCTTTTCTAATATATTGGTATACGTTTACCACCGTCATCTTAACCATCTTCTACCGTCATCTCTATCTCCGCAAGCTGTAATATATATATATATATATATATAGAGTAGGACTATTGTGCTATTAATAGCACAATAGCCCTTGTGCTATAAGCTTTTTAACCACCCATCAATTTTGATGGGTGGTTAGGATGAGAGGGTGGAGAGAAATTGGAGAGAAATTGTATGTCTCAATTTCTCATCTCTTTAAATTTCTCTTCAATTTCTCTCATCCCTCTCATCCTAACCACCCATCAAAATTGATGGGTGGTTAAAAAGCTTATAGCACAAGGGCTATTGTGCTATTAATAGCACAATAGCCCTACTCTATATATATATATTTATATATATAGTCCGGCTACTGTACTATCGATAGCACTAAGCGTTTGGTGCTATCGAGTTTTTCCGTGATTAGATCTATCCTTTTGATCATTTCCATCCGTTAGATCATACTACTCAACCAATCACCCACTCAACTCTAGGGGACCATTATCATCCTAACTGCACATTCCTTCGTCCAAGGGCCGAAAACCTAATAGCACTGATGACTTGGTGCTATTAATAGTATGCGGCATAATTATCACCATCTCCTACCCGTCATGTCAACCATCTCCATCTCCTCTGTGAAACTATTTTATCTACACCAGGATATACTTAAATTTATTTTTATTGACTTATTTATTATTTATATTATAAATAGTTTGTGAGTATTATGTTAAATTTTAAAAGGTTTGTAATCTCACCCTACTTTAGGAGAAGGTGTGTATATACCAAAATTTTCAACTAACCAAACAAGTGAAATAGAAATAAAAAAGTATTTTTTATTTTTTTTCTTACCATCCAAACACGCATACATGGAAAACTAATTTTCTTTTCCGTCGAAACAAACAATAGAAACTAAAAAATTTCTTTTCCGCAGAAAACTTTTTTACCCGAAAATAGTTTTCTACTATTTTCCAAGGAACCAAATAAGCTCAAGGGTTTGTGAATATTTGACGAAAATTTTCAAAATCAATGAGGGTATTTTGATCAACTAGGAATATTATTAGATATTTTTGAAGTTTAGAGGGTATATTAAATATTATCCCAATAAAATATACTATATAATTTAGTCGGTCATTCAAATAGAACCTAAAATCCTATTTGATTCATGGCATCTTTTAAGATGCCTGGGAATGGGGTTCGAAATTGTGGAATCTCGCATATATTTTATTACAGAAAATCTGATGCGACAGAATTAAACATATTCATGGAACCTTATAATCCTTTAAAATTTGGGATTTCAAAAACCCTTATTCTCTCTTAAAATATATCTATTCCAAAGTTTGAAATTGAATGCAAGAGCTAGATGAAGTTAATACTCTAAACTTAGAAATATTTAAATAGATATTATATATTTAAATAGCGATAATTTTTATATAATTAACTTGAGGTAAAATGATATATAATACTGGTCTACATAAAAAAGAATATTGTGAGAATTTTATTAATATAGTTAGATAATTTGGGTATTGAACCAAATATCGAAATAATGTATTTAAAAGCTTTAAGTAAATAAAAGAATTTCTATAAAATATAAATTATATTCCAAAAACAGATTTTTGAAAAATTAATTTTGAATAAAAAATTTAAATTTGTGAACCGAATAGTTCTTTAATAAATGTTAAATAGTTTTCTATAAAATATGAATTGCAAGTACAACTAGAGATCCCCGGCAGTAGCTCCTTTTGGGGAGGGGCAAAATATCTCTTTCTGTTGCGTAAAGATCGCGTAGCACGGCTTTCACGCTGACTAGTGGGCCCCACGGATACGGATACGGTAGAGAGTCTCGGGGTTTGTGCCGTTGAATCATAGCGAGTCCGAGAATTGATTATGTGGCAACATTCATATCGGTAGCCTTATTAAAGAAATGAGATGCCATTTCCCTCACATAAAAATAAAACCAAATATCAAAAAAAAAAAAAAAACTGTGAGACTGTCGTTCATTGTATATTGTAGACGTAAAAATAATAAAAAACTGGCAGAAGTGGACCACGTAATCCACGCCTCAATTATTTAATTATGACTTCTTCTTTTTTTTATTGGTCGCTTGTTCTGCGTGCCTAAGTCTAGAATATACTTTTCCAAATAAATTGAGTTATTTATTTTTGTATCCTTCTTCTGCTATATTAAATTTTGTACTATGTGAGAGGACTAATCTATGATAAATTTAAGACAAATTAATTACTACATAAATAAAGTTTAAAAGTTTGGATCGCGCTGAACGGTATCGATTGTTGATTTAGATGTTCATTTATCGTAAATACAGCGAAACTAAATGACTCTATTTATCTGTAAAATTACTCTACCTTTATTATTAGATGATAATTTGATCCAGCAGTAGGGGTTAATTAGGATTAATTGGCTAAGGTCTAAGTTTTAGCACGCCTACTTTGAACTCTACGGGTTTCCTCTAGAGGAAACAATAAAAAATAAAAATACTTTGATAATACGTCCAGCAGCCTTATTTTTAAAAATAACTGCATAAACTTTCTAATAGTCACGTAACCTACAAATATACATAAGTAAAATATAAACAAATATGACGATAAGTTTTGTATAATTGTGATATTGTGATTTGATTTGATTTATTTATTTTTCGAGTGAATACTTTACTCTCTGAATATAAGAAACATACAAGGTTTATTTTAAACTTCTATAGTAAATTACGAGTTTACTTCAAAGGTGACTCGATTTTACAGCAAAGCGTACCTTTTTGATATGAAATAAAAATTAAAGTGTAATTTGTAGAAGTTCAGAAATTAACAGCTTTAGATTGAACGAACATGGAAGAAGTCCCCATATGAATACTCATAAAATAAAACCATAAAAAATAAAGGTAAAAAATATTTGAAAATACTTTTAAACTTTTCTTATCTCGCATAATAAAATAGCAGTACTACAGAAAAGCAATAAAAATTGAAGTGTTTACATTGTAGAAGAATCTAGCTAGCTCGCTCTCTTATAAAATAATAAAAAAAATAAAAAATAAAAAAAGATTCCCACCGACGATTCTTAACAATGGAGGGAAACTCTAAAACGTCTTTGAGATATTTGTAGAGTTTTCTTGTCTGTATCTGTATACCCTAATCAATTTCCAGTTTTATTACACGTGGCATTACCATAGAGTGGGTGCGGGTGCGGGTGGGCCAAGCCCATTTTTTATTTTTATATTTTTTCTTTTAATTTTTCTCTCTCTTCACTGATTTTTTAGGAGGGGGAGAGAAATTGGGTCTATATTTTTTTACCTCAGTCCAATTCTTCTCTTTTATTACAAAATTTAAAATATGTAATTTTTAGAAATTTAAATAGTTTAGATTGTATGTATTAAATATAAATTTTAATTTTATAATATTAATCACTTAGATGTGAATTGTACAAAAAAAAAAAGAAGAAAGATTGATGAAGTTTAAGTTAATTACTTATTTTAATAAATTTAGTTGCGAGAATTGTATGAAGTATACTAACTAAATTTGTAAAGCTAAACGATACATTAACATTTTGAAGTCAAAATACTATTGACCGACTCAAATCTAACATATTGAAAGATTGGATAGTAAAAACAAAATTTGAAAGGTTAGGTATAGCTAATTCGAAATAGTTCAAAATTCATGAAGTTCTATGAGTTTTTACTTCGAATTTTAATATCAAACTTAAATGTTATATTTATAGTCTGATGAGCTATCAACTTTACATTTAAAATTTTCTAGAATATCTAAGATATGATTGGTCAACTTTTAATTTTAACAATTAGATATTCTAAAATTTATTAGATAGTTTAACAGGTTCTTTTTTCGAATGAAATTACTAATTGAACAAATTGATACTTAACTCTGCCTTCGTCTGGAATAAAAATAAAATATAAAAAAATTACGCTTTTGGTCCTCAAATTATAAGACGCGTGACACTTTAGTTTTCGAACTGTAATGCGTTATAATTTCTGGCTCAAACTATGAGGCATGTGACACTTTAGTTCTTAAATTTTAATTAGTTGCAATTTCTAGCTTGCACTATGAGGTATATGATATTTTAATCCTCAAATTTTTACTGCTGTTATAAATATAAGTTATTATTCTTATAATTTTATTTCTTATTTTTTTAATATCCTTTTATACTTTTATTATTTTTATTTTACTACAACAACTGCTGCTTCTTCTTCAGTTTTTTTTATTTTTATTCCTTATTATTTTTTGACTCTTTTTTCTTAATTTTTTATTTTTATTTTTAAGTTATTTATTTATTTATTACTGTGAAATTGATCCGCCGCAACGCGCGGGTGCCTTTACTAGTATAATATGACAGCACACATTTCGGAACTGTCCCCTTCTTTTTTTTCTTTTTTTTTTTTGTATTCTATATATGTTATCGTTAAGTTGAGAGTAGATGGATGGGCACTTGGATTATTGAATAGCCATGTGCAAGAACACGATCGTTGCAAGTTAAGTGGGGGACCCTTTCAACGGGCGAAATAGGCATCCCATGCCTTTTCTTAAGGGGAAATTATCATATAATAATTATATATATATGAGTGCTATTTATGAGTCACGTGACGGGAAAAAGAAACAAAAATGTCAATCTTTATTGCTTGCAATTGTCCGTTCGCTTCGCCAAAGTCAATTTGTTGCTTGCAACGGAAATTATTAATTGCTTCAAGGAGAGAATTACGCGCGCGGT
This sequence comes from Puya raimondii, assembly GCA_016920855.1. Taxonomy (NCBI): domain Eukaryota; kingdom Viridiplantae; phylum Streptophyta; class Magnoliopsida; order Poales; family Bromeliaceae; genus Puya; species Puya raimondii. The sequence goes on from JABWPP010000049.1 coordinate 50,737,972, forward strand.
CCACATAACCCTACTTAGAATTAGATCGCCAGAATGACAACTTTGCTGTGACTTCGAGTTTAGTTAGAATAGAAATAATGCTTTTACCATCTACTATATATGTTGCCACCGAAAAGATCCGTCGCGTTGTTGTGCGCTTGAACTTTCTTTTCTTTTTTTAACTCGCTTCCCGTCAGAAAGGTCGTCTAACCCACATTTTTTAAATGCATGGATTAGATCTATTCAGCATTGATCTCATGGGTGATGGTGAGACTAAACTTGAGCTAAACTAGACTGATTTGCATGAGTTTAGCGATCCAAACGCACTCTTACTACTAACTTGGCCTAATCTGATAGACATTGAATTCACCCTAAACTACCCCCCAGCCTTGGTCATGGATCCAATAAGCTCATCAAAAGATTTGGATCTTGAACCAACTTTCTCAAATCCGGCACAAAATTGTAGGTTTAGATTGCATCGGATCTAAGTACCAGCATTCATTGTGCCAATTCGATCCAACTTGAACCGGTCCTAGAAAAATGAAATTAAAAATTCAAATTTAAGTTCCAATTTGAATATGAATTGCCGACGTCCTTCGCATGCAGTTAAATGCCTACCCATGCATCTTACACTTGCAAAAACCACCATCAACTGTGAAAGCCTGGTATTTGTGAAATAACTGATACGAAGCTAAATAATTAATAGGAATAATATTATCTATGTGCGAGAAGAGAAAAAAGAAAGAAAAAAAAAAAAAACCAATTATTGATCCTGTGTTTGAAGGCAAAAAGGCAAGCTCCCTGTCGTACATCTTGCGTTTTTGTTTTCATATGCCTAATATATAATTTCCCCCATTTTCGAATACAAAAACGAACAATTGAAACGCGCGCGTCCATCTCTTTTTCTTCCAAAATTAGCCCTACACTAGCTCTCATTCACTTTAATTAAATCTCTCTTCCCCTCTCCCTCTTACTAGTAGATTTGCATCCTCATCTTTCTTCAAGCGATGAAACTCAAGAACCTTCATCACAGTTGAAGTCAATTTAATCCAAAAACAAAAAAAACAAACAAACAAACAAACAAACATGGTTTGTGTAACTCAAACTTCAAAACAGTTTAACTTCCCTGCTAGGCGGGAGCAAAACCAGCCTGACCCTGCCCGGGTTTTCATAGATCGGGTCAATTTGGACTGAAAATATAAACTTTTTAAGGCAAGACCAGGCTTGCAAGTAGGCAAAAAAATAAACTGGGTGTTCGGGCCCAACCACGGTTGTTTTCTCATATCTGTCGCAGGATAAATCTATAATTGAAGAATTGATTTTTGAATCAAAATGTGCGAAGCTTTGCTCGGGGCTCGGGGCTATCTAACTGAACTGCCAATCGCAAGCAGCTTGCAGCTAGCGCTTCTAATCAACTTCCGTTGTCCTTTTCACGCGCGAAGTGAGGTCACATTTAAGGCACGTTTGGTTCATCTATTTTAGACCATGAAATCAGAGTGAGACTTATTAATTCTGGCAGTTGTTGTGGTTGTTTATTTTACAGAATTCGAATTCAGAGTCTCATTCCACTCCGGAATAGGAATGATCCAATCCATTAGCTCAATCCGACCTTGAATCCCATATTAGCGCATTTCACTCAAAACCCTTATCCAGCCTACTCTCCTTTCATCATTCCCCTCTCTTAACCAAAACCCTCTTAAAACCTAAATTTATATTCTGATTTCTATTCTAATAATGAGTCATATATTTTTGGATGCTTCGTCAGTTCATTTTTCACTCCTATTCCAATCATGAACCAAACATGCCATTAGGATAAAATACAAAAATAACTTTGCACTTTAGCTCACGCCTCAATTACCTCCTCATATAAAACAATGGCACCATTTTCCATTTGTACTTCACTAATTTTCACAGTACCTCCACCAATTTAGAATAATTTTCAATTTGAATGCTTACACAGTACAATCACATGAATTGAATAAGCAACCTCATAAAGTGAAGAAAAAAAAAAAAAAAAAAAAATTGGTGACAATGGTAAATTGAGAGATCATCTTTACTTCCAAATTGCATTATGGAAAGCCGCAAATTAGATATTGAGATATAGAACCCACAAGATAATACCACACATTAATTGAGGCAGTTGTAAACTAGAAGTTGTATGCGAAGGGATAATTACCAGAACGGCTAAAAATGCAGTCGACAATTTTTGTAATTAATTTACAAGGCTGAACACTTCTGATCCTGCGCTTGTGCCGCAACTGTCCCCACAACCGAAGATAGCAAAGAACAAAACGCTGCATTGGCTACAAAGAAATTTGTGTTGCTTGCTTTACCTGCATTCTTGTCAAATCAAGAAGCAGATACTAAATTGAGGAAACGAATGATCATTTCTTCATGTCATTTCTACATGCTTGTTCAATAAATAACAAGAATGTCCTACAATTATAGTTCGCTAATAATGGTCTTAACAACAGTGCTTTCGTTGTAAGCCATGTTTCTTAGCTACAGTGCAAAGGATCTTTTGCAAATGAAATATCTCATCCTCCCTTTGTCGGAGTTCCTCCCTCAACCTCTCAATCTCTGTGACATGTTCGCACGGATGCGGACATGTTCTTTGCCTCTTTGAATCGCCGGTATCATCTTGTGCTTGTTCGAGTTTCGAATTGATGTTCTCGACCTCTCCCGCTCTCTTCTTTGACGTGTCGCACTTCTTAAGCACGGCATCAGCTGTCATCTTTCGAACGTAAAAGCTGGTGGTCTGTCCGTTGCTGAGCTTCAACGAGATGTGCTTCTGGGGCCGACCACAGGAGTCCTGTGAATACGGATGAGGAGAGAAAGCAAGAGTCACTGAGTGAAAGCACAAGGCTCCTAAATCTTCTAAACAACAGATAGAATGACCTGGAAATTATACTAAAAAAAACTATCTTAGCATTTCATCTGACAGCAAAATTCATTTCCAGCATGAGTGCATAACGACAATCTATTAGCTATTTGCTTAGGGGTGAAAACGGATCGGATATTATCCTACAATATCCGCATCCATATCTGATCTCATCCACATCCCGATTAAAAATATCTGAATCCAGTCGAATACGGATGCTGATACGGTTTTAGAGAGCCAAAAAAAAATCCGGATATCCGAAAAGAAGGGATATGAATACAGATATCTGGATTTTTAGTAGCATTACATTTGCATTTATATTAATATGTAAGGGGGATGATATATATTTATATATAGTCCGGCTATGATGCTTTTAAAAGCACCAAGTACTTGGTGCTTGCAAGTTTTCCACCGTTAGATCTATCCCTTTGACCAATTCCACCCCTTAAGTCATGCTATTCTACCAATCACTCACTAAATCCCAAGAGACCACTATTATCCTAACCCTACAAATCTTCATCCAAAGGCCAAAAACCCACAAGCACCAATGACTTGGTGCTTTTAAAAGTATAGGAGTTCAATTATATATATATATATATAGAGAGAGAGAGAGAGAGAGTAGGTCTTGTGTGCTCTCAGGAGCACGGAGCCCTCCGTGCTCCTGAGCCGTTTTCGATGATGGGACTTCCGAATCGACGATCGGCTCCGTTAGACTTTATCTAGCATATTTGAAATATCTAGAAAATAAATTTTGCGATTTTTCGATATCGTTTACTTAGTGATCGAAAAGGTTCAAAATCAACGACTGAAAATAAAAATCTCATAAAAATTAGTGATATAGTACTAAAATTTTCGATCAGAGATAATGAACTTGCTGTAGATAGTATAAAGAATTTTTTATCAAAATTTCATATGATTTGGATACTTCTACACCGTTAAACTTGAAACGGCATATATCAACTATTAAAAGTTGTTGATTTTGAACCCTTTAGATTGCTATGTAAATGATATCGAAAAATCGCAAAATTTATTTTCTACATATTTCAAATATGTTAGATCAAGTCTAACGGAGCCGATCGTCGATTCGGGAGTCCCATCATCGAAAACGGCTCAGGAGCACGGAGGTCTCCGTGCTCCTGAGAGCACACAAGACCTACTATATATATATATATATATATATATATATAGAACTAGGCTACAATACTATTAATAGCACCAACTCATTGGTGCTATTAGGTTTTTGGCCCTTGGATAAAGGGATGTGTGGTTAGGATGATGTGGACCCCCAAGGGTTAAGTGGGTGGTTGGTTGAATAGTATAATCTAACGGATAAAAATGATCAAGGGAAAAGATCTAACGGTAAAAAACTTGGTAGCACCAAGTGTTTGGTGCTATCAATAGCATAGTAGCCGGACTCTATATATATATATATATATAGTAGGAAAATAACGTGGCTTTTTGTGTTCTTCGTTTATTTTATAAGAGTTTCATATTAAAATTGCATTTATATTTGTTAAATCTTAGATTTTATTCAATAAAATATAGGTATATAAAAATTTAAACATAAGTGTGAAACATTAGTTGCATTGTTGCTAATTCTAGTTCATATTAGAATATATAAAAATTGGAATAATATCTGAATTCAAATGCGATCCATATCCGAATCCGAAGAAATATTTGACCGTATCAAAATCCGTTTTTAGCAGATATGATAACGCACATATATCCATATCCGAATTCGTATCCCCAAAAAAATATAGATTCGAATCTTATTTTGTCCAATATTGGAGGCGTATCCGATCCGTTTTCACCCCTATATTTGCCACAGGTAATAATGAAATCCATAATTGCAGCTTAAAAGAGCTAAGCTGTGATAGTTTTAGGGAATCACTGATTAATTCATTGACACCCTAATTCAATTGACTTAGCCCAAACCTGAGAGGTTGTCAATCTAAAAAAAAAAATGTTCAGAATCTATTTCGGAAAATCCTATAGTTAGGGGTCTCCATACATTTTAGCAATAAAGAAATTTCAACAGCTGCAGAAAAGGTACTTGCGAAATTGCAGCAGAGGGAGCTATCCATACATTTTTAGCATTCTTGAGGAACTAGTCTCTATTCTAGTTAGTAGGCAGAAAAGATCCTACTATTTTCTTTCGTAATTAAAAAGAATTCTAATTGGTTTAGCTGAATCAAAGTCAGATCAAGCTGACTATTGAATTTTTAGGTCTAATAATAACCACTTATCATGGATTAGATTTTAACCAAAAACAAACGGACCAAAAATTTAATTGATCAAACAAAAGTTTCGGAACATGCACATATAAGGGCTTTTTTTCATTATAATCTTTAAAAAAAATTATGTTTGATGATCTGACCACCTAAATTTTTTTTTTATTTGGGGATCTAAGCTTATTTTTTGCCACATCAGCACCACGTCAGCACTGGGTTGGGATTATATATAAAACAGGAAGAAGCGATAAAATCATTCTTTATTTTCTCCAAAGCCCACCTACATGGCACCGACATGGCGAGAAGAGAGACATATCCGCAAATAAAATTTTGAGAAGGTTGTATCCCCAAATTTAAATTTTTGAAGGGCTCTTTTGAAACAAAGAGCGCCACACAGAGTGTGCCTTCATTTAACTCAACATTGGTCATCAGAAGTTGAAATCAGTTCGGCCAGTGGTCACGAAATTTGTCGTTGTTTCTAGGGTAAATTATCACTTAGTCCCTATACTATTGGTTGGGTTTAACTGTGGTCCTGAACATTGATTTGTTGCATCAGCAGGCTCTAACTTCTAAAATGTTCCAATCCTTTGTCCCTTATCAACTTCTGTCGACCAGATAGATGAAAATCTGGGTAACATAGAACTTAACACGGAGTTATAAGGTTTCTGTGGAAGGAGTTCTCCTGCTCGCACATAATTGATAAGCTTGGGAACAATGACTTGGTATGCAATGGTGAATTTTTGTCACGCAACAAACCAAGGTTTCAGAACCAATACTGCAGGTACTAACGTTGTAACTTACCCGTTTCCTTGAAGTCATCAATTTTGAGTTGTGGTCCACAATTGACCACTTACTATTAGAGAAAGACTAGCTGATAATGGGTACAAAGTGTTCCACTACATCCATATCGTATAAATGTGTATAAGAAAACTTTGAGAAGATTGTCTATTTTGCACTACTTATACCTGATTAGGGTACATAAAGATGTATAGAAACTGTAGACGTGTAAAAATGACATGATGGCACAGACAGACTAAAGAGGAATAGCAATTTGGAAACTTTTAAATTACTGTATATACCTTGCTTTCCCATCCATCAAGCACTTCGAATGCTTCATTTGCTTCTGCAGCATTTCTAAAGGAGACAAATGTTGAATAGCTTTCACCTCGCACTCTTACATCTGTCTGTTACATAAGCAATAGTACAATTTTCAGAAACAAAGCTTTATCATTTCATAATATATAAAAGGCAACAACAAGTAACACCTTGACAGCAACACAAGAATCTCTTGGGAATACACTAAGCAGTAATTGACAAGGTACATCAACTGGAATTTTGTGAAGCAGCAGCTTTTCCAGCTTAACTTCAGGCACCTAAGATGATAGAGTAAATGATAAGCACACGTTCTCAAAAGTAGGAGCCTATTTTTGTTCACACATACATTATTTCCAGACGCTTCAATGGGATCATCAAATCCATGTTCCAACTTGGCAAGTACTAACTTCATAGCAGCCCGTGCATCATTTAAGCAGTTATGCGCTTCACCATCCTCTCGAACAGCAAATCCCAACACTGACTGCCAGAATGAAAGAACCAGCACAACCACATGTTATTCATAATCACAAATAAGAGAAAGAAAGTACATTACTTCCTTCTCAAGGAATATACATTGATATATTTGTTCAAATATTAAATCGAGCTCACTTTTCAGAGAGATATTGGTAGCAGTCAACCTTATCTTTTGGTGTAACATTGTAGTCAATTCATAAAATTATATATGTACGATTCATAGCACCAGCTATTCTGATAACTTGCAAATACTATTATTCTACCACACAGACTTGGATGGTTATCACATGCTAGTTCTTCCCGAAAGACAGTTGATCCATCGAAGCAAATATCAAGAAGAGAAATAAGCTCAAGAACAAAGCAGTTACACACTCAGCAGTGAAATGAAGAATGATTGTACCTATTCTGACAATGCAGAAAAAGTGAAAAAAGTAATACAGACATAGGGCATGTACGAGCTCCTTCAAACGCACATTCTGTTTCCCCTATGTATCACACTAGAATGATACAGCAACCAATCATCCTGGAAACAAAAATATGGTCCTTTTTGGAACTTGGTGTCAGAAAATCACCGTATTGTGAGAAACTTAGTATTATATAAACTAATGGCTCGTTTGAGCGTGTGGCGTGATGGCGAAAGCGCCATTCCGTGCACATTTACGCATAATATACCTATTTGGCATAGTTTGCATTTTCAGTTTTACATTATTCAGTTATCAGTTGCCTTGATTTTTTTTTTTTTTTTGGGCATTGCGATATGATTATCCCACCGTAGTCCCCTACATTCTTAAGAGAAAGTCCGTTTTGGATGAAGGTGCGGTGTGCACTGTTCAAGCAAACGGACCCTAACACATTTGTCGGCTGGCGTGTTACCGAATTATCTATAATACATAAAAACGCTAAAATCCAGAAAATGATAAGGATGGCCTATCGGGCGAAGATACAGCACTGACATTAACCTATCCTGCAGGAGAATTAGCCAAAAACTTAACCACCAGGAAAATACATTGACGTTTGATGCATACCTTACACAAGTTGTTCAAGGAAGGAGATGCCCCCTGAGGTAAATCCATATACTTAAAAATGTACGATGTGTCGATAACTTGGGGATAATCGAATTTTAGTGCTGTAGAAAGTAGAAGAGAGAAGTTGATCATGAGTGGCACATCTTTGAATTCTAAAGAAATATTTAACATGAATTTCGGAAATAGATAAAACTAACAGACTAAGCTTGCACTTATTCTTACCATGCAAATCATTATATAAACTGTGGCCAACCAAAATGGATCCATGTGATAGGAGCTTCCTCAAGTTTTTCTAGAAAAATGTAGGGGACAAACAATGTTACTTCAACGTAGAAAGATCAAAAGGTAGCTGCATAAGACTGAGAAAATGACTATACCTGTACATCAACTAATGAACAAGTAACTCCTTCCAAGTCTTTAGCCGATATGCCAGTGATGTGAGTTCTATAGTCGGCAACAGGTTTATTGGGGTTTACAACTTTGTTCAGCTTAACCTAAATCCATTAGAAACTTGTAACCAAGTGACCAAAAAAATGCTCTCGCATGCAGAAAACTGTTGACTCATACAAATATTAGTCTATTATACAATTCATTGAATAGAAAACTTTGCATTTCATCGCTTGCTCATGAAGACTGTCTACTGAAATTGTCTCCTAATGCAATAGGCACTGTACCTCCAAATTTTGATCAACTGCACATACTTTGACGACTGATTCAGTACCATCCTGGCAAAGGACCATCTCACAATCAATTGAAATCATCGCTTTTGAGTTCATCACCTCAGAGGTTTTGCCTATTGTCATTACCTTCCACTCCTGACAAGAAATTTTATCACATAAGATCTAAAAAATGAATCTGGTTAGGGGCCCTAAAGTGACACTAAAATGGATTTTTAAATCAAAGATTTGATTGTCAAAGTTTTTAAATCCAGATGTCACTACCCAGGTTAGTTCTCAAAGAGCTCTTACGATGTAACTGGCGCACGAATATAAATGTAACTCCCCAGTTATGGTCATACCAAAGTGGGATGTTAGGAAAGGGTAATTACTGGTATCACTAACCTAGAGCACTTTTGCATGAAGTGGCTAGATTCAAGATTTTGAACCTCCAACTATGTGGTTTCAAGTCCAAGAATTACCAATGTACCAAGCAACGGACCCGAACAAGTAAATGAAATCATAATTTATTCATCGGAGAGTATTTGAAATTAGGACTATGGATGAAAATAAGATAATTATTGCCAATGAGGAGCGTGACAATTTGGTCCTCAAACTTCAATTTGTTACAATTTTGGCGCGTAACTTTTTGAATTGTTGCAATCAAGTCCCACAACCCAATTTAGTAAACTATATGTTGACAAATTGTTGACGTACAAGAAATGTGGAAGTATTGTGATTGATGATGAGATAATAATCAAGTAAAAACATATAGAACTTACCTGAACTATAGACCATTTTGAGTCGGCTACCTAATCTTTCAAACTTTTGATTTTACTACTTAGCTTTTCAATTTGTTTGATTTGAATCAGTCAACGGCATTTTGATTTTAAATTTTGAATCCGTCGTTTATCTTTACAAGTTTAATTAGTATACTTCGTGCAATTTTCGCAATTATAAATTCATTAAAGTAATTAGTTTAAATTTTGCAGTCAAAGTGTCGTTCACTGACTCAAATCAAACAAATTGAAAACCTAGGTAGTAAAATCAAAATTTTGAAAGGTCAAGTAGCCAACTCAAAATGGTCCAAAGTTCTATACATTTTTACCTAATAATTAAGATGCTATATCACTTCTGTATCAATAATTTGTCAATATCTAGCCAACTAAATTGGGCTGTGGGACTTGATTGCAATAATTCGGAAAGTTCGAGCTAGAAATTAAAACAAATTAAAGTTTGATAACCAAAGTGTCACAAGCCTCATAGTTTGAGGACCAAAATTGTAATTTACCCAAAAGGATACTTCATGCTATGAGCTAAGAATCAGTAATAACTAAAATGAGAATGAAAAGAGAATTTACTGTTTTGAACATGATCATTTAGGAACTGCCCAATAGAAAAGGAGTTTTTCCATAAAAGGAGGTCTGGTAAACAAATGGAACGCTAATGAAAACACAGCAGCAGGTTGTATACATGTTTTAAGTTGGGCAATTAAGGTTCTTAGAGTAAAAATATATTATCATCATTCAAGAAGAAATACATTTTAGAGCTCACAAACAAATCTGAAAATTTAGAGTTAACCTAAAATGACATGGAAGTCTTATACTAATATATAGAACATGATATTCCGAAGGCTAAAAGTTCACTGCAGTTTTAAGGCCAAATATATGATCATTTACAATAGTAATCAAACTTATTAAATGAAAATTGAAATGATATGATTAAAGATAACTCAATATTCATTCTCATTAAGTATCGCTCCATCATTGCCAACATGTCAACCCTGATATTTCATGATTGCATACAATATATTAACCAACTATGAAAAAGAATGAGCGACACTAAGGCAAAACTTCTAGATGCATTAATTGGGCATGCATAAGATCAATGCAAGTTATCAAGGCCCTGAGTAGTATTTAGTAAGCAGTATTTACTAAGTAATGGCAGCATGTTCAAACTAAACATAAATGATGAAGTAGACAAACCTCATTATAGGACGGAAAAAAGTAATGTTGCATGTACTGTGGGTTTTCCATCGTCAATCGGACCAATCCCTGCATATTCAAGATTCAAAACTGAACATTTAAAACCATTATAAATAACAGATATTATCGCAAACTGAGATTGACCAACAATGGACGGACAAAACAAGCAAATAGAAATCAAAGTAACCTAAAAGATGGCTGGAGGTTCAGTTACCCTACTAATACAATTCCACTATTAGCTTTCTCGCAACTTCGTCTCTCTACAATTCGCTAGTATCTATATCTGTAGTACAAGTCTACTTATTAATATAAATCTACACACTCCATATTGCTTTGTTTAGTCTACACTTACACCAGCAGAAGCAAACACTGACCCACGCCAACCTGTCGTGCCAGAAACTAAGCTGGATCAATCCAACCCGACATAAAAAGTCAACAAATGGACTGAAAGCAACCTAGACCCAAATTGGTCTAAATCCCAAGAAACCCAAATTTACATCCAATGACCCACATGACCTTTAAACCGAAAAGATCCGAAACCAAGAGCAAGCCAAAACCTGAAGTGGCCTGCATCCCAATTAACCACAGAACTAAAAGCTGACACAAAAGACCTGAAACTCAAATTGCCCCAAATTAGAACAACCTGAAATTTGAGAATCCTAAAGCTCGAAGCAAATCAAATCATGGAGTGCTGAGCCCCAGGCCCCCAAGACAATCCAAACCAAAAGAGTCCGATACCTAATATGAACCAGAGTGAGTGAAGACCCAAGGTGACCTGAACTCGAGCAACCTGCAACTCAACACCTGAAACAATCCAAACCCAAGAAACCTTAAACCTGAAACTCAAGGGGTTAAGTGACCCAAACCCAAAATTACCCCACCCAAACATATAGATTTACATTCCAACAATATTGTAGAGACTGGCAAAATTTAATTTTTTTATGAAATTTGGTTTTTGAATTTTTAGTTGAAATTTGATTTTCGAGAAAGAGAAGGCTAACTTTGCGTAACGAAAACGGAATCCGACGAAACGAAATCACCACTTGAAAGGCCCGGCAGTGCCGGAAGTCATGGTGAAGTCCATTTTCGGATTTGACACGGCAAAAGCAGAAAATAAAGTGAAAACCGAAAGTTCGCCGAAAATTGGAAATTTGTAATTAGGTGCTATATTTTATGTACGGAAATCCGCAAAAAGTGGTGGGAGGAGGCTTTCGCAAATTACACAGGCTGTGATATTAAGGTTCAGGGGACTTTTGAGCAATTTTTCAATCATTATAAAAATTGCTATTAGGGTTTCCTTAATCCAAACCCTAATCTCTTCTCTCCCTCAAACCCCCCAGCCGCCATACTCTCCACAGCAACCCTGCCGCCACCTCCGTACCTTCCCCGGCCGCCGGGGTTGGTGGGAGTTTATGGGTAGAGCGCAGCTCCCCCGGTTTAGGCTAGCGAGATGAGTCTCACACCGCCTGGTACTTGTGAGTCGGAGCCTGACGTGGACGTCAGGGCTTAAAGGGGGGGAGATTGTGACATCCCAGGTAGTCCTATATAAAAGATATAATAGGGCTAACCTCTCAACCCGGCTTAAGCATTTTGGGTGGTGGCTAGGCCCAAGAGGTTGAGAGAGTTGAGCGTGCTAAGACGAGAGTAGTCCTAGGATGGGTGACCCCCTGGGAAGTCCGGGGCGTCACAGCCGCGCCACCTCCTGTCATCGCCGCCAGTCCTCCACAGGTCCAACGACCCGCCCCCGGCCACCCCGCCACTGCCCAAGCGCTCCCTACCCCCCTCGGCCAACCTGCTGGTTGGTGGGGTGATCTTGGCCCCAAGATCTTGGCCGCCGCCTCCGCCGCTCCCCGCCGTAGCGATCAACCTCCGGCAACCCCAGAACATCTCTTTGGCGCTGCCCTGACGCCCCAGGGTTCCCCTCTGTCGGCGTTTAAAACCTAAGCCGAGACCCCTAGGTTTTGGCCGCGAGCTTTCCTAGCGCCGACACTGCCGCCGCCTCCCGTTGCCGGCTATTGCCTCCCCCGACCCTGTCCGGCAGGCCTCGACCCTCCCCTATCAGAGCTCGACACAGCTAGCCGCCGAAGCCTAAGGAGAAGAAGAAACCTCCAAAACAAGGCTCGCGCTAGGGTTCTTGGACCCGGCTACCCTGTTCCGAAACGTGGAATCATCGGTGACAGACTAAAACCCTGGCATTTACTATATTAATTATGCAATTATGTGTTGTTAGGGGTCTTTTATGCAATTGTAGCATGGGGGCTGCCTCGAGCAGCGTGATCCCACTGCTAGTGACCTTCAAACTGGTTGTCCAAGGTCCAATTGCTTTTACGGACGTAATTAGGGTTCCGGTGCGAGTTGCGGCAAATCGTCAATCGAAAATTGCGGTTTTCGTTCGGGATTTGCGTTTAAGTAACGTGAATGCCCAGGATCTGTCATGGAGCATCATTGGCTGGATACCTCGCTGTCACATGTGTCCGGGGACAGTGGGTGGGTTTACGGTGAGTTCCGGGACGGAAATCGAATGTTTTTGAAAATTCGGTAAGGTTAAATTTGGAATGTTTCACCCGTTCTCGCACCAATTGGCATACGACTGTCCCGACACCTAAAAGTGAGTGTTCTGGGACAGTAAGGAAGGTTGAGTGACTTTAGAAGTATTTCAGAACACTTCGGGGCTGAACCAGACCATAAAATGCAAAAATCAGGCAATTATTGGTGCAAAATCGTGTCGTGCGGGTTGCTACTATTCACAGCAGTGATTGGGCCTTATTGACTGGTCATATGGTGAGGTTTGACACCTCTAATCGCAGCAAGAGGGCTGTGAGTGGTTCCGGTACAAAAATAGGAATCCCGGGAAACCAAATCAGTAATTTTCGAGGTCCCGATTTTTTGTTTTGATGCACTTTTCATACAGCTATCCCAACAGCATAAAATTGGTATTTTGGGATTGCAGGTGAGGTAGATTAGGTAATCGTCTTGTTTCGGGATACCCGAAGGCTGGGGTGGTGTTCCGACGAGTCAGTGCGACGATCAGGCGAGTTTTTGGTGGCCGGTAAATGGAATCCGGAAATCGATCGTACTTCTAAATGGGATTCGTGACTTAAAGTCATGGATTTTGTAATTAGCGGGTTTTGGGCTAATTACGGGTTATTGGACTTTGCATAGGTCTGAGTGGTAGTTTGAGGCACCAACAGGAGGTCGACGACCCAGGTCACGATCCCAATAGAGGTGGGTGTTTCGAACTGGTAGTCGTTGAGATTGTATTTACCTAGTTTCTTTCCTTATACTCTACGACACTTATATTCTTCTTTACATGTCTGCTTACCTACTTCATTTCTGGTATATATTACTACCTAGCATAATAGTGGTCTCGTACTTGACATGTAGTGTAGAGTAGGTTTCTATATCTCATGACTATCAGGGGACCTTTAGGTCCGGGTGACATGGCATAATTTATATCAGTGTGATTCGACCCGTTTGTCTCGGATTTCGGCGTTTATACGCCACGGCATTCGCTTAGGCCACGGTTATCGGCTTTTCGCCGAGATTCATTGATCATTTCATATGATTTGCCACTGCATTTGGGAATATCCATAGATACCGTGTCGGTCTAGCCACCGACTAGGGGTGTACTTATCCAGATAAGTCTTTCATTATAACGCGTGGATCAAGTTCGGTGCATTACGGTGGCGGGCAGTGCCTAAGGTCAACAGTCCAATATGGCAGATTGTGGATTGGGAACAGACATTGAACTATTCGTCCTTTGAGGCATATAGTGAATAGATTTTCATTACAATAGCGGCATTCCGGTTTATTTATCTTCACATACATATATATTTCTTGCTGTTGTAGGTTTACTTTTCTGCTTATCATATCTATCTATATCTCTATTACTTTCTTTCCCGATGATTACGGCTCGCTTTCGTGGCTTTGTCGTACTCACTGGAAAATCTCAGGTTGGTTTCTTACCTCACGGTTTTCACAAGTGGTACCAATAGGGAGGCTGATCAGGGCGCGACGTGAGGTCTCGATTTAGCTAGCTGCATTAGCGGTCCCGTACCTTCTACCTAGTTTCGGTTACATTGCTTTTACCCTTTTATTTACCATATTCAGTCTAGATTTTGTGGTGGTTCAGTTAGTTGATTGTGTGCTTGAATTCTAGATGCTTAAATACTTGGTTAATAATGGTATCGGTTGTACATTTATACTATGGCATGGCGACATGATTTTATGACATTGATTTTATGGTTTTATGGCAAAGCAGTTTCTAACCCTCGTGGTAGCCGATTTTCAGAAAAGCTATGTTTTTGTGTGGAAAACAGTTTTCAAAATGATTTTAGGTTTTTATCGTATCCTTAGGACTTTAAAAATAAAGTTTTCGAGTGGAAAACACTTTGCAATGATAGATGGTTTTTAATAATTGTTGTATTGTGCCTTCGCATCATCTTCGCCTAAGGAGTGCTTAGTTGAATGTACAGCGCATGCATCATTTTCGCTAAGGACTGATTAGTTGTATGTGCATTCGCATTATGTATATGATTGGAATACTGGTTGGTGTGTATAAATTTTTGGGTGGTTGTGTAATGTTGTATCTAGTTGGTACGCCGTGCAAATAAAGGGGAGACTCTGTCCGTGTTGACGGAGGGGTCTCTGTATTTGTGGCGGGTCTGTACGCCCCTTGGGTGAGGCAGGTTATAAAAAAAAAATTGGGCGTTTTTCGCAAATTCTAGTTTTCAAATTACACCTCTTTCATAAAAGGCTTTACAAAAAGGGCCCCGGGGCGTGACAAATATTCAACATGGAGCATACAGATAGGCACTTTAGTCCTTCCATTGAACACCAAAGAACAAGTTAAAACGAAGATCAACACTTCCATTACAGCAATATTTAAGGCATGTTATGCTGTTATTAGCTATACAAGAGCAGGTGAATCACAAAACAGTGTAATGGACAAAAAGTTACTGCACTCGTGGAAAAATCAGTTCATGACAGTAAACAGTTTCACTACCATCATTTTCTTTATCAGAGGCATCTCCTGATTAATTAGAGTGATGACAAAAGACTTCTATTCCTTTTAAAATGGCTCAATTAATTCAGCAAGATACGAGTCCTACAAATTTAGTTCAATCCCATGTACAAAGTTATGTTTATGGTTCCATTAAATAAGTTTAAAATTTAATCCAATAGAGTATTATCTAATGATCAAAAGAAAGAAATCCAAGTTATACCTGCTCAGGAGATTCCTTGTCAGGATAGTCCTTGATGTACTGCTCTATGGTTTTGCGATCATAATGACGTTTGACCATTTTGCCAAAATACTAAAATTAAGAAGCAAACAAATATCAAAATTCCAGCAGCAGATAAATAGTCAATAGAAGGTCTTAAATCCTAACAATTCAGAATATCGAATGCAAGTTACCTTCTGGAATTGTTGAGAAAACGTCTCAAGAAAAGCAATCAAGATATCTTTAGACCTTTTTGCAGGATCACTTAAGCCAGCACCAAATTTCTTATCATGGCGTGTCAGAAAATCTTTCCATCCTCCAACAGCTCCTTTTAAGCCCTGCTTCTGGGTGAATCTCACAATCTCAACAAGAACCTGCTAAGGTATTAGAGTGAGCTTAGGTTTCTGAGTCAGAAGGGAAAATTAAAGAAAGAAAGAACAAGAGAAAATAACATAAGTAATACCAAAAGGTCCAAATATTGGATATATCCATCTGTGTAAATATGAATAGGTGCAAAAGAAACAAGGAAACACAAGGGAAACTCATCGATATAATGTTCTGCATAGTTCGTAGGTGTTAGGATTCGTCCGTATTGGGACTTTTCCCAAATATTCCTAGCCCACATGAGATAAGGAATAAACATAAGAGATAAATCCTATTGTGTTTCAATCTCAATTTATGTGGGATCAAATTAGAATCAAATAAGATTAGTATCTCCTCTATGGTCAATAAATACATGATTGACAGGCCACAAATTACACCAAGAAAAAATTAGATTTTTCTCTCTACAGAAATTCTCTCTCCGGTTCACTCTAGGGCACCATCAAAAACCCTAGGGATTTGGGCGATGTGCTGCCATCGACTCTTGTAGCCAGTTCGCAATGAGAAAGATCAATTTCCTAAGAAGGAGAACGTGCTAGCAATCGAGACGGTTTCTGGCGGATCGAGAAGTTCGTAAAACAAGCCGAGATCAGATCCGTGGGTAACTGCGACGTTAATTCCGAATTAATAAGGTATGTGAAATCTATGTGTAACAACCCACCACGCTAGCAACAATAACTCGTTGGGCCCAAACCACCGGCCCAAAATGCTTAAACCCAGTTATTATAACTAGTGTGTCTGTCACTTATAAACCCATCACACTCTCCCACATTATCCGATGTGGGACTATTGGGATGTCACACACTACCCTCGTTTAGGCGCTGACGTCCTCCTCAGCGCAGCCCAATCATACAGAATCCCAGATTCACCAGGCGATGTGAGATCTGTCTCACACTTCTGGCTGGTTATCAGGCTCTAATACCAAATGTAACGACCCGACTCGCTAGCAATAATAAGTCGTTGGGCCCAAACCACCGGCCCAAAATGCTTAAGACCAGTTATTATAACTAGTGTGTCCATCACTTATAAACCCATCGCACTCTCCCACATTATCCGTTGTGGGACAGTTGAGATGTCACAATGTGATTTCCACCATAAATTAGTGCATAATTTTCAACAATGGTATCAAAGTGCCTTGTTGTGCTTGTTTTCTCTTATTATATTTTAGTCAATTTGTGTATTTTCGATATGTATTCTTGATCAGCACTGTCCTGAGTAGCACGCAACAAGAAAGCTACGCCCAAGCATAGCGAAGGATCACATGTGATTCCACTTGTGAGCATGATTTGCACGGTTTAGGCGCGCTGTTGGACACATTGGATCAAGCGCTGGACTACCGAGCACGACGTTGTGTAGGACAGACCCGCGTACAAGGTTGCACTGGGCCCTTCTGTGCGCTAGGTCGCGCGAGGGCCAACTCACACGCGATGCAACGTGCGGGGTCACCATTACTTTGGGCCAACCCCGAGTGCCAGCCCTATCTGCAGACTGGGCCGCATGTAGGCCCAAACCAGATAGGCCACACGGGATCGTACCGCTGACAAGGGGGTGCCCGCGTGTTGGGCCCATGAGGGCCCACCCACGCAAGGGTCTAGTTCGCATGGTGGGCCGCCCACCCGCTAGGTCGAGCACGCAGGCCCGCTCGCGCGTAGGCCAGCCAGGGTGCTAGCCTGCGCACGGGCAGCCGGCACTAGGCCCGTGGGAGACCCCCTACGCACCTCCTGTACTGGGCCTAGTACAAGGGCCTAGTCTTAGTGACCTTACAAAATTTAAAAAAAAAGAGAGATAAAGATGTTTGTATAGGGACTCGCAACCACTTATATGTTTTTACCTCATACGCTCTAACTAACTGAACCTTCTCCACTTGTTTTGATATTGGCACATTACTTATTTATATCATGTTTCTGAGTATACGTTATTGTTCCCACTAAATGATATAACTGCATCTAGTTTATCACTAATGAATAACGTGGATTTATTCATAATCAGTTTGATATACTATTTCTGCATTGGATGAGATGATTGTTAGCTTTTTAAAACGAAATTTTCAATCTGAAAATGTAGTGAGAAATTTTATTATTAGATTCGATGGAGAACAAGATTGTGGATATTTGTGCCTAATTTAAAATGTTGAGCATTAAAATGTAGTGATATATGGCTTCTAAGAGTTTTTCCATCGTTGATTTGCTAAATCAAAATAGGTTTGATGGAACGAACTATGACATGCGGCATAGAAAAATTCAGCATCTCCTCAATGAGAAGAAAGTACTCAGCCATCTGAACAAAAGTATGATTCAGCCCGAGGAAGGCACAACGGCTCACACTGCCGTGATCTACAAGCCTATAACGAGTGGTTTGAGAAAGACCAAAGCACATGATACACAATGTTGAGATGTATGCACGAAGACTTGATCAAGAAATTTGAGAACTATGAGACCGCTAAGAGTACATGGGAGCAGCTCAAGGTGAAATATGGTAGCACTTCAACCACAAGACTTCGTGCCTTGAATCTCGAATTCAATCAGTACGTGATGGACCCCAAGCACTCTATGGCAGAACACTTGAGGATGATGTCTGCCATGATTAGAGAGCTTTAAGCAGCCGATTGTAAGCTCACTAACATACAGTAGGTTCAATCGATTATTAGATCCTTACCGGAGTCATCTTGGGTCAAGTCAAGTTGGTGCTAACCCATAATGAGGGCATTAAGACCTTCGATGTCATAGTTCAACAGTTTGGGTTGGAAGTGGAGCGCAAAGAGGCAAACTGTACCAATGCACTTGTTGCCCAGGGTGGTCAATGCAGAAGCAAGTGGCCTAAGCGTAAACACCCTAATGGAGGAAATAGGCAGGCAAATACTGGAAACCTCATACGAGATGAAAGTGGAATCCATAAGCACCACAAGGGCAGGCGTGGAAAGAAAAACAGAGTAAAATGCTATAATTGTGGATATTCGGGACACTTCGCTCGTGATTGCACTGAGCCGAAGGTATATCCCAATCCTGGCTCTCTTACTTACGTATGTTCACATGTATTTGTAGCTTATTGTCTCTCTAATTGGATTGTAGACATAGGAGTAACAAGGCATGTAGCGCGAGATCGAGCAGGTTACGTAGATTACCATCAGGTAACTGCTGGCAGCCATTATGTCACCATGGGAAACGACATTGAGAAAGAAGCCTTGGAATTGGGGTATATCAGCTCAAATTGCGCAATAAACGTTATTTGGTATTACATGATGCGTTGTAGGCACCTAGTGTCCGACGTAATGTATTCTCAGTCTTAGCATTTACTTAGATTAGATTTTTCTTTTCAGTTTGAGGACACCTAATTAGTTATTTATTTGCGCAAAGACTTTTATGATTATGGTTGTTTAACAAATAATTTGTTTTAGATTTAGACATAATTTTTTTTAATAATAACAATGATTCTACTTTACTGGTCTCTTCTAGCATTATGTATGATTCTATGAAATGGCATGCGAGATTGGGTCACATTGGACAAGAAAGAATGGCTAGACTAACTAGAGAAGGCCTATTGGGGCCACTCGCTAGAATTAGCATGCCTACTTATGAACCATGTTTAGCAGGAAAGGCCTATATAAAGCCTTCTGGCAAGGTCCCTAGGGCAACTCATCTGTTGGAGCTAATTCATTTTGACATAGGCAGATCTATGAATATAAGAGCACGTCATGGCGCATCCTATTTCCTAATTTTTATTGACGATTGCTCCCGCTATACTCACTACAAGAACAGGCGGTCGTAGAGGCAATTTTTTCCGATGTCGTAGAGGCGGTTTAAACTGTCTCTACGATTCATAGAGGTGGTTCTCGCAACCACCTCTAGACCGCCGGCGTAGACAGCGCCTCTACAATGTAGAGGTGGTTTGAGGGACCGCCGAGGGAGCTTAGAGGCGGTTTTAACCGCCCCAATATTTCTCCTTAGTTATTTTTTTAATAGTTTTTATTTATGATCTAGTAATAATATAAAGATGGTTCAAACCGCCTCTACAAATATTAATTTGTAGAGGCGGTTCAAACCGCCTCTACAAATATTATTATGCAGAGACAATAGGTAAAGGCGGTTTCAACCGCCTCTACATTAGAAATATAGTAAAAAAATTATATTAATATTTATTTTGATATGCAATTATGAGCAGAAAATTATAAATTTATTGACAATCATATTATCTTAGATATTAACACAAATCAAATATTATATTTCTCACCAAAAAAACAAAATAAAAAAAAAGATAATTTAACATTTAATCAAAATGATATAGTAACAAGATTTAAATCAACTCTCAACAAGAAGCAATCCAACTCTTTAACATGTGATCTAGAACACAGTTTCATTCAATATATATCCAATAGTAGCAACACACTAAATAAAAAAAAGTTTAAACAATTTTAAACATAGTCAATAGTTGAATTTTCAATAGTTTATAAAACTTTAAATAGTGCGTTCTTTCACTTGTAGGCTCATGACTTGCATTCAATAATTGATGGTTTGAAGAGAATGCGTCAATCGAATTAATATCGGCACCTACAACTTAAAAAAGCATCAAACAATATAAAGATTGTTAATTTTACTAAAATACAAAAATATTCATATTAATAATAACTTGCCATCAAATTAGTATACCTGAGAATTGAGACTCCATTTTTTATATTCATCACTATTTCTATGTATGGCCATCCAACTCTTATCCATTATAGCGAAACAACTGAAAAAATAATAAATAATCTGTTAAATACCAATGCATAGTTATGAAACTAACAATTAACTTAATGATAACAATTAAGTTAGTGATAATAGAACTAAAATCTTAACAAAAAGCTAAGAATAAAAAAAAAATTATTACAAGGGGATACAGTATAGCTGACCTAATCTTCAAATAGAAGAGAAGTAGAAGACGACCTCAACCGCAGCAGTCCCACAAGTAATTTCTTCCCTCACTTATTCTTCCTAATAAAATAAAACTTTGGGTTAGTCAATTTAAATTATGACCCACTCAAAATAACCCTACTATCTATGCTTATGTTGAAATTCAGCCTAATATCTCTTTTTATTTTTTCTTTTTAATCCAGGAGATGGTCCATTTGTAATTTAATTTACTAAGTAAAGAATAGAACACAATACACCCCATTGAATCAGATGGATAAGCCCAAACAACTTCTTTTAATTAGTGTTGTGGCTAATTCTATACTTGGAAATCTAATTTCGTTTGGTTCGGATATAAGCAAGAACTAGCTATTCTAGGGATAGGTACAAGTGTGGGGATAAGAAAAATAGTGTTTGGATGAAAATTGGGTTGTTCCCGGGGATAAGAAAAATAGTGTTTGGATAGATAATATGGAATAAGAAGAATAGTGGGTAGTTATATATAGAAAATAGAGGTATAGGTGGGGATAGTTATACCAGCTTATTCCAGGTACCCGAGAACTACTATTCTCGGGTAAAAAGTTTGCGTTTGGGTATAAAGGGGGGGATTAGGGGTTATCCCCTCCTTATCCCCGATCCAAACGCTGTTTTAGAGTGGAAGTAAAAGCAGAAGCTCCAAACTAGACCTTTTTGCTCTTGGGCCATAAATTCTTATTTCAATATCCACCACAATAAAAGCTTCAAATAATTTTATTTGCTAAATTTACAACGCGCGCTGCAACTTATCAACATAGTATAGAAGCTAGGCCGAACAGGCACCTAATTGGCATGTTTATTACTAACTAAATATTTGTAATGTAATTACTTAGCACCTAATTGGTATTTCCCATTTCACCTTGAATAGGAATTGGAATTTCCCATTTCCCCTAGTCCCAGTTTTGTGGGGACATGGTGGTGCGCGGACCCAGCTGCAGTGGAAGGAGGGCCAGGGTATGGGGGGGTTTGTCTGGGTAGAGCAAGAACAGTAGAGAAATATGTACCTGTAGAAGATTGACACCAACCTCACCGAAATTATGTTGAAACGATCCCTAAGATCTCTAAAAGGTGCTGTAGAAGATGTCAATATGCCTGAACAAAACTATATTGTAAGCAATGAAGAATTCAAACTTTGAGGAACAAAAAAATATCTTTCCTACATGAAAAGATTCCAACTCCTATGCGAAAACAGGAAAAAATCATCTCTATTTTTTAACACAAGAAAAGCATAAAAACATAAAAGTATGCAGTCCTTTAAGATGATATAAACCTTCTAAGATACTTCATACATGTCTAACATAGACAAACTACCTGTCATTGCAGTATGGAAGTTGAGAAAAAGAAATTTTTACCATCTAGTCACTAGAAATTCAAACTAAATAGGGTTCTTAGTAATTTCTTTGAAAGCATTCCACTCAATAACTATAGAAATTCAAACTAAGTAGTACATAAATGAATAAAAGATCAAATAAATAAAAAGAGAGCATCACAAAAGGAGCCAACCAAAGAAGATTTCTTACATCTGCTACAATTCAGTGCGAAGGTACGACTTCTCAGAGTACTTTGCGGCAGAGTAAAGCTGAGGTCTCAGGTTCTTTAGTTCCTACAAACATCAAATTATTTTTTGTTAAGCACATATTTATCTACATGAATAATTTCCAACACCGTTTGAACATAGGAAGGGTTTCATTGAGGCAGATACTATAAATTCTACACAAAAAGGATAAATTTTAAGCACATCATCCAAATTTTAGCACAACAGAATCATTGCAACAGCAATTTTTCTATTTGGAGCAAAATTTACTCCAATGCACTGCATATTACATGAAAATTCAGGTTGAATCTCTTATCTGCTTATAAAATTGGCCCAATTTCAACCACTTATAGTTAATTTGGATTCGGCAAAAATTCGGTACGGTATAATACGAAAATAATTTGTATCCTAATTTTAAAATTCGTTGAAAAATATGGCTAAAAAACGGATACGCCAATTATTCGGATACGTGATTTATACAGATATTATACGTTCACCAATTAAAAATTCGGGATAAAAAATTCGGCTATTAAATTAAGTTTTTTTCCCCTCTAGATTTATGCTATTAGCATAAATACTCATAATTCTTAAGAATATAAAAATAAAGAGCTACAAAATTAAGCAGATTAAGTAAAAAAAAAAAAGCAAACTATGTTATGCCCCACAATATGTAAATAATCAAGCAAGTAAAAGATTAAGATAGTCCATATTTAAATATAAAACATACAAGGTTCACATACAAGCATAGTTGGAAATTAAATACAAGATAAAGCTTGCACTATGCATAGTGCAAGCTAACATATCTAATGTCTAAAGAGTAAACAAATAAAAGATAATTAACCCAGCTCCATTGGTTCTGAGTCTTCAGACAAGAGCAAACAAATTAATGGATGTAAGTATGTAACAACAACTTAATTAGGACTAATATGGAAATCTGGAGTTTAGAGGAAGAGAAGGATGTTTTGGGTGAATGAAAAACACAACAGCAACAATATCAACCATATATAGAAGAGAAAACTGTTATAAATAGAAATCAAAATTAACTAGGGAGAGAAAAAAACAATATTGCTAGGATTCTTAAAAATTTGGCACTTAACATGCAGATAATAGCAAATATTAACTCCACTCATAGTCATGGAAAATATGAATTTGTAGTTGTGTACCAGATGAAGTGGGCGTGCGGCAGCGGAACAGCGGAACTCGGAAGCAGATTGCGGGCGGTGCGCGGCCACGCGGGGGGTTCCGATGGCAAGCGGCGCGCGGCGGGGGTGGTTCCAAACTTCCGATGGTTAGCAGCGCTCCGCCTCGCGGGAGGTTCCGATGGCGAGCGGTGCGCGGCCGGGTTGGTTCCGAACTTCCGATGCTCGGCCTCGCGGGGCGTTCCAATGGCGAGCGGTGCGCGGCCCGGGGCGAGGAAGGTTCTAAAGAACCCGATCTTCGACGTCGAGCGGCGTGTGGCCCTGCGGGGGCTTCCGATGGCGATCGGCGAGCGGCCGTAAGGGAAGATGGGGGCGGAGGCAGGGGCGAGAAGCTAGGGCAACAAGTTTTGAGCGAGTGGGTTTTCTTTTTTTTTTTTTTTGTCGTTTTGGGCGAGCGTGCGAAGAGGAGTGTACGGAGACCCCAAGATATGCCTCCCTTTTTTTTGCACCAATAATTCGGTGGTCCCGAATTATTCACCAATAATATTAATCTTAAATCTTAAAAAATGTGTTTTATTTTAAAGTTTTAAAAAGCATACATATACGGATTATTTTATTTATTTATTTAATAATTTATAAATAATTCGTGAATTATTCGCGAATTAACTAACAAAAATTTTAACTACTATGGAGATTACTAAGAGAGCCCTAAGTTTCGGATCACAAGAATTTCTATACTAGAAGTGGAGAATTAATGCATAAAGATGGATATATTCACCAAAAAAATAGTTGAAAGAAAATAGGAGGCGAGCGGAATTGTTCAAAGCAATTAGATCATCGGCCAAAAAAAGAAACCCTAAATACAAATGTAATAAAAAAAAAAGAAAAAAGGGGGGAAAAAAGATGAAGGTAATGAGAAGAGATCTAATGCAGATATCACACTTAACCAATTAGATCCATATCCTTTTTCTTTATCACATAGAAGATTTAGGGCATGAAGGGGCAAACCTGTAGAGCTTTGACGAAGCTCTTGCTCCACTCCAAGGAGATCTTGTCAAGGAGTCATGGGGGAGATCTACGACTATAATTGTTCGCCCTTTCTCTTCTACAAGCTTCTCTCCTCGATCACGCGAAAGAGACCAACGAGAGGAGCTAGGGTTAGGATTTGTACCAGGGAGGAGAGGACGAGAGGAGAAGATGTTACGGCTTTTTATTATTGGCGAATTTCGTAGAGTATTGTGGAGTCTTGAAGGGACGAAAAAGAAGATGTCAAGTTCAAAGGCTCGAGAACTCGTTTATCAAGCTCATGGTCCCCCAGGTATGCTTTATATAGTTGATGGTGATTTATGGTTATACTTTAAGGGTTTGGAGGCATTAGAATAGGTTTTAAACTATTCTCTATTAAATCGGAAAATTTCATGTCACGGGGTCCGGACCCTGGGAGCTGAGGTCCGGAACCCGTACGTTGATATTGCTATCTCGCAGACCGGGTCCGGACCCTGGAAGTTGAGGTCCGGAACCCGTACAGAAACGTACGGTCTTATAGTCCGGGTCCGGACCCCAGAAGCTGAGGTCCGGAACCCGTAGGTCTGCAGAGCAGTCACGCAGACCGGGTCCGGACCCTGATGGCTGGGGTCCGGACAATGAAACGCCTGAGGAGTGTCAGGGTCCGGACCCCATACCCGCGGTCCGGACCCCAACCCGTCGAAATTTTCTGATTTCCTAATTTTCAATTCTAATCTGATTCTATGTCTCCTAAACCTATAAATATGATATGGGGGCTTCTCTAAAACGCACCTAAGAGAGATTTACCTGTGGAAACCCTAGAAACTTGTCTCGGAGCCGTTCGTTCACTTTTTGATGACAAGTTTCTTTCTCTCTCTTGTCGACTTGGTTCTTAGAGCTTAGATTCTGATTTTATCTGAGAATCGAGTCGATGGTCGCTTAGATATACTACCTCTCATATCTGTTGTTTATCTAAGCATTGAAATCACCATCAAGTATTCTTGTCGAGGCTCCGGATGGAGCGAGTGCGCGTGGATTTCGCGTGAAGCTGAGGATTCGGCGGACGCTCGTGGAAACGGAGCGTTGCTGCTGCGAGGAGTCGCGGTGTGATCAATCGGAGGAGTTCGATTGATTGGGGACCAACGAAGGAGATCTACTTCAAGTCTAGGGTAAAGGTTGAGTCGTGGATTCGGTAAATCACCTTGTACTCTATTTCTCTTAGTGGATTTTTCGTGTGATCGGTCCCGTGGGTTTTTTTCTCCTTTAGGAGTTTTCCCACGTAAATTGCTCGGTGTGTTGCTTTAATTTTCCGCGCTTTTATTTTTATTGCATCGAGTTGGTTGTTTTATTGCATACACCTATTCCCCCCCCCCCCCCCCCCCCCCCTCTAGGTGTGTTTACCTATTAGATCCTTGGGGTATCATAACTCACAAGTGGTATCAGAGCGGGAATAGGTTTTTCTTCTCATGGCCGAGGGCGGTAACATTAATCGACCTCCACTTTTCGATGGCACCAATTATGCTTATTGGAAGGTTCGTATGAGAGCTTTTCTAATAGCCATCGATGAACGTGTGTGGCAATCTATTGATTTTGGATGGACTCATCCCACACATATTGTCGAGAATGTTAGCGTCATCAAACCTAGAAACAAATGGACGAAAGACGAAATTGATCAATCGTCATATAACGGAAAGGGTATTAATGCTTTATTTAATGCTTTAATGCAAACTGAGTTCTCACGCGTTTCGGCGTGTGAAACGGCAAAGAAAATTTGGGATACTCTCCAAGTGACGCATGAGGGTACTAGCCTTGTAAAGGTTCAAAAACTTCAAATGCTAACTAGCAAATTCGACTCTATTCGTATGGAGGAACATGAAACCTTTACGCAGTACTATACCCGTTTGCAAGATATTGTTAATACCTGTGCTAACTTGGGAGAGAAAATTTCTGAATCCAAAGTTGTTCGTAAAATATTAAGAACCCTTCCGGAGAGGTTTCGCCCTAAGGTTGCTGCCATTGAAACAATGAAACATCCTGATGAATTAATAGTAGAAGAATTAGTTGGTGCATTACAAACGTATGAGATGACCTTTCCTACTAATTCATCTTCTATCAAGTCTTCTTCCAAGGGTGCAGGGATGGCTTTGAGATCCACGAAGGAAGAAGATTCAAACACGTCTTCCTCAGATTCAGATTCGGATACTACTTTGGAGGATTTTGAAAAACAATTGGCGCTCCTAACGAAGAAGTTCCGACGAAACTTTAGAAAGAAACAAGCAAACAAACCGACATCCTCATCAAAGCAATCTAAGACTAAAGGGAGTAATTTCTTCAAATCTAGGAAAACCGAGAGTTCTTCCAAGGAGAAGAAGAGCTCCGAAGGTCAAATCCAATGCTACAAGTGCAGGGGTTTTGGCCACATCGCCTCGGATTGTCCAAATAAAAAGTCTTCGAAAAAGAAGGCTATGCAAGCTATTACATGGGATGATTCATCATCGGATGAATCCACCTCTACGGATGAGGACGTCAATGCTACTGCTTTACTTGCAACTAAATCTCCATTTATGTGTTTAGCCTCTACTTCAACTGACTTGTCTTCTTTGTCTCCTTTGCATGAAAAATCCGCGTCGGAGAGCGACACAAGCGATGAGGAGTCTGGAGAAGACGACATTGCAGCTGCCTATCATCAACTACTGTCTGAGTCTAAGAAGTTGGCGAAACACAACAAGAAATTGAGGAGAAGACTGCTTGAACTAGAGGAAGAAAGCAAGAAGTTTGCTGCTGTCTCTAAGTCTCTTGAGGAAGAGCGAGAAAGTTTGATCAAGTCAAACAACTCTTTGCTGGATAAGTGTAAACTACTTGAAAGGGAAAAGGAATCTCATTTAGATAAAATAAATTTCCTTTCCAAGCAGTACACTGAATCTAGAGAATCCAACTTGGAATTGACTAAGACGATTTTTCAACTCAAAAATGATCTCAACAAGTTTTCGTCTAGTACTTCTAAATTGGATAAAATGTTGGGACTTGGCCAAACTAACAGATTCGGACTTGGATATGAACGGACTTATGTTGGACAAGCTTCAAAATCGGATCCAAAAGATTTGACACAGTCATCTACAACAAACCAAGGTATGACTTCTACACAAAAGAACAAATTTGCTAACAGAACTTGCCATAAGTGTGGTGTTGTAGGTCACATCAAAAGAAACTGCAAACAATGTATGAAGCAAGCCACAACATCGAATCGACTACTTCCAAAGGCCTGTACTCAGCCGCGACACCCTCAAAGATTGCTAAAAAAATTTTCTCAACCAAACCAAGAACAACGTCACGTTAACTCACAAACCAGGGGTGAATCAAGGAAGCACGCTTGGACACCGAAAGAGCACATTCAAAAGAAGCAGGATTTCTTAAAAGCATCAATTCAACAAGTGTCAAGTCTCAATAGGCCGACGCAACCCAAAACACGTAAGGTTTGGGTGCGCAAAGGTGAACTCTTTCCCTGTCATGTTATACATACTTCATTACATGCTTATGATAATTCGTCTTGGTATCTAGATAGTGGATGTTCCCGACATATGACCGGAGATAAAAATTGTTTTACTTCTTTAACCAAGATCTCTGGAGGTCTTGTTGTTTTCGGAGATGGACGATCATCTAAAGTCGTTGGAAAGGGAACAATCACGATTCCAGATGGCCCTACTTTGAATGATGTTCTTTATGTTGAAGGGCTTAAGACAAATCTCATAAGTATTAGCCAACTGTGTGATAATGGATGCTCTGTTCAGTTTTCTGCTAAAGAGTGTACTGTGACTGGGTGTGATGATGTTTTTCTCTTAAAAGGTATTAGGTCACAGAATAATTGCTACATAGTTCCCTGTACTGCTAATGAACACTGTAATTTAGCAACATTAGACACTGAAACTCTATGGCATGAAAGGCTAGGTCATATCAACTTTAAGGAGCTATCTAGGATTACACAGAAGGATGTAGTTAGAGGAGTTCCTAAAATCAGTTTTAAAGAAAATGCTGTGTGTGGGGGTTGTCAATTGGGTAAGCAAACTAGAACTGCACATAAGAAGTTGAATCACTTAGGGACAACAAAACCTCTAGAATTACTGCATATGGATTTGATGGGACCAACTAGAGTTCAAAGCTTGGGTGGAAAACGATACATCTTTCTTATGGTTGATGATTTTACTCGCTTTGTGTGGACTGCTTTTCTACGTGAGAAAGCCGATACTTTTGACTCATTTTCTGAAATTTGTTACCGTCTTTTGAATGAATGTAATGAGAAAATTGTACGCATTCGCAGTGATCAAGGGGGAGAATTCATAAACTCTAAATTCATTGATTTCTGTGTTTCTAATGGTATAAAACATGAATTCTCTGCTCCTTACACACCACAACAAAATGGAGTGGTTGAACGTAAGAACCGGGTTGTGCAAGAGATGGCGCGTGTTATGCTTCATAGCAAGAAAATTGCTCCACACTTTTGGGCTGAAGCAGTTAACACGGCTGTCTATATAATTAATAGAGTCTACCTTCGCCCGGGTACTTTAAACACTCCATATGAATTGTGGTATAGTAGAAAGCCAAATATAAAATATCTCCGTGTCTTCGGGAGTCGATGTTATATTCTTAGAGATCGTGAAAATCTTGGCAAATTCGACTCTCGAAGTGACGAAGGAATTTTCTTAGGCTATTCTACTACTAGCCGTGCTTATCGTGTGTACAATTTGCGCACTAAGACTGTGATAGAGTCAGTTAATGTAAAAGTAGATGAAGCTTTCTCCGTTGCTACCTCTTTGAATGAATCCATGTCTGATTTGCATTTGAATGATAATGTTGAATCTCCTTTTACAATAAATTCTCATCATGATGATTCGAATGATCAAACTATTGCATCACCTGATTCTATTAACTCTCATGACATTACTGCATCTTCTGATGCATCTTCACCGCACGAAGCTCCTCACACATCGGTTACTCCTTCAACGTCTCGAATCTCCAAAGATCATCCTTTGTCTAATATAATTGGAGATCCCCATCAAGGTGTGCGGACAAGGAGACAACATGACTGTGAATTTGCATGTTATGTATCCTTAGTTGAACCAAAAAATATTGCTGAAGCTCTTCTTGATGAATATTGGATAAATGCGATGCAAGAAGAACTTGGTCAATTTTTACGAAACGACGTGTGGGAACTTGTGCCATGCCCTGCGCAGCAAAATGTAATTGGTACCAAATGAATTTTTAAAAATAAGAAAAATGAGGAAGGTACTGTAATTCGAAACAAGGCCAGACTTGTTGCGCAGGGTTATTCACAAATAGAGGGAGTTGATTTTGATGAAACGTTTGCTCCGGTAGCCCGTCTTGAGTCTATTCGTATTTTGTTCGCAATAGCTTGTCATTACAAAATTAAATTATTTCAAATGGATGTGAAAAGTGCTTTTCTAAATGGTTTTTAAAATGAAGAGGTTTATGTTGAACAACCAAAAGGCTTTATTGACTCAAATCATTCAAATTATGTTTACCGTTTGAAAAAGGCACTTTATGGACTCAAACAAGCTCCGCGAGCATGGTACGAACGTTTGACTAAACATTTAATTGATAAGGGCTATAACCGAGGGGGAGCTGACAGAACTCTCTTTGTGAAACATTTGAAAGATGATTTTATTGTGGCACAAATTTATGTTGATGATATTGTTTTTGGTGCAACTAAAGACAAAGATGCCGCAAAGTTCGCCGAGGTCATGACGAGTGAATTTGAGATGTCCATGATGGGTGAACTTTCATACTTTCTGGGACTTCAAGTAAAACAAACTGATGAAGGGATTCATCTCTGTCAGTCCAAGTATGCGAAAGAATTAGTGAAGAAATTTGGTCTGGAGAATTCAAAGGACTTCCCTACTCCGATGGGCACGAGTAACAAGGGTCTTGGTGTGGATGCCCAAGGGAAAAGTGTTGATGAGAAGCTTTATAGGAGTATGATTGGGAGTTTACTCTACTTGACTGCTAGTCGACCGGACATTGCGTTTAGTGTGGGAGTTTGCGCCCGCTATCAAGCAAATCCCAAAGAGGTTCATCTGACAGCTGTCAAGCGCATCATCCGGTATGTGAAAGGTTCAGTGAATCATGGTATCTGGTATCCGATGGGAACATCACTTGATTTGATTGGGTATTCAGACGCTGATTGGGCTGGTTCTGTCGACGACCGGAAGAGTACTAGTGGCGGATGTTTCTATCTAGGTCATTGTCTAGTTGCATGGCATAGTAAGAAACAGAACTGCATTGCCCTGTCCACTGCTGAAGCAGAATACATTGCTGCAGGAAGTTGCTCCACTCAATTACTATGGATGAAAAGCTTACTGAGTGATTATCGTATTCCCTCTAGTACTGTCACCATTCTTTGTGATAACACCAGCGCCATACAAATTTCAAAAAACCCTGTTTTACATTCTCGAACAAAACATATTGATCTTCGCTATCATTTTCTGCGTGAGCTAGTTGAATTGAACTCTCTTCAACTCGCTTACATTTCAACTGATGATCAACTTGCGGATATTTTGACTAAACCTTTGGATCAAAAACGTTTTCTACATTTGCGAAAAGCAATTGGAATGAATCCATCTCTCTAGATAAGTTCTTCGGGCCATAGTCATGCATATTCTTTGTTTATTCCTTGCAACTCTTTTTCAAAAATTTTTTTGCATAGCATGTTTTTCTGTTTACCATTGCTATTTTTGTTTTTCGTACACTTTGCAATACCAGCAAATCGCTTATCATAACATTGATAGTTTCATGATATGCTTCTCTTCTTTGATTGTTATCTGTATATCTCATTTTGTTATACGCTTTTGAGATCACTATCCTTTCAAATTCTGCTACTTACCTTAGTTAATTTTGGCATATCCTCTTGACCTTTCGATATCTTTACTATCTTATTAGAATGTTGATGGGAATGTGAATAGCAATTTCATTATTGATTGGTTACGTGTTAATCCCTCAGATTGAAGGTTGCAGATATTTAGGGGGAGTTTTTGTGATTAGTTTATATGTTTTTAAAGATGTGGAAAGAGTTACATCCTATTAGGGGAGTGTGAAAACTACCACCACATGGAGGAAAGAGCTACCACCCCGGTCGTCCGGGTAGTGTGTGCAGCTACCACATGGTTTATATGATTTGTGCGATTCCATTATAATATATATAAAAAAAAAGGGGGGGGAGAGTTTCACTTGCTAAAGGTATTAACCTAGATAATTGGTGTGATTGTCTCTATAAGATGCTCATAGAGCCACTCTCCCGAAGAAATAAGGTGGTTAATGTAAGATGCTCAAAGAGCCACTCCCTGGGTTTTATTGCTATTTCCTTTCTTTTTGAGGTATTATCTTGAGTATCCTCATCTTTATGACTTTTCTATTCAATATTCCCTTCCACATGCTGTGTTGATAGTCTTCATATGCTTAAGATCTTGTGTGATATGTTACAATTAACAAAGCTTAGTCTTTAGGATTTGTTTCGATCCGTTTCCTCAAAATGTGCTATAACAGTTTTTGATATATCGATAGAAATCCTTTAAGATTTGGTTATCATGGAATATTTTCGTTATTATGGTGTTCATTTGCTGATATTTTTTTGTGTGCCCTCAATTCTTTTTCCAATTTTAAAAAAAAAAATATATTGCGGGATCCGGACCGCGCTCGACGGGGTCCGGACCCCACGCTCGACCCTGCATATAGGTTTTTTGCTTTTCTGTTTTTTTTTATTCGCAGAGTTTTCATTTTTTTTTATGCTGTTGCTCCGGTGTTTCTCTCTCTAGAACAGGGGTTTTTCTTCATCTCTTGCCTGGATTTGTGCATCTCATTGTGAGTATCTCCAATTACTCTTCTGTTCTTCCTGCAACAAGCCTG